>JAWNNI010000163.1:0-1200000 GCA_035043065.1 Hirtodrosophila confusa
AGGTTCTGTTTACAAGACTATTTGTAAATCGCTGGGGCACTGAAAACCGGGGTTCGTAGATAAGCCGAATGCAATAATTCCACCGCCTACACTATTCTACACAATCTCCGCCTGATGATGACCGGGTCGAAACCTCAGTCGCAGTCCGCCTAATAATGGCTGGGCTAAAGCCGCAGACACACGCTGCCTACTAGTGACCGGGCGAAGCCTCAGACGCGCACAGCCACTTGCACTACTCTACTCGTCGCTATGCGGGGGTGGGGGGTTAGATTATTTATTATGCTGACGTGTAAGCAGGCTTAATAAGCATTAATTACTCCAATTATATACTATTAGTTATCAACAGTGTTATCATTATCTAAGTAAAGATCGCTTACTTGTCTCTTCACTTATATTCTTTATACCTTTTGCCGTTACCACACGCGGTATCTCGATACACTTTTCGCACGTCTGTTTTCTTCAATTGTCTATCTCACACCACTCCGTGCGTCTGTTCACTTCCGTCGTCTAACTCGCACTCCCGAGCTCTTCACGGCCAAGGCGCCCGCCAACCTCGGTCACCCGAAACGGTTGACTCTGCTTTGGAGCTTTCGCTCTCGCGAGAGACGCGCTCTAGTGGCAGGATCGGGCGACCGCTCAACACTGCATGCTTGCAGTGAATCAGGCCGTTAGATTTGAATTTGAAATGAACCCTAACGACTTATTTCGCTTACGTGCGCTCCGTGTGCCTTTTAATAATAGTTTTAATAATATAATCGTTTGCTAAAACTAGCGCTCCTTGCGCGTCACCCATACTGGCGGTGCTTCTTGCCCATGACTTTGTATTCTGATCCTCCGGCATTTGAGTAAAACGCGACCGGCGACAGTTACCCGAGGCATGACGTATCCTACGGCGCACTCCGGCTATGATGCTCTTCTGTCGTCCCACGTATGGATGCGCCAGCCGGTCGGCGGACGGACCTTGGGTCCGGACGTCCAACGCCCGGTGGCAGGGTTGGCTGCCCTTGCGTCCTCGGCTGGCTCAATGGTGGTGGGTGCGTTGGCGTGGGGCGCGCCGTCGCCCGTACGCGGGTGGGGCATGGTGCCGGCAACCCGCGCGCTTCTGACGGCGACGCCCACTGCTGATTCCGTCTCGCCGCTTGCTCTGACGCATTGATGGCGGTTGTTCCTCGCTGCCGTCTTGCTCAGTCTCCGCCTCCGCCAACAGGTCGAACAAGTCGATGACGTCGTCCAAGTGAGGCTCCGACCACGGCGGTAGCTAGGTAAACGTACTCGTTGGTGTCGACACAATAGGCACCAAGGGAGGCGGTGATTCCCCGTATTCGCTGCCAAACCGCGTCTCGGGCTCTATCGGCGGCGGTGACTCTTCGCGCGAATTTCCTACTGGCGACGGGACGGCACGCGTTGCTGGCGATGGCGACCTTCCTCGACTTGCCGCCGTTCGGCTTCTCGCTGGTCCACTCGGCTGACCCTTGCCGACGCGGGGCGCGCCATCGCCCATACGCGGTTGCGGCGCGCTGCCAGCGACCCGCGCGCGTTTGACGGCGGCGCCCTTGGCCGCCTCTGTTGGGGTCCTCCCTCCATTGGAGCCCGAGTGCCTCGGCCGACTCGCTCGCGGCTGCTCCTTTTCCGGGTGTGTCTCCCCTCTCGACGGTTTGTGTCGCGTCGACCGCTTACGCTGCGGCGATCGCTGGGGTGGGGATTGTGGGGCTGGCTCCTGCCGGTCGATACCGGCACTTGTCGCCCTGCTGGATGCATGTCGTCGGCCACTGCTCTTCCGTGCCGTCCGCTCCCCCTCCGTGCGGCCTTGCGGGGTAGCCATCTGACGTTGACGGGTGGACGACCCTGGGCGCGGGTCACTTCGAGTCGCCGATGTCGGCCTCGCGTCCGCCTGCGACGGGATCGAACCTCGCGGCCGGGATTGCTCCTCTGGCGCCTCTCTAGGGGCTGCTCCATCCTCACGTTCGCTACTCCATGGTGGCGGTTCGGGGAGCGCCAACAGGGGAGGCGGCGATACCGGTTCCGTCACGTAGGGTGGCGAGTTTCTGGCGTTGGGGCACTCGATGAACGCGCTCACCGTCCGCACCTGCCGAATGCATACGTACCCGTCGCACACATCCGTGAAGGCTTCTTCATGCACATATTTGGTGTGCAGACGGGGTGGCAGCGGCGGACGGTTATTGCGCCGCGTGTAGCCTCTTTCCTCCGGTCGCCCTCTTGGATAGGCACCATGAGCTCGCCCCGCGTATTGGTCCGGCTATCCGTTTCCTCGTCGTCCTCTACGAAGGCCTCTCGTTCTGGATCCTCGTCGCTTATCGAAATTATGTAGACATCTATAGGAACAATACTTACCTTCGAATTACTACGAGTTATTTTGGGTTACGGGTTAACTCAACATTCTTTTCTTGTCTCTTTTTTTTTTTTTCTCTTTACCCGGGCAGCGTGTTGGGCGTACGCTGCCTCTATTCCTCCTCGTTGTTCCTCTTGTTCCTCCTCGTCTACGGGCTGGTCTTGGTGATACGGCTTGAGTTGTGCTATGTTGGCCTTCCTCCTCTTCCGCTCACCGTCTTTTGCCAGCAGCACGATATTGGGCTACACGAATTTCACGACCCGATAGGGTCCGTCATATTTTGCCGGTAGTTTCGCCGCGAATCCGTCTGCGGCCTTAGAAAGTAAATGCTGGCGCAACCATACTAGCGACTTGAGGGACGGTCTCCACTCTCGTCGTCGCAAGTTATAATGCCGGCTCTGATCCTGAGCGGCGCGCTGCATGTTACTACGTGCTATATCGAAGACTTCTTTCAGCTTAATAGCCTTCTCATCCGGCTGCTGTGGGGTACTCGCAGATCCTGGCGTTACTTCGTCGTAGAGTGCAGCCGGTAGGCGTGGCTCTCTTCCCTGTATTAGGAACGCCAGAGAGTACCCAGTCGAATCTGCTATGCTCGAATTCACAGCCAACGAGATTTCCGGAAGGAGTTGATCCCAAGAACTCTGCCGATCTTGGATAAACTGGGCTACCATCGTCTTCACCGTGCGGTTCGTCCTCTCCGTCGGGTTCTCCTGTGGGCAATACGGCGCCGTGTACTGTACCTCTACTCCAAGCGTCTTCATGAACGATTTAAACGCCCGACTCGTAAATTGCGCACCGTTGTCGCACACCATTTTACGAGGGACTCCGAATCGGCACAGTATCCTCTCCCTGAAGGCGGTTTGTAGATGTGTAGTAGTGGCCTTCCATAGAGGGATGAGCTCCACCCATTTTGAAAACGCGTCGTGGAACACTAGTAGCATTGTGTTACCATGTTTAGATCGTGGCAATGGGCCTACAAAGTCTGCACACAGCACGGCCCATGGCTCTGCCACTTGACGGGTGAGCATGCGACCTGCTGGCTTAAACTGTTCCACTTTGAACTTTTGGCACGATTCGCAACACTTTACATACCTGGCAGCGTCTCTGAACATGCCTGGCCAGTAGTACCGCTGAGCCAGTCTGGAGATCGTTTTCCTTACCCCCTGGTGGCCCGCTGTCGGCGCGTCGTGGCACTCCTGTAGCACTCGTTTCCTGTCACCGCTTCCGACGCACAGCTTCCAGGGCACGTAATTCTCGTCATCGGCTCGGTATCCCAAGTGGCGGTACAGATTTCCATTTTCGGACACGTAGTCTGGGAACTTCTCAGGTTTCTGACCGATTCGTTCCAGCATACTTGAGATCCAACGGCAGGGGGATTTCTCCTCCACTGCCTGTTGAAACGTCTCCAGAGGTTGCCTTGACAGCGCGTCGGCCACTACGTTTAGTTTCCCTCTCCTGTAGTGTACGTCGAATTGAAATTGCTGCAACTCCAGAGCCCAGCGCGCGATCCTGTCTGATGGACTCTCAATGGAGCTCAGCCATTTGAGCGCCATATGATCAGTTACGGCGTCAAATTTTTAGCCCTCCCAATAGCATCTCAGTTTCCGTATCGACCACACTATGGCCAAACACTCTTTCTCTGTTGCCGAGTAGTTGATCTCGGCCTTCAGCAATTTGCGGCTGGCGTAGGCGATGACTCTCTCCTGGCCCTCGATGGTCTACGTTAAAATAGCGCTAAGCCCGTGATCGCTGGCATCCGTCTGAAGCACAAACTTCACGGAAAAATCGGGACATGCGAGGACAGGGGCCGGCGTCAGACTCTCCTTCAGTCGGCTCAGGGCCGCCTCCTGTTCCGCATCCCATGACCATTTCCTCCCTTTCTTCAGCAACGCTGTCATCGGCTGCACCACCGCGGCGAAGTTTGGTACAAATCGCCGATACCAAGATGCCATCCCTAGGCACTGGCGCAGCTCCTTCAAACTCGTCGGGGGCCTCCACTTTCTCGGGGTCCGTTCTTATGCCCTCGTCGCTCACCACATGTCCTAGGTACACCAGCTCCTTTTTGAAGAACAAGCACTTCTTTATATTCAGTCTCAGATTGGCAGTTCTCAGTCTCCGCCGATGACAATTATGTCATCGAGGTACGCGAACGCATGTGGCTCCATCTCCGGCCCGATGACTGTATACAAGGCCCTCTGACACGTAGCGCACGCAGAGTGTAGGCCGAACGGCATCACTTTCCACTGATACAGGCCTCGACCGGGCACCGTGAACGCCGTAAACTGCTTGCTCTCCTCGGCCATCGGTATCTGCCAATACCCTTGTTTCAGATCCAGCGTCGATATAAAGCGTGCGTGCCTCAGTCGCTCCAGAATATGATTAATTCTGGGGACCGGGTATGCATCGGGTACAGAATGTGCATTTAATTGTCTGTAATCGAAGCACATGCGCCATTCGCCCGTCTTCTTCTTCACTAGCACGATAGGTGCGCTGTGAGGGCTGCGAGACGGCTCGATTGCCCCATTCTGAAGGAGTTCCTCGACTTGGTCGTCAATCACCTTCTGCATGGCCGGATTTGTGGGGAAATAGCGCTGCTTTAAAGGCTTATCATCCTTAATGATGATCCGGTGTTCCGCTATGTGGGACACACCCTTGAGCCCGTCAAACAACGCCAACTCCTACTCCAAAAAGGCCTGCACGTCCGGCTCCAACTCTGCCGATCCGGATACCAATTTCCTTTCAGTCTTCTCCACGGTGGGCCCCATCGCTGGCGACGCCGTCGGGGTTCTTGGACGGGAATGACTCTTCGCCACCGCCTCCGACTTCACCATGGCCACCACGCCGCTCGCCTCTCGAACGGGGTGATCCAAGTTCGACGCACCCAGCTCGTCCATGTCACCGGGCCTCGCGTTCTCCACACCCGAGCGCTCACCACTTCTCTGGCCTAATTTCGCCTCTCCGCTCTGAGGCTTGGCACGCCGTCGGGCATTTCTCCGGCCCTTTGCTGGCGCCCTATTCTCTGGTTCCGTTCCCGCGTTCACTCCCTGTCCGTCGCTATGACCCACTTGCCCAGCAAGCGTTCCTTCCTTCCGCCGTGGGATGCCACCCGTCGGCTCCTCTACGGCGATGGGCCTAGCATTGTCCTCAACTCGTGCCCTTTCTCTCGTTAACTCCAACTCCGCGCAACCGCATCGTAACGTCGTGCCGATTGCGCATAAAAAGTCCATCCCTAGGATTAGTTCATCCAGCATGGAGGCCATTATCAGCAACGTCATCTCTACCGCTCGTCCCGCCAGACCAACTCTCACCTTCAGCACTTGCTGAACCTCGCTGGTCGTTCTGTCGGCCAAAACTATCCGCATTTGCGCCGCCTGTAACTCTCCGTACTGTCTTATCCCCCTAGCGCACTTCTCGCTTACAAAACTCCTCGTAGCGCCCGTGTCAACTGTGGCCGACACGTCCTAGGGCCCCACCTTCACTACGGCCACTATGCGGCCGTCCTCGACGCCCAGCGGTCCATCTAATTCCGGGTTGTATGGTCGCCGGCGCCTATCGGATCCCGGTCCTGGTGGCGCCTCAGCGAGTTTCCCTGGTTGAGTCTCTGGCAACAATTCCTCGTGTCGATGCCCTTCGCACCACACATCCGGCAAAAATCTACTCGTTGGTTGGGACAAGTTTGCGCAAAGTGCCCTTCGCCCGCACACGTGTAGCAGACTCGCCGACTATCGAACGTCGCAGTCTGCTGCTACCCGATCATCCTGTGGGTCGCCTTCTCGCGTCTTTCCGAGCTCGGGTTGGGGATTGTTCCTCCGCCCAGGGCCATCGGAGTCGGTTGCGGGACTTTACGAAACGGATTGTATGACACGCTGGGGCCGCCGCCCGATTTGCTATATTCGACTGGCGTCCTAGTGGTACCAGTCCGCCCGGACTGGGTGCTACGCGTGTACTCTAAATTCTGTCTCATATTCGACTGCCATCTGGGTGGGTTGTGTCAGGTTGGAGAGGGCGTTCGGCCGGATATACAGCCGATATTCTGGCGCGACATTCTCATACACCCAGTGCAGCTCTCTGGCGGCATTATACCCCGCATGATGCATGAGTACCCGTAAATCGATAAAAAAACTTTTTAAAATCTTCCCCTATTCGCTGCAAACGGCCCCTAATTTGATCCTCCAGATTCTCAAAATACCTGGGTGGCAAGAAAAACTCCAAGAAAACCGACCTGAACGTTGCCCACGTTACATCTCGAAGGCGGCTGGTTACGAACAACGAGCGGCACTATCTGTCAACACTTCGTCCATGGCGCGAGGCAGCCTATCTAGATCTATGCCATATGATATTGCGTGCTCCTCAAGCGCCTCCAGGAACGCCAGAGGGTCTCCCTGCCCGTCGAAACGCAGGCCCCATTTCCTAACCTGATCTGGCACGACGATCCGCTCCCTCGTGTCCCTGACCGACTAGGCCACTCAAATCCCCTTCCGATTTGTATCGCCCACTCGAACCCAGGTCACCGACGGCGAGAACATCTAGAACTTTGGCAAATTGAGCCTCCAACTCGGCAAGGCGTGCCCAAGTTTCGGCACTATGCTCCGCGTCTTTGATGACCGCGGCCACACGTCGGCGCAGCTCATCTACTTTGCCCTCCTTATCTAGCCCAAATTCCATGGCGATTCCCTCTAACTCCTCTTTACGGCGGTGATATTCCCATCGGACTCCTACACCAGGGTTCTTACACTTACGTGAATCCATTTCTATTACTAAGTCTCGTCATTTATAATATTCCTAACAACAAACACTCAATGACAACAGCAAAAAAAAAATCTCTCGGTGGTGAATGCCCCTACTCACTCGATCAGCGCGTATATTCTATGTCTCTATGTGGACTCCGTTACTTTTCTACTGCTTTTGTCGGCAGCGCTGTCGCGACAGGTACAGTCTCGCTCACTGTCTACGTTGTTTTCGCGCACCGAATTCTTCGCCTGCACTAACACTCCATGCGCGCTGCTATTTCGGCCCGTTATCCCTTGCGCGTTGTTGTTGTTTGTTTTCGTTGCGCGCTGGCTATATGCACAACGAAAAACCGAATTGCCCTGCGCACCAAAACCGAATATGCGCGCGCCGTTATTCGGGCGCCGTTGTCTACTAGTGTGTTGTTGTTGTGCGTTTTGCTTTTTCGTTTTCACTGTGCGTTTTATCTATGGACAACGAAAACGAATTGCACTGCGCGACAAAAACCAACTTACACTGCGCAACAAAATTTTCGGCCCAAAATTGTCACGTGGTCCAAACGACTCCCAAGTGGATTACTACTCTTTGTGGCACCTTGGTGGGGCTTTATGTCACCAATATGCCACGCCCCGCTACGCCCCCAGTGTCCCTGCTCGGGCGCCACTTGTAAAGAAGTTTCTTGGCCGGGGTACAAATCTCAGTCTAGCCAAGGTTCTGTTTACAAGAATATTTGTAAATCGCTGGGGCACTGAAAACCGGGGTTCGTAGATAAGCCGAATGCCCTAATTCCACCGCCTACACTATTCTACACAATCTCCGCCTGATGATGACCGGGTTGAAACCTCAGTCGCACTCCGCCTAATAATGGCTGGGCTAAAGCCGCAGACACACGCTGCCTACTAGTGACCGGGCGAAGCCTCAGACGCGCACAGCCACTTGCACTTTTGCCGCCGGTACGCACTACTCTACTCGTCGCTATGCGGGGGTGGGGGGTTAGATTAATTATTAGGCTGACGTGTAAGTAGGTTTAATAAGCATTTATTACTCCAATTATATACTATTAGTTATCAACAGTGTTATCATTATCTAAGTAAAGATCGCTTACTTGTCTCTTCACTTATATTCCTTATACCTTTTGCCGATACCACACGCGGTATCTCGATACACTTTTCGCACGTTTGTTTTCTTTAATTGTCTATCTCACACCACTCCGTGCGTCTGTTCACTTCCGTCGTCTAACTCGCACTCCCGAGCTCTTCACGGCCAAGGCGCCCGCCAACCTCGGTCACCCGAAACGGTTGACTCTGCTTTGGAGCTTTCGCTCTCGCGAGAGACGCGCTCTAGTGGCAGGATCGGGCGACCGCTCAACACTGCATGCTTGCAGTGAATCAGGCCGTTAGATTTGAATTTGAAATGAACCCTAATGACTTATTTCGCTTACGTGCGCTCCGTGCGCCTTTTAATAATAGTTTTAATAATATAATCGTTTGCTTAAAACTAGCGCTCCTTGCGCGTCACCCATACTGGCGGTGCTTCTTGCCCATGACTTTAATGACTATTTACATAATTACTTAAAACTACAAACGGACACGTCCGTCTAGCGCTTCTTGCGCGTTATCTATTTAATAGGAGATTAATAAAATGAATAAAAATGGTGAGGGGATCCGGAAGGACTCTCCTCACAAGATGGCGATAGATGCAGCCTCGAAAGCTCATGGTCAGTGCTCGAATGATTTCCTATTAACAGGACCAGAACTGTATTGTTATCTGTACTAATTAACTTTCGAGAGTATAGTGTTCGTTGATGACATAAAATAAATGTTACTTTAAATTCAAATACGGTATGAAGATCGACACGCCCAAAGAATCCTGTGGCGAAGGACCTTCTAAGACGGACGTTTATGAAATACAAGTTATTTTTTTTGGTGCCAAGTATAGTCCGAGCATTGCTCAACAGACAAGAAATCATAATGCCATAAACCTCAAAGACAGATTTCTAAAGGCTTGTAGTGTTATTATAAAAAAGCATTACATGCATGATTACTTGAGAGGAGCACATGACGTAGCTAGTGCAGTCAATTTGATTAATGAAGTTACATACATATGTATATATATAGATATACATACATAAACAAGCTGGGTTTGATATGTGTAACTGGATGTCAAATCCAATGGAAGTTTTAAAACGGCTTAACTTAAACAGTAGAGAGATAGACACAACTCAAATCAAAGAAGAAAGGACGGCTATCTTCGGAGTGCCGAAGCTATATACCCTAGCAGGAATTAAATTTTATACAAAACTTAATTTTTGCCTGATTGCTTCTATGGGAGTCATGTGCTCCGATTTTGATAAAATTATAGAAAAATGTTTGAAGTATAATAAAACTCTTACTTAGTTTGGATGTAATATTTGTATAAACAAAAGTTTGATATAGTGATATAGTGGTCCGATTTTGACCAAATTTGGTCAGATTGTACTATAAACTCTCTAGAAACTGGGTTTGGCAAAGTTTGGTAAGTATACCTTTATAAACATACATCATACAAAAGCATAGTTGTCGATCGATCATTCCTATTCCTACCGGCCGGTTCTGACATATGTACTGCCTGCAGCAAAAATAAGGGTTTGTGCCAAGTTTCATTACGATAGCTTTAAAACTGAGAGACTAGTATGAATAGAAACAGACGGAGAGACGGACGGACGGTCAGACGGACATCGCTATATCGACTCGACTATTCATGCTGATTCAGAATATATATACTTTGTTGGGTCGAAAGCGTCTCCATCAGTCCATTACACATTTGGAGACAAAATTATAATACCCTGTGCTAGGGTATAAAAACTGAAGGACGTATCCTCGGTCATTGATGGGATTTTAGTACAGATGTTTTTGCATATAACCTGTTGCGGCTAGGGTGAGCTTTTTCACTAGCACCTCTGACTCAAATAGTCAGCAAATTAATCCAATTGTCAAATTATTTCGCGGCTAGAGTGAACCCTTTCACTAGCACTTCTGACTCAAAATAGTCAGCAATTAATCCAATTGTTTGAACCACCAAATGCAAAACAAAACGCACGAACACTGCTTCTGTTTAAAGCAAATACAATTTGGGGTTTATTGGCAAATGTTTAATAATGTTTGTTGCACAAAAGGTTGTTTTATGTAAGTCAAGCGACAGGCCAACGTGCTTGCCGCTTGTTACAATTTTGATTCCGAGACGAACAATTCGATATGATAGATAATTTCAGCTTGGTTACTCTTGCCAGGGGCCAACTGAGAGGGGAAGATTCTCGTTCTTCACGAGAACAACGTCGCCGACACTAAGTCCAGGTTGATCAGATCTCCACTTAGACCTCTCCTGCAGGAGAGTCAGGTACTCTTCTCGCCACCGTGACCAGAACGTTTGCTGAAGATAAGACACGCGCTGCCAACGATCGAGGCGATTGAAGTTTAATCCAGTGATATCTGGAACAGCAAGCGACTTGATCTGGCGTCAAAACATCAAGATCATCTGGATGCTCTGTAACTGGAAGTAATGGGCGTGAATTAATGATTGCAGTGATATGACAAACAAGTGTACGCAAATCATCAAAACTAAGGAGCGAACTAGCAGCGGATCGATAAAAATGGTACTTTGCCGTTTTTACTGCGGCCTCCCAAAGCCCGCCAAAGTGCGGGGAGCGAGGTGGGATGAATCGCCAGTCAATTGAATCCGCCACACAAAAATCTTGTACTGCCTTTCGATGCTTGTCGCCCATAAATAATTGCTTAAGCTGCTGCAGTTCATTCTTGGCGCCTACGAAGTTGGTTGCATTGTCCGACCAGATTTCCTTTGGGCGACACCTGGTGCAAATAAAACGCTGAAGAGCGCTAAGGAACGCTGATGTCGACAAATCCTGGACCAATTCTAAGTGCACGGCCTTTGTCGCAAAGCAAATGAATTCGGAGATATAGCATTTGATTGGTGGCCTGGTGCGAACTTCGCTTTTATAATAAAATGGACCACAAAAATCTACTCCGGTGATCATGAAAGTATACGCCGAGTCATCCACTCTCTCCTTTGGCAAGTCCGCCATGATGTGCTGAAGCAATCGAGGCCTTGCTCTGAAACATCTGATACATTTGTTGACGACGCTCAAAACAGTTCTCCGACCACCAATAGGCCAATACTGATGCCGAATAATTGCCAACAACGCTCGTGGTCCAGCGTGCAAATTTCGCTCATGGAAGTATATAATCATCGCCTTAGTGACAGGATGACCCTTAGGGAGTATGATAGGATGGCGAGCGCAAAAGTCAAGTGATGAATTCCTCAGCCTACCACCAACGCGCAAAATTCCAAATTTATCAACAAAGGGATCAAGTGATGAAATAGAGCTAGACGAAGACGCACGCCCGTTGTCCTTGATATGCTTGTAGTCCGACCACAAATGCGCTTGCTGCATTGAACGAATAAGCATCCGGTTGCCTCCAGCTATGTCAGCTACTGTTAATCCAACAGATTTAATTCCCTTCTGAAACTTGAACATAAATCCAAACATGCGTTGCAATTTGTAGAAGGAGTTTGCATATTTATGTACTTCTGTAATGTCGACAAAGGGGCAAACTGCAATCAGAACCCGCTTCCGAAGCTCTAAAAATGGCGCCTTTGGAATTGATGTCGCTGGCCATGCGCTCTTATCATTGGAAAGAAAAATTGGTCCATGAAACCATAATCGAGACAGTAGCAAATCCGTAGGCAAAACACCTCTTGATAAAATGTCCGCCGGATTCATTTTTGTTGGGACATACCGCCATTCCATCTGCGCTGTTAGCTTCTGAATGCTGGCGACTCTATTTGATACGAATATATTGAATTGCGTCGGCTCATTCCGAATCCAAGACAGAGCAGTTGTTGAGTCTGACCAACAGTAAAACTTTCCAGAAAACAGTTGTAGACTCGCGATCTCGTTAATAAGCTCAGAGAGCAATGCAGCACCACAAAGCTCCAGCTTTGGAACTGTAAGAGCCTTCAGAGGAGCCACACGGGATCTGGAGCATAAAAGATGACCATGCGTACTTTCAGTGGACTTCGATACAATATAAATGCATGCTCCGTAAGCATGTATGCTGGCATCGCAGAAACCATGAACGTCAACTTCTGAATCTGGATATGAGACCAAACGTGGAAAAACAAAACGCTGCGAATTTGATAGATTATCGCAAAAAGTCATCCATGCAGTTGTGAGAGAGACTGGCAAACCACTGAAGCCTTTCCTTCCACAAGAGCTGCAAAAATATCTTCGCTTTCATTATGACCGGCCCAATCAAGCCGAGAGGGTCATAGAAGCGAGCAATGGTGGATAGCATAGAGCGCTTCGTTGGCCTTAAAGACAGCTGCTTGGGCGAAACAGAGAAAAACAAATCGTCTGAAGCAGGATCCCAAGATAATCCAAGTGCCTTCGTGAAATCAGTTCCATCATGGAGCTTCAATAGCTGTTCTTTATCCTGGCTAGGGATTCCACTCAGCAATTCCGGAGCATTAGAGCACCATTTTCTAATCTGAAAATTGCCCTTAGCCAACAATTCAGAAGTCTGCTTCATGATTGTGGCAACTTCATCCACAGAATCTCCGCCAGTCATTAAATCGTCGACGTAAAAATCGCGCCTTAGTTTGACTGAGCCAATTGGGAATTTCTCTTGCTCATCCTTAGATAACTGGTGCATGCATCGAATGGCAAGAAATGCAGCTGGTCTTGTCCCATAGGTGACAGTGTCAAGTCTATAAATTTGCATCTTCTCCTGAGGCGATTCTCTCCATAAGATGCACTGCAGGTAGCTGTCCGGTTCCGATACGCGCACGCACCTATACATCTTGCATATGTCGCCGGTCAATGCGACACGAAACGTTCGGAACCGTAGCAAGGTATGCAACAGTTTCGCTTGGATGATGGGTCCTGTCATGAGGACATCATTAAGCGAAAATCCTGAAGATGTTGCTGCTGAGCCATCGAATACGACTCGAAGCTTGTTAGTAGTGCTGTCCTCCTTCAGGACACAATGATGAGGCAAATAACATCTGCATAAAGGAGTTGATTCGGGCCCCACTAACGACATGTGAGCCAAATCTCGATATTCCTTTATAAATGCAGAGTACTGCGCTTTAAGCTGCGGATGACGCTCCAGCCTTCTCTCCAAATTGACAAAACGACGAAACGCTTGCGTGTATGAGTCCCCCAATAGTTTCGCTTCAGAGGCAGCTTCACTGAAAATTCCCCAGATGGCAGGCGAGAAAAATGATTCCTGAAGTGATCTTCGCAGTCAACATCTTCCTGCTTAACTTTGTCTGATGCCAAGCCGCAACATTCGATCTCCCAGAACCGTTTCAGCAACACCGCGATTTTGTCGTGCGAATCCTCCTCAATAGTCGCTGTGGAATGTGTTGCAACCAATGCTGTTCTGCGCGATTGATGCCCTCCTCCCGATACCACCCAACCAAAACGAGTTTTTTGCAGCAATGGTAATCCTGGCGCCAGCTCGACTTGGCCGACTGAGAGAAGGCCAAAAAATAGGCTTGCTCCTATAAGGAGATCAATGCGTTGAGGCCTGAAAAATGCTGGATCCGCTAACCGTATATTATCGGGAATTCTCCAATCTGCAATATCAACAGAAAAACTCGGTTGATGATCAGTTATTCTCGGAGCGACTAAGGCGACGATGTTCGTTTCATAGTCCAATGCCTGAGAATGCACATTCAGACTGACGGTGTAGCCCTCAGATGCAACGCTGGTATCGCCAAGACCCGATACGGAAGCCGTTGACTTAGTCTTTTTCACCTGCAGGCGTTGTGCGAAACTAGACGTAACTAGATGGATCTGCGATCCTGAGTCCAATAGCGCGCGACACGGTATTAGGGATCCAGCATGATTCCTAATCAAAATAACTGCGGTTGCTAAGAGCGTGACGTCATTGTTGAGATTCTGGGCAATGAGAGAGCTAGATGGAGATGAACTTGCTTGGGGGGGTGATTGCGCCGCAGATTGAGACAAATGCAATGCACCAGGTTGCGCTGACGAAATTGGCGTATTGAAGTGAAGCAATGTGTGATGCTTCATACCACAGGTGCGACACCCACTCGATTTACAGGCACGCACCTGATGACCTTTTTTCAAGCAATTCAGGCATAAGTCAAGCTTCTTTGCCTCCTTGAGCCGAAACAAAGGTGACAGGTTTCCAAAAAGTGTGCATGAATATATAGCATGCTCTTGCTTGCCACAAAATCCACAAACGGAATTACAAGAGTTAGTTGCTACAAATGTACTTCTACTGTTGTTAATTTTGTTGCTCTTTCCAACCTGCTTGCCAGGCGAGTAGGTTGCCGTGGCATGTTCCATATTTTCCATTCGCTGGCATCGAGCATCCAAGAACGCTGTAAATTCGGCAATCGATGGTATCTCGGCCATTGATACATGCTCCTCCCATTTAGATTGCGTTGCGCTGTCCATTTTTTTAAGAAGCATGTAAATTAGCATGCATCCAGCTATTTGCTCTGCACTTCCCATTGCCTGCAAAGCGCGCAAGTGCGCATTCAGGCTATCCGAAAATGGACGCAGCTTACTTGCGGACGACGTTTCTACTCTCTCAAGCCCCAGAATCTCGCAGACGTGTGCCTGAAAAACAAGACGCTCGTTACTAAAACGCTTATTAAGCAAATCCAAAGCCACGGAATAATTTTCCGCAGAAATCTCCAACGCCCTTATAGCATCCAAAGCTGGACCTTGCACACAGGATCGCAGGTGTTGGAGTTTCTCGATACTTGACAAATCCGGATCCTTGTCGATGATAGTTTTAAACATTGACGAAAAATCAGCAAACTCCGTGTAACCACCCGAAAATGTTGGCAGTTTTAGTTCGGGGATGCGGGATCGATTTGCCATAAACACGGTTGGCCGGTCCAATGAGTCATCGTGGCGACACGTGGAACAAGTCGGATGTTCAGTTTGCCGTTTCTGAATATGATACCGAGCACGAACTTCGACCGTTATCACGAACTCGTCAAAATCACTTCGCAATTTGCTACCGATTTCGTTATAGTCTAGTTCTTCGAGAGAGTCATGCGCGCTTCTAAATGCCGTCTTAATATTCGAAATCAAGTTTAAACGCACTTCTAATTCAATATTATTCATTGCATTGATTTTGGCATCACTAAGTTCAATTTCCATGGACTTTGCACGTTCAAATAGCGCATTGACCTTGCGCTTAAGAAATGTCACCCTGTTTGCCGTACCGGCATTGTTCGCGTTTTCTTCGTCTGCCATAGTTCCGTTATTCTTTGCGCACACTCAAAACCGAAAACTGAGTAAGCGAGAAGAAACGGACACTGTACTTGTTTGTATAAAACGCGCACCAACAGTAAATGTGCATATGTATGTATGTATGCAACTATGCGCGCACTTTGCTAACAAGCAAGAGTAATTGTTTTAAATAATTATTAACAAATTATTAATCACGTCGGGGTCACCAAATTATGTTGCGGCTAGGGTGAGCTTTTTCACTAGCACCTCTGACTCAAATAGTCAGCAAATTAATCCAATTGTCAAATTATTTCGCGGCTAGAGTGAACCCTTTCACTAGCACTTCTGACTCAAAATAGTCAGCAATTAATCCAATTGTTTGAACCACCAAAAGCAAAACAAAACGCACGAACACTGCTTCTGTTTAAAGCAAATACAATTTGGGGTTTATTGGCAAATGTTTAATAATGTTTGTTGCACAAAAGGTTGTTTTATGTAAGTCAAGCGACAGGCCAACGTGCTTGCCGCTTGTTACAATTTTGATTCCGAGACGAACAATTCGATATGATAGATAATTTCACACTGAGAGCCGAATTCAAGATCGGCTGCAGCTGAACCAAAAGGGTCCAGCGCGGGCGACAAAACAGTAAGCTACAAATGAGTGCGTTTGTTCGAAACTACATTTTGTTTGTGCTGCCAACGCCTAAGCTGCGCTGCCTGGTGAGGCGCTGAACCGAACATAACCTAAAGTTTAAAAAAGAACATGCTGACATTTTGAATTTAATGAATGTCAATCTTTGATCCGCTAGGGTTTCTATAAAATTTTCTGATTGCAAATAATCGTTTTGCAACCTATTTGGGGGCGGAGTTGGTTGGGATGATTTAATTACTAACAATAATTATGAATTTAAAGTGCCAAGACAAATGACAACTCTTTTGATTGGAAATTGTGACGTTCAATTAAACCTATTTTGCGACGCGTCAAAGTCTGCTTATGCTGCCTCTTTAAGGCCATCATTATGCCCACTCTAAGCTGGAGCATTAACCTTTGGGGCACAGCCTGTAGTACTTCAATCCAACGGATCGAGTCATGCCAGAGCAAAATGCTCCGGAGAATTGTGGACGCTCCCTATTATGTGCGCATCACCACCATATACAATGACCTTGGAGTATTGCCAGTATGCGCCACAGTAAGCAATTTCGCTGATCGATACAGAGGCAAGCTTCTGACCCACACCAACTCATTGGCTACTCGCCTAGCAAGGCCGTATTTAAACAGAAGGCTTGTCAGACACCATCCATCGGATAATTGGATTTTTGGAAGGACGCCTGCAGGAAGGCTATTATAATTAAGCTAAGCTTTGTTAAATCTGGTAAAGGCTTGCCTAAAATTCTGACGATTGATTTAATACACTGTTAGACCCCTGCATTTGTCTGTTCTTTAACCCGAGATATTTATGAAAGTGCTTTAATTAACACGCAGCATAAAAAAATAAATAAATATAAATTTATCAAAAAACAAAAAAAAGATAATGGCAAAGTCTAAAGTATCACTCCTATAGCCAATGTCTATACCCAATTAGCATTTTTAGGAGCTAGACTAAGCAAAGCAGCAAAATAAATTTTTAAATATAAACATAAGCAAAACTTACATGTGGACTGACTCAGAAATGATACTGTATTGGCTGAAATCTAACACCTGACGCTTTAAGATTTCCGGATTGGCCTACGATTTTAACAGACCTCAGCTTGGGTATTAAGATATGTTAATCATCTTAGGAAATCAATGGACATACGACCGAAAAAATTAGTTGACAGCTGACGAAGTTATTAGGGCAGAAAAATTTATCTACAAGAAAATGCAGCAAGACTCTCTTTTAAAAGTGAAATTGCATGTTTCATAAAGTCAAGGCCCTTGACCATTCAAGCACTTTAAAGTCACTGTCAGTTATTATGACAGACGATGGATTTTTACTCCCTGTACCCATAAAATGGGTAAAAAGGGGGTATTGGATTTGTGCAAAAGTATGTAACAGGCAGAAGGAGACATCTCCGACCCTATAAAGTATATATATTCTTGATCAGTATCAAAAGAGATTTTGATTTGGCCATGTCCGTCTGTCTGTCCGTCTGTCTGTCCGTCTGTCCGGATGAACGCGTCGATCTCAGCAACTATAAAGGCTAGAGACACCAAATTTGGAATGTAGGTTCCTGTATACCATACGCAGATCAAGTTTGTTTCCAATTTCAAATATCTCCCCCCGTTCCCCCGCAAATCGATAAAAACCGTTTTACAGTAACATTTTTCAAGATATAGCTTTAAGATTTGGCATGTACATTACTTTAGTCTCTCTTAATCTACTGTCGAAATTTCAAGTCGATCGGATAATAAACACGGAAGTTATTCACGATAGAAGATTCAGTAATGCAGCGAGAGGGGGAAGAAGAAGCACAGCCACTTTTGCCGCCTGTGTGCGTGCGTCTTTGTGTATGTGTGTGTGTATGGGTAAGTGGACTTAGATGTGATTGGATGTTTTAGACCTGGGTACAGGGAGTTTCGTAGTCGGGTATACTCGACTATAGCATTCTTACTTGTTAAGATTGCGAGGTTGATTGAACAACATTTCGGAAGAGTATTTTGACTTTGATTCAAAGAATCCAATTATATTGAGCAAGGGACATCCACTTACAGAGATGTTAGTTCACCATCATATCGTGAAGAGCTGTCACATTGGTACCGAAACTGTAAGAGCCAATCTACGACAAATATTCTGGATAATAAAATGCCGCAGCGTTCCCATAATGGGTCAATTACCGAAATGCTGAGTCCAACCGACAGAAAGACTATTTTTAATGACAGGCTTTAACAATTTCGGCCCGATAGAAATTTAGTGAATCGTAGTCATGTGAAACTCTATGGAGTCAAGATTGATCCAATCAGCAAAAAAGTACATGATACCTAAAAGAATGCGTACTAGAAACAATTTTTTGTGAAATCGAATTTATATTAAACAGCCCCTTTTATATATATCCTCAGATTTAACTGAAACAGTATTTTAATTGGAACAAATTAATTGGAGGAAATCGGTCAACTATCGCAATATTTATACGATAGTTTTAAAGTGTTGTAAAATGCGTGAAGTCGCCAGCTGTTTGACAGTCCGAAAGCATTAAGTGCTAAGCGATCGCCGAGCCCAGAGCATCGTATGTATGCATGTGCTGATCTGCGCTTGCATGCGTGCATACGTACATACATACATACGCACGAGAATTTTCGTTTGTTTGATATTTCGTGGCTTGGCCAGCCGCGACTAAATGCATGCATGCATGTAAAATACCTTTTATGTACAAGGTTAGTTTTTTGGTACGTAGTATAATGGGTAGAATTGTTTAAAAAAGGTATATAGTCCTTAAAATAGAATAAATTGACAGTGTCCGTTTAAATAACACAGGCATAACAGCTTTTATATTATATAATAATAGAAATAGCAAATTAATTGGAATCATTTTCCAGGTTCCCAAAATACAATAAATGGACAGAGTCCATTTAAATTACACGGGCATATCACTCTTTAAATTTTATAACAATAAAAAAATGTCCAGGGTATACATTCATCGACGAACAAGTGCGATATTTTTCGAAGCGAATATCGTTCAAGGCGTACGTACTTTTCACAAGCGCGCTTGGCGATTCCACTTCTTGTACACACACATGCACACAGATATTGTTACATTTGTGCATCTTCAGATCCATTCTTTTCCACTTATAAACGAATCAGTGTACGATTTTAACAATGTTATTAATTTGTTTTTGTCTTTGCCATATACATCAGTTTCTATCTTATCGAATGAATTGTTTAACAATGTAGTGGATACGTTCACTGTTTTAGCATTTACTATCTCTACTCCTTCACAAGATACAGTATCCTTGAGCTAGAACTTCACGACCTAACACAATATTGGTTCGCATACATTCGTCTGATATTACATGAAATATTACTTTTAAGCAATTTCCATTTATCATAACATCGCAATCCATTTGGATCGTACTATGCACATTTGCATTACCAATGCCTTTTAGTGTTATAACATTACTTGTTCCACTAGTGAACACTCTGCTCCTGAATCAAACATAATTGGAATGTTCTCACCTCGCACCAGCATACTTGCTTTTGGCTCATCTACTATACATAATTCCACTCTCTTTACTGTACGCGATCCAGATGCACCACCAGCTTTTGGACATTGCGACGCTATATGATCCGACTGCTGACAACGATAGCATGTAATATTGCCCTTTCCGTACTGTGGATGTGATTGAGAAGCTCGTTGATCCTGTCCTTGTAAAGTACCATCAGAAGGTTTTCGATTGCAATTTTCCTGCAATCGGCCTTCTTGTGTTACCACAAAGATGACACCTGATAGGGAGCATCTTAAAACGCTTAGCTCCAGAGTCCTCGCTTCCAAAATTATGTGGCCTCTTTTCATGAGCAAACACGTGCAACTCAGTCTGTAGGCAGGTCCTACCCAAACGTTTCCAAAGTCTGGCTACTCATAAGTTCTATTCTCAATGCCGAAAGTTTATTTCAAATATAATATATATGTATATATGTAAAAATGTGTTTTATATATGTATATATAACTCGCGCGATTTATATGTATATTATATATGTATATTTCGAGTAAAAGATATAGTATATATATATATACTAGTTGGAAATACCCCGGCCTTGCCCGGCGGAATATTTAGATAAAAGTGCATTATGTTGAAATTGACAACTTTCGTTAACCGTAAGTAAATAGTTGAGCCAAATGCTTAATGATTTGTTGTGTAGGGCTGTGACAATGAATTTGAAGCCAATCTAACTAAACACTCATTTGATTTTGACCCCCATTTCTCGACCGTGACGACGGGTGGGCATTGTCCTTTAAAGTATTTTTGATGAAGGAAGAAGAATAATACTAACATCCGGAAAATAACGGAAGGGTGCGAAAAAGTTTTTACTTAATTCAAGTGAAAACTTTTAAAACAATTATTTCCATTGTTAAAACATAGGCCAACCTCACATTTCTTGCATTCTGTTTGCGTAAGTCCCGTGCACTGCGGAAATGTGAACCGCAGTCAGCAAAAATTCAAAAGTCTCAAATTTGGCGGCAAACTTATTACATGTTGGTACTAACAAATATCAACCGACCGCCACATTTATGGAAAAGCGATCATCAATCGATAATGTGAATGCAGCTGTTCCGATTTACTACAAATCAGCGCAGCAGCATTCACTTTCTATTAACTTAAGAGGTACATAATTAATTAATAAACTTAAATGATTAAAATTAACCATATCATGGTTTTACAAAAATTATTGACTCCAGCGGCAGCGCGCCATCTACCGTAGATCGATATCTGTTAGTGCAGAAATGAAATGGATGCCAATTATCATAAAAATATAAGAACTTCGCAACTACGCATGAATACGATGAACGTTTTAATGGAACTGAACTTGTTAAAGTAGATACAAGATAATCTAGAGATGGTACTTAACATAACATTAGAGATGATAAACGATCGCACTTGCATACTCTAACATTTCTTCTCAAGTAATAGCCTCTTTCCACTACAACATACTTCCACATTTTTCGTCTTTTTTGTTTGAGTTTGGAAAAATGTAACATTTTTCAAAAAATCCTACAAGGGAAAAATTTACAAATCCGTCATATTTACTCACTGTACCCATAAAATGGGTAAAAAGGTATCAAAAGAGATTTTGATTTGGCCATGTCCGTCTGTCTGTCTGTCTGTCCGTCTGTCCGTCTGTCCGTCCGTATGTATGAACGCAAGGATCTCAGCAACTATAAGAGCTAGAGACACCAAATTTGGAATGTAGGTTCGTGTATAGCGGGAGCAGGTCAAGTTTATTTTAGAATTGAGATATCTCCCCCCGTTCCCCCGCTATTCGTTTTACAGTAACAATTTTCAAGATATAGCTTTAAGATTTGGCATGTACAATACTTTAGTCCCTCTTAATCTACTGTCCAAATTTCAAGTCGATCGGATAATAAACACGGAAGTTATTCACGATAGAAGATTCAGTAATGCAGCGAGAGGGGGAAGAAGAAGCACAGCCACCATTTAAGATGCTTCGCTTGCGCTGTGGCTCGTGTGTGTGCGCCCTTGTGTATGTATGTGTGTGTATGTGTAAGTTTACGAAGATGCGATCGGAAATTTTTGACCTGGGTACAGGGAGTTTCGTAGTCGGGTATACTCGACTATAGCATTCTTACTTGTTTTAATATGATGCCATTCGCCCCGGCATTTTTAAGTATTTTCTTATAGAACTCACGATGTTTATCGATTAACTGGGGCAAAGGTAAACAATGACGAGATGTGCAACAAAATTAATTTTTTAAATAAATAGAAAAATGCTTATATCTTATAGCCTGTTTCCACGACATCATATTTCCACATTTTTCGTAATTTTTTTGATTTTGGAAAAATGTCACATATTTCCTGTAGGAAATCCCATAAGAAAAAATATGACAAATTCGTCATAATATGATGCCATTCGCCCCGGCATTTTTTTTTTAGTATTTTCTTATCGAACTCACGATGTTTGTCGATTAACTGATGCAAAGGTAAACAACGACGAGTTGTGCGCCAAAATTAATTTTTGAAATAAATAGTGAAATGCTTACATCTTAATGTTCCTGTATTTAGTAAGGATGAGGTTAAAAGGGAAGGTTTATCCGGAGGTGCACCCTCGAAATGGCAACATTTTGACAAGATACACCGCCTTTTAGGAGCATTGAAGTTTGTGCACTTCACAGGTGCGCACTCGCAATTTCATTGCAAATTTCTCCCATCTCAGCATCCCAGACATCTTCCAATTGTTCAAAACCGTACGAACACATGGCAACTTAATGCCTATTGATATGCAAGTTTGTTTTTGACATTTTTTGGCTGTAGTGGAAAGAGGCTATAAGATCGCTTTTACAAATTTAATTAACTGTCAAGTCCAAGTTACTTTAAAAATTTAATATGCTTTTCCTTTTTAAATTTTTTTGTAAATATATCAGTAACATTATCATTTGTGGGAACATAATTAATTCAAATCTCGTTTCTAGAAATAACCTTTCTTATATGATGATACTTTATGTCAATGTGCTTGGTTCTTTTGGTGAACGGGATTTGTAGCAGACTGTGCGCTCAGGTTGTGGCTGGTTAGTTCAATAGGCTCTACTGGGGGGGGTGAAAGCCAATTTCTTCTAACAGTCGAGGTAGATATATTGCCTCTTTTGAGGCAGTGGAAATGACAATAAATTCGGCTTTAGAGCTGCTGAGTGCAACCAGTCCTTGCTTTCTTGATTCCCAGGAGAATACCGTACCTGCAAGATAAAACACGTACCCAGAATACGATTTTCTATCCTGCTTATCATGTGCCCAGTCTGCATAGACAAACGCATGCAAACGTTAACCAGTCTTCGATCGTCTTCGACAAATATCGCAGAACATGTTTTGCGCCCGACTCGTGCTCCAAATGTGGATTCGAATTTCGTTGCGCCAGCTTACTTATAGAGTGCCAAATTTCTGGACGGGTTGAAATCGCTAAGTATATAAGCGACCCTCTGAGCGCTTGGTAGCAAGTCTCGTTTACCTTGTGACATTCGTCATTCTGGCGACAAACCTCAAATCCAGGATCCAACGGCGTCGAAACAGAGCGACACACGCTCGTGCTATACTTCTCGAGCAGCACCTTTATGTACCGTTTCTGACATTCAGAAATAACACCTCGCTCGCCTTGTCGCTGTATCTCCATACCTAGGAAATTATGCAATTGCCCACTGTCATGAATATCAAAGGTTGCCTTCAACTTCTCCTTAACCTCGTCCAGATCGCACTCTCTGGAGAATGCTATAATTAAGTCGTCGACGTATTTGGCTATCAAGTTGTATGCATTTTTGACGATCTTTTTGTGTAGACATAGCTCCCTTTGTAGCTTCAAACCCAAGTCTCCTTAAGGCATCGTCTAAAGTGCTATTATAGGCCCTACCACACTGTTTAATAAGTTTTTACTCCCTGTACCCATAAAATGGGTAAAAAGGGGGTACTAAATCTGTGCAAATGTATGTAACAGGCGGAAGGAGACATCTCCGACCCTATAAAGTATATATATTCTTGATCAGTAACAAAAGAGATTTCGATTTGGCCATGTCCGCCTGTCTGCCCGTCTTTCCGTCTGTCCGTCTGTATGAACGCGTCGATCTCAGCAACTATAAGAGCTAGAGATAGCAAATTTGAAATGTAGGTACCTGTATAGCATACGCAGATCAAGCTTATTTCATATTTCAGATATCTCCCCGTTCCCCCGCAAATCGATAAAAACCGTTTTACAGGATCAATTTTCAAGATAAAGCTAGATTTAGCATGTACAATACTTTAGTCTCTCTTAATCTACTGTCGAAATTTCAAGTCGATCGGATAATAAACACGGAAGTTATTCACGAAAGAAGATTCAGTAATGCAGCGAGAGGGAGAAGAAGAAGCACAGCCACCAATTAAAATGCCTCGCTTGCGCTGTTGCTTTTGCCGCATGTGTGCGTGCGTCTTTGTGTATGTGTGTGTGTATGTGTAAGTGGACGTAGATGTGATTGAATGTTTTAGACCTGGGTACAGGGAGTTTCGTAGTTGGGTATACTCGACTATAGCATTCTTACTTGTTTTTAAGCTTTACTACTCGGCGCGGATACGTTTGGCTGACAAAACCCGCTTAGCTGACTATTCAAATACGCATTTTTGACATCAATTTGGTGTAGGTACAGCTCCTTCTCTGCCGCTATAGCTAACAGCAGCCTAATATTCTCATATCGGATAACGGGTGAAAGGTAGTATGCCTTTAGATATGAACAATACAATAAACCTTAGTTTCAATATCTTGGTATCATTTGACCATTTGTCAACAGGTAAAACATTTACCTTTTTAATAGATACAGGTGCAGACATTTCAATCTTGAAAGAAGATTCCAATGTTTTTCATGGCATTCCAATTAATAATACAATCAATATTCAAGACATAAGTAAAGCGGTCATAAAATCTAAAAGCCTAACTTCAATTGAGATACAGACAGATAACTTCATAATTCCACACAATTTCCATATAGTTGATTTACATTTTGCAATTCCGTGTGATGGAATAGTAGGCATTGATTTCATTAAGAAATTCAATTGCTAGACAAACTACACTTCAAACCATCAGAAGATTGGTTTATAATTAGACCCAATAATTTAAATTTTCCAATTTATGTCCCAATAACATATAGTCTGGTAATAACTCAATACTTCTACCAGCAAGATCACAAGTTGTCCGAAAAGTCGATCTAACTTCAAGAGATGATAGTGTACTGATTCAAAATCGGGGAATCCAACCTGGCAAACGCAAACACCGTTGCAACATCTCAAAATACATTTGTCCAATTACTGAATACAACCACTACCAATCAATTAATTAACATAAATAATTTAAAATACGAACCACTTTCAAACAACGAAGTAGTTCAAACAAACCAAGAAATCATATAGAAAACTGTCATATCTCATCTATCTAAAAATTTCCCGCCTCAATTCAAATCACAGATAACAAATTTTTGCACCAAACATAATGGTACATTCGGACTCGAAACCGAATCCATCACAACACATAACTTATAAAAACAAACATTCAGACTAAAGAATAAAGAACCGGTGTACATAAAAAAACTATCGAAGCCCGCATGGCCAAACAGATGAAATTCAAAAACAATTTGGAAAATTGATCTCCGACAACATAGTCGAACCGTCTGTGTCTGAATATAACAGCCCACTTTTACTAGTCCCAAAGAAAGCCCTTCCGGCTCAGAAATTAAAAAATGTACTATCGCCAAATTAATAAAAAATTGCTATCCGACAAATTTCCACTCCTTAGAATCGATGATATTTTAGATCAAGTAGGTCGAGCTAAATACTTTCAATGTCTTGACTTATTGTCAGGTTTTCATCAGATTGAACTCAAAGAAAGTTCAAGGAATATAACGTCTTTTACAACAAGCAATGGCTTGTGGCATATGGTCTAAAAATAGCGCCAAATTAATTTCAGAGAATGATGACTATAGAATTTTTTGCACTTGAACCTTCGCAAGCATTCCTTTATTATTGGTTATTGGTTGTTCTGAAAAACATATGACAAATGTAGGAAATACAACCTGAAACTACATCCACAAGATGTTAATTTTTTATGTAAGTAGTGACCTTTTTTGGTCATAAATGCACATATTAAGGAATCTTGCCAGATTATAAGAAGTATGACGCCATCAAAAGCTGCCTAGTCCCACATGATGCGGACAGCGCTAGACGATTCATTGCATTCTGCAATTACTATAGACGTTTTATCACAAACATCGCCGACTATTCACGGTACATAACTAGATTATGTAAAAAGATTGTTCCTTTTGAATGGACAGTCGAATGCCAAAACGCATTCCAATACCTCAAAGATAAGCAAAGATTACAATACCCATAAAATTTCGCATAATAACTGATGCAAGTAAGCAAGCGTGTGGAGCGGCTTTAACTCAAAACTCCACGGGCTCCAGCTCCTGGAGCATACGCATCACGTTCATTGACAAAGGGTGAAAGTAATAAAAGTACAACAGAACACGAATTAGCAGCAATACATTGAGCATTTACACTTTTTCGACCGACTGGTTTCTCGGGACCTAAGATGGCTGGCGCTAGATGGAACGCTCGCTAGAAATCGACCTCGAGTTGTTGTTGGCCCGTTGTTCCAGATAACGGCATATGTAGAACGTTATGTCCCTGTTCTGTTCTGCATATGTTATCAGTAGATCGACTCAGCCGAGATCGATCGATCATCGCCTCCAGCGGTACGGACTATCGACACGTATGATTGCATTCGTACTCCCAATTCTTCAATCAATTACCGACTTCCTTTTCCGAGCAAACTTACGCTCGCGCACGTGTCTTAGAGCCCTTATACGGTATGACTGCCCACTAACACTTCGGCAATCACGCGTGAATCTGAGGGACCGCCTAGTCTAACTGCCTCCACAACTTGACGTCTAAAAACGTCAAAACGAAAACGTTCTTGCGTAACGCGTCGCGTTACAATTCGAATCCCATCCAATTATCATAGTCGGACAATTCCGAAAAACATGACCGGATTCCTCACAATTCCAAGAACCTGGTCTGTTCTAAAGCCTCGATTCTAAACGTGCCTCTTCCATAATTTCTTCGGGCTCGACCTCTAGCTCATTTATCAATTTTTTCCATACTGGTTATCGCTGAGAGTCTCCATACGATGGTCGGCTATGTCGCCTTACAAAACTTACCTAGAGGTAGACTTCGCGAGTCTCGTCTCTCAACTGGTCCACCAATATAGATGTCTATGGCATATAAACACCTGGCTAGATTTTCGAGCAGACCCTTCTTGATAATTTTCAGCAAGCGTCGGTCGCTGAGTGGCTTCTGTAACCGCGACGAATGTTGTCGCATCGCATAAATGTAGTCATCAGCGCCTTCCCCGGGCTCACGTTTCAACAATTCATGCATCCGATCGTGTTTAGACCACGGACCTCGAAATCTATCAACTAAGGCCCTCCTCAAAACCGGCCATCTGTCCACTCTCGACTGTCTCACGTGTAGCCAATACCAGTCTCTGGCTTTATCGGACAACAGGGTATGGATTTCACGCAGGATTTCGTTCCATGGTGCTGAAAAAAATCGATCCTAAATACAAAATCTTCTATACATGACTGTTCCCATCAAAAGACACTCCCCATCTATCCACCCTCCACGAGCGATTCACTTGATCGTAGGAGTTGGCGTAGAGGGCTTTGTCTTGTAGACCGACAGTCTCCTCACGATTTTCTACTGATCTACGACAACGGATTGCGCCACTGGCGAGCCCTCTGTTGCTCGTCCAGTTCTAAATCGCTAATGAGGTCTTCGTCGGCGTTAGGTTCGTCTATAAGGGGAGGGGACTGTCCAGTAAACATATTATACGGCTTCCTTGTGGGTATAGCCCCTGTATTCGGTGGCTGCAACGACTTAATGAGGTCTTGCCTTTACTCAGGTGGCAGTTTTGGCTGGCTACTGTAAGTTTTCGTTAGGCCCACGGTTAACTGACGAAGTACTTCGTTCAGCAAGTGCATTATGTCCTGCATACCTGCCCTAATTTCATCCCTAATCCCGTCACTGACCCCCTCCGATAAAGACTGCCTGTATGTGGCGTGAGGCTATACAAAAACCTCGGTACTTTGCGGGCAATACAACGGGCCGAAAATAGTTGGAAAACTTTAGTCTGGAATTTTAGTATTATTCTTGGAATTGGCTTCAAATGCCGAATGATTTTGGAAAATCTACACGTACATGTCACCACGGGCGGGAAATGGAAGTCAAGGACAAATGAGTGGGATTTAGTTAGATCGACTTGAAGACATTTTCATAGCTATACAACAAAAATCATTGGGCTAAACTTTTAAGGAAAGTCTACTCCTACGGGCGGGAGAATTGTGGTACGCTATTGTATGTATTTCTTACGAATGACGAAAGTAGTCAAGATTCCCAGCCCATTCTGCCTAATCAGTTTAATTTTTTACTAATCATGTCATCAGCTTTCTTATTTGACCCTGAATCGTAACGCTTGAGAATATATAGATCTCACGTGACACTTAGATTTCAACACAGACTTGAGACGATAACGAACAAGAAACACAACGATTAGTGCTGAATCGGTGCTGGCGCTGTTATAGGCCTAGCGTTCCCGCCCAACTTGTAGTGCATTAGTTTAAAAACACCACCCTAAAGTGACAGATGATAGCATCTACTTCTGCATTCGTAAACATTCCACCCCCGACCCACTCCATCACAAGACTTAAGCTTCCATTTCAAGTATCATGAATCTATTATATAATTTGCGGAATAATGACTTGCATAATACTTAGGTGCTAAATTACATTAGTCAATTTTTAAATCTAACGAATATTATTGCTTAACAGCGTATGAACAGGTTATGTTAAACTAATGTTAATGTAAATGGTTAATCCTCAAGTTTTAAGCCAACTTTTATTGAATTTTAAATTAAATTAATTGGTCCATAGGGGTCTAAAAATTGCAATTTTTGCTCAAGGCGATGAAATCACATAAACTAACAGTTGCTAAAGAAGATACCGGATACCGTCAATAATGAGGGAGATATCGGCGAATTTAAGCTCGCATTTCCTGCGTTGTACGTAAGTGCGCAGTTATACACACATATATGGGTTTGGTATATAAATATTGTTTACTACTCACACAGCTTGTTTATGGATCTTAAGTTGCCGTTGTAGTTATCGTGGGCACAAGATGACGTTGACGATAGTAAGAGCTGTTGGGAATATACGAAATTATAAGAAGGAGCCTATATGTGTGTACGTATTACGTACTTAATTATACATGCATTTCTATATCGACCTCGGACATAGATAGCGAAGTGTCCTTCAATACCGAAGATCGCGTAGCGTGTACTTACGACTGAAGAAACGTCACACCGCAGACGACAACAAAAACACGCTAGAGTCAGGGGAGGTGGAAAACTATCTCGGCCTTGAAGCTGTGACCGACGCCACCCTGGCTCTAAACCTAAACGACGCAGCAGGCGACGGTGGCACGACCGTGAAAGTCGGCCCCGTGGAGCAACCAGCAACCAGCAATGCAGTTGAAGGTCCTTCAGTTGAACCTCCAGAAAAGTAAGTTCGCCTCAACGGAGCTCCTTCTCGAGGTAGAGGAATTAGCCGTTGACATGGCCTTATTGCAGGAGCCCTGGATATCGTCGGGAAACAGGGTATCGGGCATAAGGTCAAACACATACCATAAAACTAGAAAAGGCATCCATAACTACTTAAGACCTCATTACAGTACTGATGATCTAACGGTTATGGCGCTAGAGGACGACGGCGTTAGTACAACGCTGATAGCGTCCTGCTATATGGCACACGATCAACCCGCACCACGCAAGAAGCTACACAAGCTTGTGACAGCAACCGGAAGGCGCTGGTCATAGGGGCCAACGCCAACTAAATAAAATTTCTAAAAAAATTATAACATTATTAAGCTTTCTATTATTAACAAAACTAAGTGTGGCCAATACTGACGAAGAACTCATGTATGTGGGACCAACCTGTTCAGACGTTTTAGACCTCACATTGTACACTGATAACAATACTAGAGTTTCTGATTAGAGAGTACTTCAGCAGCCCTCCTTCTCTGACCACAAATATATTAGTTTTAATATATAATTTAAGTACTGAATACCTTCGAGCGTCTACAGGAACCCCTGGAACACCAACTGGGAGCGTTTTAAAAAGTTGTCAGAGATGGCACTCGGTAAACCAAGAAAATTACGAGTGAGGCCGAAATATAAAAATCTATAGAGAGTCTAAAGAGCCAACTCCTTTGAGCTTACCACTCTTCTTTTAGGCGCACACGTACCAAGCGCAAAGCTAGACCACCTTGGTGGGGTCCTGAGCTTGCAGTGCTTGGACGTGAAGTCAGAGAATTCTTCAAGTTGGCTAATGACCATGAGATTATCTGGAGGCAGTACAAACATAGACTTAAAGATTTTAAAAAAGAAGTACGAAGAGCAATCTTGGAAGAATTTCTGCTCTACGATCGAGAACACCTCGCAAACATCCCGACTCAGGAAGCTCCTATCCAGTAAACCAACCACTCAGACCCTCTGCGGAAGGACAATGGAAATTTAACCGAAAGCAGCAAGAAAACACTGAATGTGCTCATGGAGGCACACTTTCCTGGCTGCATGGAGCCTGTGAGTCGCTCCCAAAATTAACGAATTAACCTTAAGGACAGGTACAAACCAAATCCAGCTCTCGAAAAATCAACACGCCTACACAAAAAGGAAATCGGTAGAATCCACGCTACATTCCCTGGTAGCCACCATAGAGAAAGCGCTCTACCATAAGAAATATGCACTGGGAACGTTCCTAGACATTGTAAGGAGGATTTTAAGCAACCCCCTTACATTAATAGGATAGCGCAAGAAGCGCGAGCGCATGGAGCGTGGAGGTATAATAGTTAGTAGTTAATTAGTTAATGGAAATAAGCCGAAAGACTTTTGTAACGATCCTCTGTCACGGTAAGTACGCGCGGCCGATATAGTTCGCAATCCTGCCACCAGAGCGCGGCTTCAGCTAGAGTAAAAGCTCTGGGGTGAATAGCGAAAGCTCTGAGGTAGAGATCGAAAGCTCGTTTTGGAATTGGACTTTTCAGGCTCGCTCGTATCTGAGCCGGGCAGAATAGATCACTTGGTGCCAGAGATTGAAAGCGATAAGACGTGCGTCGGAAGCACGAGAATAGCGTAAGTCAACAAGCCGTTAGGCGGTACAGTGCAGCAGGGCACGCGTAGATATGGAAAATAACCGTAAGAGACGAGAATAAAGAAAATCAAATATAACCAAACGATTGTCTTTAGATATTAGATATTAGATATAGATATTAACATTTAACATTGATTAAACCAACACTTAACGTAGAGCGAGGTATATCCCGCCGCCCGTGTGAGCAATCCCTGCATTTTATTAAACTGATCACTAACGTAGAGTGAGGTATATCCCGCCGTCCGTGTGAGCAATCCCGGCATTTTATTAAACCGATCACTATCGTAGAGCAAGGTATATCCCATCGTCCGTGTGAGCAATCCCGGCATTGTTAAAACTAATTGTAGTGCAAAACGATTATCCCGCTACCCGTGTGAGTAATCCCGGGCACTGTAGAGTAGTAGTCTTAGACAACTTGACCAGTAGAGCATTAGCGGTAGGATCCTGGTCGGCTCCTGGTCATTTATCCCGTACAGAGTTGTACGTGGCCGCAGTACTAACACACATATTTTCCCTAGAACGTTTCCCTTCTAGCGCTCCAGCGTATTTTACAAATTTTATTGTAAGTGCTGGACTCATACTGTGATCTGTACCCCGGTGGCAAACTCCCTTACAACTCAATGCACACTCTGTGCCGGATGCTTATCCAGTCCCTCGCATTAACGATATCTTCGAAAGGTTACGTAATGGTCGATTCATTTCTACTCTAGATTTAAAGCACGGGTATTGGCAAATCCCCATGGCAGCCGATAGTAGGGAGTGCACGACGCTCACTGTAGGGGCTTATTCCAATGTCGGGTGATGCCATTTGGTCTCCACTCAGCCTGCGCGATGTTTCAGCGGGCGTTTGATTCGGTGATAGGGCCCGACATGGAGCCACACGCGTTCGCCTATCTAGACGACATTGTGGTGATAGGACGAACCCGGGAACAACATGTAGCTAATCTGAGGGAAGTGTTCCGCCTTTTGAGGGCCGTCAACTTAAAGGTGAACAGAAAGAAGTGCAGCTTCTTTCGGCAACGGCTGGGTTATCTTCGGCATGTGATTAGTGGGGAAGGCATACGGACGGATCCTGACAAGGTGGAGGCCATCCGAAATCTAAAGGTCCCATCCTGTGTCAAAGAGTTGCGTCAGTGTCTCGGGATGACTTCGTGGTACAGGCGGCTTGTGCAATTTTGCGACACTTCTGAGAAAAGGTAAGAAGTGGTCATGGGAGAAAGAGCGTCAGTTGAAAGAGAGCCTGACTACTGCCCCTGTTCTTGCGTGTCCCAACTTCTCTGTCAGACCGACGCGAGCAATTATGGGCTCGGTGCGGTACTAACGCAAACGATAGAGGGGCAAGAGCGGGTAATAGCCTATGCGAGCCGGAAGTTGCTCAAGGCTGAAGATAATTATGCCGCAACTGAGAAGGAGTGTCTCGCAATTGTTTGGTCGATCAGGAAGCTCCGGTGGTACTTCGAAGGGTACCGCTTCGACGTGATCACAGACCATCTCGCTCTCAAATGGTTGAATTCTATTCAGAGTCCTTCTGGTAGGATACCGCGATGGGCACTGGAACTACAACAGTTTCAGTTTGATGTTCAGTACCGTCGGGGCAAACTGAATTTGGTAGCCGATGTGTTATCCAGGCATCCTATAGAGATCTGCCGGCGAGCAGTGGTGGTCGAAGCCCCCTGCAAGTGGATCGCGAGAATGCGGATTAACATCGCCGAAGAGCCAGATAAGTATCCCGATAATGTCGAGGAAAATGGACAGCTCTACCGACACTTGGGGCATAGGCCAGACGACGAGGATTACATTCCCTGGAATCTGGACATCAAGGCGTTAGGAAAACAGTGTCTAGACTCGCCCAGAGGTTATTATTCTGGGCATGTTTCGGGATGCCGCCAAATGTGTGAAGTGCTGTGAGCTGTGCCAAAAGTTTAAGATGGAACAGTTAAAGCCGGCCGGTCGAATGCTGACACGGCAGGTGGCAGAGCCTATGGCAGTATTATGTGCCGATTTCGTCGTTTTTGGGTTCCCTGGGCTTAGAAATCCAATATACTGTCCCTTATTGTCCGCAGGAAAATCCCACTGAGAGGACCAACCGCACTGTAAAGACCATGATAGCGCAATTTATTGAAGGCCATCAGAGTTCGTGGGACGAAATGTTGCCTGAAATATCGGTTGCGGTCAACTCCAGTGTGGTTGTTTCAACCGGGTGCACCACAGCGATCTTAATGCAGGGTAGAGAACCACGTCTTCCCGCCACTCTATATGACGAGGTCACGTCGGGGTCGGCAACTACAACTGCGCATGGCAATATGAAATCTGAATTCAGAAATGGAAATGGAAGCGAATTGCGCTGTTGCATTTTTTCATTGCTCACGCATACTAAGAAGAAAGCGCATATGCGTACTTGGACCCACACATAGAAACGAAGTGAGAGCGCAAGCGACATAAGCCGTGCTCATCGTTCTGGTGTCGATCCAAGACTAATTGTTTATTCGGGACCTGTGATTTCAGTAGCTCGGCAACACACGACTGGGGTTGTGGTAGTTCGGCTATTTTGCTGAAGAGTCTGGGGTTGTACGGTCAGCAAAACATTTGGCCTCAGAAAAAGGCTTGTTTGACATATCTATGTATTGAGTAATTAATGATGTAACCCCGTTTGTAGTGTATGCTAGCCTAAGTAACATAATAACTCCGTTTTGTGAGCTGCACTGCTAGGAAGAGGCCTACTCCAGTGTAAGGTAATGAATAAGTTAATCCCCCAGATGGAAGAAGACGACATCGTATTAGTCAGCAGCGACGAAGAAGCAAGGGTGGAGGACGACACGGAAAGCGACCGCATTGGCCGCCGCCAATGGCCGCCTTACCGGAACACGAGGTCCCGGTTCCCAAGGCGCCGTGGTCACCCGTGGTTGACGTCGATCGCCGAGGTGATCAAGCGCCGCCAGCCGAGGTGGGAGCACTTCCAGAGTCGGCGTGCGGCGACGACACCCCTTCAGGAGCAGCAAAAAAAAGGACGCGTACAGCGTCATCGGAGAAGCCAGCGGCCAAACGTCGTCAAAATCGGCGCCGTGTGGCGGAGACGTGCCGCGACGGTCCCACGCTAGGTTCCGACCCGTCTCCCCGTCCAAAAGGCCTAAACTGAGCCAGTCTCAGCGTCGCGGACCGCAGCTACGAGCGCCGCGTTTGACTCGCGGTCGCCAGGAGGGTTGTCCCCTACAAAGGGAGGAAGCCCGTAACTGCGGCCACTTTTCCCCGCCGCAAGGTCCGGGCCCCAGGGTGGTGTCTTCACCGAGGGTCTGTCGTATGGCCACGGAGGAGATAGTGGTGTCCCTAGAGGAGGCCATGCCACTGCTAGTGCCTTACCGTGCCTGGGAGGCATGTAATCCCGCGGAGGACGAGGAAGTCCGGAATACGGTGGCAGAGGGGATGCCGAGAGAAGCGACAGATCCAGAGCAGACCGAGCAAATCTCAGAGGCATGTAAGAAGGCTTTAAAGCAACCCCCCTTACATTTATAGGATAGCGCAATTAGATAGATAATTAGTTAATGGCAAGAAGATGTATAAAGAAAGATGTGTTTAATTGAAAAATATATGTTCTTTAATAATGACATGAAACATAATAGACGCACGTCTGTGCTATTCAGGTTTTATATATCGAGTGTTTTATTAGAATAACGTTGAACTCCAGGAGTTCTTGGAATCAGAGCTGGCACTCTTCGATCGTCTAAAGGGAGTCTCGCATATCGCCGATCATCGGATAATAATGAAGGATAGCAAGCCGTTGAAACAAAGGTATTATCCGAAGAACCCGGCTATACAAAAGGTAATCGACGAGCTGGTGGAGGAGCAAATCCAGGCGGGTGCCATTGAGCCGTCGCGTAGTCCACACAGCGCCCCAATAGTCTTGGTCAAGAAAAAGACCGGGGAATGGCGCATTTGTATAGACTATCGGCAACTCAATGCACACTCTGTGCCGGATGCTTATCCAGTCCCTCGCATTAACGATATCCTCGAAAGGTTACGTAGGGCCCGACATGGAGCCACACGCGTTCGCATCTATCTAGACGACATTGTGGTGATAGCACGAACCCGGGAACAACATGTAGGTAATCTGAGGGAAGTGTTCCGCCTTTTGAGGGCCGCCAACTTAAAGGTGAACAGAAAGAAGTGCAGCTTCTTTCGGCAACGGCTGGTTTATCTTCGGCATGTGATTAGTGGGGAAGGCATACGGACGGATCCTGACAAGGTGGAGGCCATCCGAAATCTAAAGGTCCCATCCTGTGTCAAAGAGTTGCGTCAGTGTCTCGCGATGACTTCGTGGTACAGGCGGCTTGTGCAATTTTGCGACACTTCTGAGAAAAGGTAAGAAGTGGTCATGGGAGAAAGAGCAGGAGGAGGCACTGCGTCAGTTGAAAGAGAGCCTGACCACTGCCCCTGTTTTGCGTGCCCCAAACTCTCTGTCAAATTCGTACAGCAGACCGAAGCGAGCAATTATGGGCTCGGTGCGGTACTAACGCAAACGATAGAGGGGCAAGAGCGGGTAATAGCCTATGCGAGCCGGAAGTTGCTCAAGGCTGAAGATAATTATGCCGCAACTGAGAAGGAAGTGTCTCGCAATTGTTTGGTCGATCAGGAAGCTCCGGTGTTACTTCGAAGGGTACCGCTTCGACGTGATCACAGACCATCTCGCTCTCAAATGGTTGAATTCTATTCAGAGTCCTTCTGGTAGGAAACCGCGATGGGCACTGGAACTACAACAGTTTCAGTTTGATGTTCAGTACCGTCGGGGCAAACTGAATTTGGTAGCCGATGTGTTATCCAGGCATCCTATAGAGATCTGCCGGCGAGCAGTGGTGGTCGAAGCCCCCTGCAAGTGGATCGCGAGAATGCGGATTAACATCGCCGAAGAGCCAGATAAGTATCCCGATAATGTCGAGGAAAATGGACAGCTCTACCGACACTTGGGGCATAGGCCAGACGACGAGGATTACATTCCCTGGAATCTGGACATCAAGGCGTTAGGAAAACAGTGTCTAGACTCGCTCAGAGGTTATTATTCTGGGCATGTTTCGGGATGCCGCCAAATGTGTGAAGTGCTGTGAGCTGTGCCAAAAGTTTAAGATGGAACAGTTAAAGCCGGCCGGTCGAATGCTGACACGGCAGGTGGCAGAGCCTATGGCAGTATTATGTGCCGATTTCGTCGTTTTTGGGTTCCCTGGGCTTAGAAATCCAATATACTGTCCCTTATTGTCCGCAGGAAAATCCCACTGAGAGGACCAACCGCACTGTAAAGACCATGATAGCGCAATTTATTGAAGGCCATCAGAGTTCGTGGGACGAAATGTTGCCTGAAATATCGGTTGCGGTCAACTCCAGTGTGGTTGTTTCAACCGGGTGCACCACAGCGATCTTAATGCAGGGTAGAGAACCACGTCTTCCCGCCACTCTATATGACGAGGTCACGTCGGGGTCGGCAACTACAGCGCTTGACCCCCGGGAAAGGGCTAACAGGTTAAAAGAAATATTCGATATCGTCCACAGCAATCTTCAGCGTGCCTCGAAGGACCAGGGGCGACATTATAATTTGCGAAGACGCGAATGGCGACCTTCTCTAAGCGCAATGGTTCTGTTGAGGCAGCATCAGCTGTCCAATGCTGCAGAGGGCTTCGCAGAAAAATTGGCGCCAAAGTTTGAAGGCCCCTACCGAGTTATCAAATTTGTCTCCCCAAATATCGTGCGTCTCACGATGCAGGGCGAGCGCAAGCGAAGGATGGCCAACATAATGCAACTTAAACCTTTTTTTCAGGGAACAACAGAAGACGAAGAGGACCAGGACTCTACAAACGAGGAGTCTAGCCCCAACGGGAGTAAGAACATGACCCACCGTTAGATGTAACCCCGTTTGTAGTATAAGCTAGCCTAAGTAACATAATAACTCCGTTTTGTGAGCTGCACTGCTAGGAAGAGGCCTTCTAATTAAGTCCCAGTGTAAGGTAATGAATAAGTTAATCCCCCAGATGGAAGAAGACGACATCGTATTAGTCAGCAGCGACGAAGAAGCAAGGGTGGAGGACGACACGGACAGCGACCGCATTGGCCGCCGCCAATGGCCGCCTTACCGGAACACGAGGTCCCGGTGCCCAAGGCGCCGTGGTCACCCGTGGTTGACGTCGATCGCCGAGGTGATCAAGCGCCGCCAGCCGAGGTGGGAGCACTTCCAGAGTCGGCGCGCGGCGACGACAACCCTGAGGATGAACGCGCAGGCCGCGAGATTGGGTCCCTAGGTCATGAGGAAGACCAGCCTGGCCCGTTCCGTGGAGTGGCCGCTCATCGCTTCAAGGTGGATTCGGAGAGCGTGGTTCCTCGCGTAAGTTTGCGCTTATTGCTCCGTCAAAATCGGCGCCGTGTGGCGGAGACGTGCCGCGACGGTCCCACGCTAGGGTCCGACCCGTCTCCCCGTCCAAAAGGCCTAAACTGAGCCAGTCTCAGCGTCGCGGACCGCAGCTACGAGCGCCGCGTTTGACTCGCGGGCGCCAGGAGGGTTGTCCCCTACAAAGGGAGGAAGCCCGTAACTGCGGCCGCCTTTCCCCGCCGCAAGGTCCGGGCCCCAGGGTGGTGTCTTTACCGAGGGTCTGTCGTATGGCCACGGAGGAGATAGTGGTGTCCCTAGAGGAGGCCATGCCACTGCTAGTGCCTTACCGTGCCTGGGAGGCATGTAATCCCGCGGAGGACGAGGAAGTCCGGAATACGGTGGCAGAGGGGATGCCGAGAGAAGCGACAGATCCAGAGCAGACCGAGCAAATCTCAGAGGCGTGTAAGAAGGCTTTAAAGCAACCCCCCTTACATTAATAGGATAGCGCAAGAAGAGCGAGCTCATGGAGAGCGGACAAGTTAGTTTAATATGTATACAGTTAGTAGATAATTAGTTAATGGCAAGAAGATGTATAAAGAAAGATGTGTTTAATTGAAAAATATATGTTCTTTAATAATGACATGAAACATAATAGACGCACGTCTGTGCTATTCAGGTTTTATATATCGAGTGTTTTATTAGAATAACGTTGAACTCCAGGAGTTCTTGGAATCAGAGCTGGCACTCTTCGATCGTCTAAAGAGAGTCTCGCATATCGCCGATCATCGGCTAATAATGAAGGATAGCAAGCCGTTGAAACAAAGGTATTATCCGAAGAACCCGGCTATACAAAAGGTAATCGACGAGCAGGTGGGAAGCAAATCCAGGCGGGTGCCATTGAGCCGTCGCGTAGTCCACACAGCGCCCCAATAGTCTTGGTCAAGAAAAAGACCGGGGAATGGCGCATTTGTATAGACTATCGGCAACTCAATGCACACTCTGTGCCGGAAGCTTATCCAGTCCGTCGGATTAACGATATCCTCGAAAGGTTACGTAATGGTCGTTTCATTTCTACTCTAGATTTAAAGCACGGGTATTGGCAAATACCCATGGCAGCCGATAGTAGGGAGTGCACGACACTCACTGTAGGGGTTTTTTCCAATGTCGGGTGATGCCATTTGGTCTCCACTGGGCCTGCGCGACGTTTCAGCGGGCGTTAGATTCGGTGATAGGGCCCGACATGGAGCCACACGCGTTCGCCTATCTAGACGACATTGTGGTGATTACTTCGAAGGGTACCGCTTCGACGTGATCACAGACCATCTCGCTCTCAAATGGTTGAATTCTATTCTGAGTCCTTCTGGTAGGAAACCGCGATGGGCACTGGAACTACAACAGTTTCAGTTTGATGTTCAGTACCGTCGGGGCAAACTGAATTTGGTAGCCGATGTGTTATCCAGGCATCCTATAGAGATCTGCCGGCGAGCAGTGGTGGTCGAAACCCTCTGCAAGTGGATCGCGAGAATGCGGATTAACATCGCCGAAGAGCCAGATAAGTATCCCGATAATGTCGAGGAAAATGGACAGCTCTACCGACACTTGGGGCATAGGCCAGACGACGAGGATTACATTCCCTGGAATCTGGACATCAAGGCGTTAGGAAAACAGTGTCTAGACTCGCTCAGAGGTTATTATTCTGGGCATGTTTCGGGATGCCGCCAAATGTGTGAAGTGCTGTGAGCTGTGCCAAAAGTTTAAGATGGAACAGTTAAAGCCGGTCGGTCGAATGCTGACACGGCAGGTGGCAGAGCCTATGGCAGTATTATGTGCCGATTTCGTCGTTTTTGGGTTCCCTGGGTGTAAAAATCCAATATACTGTCCCTTATTGTCCGCAGGAAAATCCCACTGAGAGGACCAACCGCACTGTGAAGACCATGATAGCGCAATTTATTGAAGGCCATCAGAGTTCGTGGGACGAAATGTTGCCTGAAATATCGGTTGCGGTCAACTCCAGTGTGGTTGTTTCAACCGGGTGCACCACAGCGATCTTAATGCAGGGTAGAGAACCACGTCTTCCCGCCACTCTATATGACGATGTCACGTCGGGGTCGGCAACTACAGCGCTTGACCCCCGGGAAAGGGCTAACAGGTTAAAAGAAATATTCGATATCGTCCACAGCAATCTTCAGCGTGCCTCGAAGGACCAGGGGCGACATTATAATTTGCGAAGACGCGAATGGCGACCTTCTCTAAGCGCAATGGTTCTGTTGAGGCAGCATCAGCTGTCCAATGCTGCAGAGGGCTTCGCAGAAAAATTGGCGCCAAAGTTTGAAGGCCCCTACCGAGTTATCAAATTTGTCTTCCCAAATATCGTGCGTCTCACGATGCAGGGCGAGCGCAAGCGAAGGATGGCCAACATAATGCAACTTAAACCTTTTTTTCAGGGAACAACAGAAGACGAAGAGGACCAGGACTCTACAAACGAGGAGTCTAGCCCCAACGGGAGTAAGAACATGACCCACCGTTAGATGTAACCCCGTTTGTAGTATAAGCTAGCCTAAGTAACATAATAACTCCGTTTTGTGAGCTGCACTGCTAGGAAGAGGCCTACTAATTAAGTCCCAGTGTAAGGTAATGAATAAGTTAATCCCCCAGATGGAAGAAGACGACATAGTATTAGTCAGCAGCGACGAAGAAGCAAGGGTGGAGGACGACACGGACAGCGACCGCATTGGCCGCCGCCAATGGCCGCCTTACCGGAACACGAGGTCCCGGTGCCCAAGGCGCCGTGGTCACCCGTGGTTGACGTCGATCGCCGAGGTGATCAAGCGCCGCCAGCCGAGGTGGGAGCACTTCCAGAGTCGGCGCGCGGCGACGACAACCCTGAGGATGAACGCGCAGGTCGCGAGATTGGGTCCCTAGTCCATGAGGAAGACCAGCCTGGCCCGTTCCGTGGAGTGGCCGCTCATCGCTTCAAGGTGGATTCGGAGAGCGTGGGTCCTCGCGTAAGTTTGCGCTTATTGCTCCGTATCCCGGAGGTCGCACCCACCCCTTCAGGAGCGGCAAAAAAAAGGACGCGTACAGCGTCATCGGAGAAGCCAGCGGCCAAACGTCGTCAAAATCGGCGCCGTGTGGCGGAGACGTGCCGCGACGGTCCCACGCTAGGGTCCGACCCGTCTCCCCGTCCAAAAGGCCTAAACTGAGCCAGTCTCAGCGTCGCGGACCGCAGCTACGAGCGCCGCGTTTGACTCGCGGGCGCCAGGAGGGCTGTCCCCTACAAAGGGAGGAAGCCCGTAACTGCGGCCGCCTTTCCCCGCCGCAAGGTCTGGGCCCCAGGGTGGTGTCTTCACCGAAGGTCTGTCGTATGGCCACGGAGGAGATAGTGGTGTCCCTAGAGGAGGCCATGCCACTGCTAGTGCCTTACCGTGCCTGGGAGGCATGTAATCCCGCGGAGGACGAGGAAGTCCGGAATACGGTGGCAGAGGGGATGCCGAGAGAAGCGACAGATCCAGAGCAGACCGAGCAAATCTCAGAGGCGTGCAAGAAGGCTTTAAAGCAACCCCCCTTACATTAATAGGATAGCGCAAGAAGAGCGAGCTCATGGAGCGCGGACAAGTTAGCTTAATATGTATACAGTTAGTAGCTAATTAATTAATGGCAAGAAGATGTATAAAGAAAGATGTGTTTAATTGAAAAATATATGTTCTTTAATAATAACATGAAACATAAGAGACGCACGTACATATGTGTTGTTCAGGTTTTATATATCGAGTGTTTTATTAGAATAACGTTGAGGCGATCTTAGCCTATGGATACATATAAGTACTTATGCTGTTACCGGTTAGCAGCAACAAAGAGAGAGAGAGAGCGGGTGTACTCATACATATGTATGTACGCTCACTCATGGAGATCAGCGGTTATCTGTTGGTCAATGTTCCCACGCTGGCTTGGCCTGTTCAAGTGGCTTCATGTTGCTAATATGCGCAGTACTGTATGTATGTATGTGCATGTGTATGTGCATACATATATACGATCATATTTATGCTATGCGCTTGAGTCTGTACTTTATGTATGTTTATACTTGCAACAAAGTGTTACAAGTTGAGTTATGTATTTATGTGTATGAATACACTACACCTCCCATTTTAAAAAAATAACGTAATATTATTAATGTGTAGTTATTTAACAAAATTGAATCATTGATTAATAAATTAAACATTTTTTTAAATTTATTTTTTAAATTATATATATGTGTTTGAGAAATTGATAAAAATTTTAAAATTCATTAAAATAATATGATAATGTGATTTAGTTGATTAAAGTTATTTTGTTTTTGTTTTTATTGGCTGATCAGGCCTTGTGTTTTTTTTTTCGAATTCGAATTCACAAAGTAATTTAAATGAATTATGCATTATAAATTTAAAGTCTATTCGTATGTACTTTTTGGACTTTTCCTTTTGTATCTTTTATTTTTACGTTATCTTTTTCTAACATACTAACTACTGTGTATTATCCTAAATATTTATTATCTAGTTTATGACCTACTTCATTTTTAGTAATACTTTCTCCTATTGAAAAATCGATGTCTTTTATTTTTAAATCATATAGTTATTTATTTTATTTCTTATGTTCCTCGAGCATAATTCTTTCTTTTTGTATGCTACTTCTAATCTATATTTACTTTCCTTAGCATAATCGTCTATGTTATAAAGTTCTATGACGTGCAGTGGAAGTTATGTTTTCTACGTTCAAATATTTACACAAGTCGTTGATAATGGAATTTTTATATTCAGTTCCCATGTCCGAAATGAACGTCTTCATTGGACCGAACTTCAATATAAAAGATTCGAATATAGCTTTTGCGACGGTATTTGGGCTTTTATTTGCAATTGGAATGGCAACTAAATATTTCGTTAAATCACATATTAGTGTAACTGCATATTCATTGCCGTTCTCTGATTTTGGTAGCGGACCAATAGTGTCTACTATCACACTTTCGAAAGCATATATTGGGGTGTCAGTAATTGATAAAGGAGTTTTTCCATGCTTAGTTGTTTTAGCTTTTTGGCATTTCTGACATTTGCGTATGTACTCTGTAAACACTTCTCAATAATAATCACGTTGTTCGGTTCAGCGCCTCACCAGGCAGCGCAGCTTAGGCGTTGGCAGCACAAACAAAATGTAGTTTCGAACAAACGCACTCATTACGCTCATTTGTAGCTTACTGTTTTGTCGCCCGCGCTGGACCCTTTTGGTTCAGCTGCAGCCGATCTTGAATTCGGCTCTCAGTGTGAAATTATCTATCATATCGAATTGTTCGTCTCGGAATCAAAATTGTAACAAGCGGCAAGCACGTTGGCCTGTCGCTTGACTTACATAAAACCACCTTTTGTGCAACAAACATTATTAAACATTTGCCAATAAACCCCAAATTGTATTTGCTTTAAGCAGAAGCAGTGTTCGTGCGTTTTGTTTTGCATTTGGTGGTTCAAACAATTGGATTAATTGCTGACTATTTTGAGTCAGAAGTGCTAGTGAAAGGGTTCACTCTAGCCGCGAAATAATTTGACAATTGGATTAATTTGCTGACTATTTGAGTCAGAGGTGCTAGTGAAAAAGCTCACCCTAGCCGCAACATAATTTGGTGACCCCGACGTGATTAATAATTTGTTAATAATTATTTAAAACAATTACTCTTGCTTGTTAGCAAAGTGCGCGCATAGTTGCATACATACATACATATGCACATTTACTGTTGGTGCGCGTTTTATACAAACAAGTACAGTGTCCGTTTCTTCTCGCTTACTCAGTTTTCGGTTTTGAGTGTGCGCAAAGAAGAACGGAACTATGGCAGACGAAGAAAACGCGAACAATGCCGGTACGGCAAACAGGGTGACATTTCTTAAGCGCAAGGTCAATGCGCTATTTGAACGTGCAAAGTCCATGGAAATTGAACTTAGTGATGCCAAAATCAATGCAATGAATAATATTGAATTAGAAGTGCGTTTAAACTTGATTTCGAATATTAAGACGGCATTTAGAAGCGCGCATGACTCTCTCGAAGAACTAGACTATAACGAAATCGGTAGCAAATTGCGAAGTGATTTTGACGAGTTCGTGATAACGGTCGAAGTTCGTGCTCGGTATCATATTCAGAAACGGCAAACTGAACATCCGACTTGTTCCACGTTTCGCCACGATGACTCATTGGAGCGGCCAACCGTGTTTATGGCAAATCGATCCCGCATCCCCGAACTAAAACTGCCAACATTTTCGGGTGGTTACACGGAGTTTGCTGATTTTTCGTCAATGTTTAAAACTATCATCGACAAGGATCCGGATTTGTCAAGTATCGAGAATCTGCGATCCTGTGTGCAAGGTCCAGCTTTGGATGCTATAAGGGCGTTGGAGATTTCTGCGGAAAATTATTCCGTGGCTTTGGATTTGCTTAATAAGCGTTTTAGTAACAAGCGTCTTGTTTTTCAGGCACACGTCTGCGAGATTCTGGGGCTTGAGAGAGTAGAAACGTCGTCCGCAAGTAAGCTGCGTCAATTTTCGGATAGCCTGAATGCGCACTTGCGCGCTTTGCAGGCAATGGGAAGTGCAGAGCAAATAGCTGGATGCATGCTAATTTACATGCTTCTTAAAAAAATGGACAGCGCAACGCAATCTAAATGGGAGGAGCATGTATCAATGGCCGAGATACCATCGATTGCCGAATTTACAGCGTTCTTGGATGCTTGATGCCAGCGAATGGAAAATATGGAACATGCCACGGCAACCTACTCGCCTGGCAAGCAGGTTGGAAAGAGCAACAAAATTAACAACAGTAGAAGTACATTTGTAGCAACTAACTCTTGTAATTCCGTTTGTGGATTTTGTGGCAAGCAAGAGCATGCTATATATTCATGCACACTTTTTGGCAACCTGTCACCTTTGTTTCGGCTCAAGGAGGCAAAGAAGCTTGACTTATGCCTGAATTGCTTGAAAAAAGGTCATCAGGTGCGTGCCTGTAAATCGAGTGGGTGTCGCACCTGTGGTATGAAGCATCACACATTGCTTCACTTCAATACGCCAATTTCGTCAGCGCAACCTGGTGCATTGCATTTGTCTCAATCTGCGGCGCAATCACCCCCCCAAGCAAGTTCATCTCCATCTAGCTCTCTCATTGCCCAGAATCTCAACAATGACGTCACGCTCTTAGCAACCGCAGTTATTTTGATTAGGAATCATGCTGGATCCCTAATACCGTGTCGCGCGCTATTGGACTCAGGATCGCAGATCCATCTAGTTACGTCTAGTTTCGCACAACGCCTGCAGGTGAAAAAGACTAAGTCAACGGCTTCCGTATCGGGTCTTGGCGATACCAGCGTTGCATCTGAGGGCTACACCGTCAGTCTGAATGTGCATTCTCAGGCATTGGACTATGAAACGAACATCGTCGCCTTAGTCGCTCCGAGAATAACTGATCATCAACCGAGTTTTTCTGTTGATATTGCAGATTGGAGAATTCCCGATAATATACGGTTAGCGGATCCAGCATTTTTCAGGCCTCAACGCATTGATCTCCTTATAGGAGCAAGCCTATTTTTTGGCCTTCTCTCAGTCGGCCAAGTCGAGCTGGCGCCAGGATTACCATTGCTGCAAAAAACTCGTTTTGGTTGGGTGGTATCGGGAGGAGGGCATCAATCGCGCAGAACAGCATTGGTTGCAACACATTCCACAGCGACTATTGAGGAGGATTCGCACGACAAAATCGCGGTGTTGCTGAAACGGTTCTGGGAGATCGAATGTTGCGGCTTGGCATCAGACAAAGTTAAGCAGGAAGATGTTGACTGCGAAGATCACTTCAGGAATCATTTTTCTCGCCTGCCATCTGGGGAATTTTCAGTGAAGCTGCCTCTGAAGCGAAACTTGGATGTATTGGGGGACTCATACACGCAAGCGTTTCGTCGTTTTGTCAATTTGGAGAGAAGGCTGGAGCGTCATCTGCAGCTTAAAGCGCAGTACTCTGCATTTATAAAGGAATATCGAGATTTGGCTCACATGTCGTTAGTGGGGCCCGAATCAACTCCTTTATGCAGATGTTATTTGCCTCATCATTGTGTCCTGAAGGAGGACAGCACTACTAACAAGCTTCGAGTCGTATTCGATGGCTCAGCAGCAACATCTTCAGGATTTTCGCTTAATGATGTCCTCATGACAGGACCCATCATCCAAGCGAAACTGTTGCATACCTTGCTACGGTTCCGAACGTTTCGTGTCGCATTGACCGGCGACATATGCAAGATGTATAGGTGCGTGCGCGTATCGGAACCGGACAGCTACCTGCAGTGCATCTTATGGAGAGAATCGCCTCAGGAGAAGATGCATATTTATAGACTTGACACTGTCACCTATGGGACAAGACCAGCTGCATTTCTTGCCATTCGATGCATGCACCAGTTATCTAAGGATGAGCAACGTCGACGATTTAATGACCGGCGGAGATTCTGTGGATGAAGTTGCCACAATCATGAAGCAGACTTCTGAATTGTTGGCTAAGGGCAATTTTCAGATTAGAAAATGGTGCTCTAATGCTCCGGAATTGCTGAGTGGAATCCCTAGCCAGGATAAAGAACAGCTATTGAAGCTCCATGATGGAACTGATTTCACGAAGGCACTTGGATTATCTTGGGATCCTGCTTCAGACGATTTGTTTTTCTCTGTTTCGCCCAAGCAGCTGTCTTTAAGGCCAACGAAGCGCTCTATGCTGTCCACCATTGCTCGCTTCTATGACCCTCTCGGCTTGATTGGGCCGGTCATAATGAAAGCGAAGATATTTTTGCAGCTCTTGTGGAAGGAAAGGCTTCAGTGGGATGAGAGTTTGCCAGTCTCTCTCACAACTGCATGGATGACTTTTTGCGATAATCTATCAAATTCGCAGCGTTTTGTTTTTCCACGTTTGGTCTCATATCCAGATTCAGAAGTTGACGTTCATGGTTTCTGCGATGCCAGCATACATGCTTACGGAGCATGCATTTATATCGTATCGAAGTCCACTGAAAGTACGCATGGTCATCTTTTATGCTCCAGATCCCGTGTGGCTCCTCTGAAGGCTCTTACAGTTCCAAAGCTGGAGCTTTGTGGTGCTGCATTGCTCTCTGAGCTTATTAACGAGATCGCGAGTCTACAACTGTTTTCTGGAAAGTTTTACTGTTGGTCAGACTCAACAACTGCTCTGTCTTGGATTCGGAATGAGCCGACGTAATTCAATATATTCGTATCAAATAGAGTCGCCAGCATTCAGAAGCTAACAGCGCAGATGGAATGGCGGTATGTCCCAACAAAAATGAATCCGGCGGACATTTTATCAAGAGGTGTTTTGCCTACGGATTTGCTACTGTCTCGATTATGGTTTCATGGACCAATTTTTCCTTCCAATGATAAGAGCGCATGGCCAGCGACATCAATTCCAAAGGCGCCATTTTTAGAGCTTCGGAAGCGGGTTCTGATTGCAGTTTGCCCCTTTGTCGACATTACAGAAGTACATAAATATGCAAACTCCTTCTACAAATTGCAACGCATGTTTGGATTTATGTTCAAGTTTCAGAAGGGAATTAAATCCGTTGGATTAACAGTAGCTGACATAGCTGGAGGCAACCGGATGCTTATTCGTTCAATGCAGCAAGCGCATTTGTGGTCGGACTACAAGCATATCAAGGACAACGGGCGTGCGTCTTCGTCTAGCTCTATTTCATCACTTGATCCCTTTGTTGATAAATTTGGAATTTTGCGCGTTGGTGGTAGGCTGAGGAATTCATCACTTGACTTTTGCGTGAGCGAAATTTGCACGCTGGACCACGAGCGTTGTTGGCAATTATTCGGCATCAGTATTGGCTTATTGGTGGTCGGAGAACTGTTTTGAGCGTCGTCAACAAATGTATCAGATGTTTCAGAGCAAGGCCTCGATTGCTTCAGCATATCATGGCGGACTTGCCAAAGGAGAGAGTGGATGACTCGGCGTATACTTTCATTATCACCGGAGTAGATTTTTGTGGTCCATTTTATTATAAAAGCGAAGTTCGCACCAGGCCACCAATCAAATGCTATATCTCCGTATTCATTTGCTTTGCGACTAAGGCCGTGCACTTAGAATTGGTCCAGGATTTGTCGACATCAGCGTTCCTTAGCGCTCTTCAGCGTTTTATTTGCACCAGGTGTCGCCCAAAGGAAATCTGGTCGGACAATGCAACCAACTTCGTAGGCGCCAAGAATGAACTGCAGCAGCTTAAGATTTTTGTGTGGCGGATTCAATTGACTGGCGATTCATCCCACCTCGCTCCCCGCACTTTGGCGGGCTTTGGGAGGCCGCAGTAAAAACGGCAAAGTACCATTTTTATCGATCCGCTGCTAGTTCGCTCCTTAGTTTTGATGATTTGCGTACACTTGTTTGTCATATCACTGCAATCATTAATTCACGCCCATTACTTCCAGTTACAGAGCATCCAGATGATCTTGATGTTTTGACGCCAGCTCATTTTTTGGGTACAACACCGCCCAAGTCGCTTGCTGTTCCAGATATCACTGGATTAAACTTCAATCGCCTCGATCGTTGGCAGCGCGTGTCTTATCTTCAGCAAACGTTCTGGTCACGGTGGCGAGAAGAGTACCTGACTCTCCTGCAGGAGAGGTCTAAGTGGAGATCTGATCAACCTGGACTTAGTGTCGGCGACGTTGTTCTCGTGAAGAACGAGAATCTTCCCCCTCTCAGTTGGCCCCTGGCAAGAGTAACCAAGCTGATCGTCGGGGCGGATGGCGTAGCACGAGTCGCGGAACTGAAGACTGCCACTGGAATCACAACTAGAGCTATTGCAAAGCTGTGTTCGCTGCCAAAGAGGGACGTTGAAGACTCGGGTCCTCCAACGGGGGGAGTATGTTCGGTTCAGCGCCTCACCAGGCAGCGCAGCTTAGGCGTTGGCAGCACAAACAAAATGTAGTTTCGAACAAACGCACTCATTACGCTCATTTGTAGCTTACTGTTTTGTCGCCCGCGCTGGACCCTTTTGGTTCAGCTGCAGCCGATCTTGAATTCGGCTCTCAGTGTGAAATTATCTATCATATCGAATTGTTCGTCTCGGAATCAAAATTGTAACAAGCGGCAAGCACGTTGGCCTGTCGCTTGACTTACATAAAACAACCTTTTGTGCAACAAACATTATTAAACATTTACCAATAAACCCCAAATTGTATTTGCTTTAAACAGAAGCAGTGTTCGTGCGTTTTGTTTTGCATTTGGTGGTTCAAACAATTGGATTAATTGCTGACTATTTTGAGTCAGAAGTGCTAGTGAAAGGGTTCACTCTAGCCGCGAAATAATTTGACAATTGGATTAATTTGCTGACTATTTGAGTCAGAGGTGCTAGTGAAAAAGCTCACCCTAGCCGCAACACACGTGTTTATTTTAGATTAAGACGGAGCGACTGTTCTTGTCGCTCCGGATACTTTATTCAGATTCACTTTGTTCTTAAAGTAATGTTAACCTGGCCGCGCACTGCGCTGCCAGAAACGCCGGCAGCGGAGCGACCGCATTATGTACTTAGATATATACGCAGCGCCGAGAGCCGCGCTGAGAGAGTGTGTGTTATATGCATTTATGTACTGGGCAGTCGGTTTACGTGAGAACCGCTGACTGTGCATTTATTCAGTCTGTAGCATACTTGTGTGATCATATTACACTCGCACTTGAAGTATGCTTAAGACTGTTTATGTATACACTGCAACAAAGTGTTACAATGTGTTCTGTTCTAATGTACTTGAAATATATAGGATACAATGGGTACTCTATATGTGTGCATACCACAACTCAGTTATATCTTTAGACCTTTCCAGAAATAATATCGTTTGACCTTATCCAAGGTTTTTGAAATGCCAGTATGACCTCCTTGTATAGGATCATCATGTAATGTAGACAAGGTAGCTTCTTTTTTTGTTATTTTTAATTAGGGTCACCATATTTTTGAAATTATCTATTGAAATGTTATCAAAGATATTTTCTCACGGTGCCATTTTGAGTTGGCTGATTTGATGTTTACCGGCTTGCATTTCAAACCTTTGGAAAAACTGACCTAAGTCAAGGGTTCCATTAGTATACAAATCGCTAACATCATACCTTGCAGTAATCTTTTTCCATGTCAAGGTCACTACTTTACGTACCTCGTCATTATTTGTGACTTCGAATACGAATTGAATTGCTGCTAACTCTTGTTCTGTGGTGTTTTTGTTTGATTCACCTTTTGTGAATGAACGTGAAGCGTATGCTACTGGAAGTTGCTTATCACCATAAGTTTGGGTCAAAACAGCTCCGCAAGCTTGTTTACTTGCATCCGTTATTATGCAAAATTCTTTTCTAAAATCAGGATACTTTAGTAAAGTAGGTTTCATTAGAGCTTTCTTAAGAAATGCGGTTTGACATTCATCAGACCATTCAAATTTTACATTCTTTTTACATAATCTTGTTATGTGACTTGAATAGTCTGCAAAATTTTTTATGAAACGTCTGTAATAATTGCAAAATGCAACAAATCGTCTAGTTCTATCTTCGTCCGTAGGGACTGGGTATTTTTCAATGACATTGTACTTTTTGTCATCTGGTAAAATACCTTGATCAATACACATATGACCTAGAAAAGTCACTTCGTGCATGAAGAAAGAGCATTTTTCTGGATGTAATTTAAGTTTGTGTTTCCTGCATAAGTCAAAAACATTTGTTCAATTTTTATCATATGGTTTTCGGAACAACCGATGACTATTAAGTCATCTATATACAAGAATGCTTGTGATGGATCTAATCCAGAAAAAAGCGATTGTCATCATTCTTTGAAAAGAATTTGGCGTTATTTTTAAACCGTAAGGTAATCGTGTGAAACGATATGAGCCATTGCTCGTTGAAAATGTCGTTAAATTTCTTGAATGTTCTTTTAATTCCATTTGGTGAAAACCGGACATTAAGTCTAAATATGAAAAATATTTTGCTCTACCTAATTGATCATGAATATCATATATTCTTGGAAGTGGAAATTTATCAGACAAGAGTTTTTTTTATTGACTTGACGATAGTCTATAACTAATCGCCATCTCTTAGTATCAGAACCTGGTAGACCTTTTTTTGGTACTAACAGAATTGGACTGATATATTCTGATACAAAAGGTTCTACTATTTTATCTAGAATGAGCTTTTCTACTCGTTTTGTAACTTCTTCCTTATGAGTATAAGGTATTCCGTATTTTTTAATGTACAGTGGTGTTTGTCTATTAATCTTAACTCTTGTTTATAAAAATTGTTTGTTGTTATCGATTCGGTTTCTAATCCGAATACGTCTGTATACTTGGTGCATAGCTCTTTTAGCTTTTCTTTAAATAATGGTGGAAAGTTCTTAGCTAATTTCCACAAGACATTGTTTTGTCTTCCTTTGCTAATGTCATTGACTATTTCATAGTCATTTAGCATTTCAAATTTTATTTTTATCTAAATTTACAATTTTAACGGATTTTGTTGTGTTTAAAATTCGGACAAAGGTATCTTGGTTGTTGGAAATTGTATTTCCAATAAAAATTCCTTCCTCAATTTCTTGATTTGGAATTAGGACATTATGTTGTATTGAAGATATTTTTATTTGTCGGACAACTTCGGATCGGGCTGGTAATATTGTGGCATTATAGATATTTGTGTTGTTACGTCTTCATTTATATTATTGAACGTATCAACATTTTCTATTAAAATGGAAATATCTGCACCAGTATATAAAAACAGGATAAATGTGTTACCTGTATTTTCGTTATTAATTTTTATAAATATGCTTAAGTTAATTCACTCTAAAATATCCTCTATTATTGTTATTATTATTATTATAGTTGGAATTATAATTACCGCGGCCATTGCCTCTACCTCGGTAGTTATTTCGGTAATTATTGCCTCTATATTTTCCTCGCTGGTATAATATAGTGCTGGCACTTCCAGTAGTTTCTGTGCTGCAATGGATGTATTTACCCATGGCATCATTGAAAGTATTGAAGATTCCAGCTCCTAGTATTATACGAAGCTTTTCATATTCACAATTCTTGGGCATTGCAGATATTGATTCTTTAGTTGAGAATTTTTCTGCGTTATCAGGGTCTAGGCCATCGTCAATATATGCTGCTTCGAGTTACTAACGCAAGTTGTCAATTTCAGCTGTATATTGAGATGCTGTTTTTCCTTTTTGTTGGATATTCAACAGTTTTGCCGTTAGTACGTCAGTGGATTCACCTTTGACGTTACCCTTTAGTCTGTTTATAATGCCTTGAATTAATCTTTCGTCTTGTACTTTATATAAAATAGGTCCAATTATTTTTGATTTTATAACTTCTACCGCCAAATCTTCTTGGTTGTCTTTTGTTCGTTCAACAAGCCTTAATGCTGTTAAGAAACGATTTAATAACAGTTTTCTACCGTCAAATTCTGGGACTGTAGACGAAGCTTGTCTTGCATATTCCCTGTCTAAGGCTACCTCTTCTGCCATTGTGTCGTTTTCTGAAATTGTCTCAATGTCAATGTTGAGATCTGCGTCTATATTTTGGTTTAGACTCATCTAAATCTTTAAGCTGGCTTTCGTTAAAATCAGCGTTTAGAGTTAGATCTTCTGGAACATTTATTTCAATATTCTGTCTATTACCAATACTTTTCAATCTTGTATTTAAAGATGGTATAACTTTAAGACACTGTGTGACATGTTCTTGTGTAAGTTGACTTTTAAGTGAACTTACTACTTGTACAATTTTATTGTATTGTTTTATTAATATTTGAACATAGTATATTTGTGTTTCTACTTTTATAGGTGTATCTCTATTAATACACTTATATGACTTGTCGAATTTATCTTTGAAGTCATTAATATTTTTCACTAATATACCCCATTCCATATTACTTATAGGAATGTTTAATGATGCAGTCGCACCAGAAGGATTGTTGCCTGTCCGAGTATCGGGTTGTCTTCAGTTATGATTTTTACTGTGACATATTCGTCGTTCCTCGCTTTCGCAAACGGACGTGCTTTTTTTCTTGCACCTCGCAATTAATTATTCTTTCCCCGTTCTTAGCAATTATTGAATTGCAATTTTCATATTTGTCACTTGTGTTATACATTCGGTGGTGTTAAACACCTGTGTTGGACTATATTTAGAATTCTTTGTGCTCTATTTGTGTATTTAAAATATTTTGTGCCTAAACACAACAACAAACTGCAACAAACCGTTTGTGAATTTCGGTCGTCGCGCCAGCGCTTTGTGTAGTTATTGCGCTTGTAAGTACAAATCAGCGGTAGTTGTTTAACCCTAGGGTGCCTTCTGTTCTTAATACAACTTTTTTGGTTCAGTGCTTTATTTTTTATTTATCTTTTTTTATATTCTCTTTTCTTAAATTTTAATTCCTTTTTGCAAGTATGTTTGTCTGTTATAATAATAATTGCCAGGTTAGAGCAAACTCTAAGATGGGCTTTGTTTGCTGCTATCTGTGTGATAATGTGTCACACGAAAAATGTGCTGGTCTAAACGGCAGAATTGTGGACTAGATTGAGTCAAAATCTGGCCTCAAGTGGACTTGTGTATCCTGTAGGGATGTTGAAAGGGACATCATGGGTTTCATGAGGCAGACTAAAAGAGGCTTTGATGACATATTCGGGCAGTTTAAAAAACTGTTCGAAGGTTTTTCCGACTTGGAGAACGAATTCAAAAGTATAAATCTTTTGAATGAGTCTCCAAAACTGAAGAAGGCTAATTTTAGGCTATCTATTTGCCCCAATTAACTGCAGCTCCCTACACATGCTTCCATTACATCCGTAACTACTAAACAGTTAGAATTGATAAATTTATCGTTCCCCTTTTCTTCATAATTCAATAATCAGAAGTGACGAGAATAGCATCGTACCCATGGATGTTGTTCCTTCTGACCCCGTAGAGCATTCTGATTCGCTGGCTATTAACACTGTTGATCCAGATCAACAGACTAGTGATAATATACCGGTCGAATCAACAGGTCTAGCATCCAATACTGTGGCTCCATTGGATGCAACTGCTTTGGATACTAAGAAGACCCTTATAGGTATTCCACCACGGAAACAAATCTTTGTTTCTAGGCTTGCCCCGGATACTACATCTGATGATGTGAAGGCCTTTATACAGGCCAAATCTAAAGCCCACATTTCGGTGGAGAAATTCAAATTTACGTATTCTCGGGAAATTTTGTCATTTAAAATAAGTGTTCCGGCAGAATATTTCAACAATATTTGTTGCAAAGAATTCTGGCCCGACCACTTAGTTATTAAGGAATATACGGTAAAAAAGAAAAATCGGCCTCCGATTTCACTTCGTTCTTTCGGTGGTAGTGCTAACCCACATATTGTAGTATCTGATAGTTCAAAAAACTAACATCGTCCCTCTCACTTGGCTAACAGAATGTAAGAGGTCTTTGTAGTAAACTTAGTAATCGTTATCTAAATAGCCTAACCTTTCCTTTCCATGTCGTTGACCTTTCTGAAACATGGCTAAGGCCTGCCATCCTTAATTCTGAAATCCTGTCTAACAAATTCTCCATTTATAGAAAAGATCGCACCCCTCGTCGTGGTGGTGGTGTTCTTATTGTGTTGACGCTGATTTATCATCGGAGCTTGTAATAATTCATAATTGTATAGATATTGAATTTGTTGCTGTATTTCCAGTATTTGCTTTTATATTACTTGTTCTTATATTCCACCTTCTTCTGATATTTCCTTATATTCTTTGCATGCTTCTGCTGTGCAATCTGTCTCATCTATGGTTGCTGATTGTGATTTTCTAGTAGTTCTTGGTGACTTTACTATCGCCGGAACTACCTGGATTTCAAGTCCAGATTGTAGCGTGTTGACTCCCACATCTCAGCACGATTTTATTGAAAGTTTATTTGGGATGTCATTGTGTCAAATCAATGATATCCCAAATTCTTGGATTCCTCATTCTATTCTGTCTCCCGTACTGAACCTATATCCACTCCTGAAGATCCTTATCACCCGACTTTGGAGGTGTGTTGATTGACTTACCAGCCAGGGTGCCAAGCCCAGGTAGGAAACCTGCTAAGCGAGTTCGTCAATTTCGGAAAACCGATGTTACTAAACTCGCTCAGCTCCTATCGCAGACTGACTGGTCCCAAATGTACATGTGTAGAGGCATGGATTGTGCAATCAATTATTTTTATTCTACCTTAAATTCATTATTTGATTCCTGTGTCCCGTTTTGTAACCCTCGTAGGTCTAACAAACCTGTGTAGTTTACACGTGATTTAATAAACTTAAAAAATAGAAAGTCGAGATTGTACAAAAAGCTCAAGGAATCTGGCTTTTCCTCGGATTTCTCTCGCTATTTGATTGCCCGATCTAACTTCTCTGCACTTAATTTACACTGTTATAACAACTACTTCAGGAGCTGTAGGTTACAGTTTCAGCGGAATCCTAAAAGGTTTTATATCTTCGTTAATGCGAAGCGTAGGTCATCAACACTTCCATCAACTGTATTTTTCGAAAAAAAGACAGCTGACTCAGACCCGACTATCGCCGATCTTTTTGCTGAATTTTTCAAACGACTTATAGTTCACAGCCTTATCAATTGGCTTCGCATTATCCTTATCATGTAAATAGCTCTAATTGCATTTTTGGGCCTTTAATCACTGAAAGTTCGCTTCTACGTGATCTAAAAGCCATTAAGCCCGTATTTTCACCGGGACCTGATGGAGTACCAGGCTGCGTGGTCAAGAACTGTGCTGAAGGTATTTTTAAGCCATTATTTCTTCTATTTAAACTGTCCGTGGAGTTGTGCTCTTTCCCCATTATTTGAAAAGAATCATTTATAATTCCTCTCCATAAAAAAAGAAAAGAAATTTCTAAATTGTCTGCTATTCCTAAGATTTTTGAGAAATTAATAACTTCTCAACTTCAACATTTATGTAGATCCATAATTTCACCCTGCCAGCACGGGTTCGTGAAATATAGATCTACTACCACTAACCTATTATAATTCACTTCTCTTGTCATAAATAGATTTTAAACCAAAATGCAAAGAGATGTTATTTACACTGATTTCAGTAAGCCATTTGATTCTGTTAATCATTCTCTTTTACTTCACAATATGGAATGTTCTTCATATGTTCTAATTCTTATTATGTAATATGTAATGCTAGTTCTATTTCCTTACTCAGAACGTCACTTTTATGTTATCTGTGTAATCTATAGTTTTTTGTCTATTGTTTAATTTATATAGAAATTGTATTTAGTTTGTTCTTATTTATCTGTTCCGCGATCTTCGTTACTGCACGTTATGAGGCGCGCCCCTCGGTCGGTTGGGCGGGAGGTGGGTTGCATTTTGCCTGGGTCCGCGCGTTAACAAGCCCGTGCTTGGTGTCGTTTGGGCCACTTGAATGTACTGCCCGTTTAGGACATCAACGTCCGAATATGGCAATGTATTTAATACTATTCCTTTTTTAATTGTAGAACATTGTATTAAAGGGCTAGTATTTTGGCCGTGAGTGACCATATATTCTTGTTCGAATTGGTTTATATTTATAAATTTGCGATGATTTTTCAAAATGTTTAAAACATTTATTACAAAGTTTGGTTCTCTGTTATAGACGACATTAACAATGTTTTTCATACTTATGTGTATTAATTTTTCATTAATCACTATTGATTATAATCGTTTTTTTTATTCTAGATTTTATCTACATCAATAGCCTTACTTAAATATTTTTTCTAAGGCATGTTTTGTGAAGTTTATATAATTTAAAAAGCACATTTGCGCACATAATTATAACGATTATTATTAAAAGTGTATTAGTGGATCCCAAATCAACATTATTAGATTCTTTATCTATTACATTTGCAGTAGACTCCACTGTCTTTGTAATCCCATTTTGCGTAGTCTCGTGTTTTAAATGGTATTATGCCATGAACATTAACAGAGTATGTTTTAATTATGCTTTTATTTCGCATAAAAATTTTTTTCTTTTTATTTATTTAAAATACACATACAGGTTTTTTATTTTACCCAATATTGGATGCTCTTCATAAATATCCTCAACCTTTATTCCGGGTATTGTGGATAGTATGAAGGCCTTGTGATCAAAATCACGTCAATTTCGCAATGGAGAATGCGAAGTTGCGAATACCTGCATATATTTGTATTCAAATTCGTTTATTGTCAGGGGTCTATTGCTATTATATACAATGTGTCTTGATCGATCACATAGTTTCTTATCAGAGGCAAAGATTTGTTTAAAAACATGCATTTTCATATATTCATGTTTTACAAATTCGAATTTCGTTATATGTTTTTAATTTGACAGATTAATCATATACATATACAATGAATTTTATTTCCTTTTATTTAATTTGTTTTTGATTTATATATCTATATCTTATTTTGACTGAAGGTCTTTAGTTTATTTTTGTATTTGTTAATGATGGCCTTAATAATTTTAATGTTTTTAAGCTTTTTCCCTATTTCGATCAACACAGTGATCTCCTGTCTAATGTTTCGTACAACTGTTTAAGATGTACTCTGCCTTGACGCACACAACATAGTGGGCTGTCATTACAATTTGCAAAAAGGTTTTCTTATATTTTAATTGTATAGATTTAATTTATTGTTGCTCAGCTACATCCGCGTCTTTGGCTACCTTGGAACGGTTAGCTTTGCTGGTGAAGGTCATCGCACAGCCTGGCTGTAAAGTGGTCCCTCGCAGTCTTCTGGGCACCTTTTCGGTTGCCTGGGTAGTTGTTTTTTCTCTGTATGGATGAAATGTGTATTAGCCAAGTTCTTGATAAATTGAGGAGAAGGCGTTTCGCTTGCATTAAGTGATTTAAGGATTTTTAATTCTGCTTCAAGAAAGTCTAGCTCATCCGCCAGCCTCTTGGCATCATTCCATATCGGGAGATTGCTGCTATTGTATAGTAGCTTGCATATTTCAGCTTTGCGTTTTTACTCCCTGTACCCATAAAATGGGTAAAAGGGGTATTACATCTGTGCAAATGTATGTAACAGACAGAAGGAGACATCTCCGACCCTATAAAGTATATATATTCTTGATCAGTATCAAAAGAGATTTCGATTTGGCCATGTCCGTCTGCTCCGTCTGTCCGTCTGTCCGTCTGTCCGTCTGTCCGTATGAACGCGTCGATCTCAGCAACTACAAGAGCTGAGACACCAAATTTGAAATGTAGGTTCCTGTATAGCATACGCAGATCAAGTTTGTTTCATATTTCAGATATCTGCCCCCGTTCTCCCGCAAATCGATTAAAACCGTTTTACAGGAACAATTTTCAAGATATAGCTTTAAGATTTAGCATGTACAATGCTTTAGTCTCTCTTAATCTACTGTCCAAATTTCAAGTCGATCGGATAATAAACACGGAAGTTATTCACGAAAGAAGATTCAGTGATGCAGCGAGAGGGGGAAGAAGAAGCACAGCCACCAATTAAAATGCCTCGCTTGCGCTGTCGTTTTTGCCGCCTATGTGCGTGCGTCTTTGTGTATGTGTGTGTGTATGTGTAAGTGGACTTAGATGTGATTGAATGTTTTAGACCTGGGTACAGGGAGTTTCGTAGTCGGGTATACTCGACTAGAGCATTCTTACTTGTTTTATTCGCAACTGAATGCCACCACGATTTCTTTTTTTCTTTATTTCATTTTGTGTCGCCTCTTCAGGGGCTTTATTTCTCCTTGCCCTATACTCATCAAGCGTGATGCGTATGGACATTAGAGATATCACTGCAAACGAAATTCACCTTACTCACTCAGAACATTGGTAATATTCCATCGCCGTCTAGATTGTTGAATATTTCATTGTCCGCGGGACAATGTAGTTTTAGTTTTATTTTTCGTTTTAGTTGGTTTGCTAGTGCCGTTTGTTGGTATTGCTGCTGCTGCTACTACTACTTTATTTAGCACATGATTTGATTTTTTTTTGGTTGTAGTTTTTATTTGTCAAATGCTTTTAATGCATCCGAAGATTGTTGTCTTCGTGACTAAGTCACGGTCGCCATATAAAGAAAGATGTGTTTAATTCAAAAGATATGTTCTTTAATAATAACATGAAACACAAGAGACGCACGTCTGTGCTGTTTAGGTTTTATATATCGAGTGTTTTATTAGAATAACGTTGAGGCGATCTTAGCCTATGGATATATATATGTACTTATGATGTTATCGGTTAACAGCCACAAAGAGAGAGAGAGAGCGGGTGTAGTCATACATATGTACGCTCACTCATGGAGCGGCTAAATGCAAGATCAGCGGCTATCCGTTGGTCAATGTTCCCACGCTGGCTTGGCCTGTTCAAGTGGCTTCATGTTGCTAATATGCGCAGTACTGTATGTATGTATGTGCATGTGTATGTGCATACATATATACGATCATATTTATGCTATGCGTTTGAGTCTGTACTTTATGTATGTTTATACTTGCAACAAAGTGTTACAAGTTGAGTTATGTATTTATGTGAATGAATATACTACAGTCGAGACACTTTTGTAGAACAAAGAACGCCAGCGTCTGACGCGCTGTAGTTATAAGTTGTTAGAAATAAACATTAAAATTTAAGCCGTTAGCGAAAGCGTTTAAATTCAAACGATCCTCTGCCACGGCAAGTACGCGCGGCCGATATAGTTCGCAATCCTGCCACCAGAGCGCGGCTTCAACCAGAGTAAAAGCTCTGGGGTGAATAGTGAAAGCTCTGAGGTAGAGAGCGAAAGCTCGTGGTGGGATTGTACTTTTCAGGCTCGCGCGTAGCGAGACAAGAAGTAACTATGGATTACGCAGATAACATAAAAGTGAAGTTCTGAGTAAGGAAATAGAATTAGCATTACATATTAAATGATAAAAGTTGTTATAATTAGAACAAAGAATACGAAAAGGGTTATGGATAGCATAGTTACTATTAAAAGCTTGCAGACTAAGAGGAAGAAAGTTTCTAGAATTTCTGATCGGAACGGCAAAACTAATTTGGTTCTGAAGGCCTAGCTGAGGCCACCGGACGGGTCGCAGGTTGCGGATAGCGAACGGCCTCCTGTAGGGGGTCAGCTGCGTATATTCAAATAAGCAGTCCCGGAAAACCAGCGGGTACTGCGGACGTCACCACTGTACTGACGAGGCGTTTGTCTGACCGCCTTCTAAAATTATAGTCTCACACACACCCCCCATCCCTATATGCGTTCCTACCCAATCCTAACCCTCACATCTCACACCTGGGCCGGACCAAGGTGTCATCCGACCCGTGCTGATGGTCAGACTGGCTGGGGGCCCAGGTCTAACAAATATATCTCAGTCGTGAACGGAGGGCTCAGGTGCCAGGCAAACACCTGTTCTATTTTTGCCTTACCCGGGTACTGCGGATCTCTGCCTGGGTGGACCGCAACTCCGCAACTCGTGGGAATCAAACAAGATGAACAACACCAAAAATATTTTAAATAAAAAAGAGCCCGGTACTCTTAGAAAACCGGAAGGAGCAACCAGCTCCGGTAAAACGAGTGTCTCCAACCGCATGAGCACGCAGAAGCCTGCAGTTTCCGGTACTTCAACTGGAGCATGCCCGTCTTCTTCTGCCGGCATCAAAGCCACCAGCAGGCCCTCGGCCTCTGGCGTGTCAACTGGCAAGAAGGCGGAAACGGTGATGGTGAAGAGTGCTGTGACAAGCGGCGCTACTGATCAAATTCCTACTGTGTCTGCTCCGGTCTGCTCCAGCATAGCCACCAATCTTATAGGCGCGTCAGCTGGTAGCAAATCGGGAACAGACACTGTGGTGAGCAAAAGGGCGGCCTTCTTCACTCGACCGGACCCGTCTAAGGCCCGTCCGAATAAAAGCGGACGGCCAAAAGGATTTTGACGCGTAATGCAACCGCTCCGATAACCAGGGAGCAGGCGTCTGAGGAGGATTTTGCCAAGAGCCAACAGGATCTGGAGTGGGCAAAGGCCGTCCTACCTAACTTCAAACTGGAGGATACCGCGCAGAACACCGCAACTAAACGGAATTGCTCCATGGAAGTGCCAAGCACAATGGCCAAGAGAGTGCGAACCCATGCTCCGTTGTCGAGGTCCTTCGCGGAGGTGGCGAAGGACAAGATCCTTATTGGGATCATCGACAAGAACTGTCCTGAAGGTCGCGTTCCACGACACCAGTGGCGTTGGGTGCAGGTGGCTCTAGCGTCTATCTGTCTCACGATGCTACGAGAAAACCCAGGCCCACCACCGATCTGCGAGGATGATGGATGGTTCCAAGGAACCATCAAGTTGATCGCTTTCGGGGATGAGAGGTCGGCGCGGCTCTACAAAGCTGCTGTAGAAAAGCTTGGAGAGGTATACCCCGGTGCGCGACTTGCGGCAGTGGATGCCAAAGACATCCCCTCGAGACCTAGAGGCCTAGCTACCGTGTGAACCCTCGGAGCCGACAGATATACTGGAGACGGTGAGGTTATGCAATCCGGACATGCCTGCTTCCAACTGAAGAGTTCTGAAGATCGAGAAGACAAGCCGTGCTTCTATGCAGGTTGTCTTCCAGATTGACAACGAGAGCTCGGTGCATCTGGAGAGAAAGGGCGGTAGCATCTGCTACTCGTTCGGTAAGGTTGGCGTCAAGGTATACAAGTCCGACGCCGGAGCGCAGGCGGACCTGGCCAGCTGTGTCGAAGCGGAGACGGTGGACCCACCGAGCGAGGCCGAGGAGATGGAAACCGAAGATGTTGCCGCAAAAAAAAATCTTACAGGCTGGCCTCCTTTTACATCCCTCACGACACCGAGGGTTGTATTCCGTCGACCACTTTCCGTGACCTGGTCTTACAAAGTGCGGGCACGAGGACGAATATGATCATGGGAGGAGATGCAAACGCTCATCACACACAATGGGGAAGTACAAACACCAACGAGCGGGGTGAGTTACTTTTTGACTTTCTTCTTAGCACTAATCTAAACTTATGTAATAAAGACCCCACCTTTATCATTAAAAACAGAAGTGAGGTCTTAGATATTACCCTTATCTCAGACTGTATTTCACAGCGGGTGGCGTCTTGAAAAGTTCTACCAGAACACTCTTCTCTGACCACCGCTACATTGAATTTAATTTTGACGAATCTCGCCCACCACTAAAGAAAACCCAAAACCCCAAAAAACCAGATGGGGTAAATACATGCGACTACTTAGGAAAAATTCTGCGCAAAACCAGTCCCTAATTCCGGAAAATGCCGCAGAGGTAGACTCACTAGTCGACACCCTAACAAAGGTCTGTAACGACGCCCAAAAATAACTCCCAAAGAATCTTTCAAGTCATCATGGTGGTCCTCAGATCTAGATACACTCAAAACTAGGTGCAGGAGAACTTTTAATCATGCCAAAAGTACGACGCTTGACACTACCTGGGCGCAGTACAAGACCGAGCTAAACAGCTACAAAAAAGTTTTAAGAAAGGCAAAGAGGGCCTCGTGGGCCAAATTTTGCAGTAACATTGAATCTACCTCTGACGCATCGCGTCTGAGGAAGATTCTAGCCTCCTCACCAACCCCCCCAGGCCTTCTACAAAGGGATGATGGATCGTGGACAGAACCCAGTTCGCAAACACTCGAACTTCTGCTAGATACCCACTTTCCGGGGTGCTCTCAAGCACCGCGACCAGCGACTCAGACCTATCGTAGCCAAATAACCAGGGCTAACGATCATAAGATTAGGTGGGCAATCAGTACCTTCATGCCCTTTAAATCACCGGGTCCAGACAACATATACTCGGCTCAACTCCAACATAGTATCATCCTCACGGGTTGTCTTACGACGAACCATATTCCCAAGGCAGGAAAACCTTCCCACGTCTTCCTCCTTTCTCTTAAAAACCCTCGAAAGGATTTTAGATGTCCATCTCAGAAGCTCTATTAACCCGACTCTACTCTCGCGTACACAGCACGCATATACCAAGGGCATGTCCACTGAGACAGCTCTGCACTCTCTAGTCGCTCGCATCGAGGGATCGCTTAGCATCAAAGAATACAGCTTGGTGACCCTTTTAGACATAGAAGGAGCTTTTAACAACGTTCTTCCAGTAGCTATCACCTCCGAACTGACGAGTCTGGGGGTTGAGGACCCCCTGGTGGAGCTCATAGGTCTGTTGCTCACCAGCAGGACAGTGAGCTCCTGCTTAGGAGAGTCCTCGATCAGCAGGTGCGTCAGTAGAGGCACTCCTCAGGGAGGTGTCCTATCTCCACTTCTATGGGTACTGGTGATAAACCAACTGCTATGTACACTGGAATAGGAGGGGCACGTGGCGGTGGCCTACGCGGATGATGTTGCAATCCTAACCCAGGGTAAATATCCGCAAACCCTCTGCGACAGAATGCAATCAGCGCTCAATACTTTAGTAAACTGGATCAAAACCACAGGACTAGGCGTGAATCCGAGCAAGACAGAGCTCGTGCTTTTCACTAGGAAATATAAACCCCCTAACTTAAACCTCCCTAGAATCAATAACACGATTCTCAACCAGAGCTTCCAGGCGAAGTACTTAGGTGTAGTTCTGGATAGCATACTATACTGGAAAGAAAATATAAAGCAGAGGGTATGCAAGGCAACCACTGCTCTTTTTGCATGCAAGAAGGCAATAGTTACTAGATGGGGCTTCTCTCCACGCATAGTTCATTGGCTATATACAGCAGTCATCCGACCCATCCTACTTTATGGAGTGCTAGTGTGGTGGCCCGCACTTGACCTACCATCCAACCTCAAAACAATCCATAAAGTTTAAAGAAGTGCAGAAATCTGCATTAGTGGTGCCCTACGCACCACTCCTACCGAAGCCCTGAACATCATGCTTCATCTAATACCGCTGGACCTACTGTCCAAAGAATTAGCCAGAAACTCAGCCATTAGACTTAGGGAATCCAACAACTGGACGACGGGCACTACGGGTCACACCGTAGTTCTCAAGACCATACCTCGGATTCCCCCTATTACAGACAACTGCACACCAAAACTGACTTTTGACAAGTTATACAGAGTCTGCATACCTAGCCGATCAGACTGGGGAAAACCGTTGCAACATGTACCAGGCTCGATCAGAATCTTTACTGATGGGTCGAAGTTGGGTCGATTTAGGAATCAGAACCAGCTTCCGTCTTCCCGACCACTGTAGCGTGTATCAGGCAGAGATGAGGGCCATCCAGGAAGCCACCCTCTGCTTGCGCATGCATAACATCAGTACAGGGAATATCTACATTTACTCAGACAGCCAAGCCGCCTTGAAGGCGATTGACTCATGCACCAACAACGCAGTCTCGCTCACTGAGTGTCGCCAGTCTCTAAACGAGATAGCTCAACAGCTCAGTATCAACCTTGTATGGGTGCCTGGACACCGTAATATAGAAAGTGATGGTGAAGAGTGCTGTGACAAGCGGCGCTACTGATCAAATTCCTACTGTGTCTTCCCCGGTCTGCTCCAGCATAGCCACCAATCTTATGGGCGCGTCAGCTGGTAGCAAATCGGGAAAAGACACTGTGGTGAGCAAAAGGGCGGCCGACTTCACTCGACCGGACCCGTCTAAAGCCCGTCCGAATGATAAGCGGACGGCCAAAAGGATTTTGACGCGTAATGCAACCGCTCCGATAACCAGGGAGCAGGCGTCTGAGGAGGATTTTGCCAAGAGCCAACAGGATCTGGAGTGGGCAAAGGCCGTCCTACCTAACTTCAAACTGGAGGATACCGCGCAGAACACCGCAACTAAACGGAATTGCTCCATGGAAGTGCCAAGCACAATGGCCAAGAGAGTGCGAACCCATGCTCCGTTGTCGAGGTCGTTCGCGGAGGTGGCGAAGGACAAGATCCTTATTGGGATCATCGACAAGAACTGTCCTGAAGGTCGCGTTCCACGACACCAGTGGCGTTGGGTGCAGGTGGCTCTAGCGTCTATCTGTCTCACGATGCTACGAGAAAACCCAGGCCCACCACCGATCTGCGAGGATGATGGATGGTTCCAAGGAACCATCAAGTTGATCGCTTTCGGGGATGAGAGGTCGGCGCGGCTCTACAAAGCTGCTGTAGAAAAGCTTGGGGAGGTATACCCCGGTGCGCGACTTGAGGCAGTGGATGCCAAAGACATCCCCTCGAGACCTAGAGGCCTAGCTACCGTGCCTCGGAGCCGACGGATATACTGGAGACGGTAAGGTTATGCAATCCGGACATGCCTGCTTCCAACTGGAGAGTTCTGAAGATCGAGAAGACAAACCGTGCTTCTATGCAGGTTGTCTTCCAGATTGACAACGAGAGCTCGGTGCATCTGGAGAGAAAGGGCGGTAGCATCTGCTACTCGTTCGGTAAGGTTGGCGTCAAGGTATACAAGTCCGACGCCGGAGCGCAGGCGGACCTGGCCAGCTGTGTCGAAGCGGAGTCGGTGGACCCACCGAGCGAGGCCGAGGAGATGGAAACCGAAGATGTTGCCGCAAAAAAAAATCTTACAGGCTGGCCTCCTTTTACATCCCTCACGACACCGAGGGTTGTATTCCGTCGACCACTTTCCGTGACCTGGTCTTACAAAGTGCGGGCACGAGGACGAATTTGATCATGGGAGGAGATGCAAACGCTCATCACACACAATGGGGAAGTACAAACACCAACGAGCGGGGTGAGTTACTTTTTGACTTTCTTCTTAGCACTAATCTAAACTTATGTAATAAAGACCCCACCTTTATCATTAAAAACAGAAGTGAGGTCTTAGATATTACCCTTATCTCAGACTGTATATCACAGCGGGTGGCGTCTTGGAAAGTTCTACCAGAACCCTTCTTCTCTGACCACCGCTACATTGAATTTACCACCACTAAAGAAAACCCAAAACCCAAAAAAACCAGCTGGGGTAATTACATGCGACTACTTAGGAAAAATTTGGCGCAAAACCAGTCCCTAATTCCGGAAAATGCCGCAGAGGTAGACTCCCTAGTCGACACCCCAACAAAGGTCTGTAACGACGCCCTAGATAAATCTTGCCCAAAAATAACTCCCAAAGAATCTTTCAATCCATCATGGTGGTCCTCAGATCTAGATACACTCAAAACTAGGTGCAGGAGAACTTTTAATCATGCCAAAAGTACGACACTTGACACTACCTGGGCGCAGTACAAGACCGAGCTAAACAGCTACAAAAAGTTTTAAGAAAGGCAAAAAGGGCCTCGTGGGCCAAATTTTGCAGTAACATTGAATCTACCTCTGACGCATCGCGTCTGAGGAAGATTCTAGCCTCCTCACCAACCCCCCCAGGGCTTCTACAAAGGGATGATGGATCGTGGACAAAACCCAGTTCGCAAACACTCGAACTTCTGCTAGATACCCACTTTCCGCTCTCAAGCACCGCGACCAGCGACTCAGACCTATCGTAGCCAAACAACCAGGGCTAACGAAATAATAACCGATCATAAGATTAGGTGGGCAATCAGTACCTTCAAGCCCTTTAAATCACCGGCTCCAGACAACATATACCCGGCTCAACTCCAACATAGTATCATCCTCACGGGTTGTCTTACGACGAACCATATTCCCAAGGCAGGAAAACCTTCCCACGTCAAACCGAACGATTTCAGACTAATCAGTCTTTCCTCCTTTCTCTTAAAAACCCTCGAAAGGATTTTAGATGTCCATCTCAGAAGCTCTATTAACCCGACTCTACTCACGCGTTCACAGCACGCATATACCAAGGGCATGTCCACTGAGGCAGCTCTGCACTCTCTAGTCGCTCGCATCGAGGGATCGCTTAGCATCAAAGAATACAGCTTGGTGACCCTTTTAGACATAGAAGGAGCTTTTAACAACGTTCTTCCAGTAGCTATCACCTCCGAACTGACGAGTCTGGGGGTTGAGGACCCCCTGGTGGAGCTCATAGGTCTGTTGCTCACCAGCAGGACAGTGAGCTCCTGCTTAGGAGAGTCCTCGATCAGCAGGTGCGTCAGTAGAGGCACTCCTCAGGGAGGCGGTGGCCTACGCGGATGATGGTGCAATCCTAACCCAGGGTAAATTTCCGCAAACCCTCTGCGACAGAATGCAATCAGCGCTCAATACTTTAGTAAAGTGGATCAAAACCTGTGAACTAGGCGTGAATCCGAGCAAAACAGAGCTCGTTCTTTTCACTAGGAAATATAAACCCCCTAACTTAAACCTCCCTAAAATCAATAACACGATTCTGAACCAGAGCTTTCAGGCGAAGTACCTAGGTGTAGTTCTAGATAGTAAACTATACTGGAAAGAAAATATAAAGCAGAGGGTATGCAAAGCTACCACTGCTTTTTGTGCATGCAAGAAGGCCATAGGCACTAGATGGGGCTTCTCTCCACGTATAGTCCATTGGCTGTAAACAGCAGCAACCGACCCATCCTACTGTATGGAGTGCTAGTGTGGTGGCCTGCACTCGACCTACCATCCAACCTCAAAACAATCCATAAAGTTCAGAGAAGTGCAGAAATCTGCATTAGTGGTGCCCTACGCCCTACACTCCTACCGAAGCCCTGAACATCATGCTTCATCTAATACCGCTGGACTTACTGTCCAAAGAATTAGCCAGAAACTCAGCCATTAGACTCAGGGAATCCAACAACTGGACAACGGGCACCACGGGTCATACCGCCGTTCTCAAATCCATACCTCGGACTCCCCCTATTACAGACTACTGCACACCAAAACTAACTTTTGACAAGTTATACAGAGTTTGCATACCTAGCCGATCAGACTGGGAAAATCCGCTTCAGTACGTACCAGGCTCGATCAGAATCTTCACTGATGGGTCGAAGCTGGAGTATATTCCCCCGATTTAGGAATCAGAACCAGCTTCCGTCTTCCCGACCACTGTAGCGTGTATCAGGCAGAGGTGAGGGCCATCCAGGAAGCCACCCTGTGCCTGCGCATGCATAACATCAGTGCAGGGAATATCTACATAAATGTAGAACAGACAGCCAAGCCGCCTTGAAGGCGCTTGACTCATGCACCAACAACGCAGTCTCACTCACTGAGTGTCGCCAGTCTCTAAACGAGATAGCCCAACAGCTCAGTATCAACCTCGTATGGGTGCCTGGACACCGTAATATTGAAGGAAACGAAGTGGCAGATGAATTGCCCAGGCAAGGCACCAACGATACACTCCTCGCTGTAAGCAGCAACGTCGGCATGCCTCTGTCCACTTTCAGGCTGCATAGTAAGGAGTACTCCAAGCGTCAAGCCGCTGAACGCTGGAGTAATCTCACTACATGCACGGTCGCCAAACTCACTTGGCCCACCCTTGACCCAAAGCGCACATCTGCTTTGATTAAACATAGGAGATCCCACATCTCGACAATAATAGGGGCTCTCACTGGCCACTGTCTCATAGGAACTCACGCTAACAGATTGCGCGTAACACACCATGACTTCTGTAGAAGTTGTGGTATAGCAGAAGAGATAAAGAGCGTAGAACATCTGCTCTGTCACTGCCCCGCATTCAGCAGGAGAAGGTTCCAGCACCTGGAACACTACAGTTTTGATACCCTAACGGACGTATCCGAGGTTGGGATATACAATATCCTCAAATTCTTAAAATCGTCGAATTGGTTTAAGAGGGAACATAATGTTTAAAAGACATCATGTGGTATCACAATGGGCCAATTCTTGGTCCAAGTGTGGAGTAGGCTTCTGCTCCAGCCACTGTAACCTAACCTAACCTAACCTAACTCAGAAGAATCAATTTCGCCATTAATTAGTTTGTGTAAAAAAATTACACCAAGCATGGTTCTACGATCAGAAGGAGAGAGAAGATTTATTAGTAAAAGTCTACTACGATAAGAAGGCAAGCTAGTATTAGGATTCCAGTTAAGACCACGGAGTGCAAAGAGCACAAATTGTTTTTGTACAGATTCTATTCTATCCTGATGAACCTTGTACTGGGGACACCAAATACAAGACCCATATTCAAGAACAGGTCGAACAAGAGAAGTATAAAAAGTTTTAGTAATGTAGGGATCGTTAAATTCTTTAGACCAACGCTTAATGAAACCTAGGACACCAAAGGCACGATTAGCGGTGGAAGAGATATGTTTGTCAAATTTCAGCCTGGGATGTAAAAGGATACCCAAATCATTTACTGACTCAATTCGAACAAGCGGCTTATCATTAAGAATACAATTATTTAAAAAGGGCATTCCCCTGTAAAAGGACATTACGTTATACTTACCACAATTAAGATTTAATAAATTTACCCGACACCAGGTTTGAAAACTGTCAAGATCAGGTTGCAACCTTTGACCAGATAAGAAATCAGTAGATAACAGACAAAGTTTAACATCATAGGCATACATCAGCACCCGAGAGTGAATTATGACAGAAGGAAGGTCATTTATGAACAGAGTAAATAATAAGGGTCCAACATGACTTCCTTGTGGTACTCCGGAAGTAACTTGAACAGACCTTGAAACTAAGCCTTTGAAATACACTTTTTGGGTTCTAACAGTTTTATTAAATAGTTAGAGATCCAAAGAATTAAGTAATTTGGAAATCCCAGAATATGAAGTTTGTGAAGTAGAAGAGAATGATTAACAGAGTCAAAAGCCTTACTGAAATCAGTATAAATAACACCTGTTTGCATTTTAGATCGAAATCCCTTTAATGACAAAAGAAGTAAATTCCAATAGGTTAGTGGTAGTAGATCTATATTTCACAAACCCGTGCTGGCAGGGTGAAATTATGGAACTACACAGGTGTTGAAGTTGAGAAGTTATTAATTTCTCAAAAATCTTAGGAATAGCAGACAACTTAGAAATACCTCTATAGTTCTCGATGTTAGACTTGTTTCTTTTTATGGAGAGAATAATAAATGATTCTTTCCAAATGTTAGGGAAAGAGTCCACGGACAATTTGAAAATAATAAATAATGGCTTTAAAATACCTTCAGCACAGTACCTAAGCACATAGCTTGGTACTCCAGCAGGTCCCGGTGAAAATACGGGCTTAATGGCCTTTAAATCACGTTGAAGTGAACTTTCAGTTATTAAAGGTCCAAAAATGCAATTGGAGTTATTTACATGATAAGGATAAGGCGAAACCATTTGATAAGGTTGTGAACTATAAGTTATTTGAAAAAACACTGCAAAGAGATCGGCAATTGCCTGATCAGAGTCAGCTGTCGTGTTTTCAAAAAATACGGTTGATGGAAGTGTTGATGACCTACGTTTCGCATTAACGAAGTTATAAAACCTATTAGGATCCCGCTGGAACTGTAACCTACAGTTTCTGAGGTAGTTGTTATAACAGTGTATATTAAGTACAGAGAAGTTAGATCGGGCAATCAAATAGCGAGAAAAATCCAAGAAAGATAATCAAATATAACCAATCGATTGTCGTTGTCTCGGTAGATATTAACATTTAACATTGATTAAACTAACACTTAACTGCATTTTGTTAAACTGGTCACTAACGTAGAGCGAGGTATATCCCGCCGTCCATGTGAGCAATCCCGGCATTTTATTAAGCCGATCACTAACGTAGAGCGAGGTATATACCGTCGTCCGTGTGAGCAATCCCGGCATTGTTAAAACTAATTGTAGTGCAAAACGATTATCCTGCTACCCGTGTGAGTAATCCCGGGCACTGTAGAGTAGTAGTCTTAGACCACTTGACCAGTAGAGCACCAGCGGTAGGATCCTGGTCGGCTCGTGGTCATTTATCCGTACGTGGCCGTAGTACTAACCCACAGAACGTTTCCCTTCCCTACGTCCAGTGTTCCATCGTATCTTAAATATTTTTTTGTAATGGCTGGACTCCTACAGACTGAGATCTGTACCGCGGCTGGAAAACTCCCTTACAATTGCTGTATGATGGTATGCTCATTGCAAATCAATGACTGAAAGTATGGTCTTATTGTGTAAGTTGTTAGTGACGTCATAAACGAAGGGTAACGGGTAGTCATCATCTTGGCATTGAGTGCTCTGAAATCTCCGCAAGTTCTCCAACTGCCGTACAATTTACGCAATGGACTCGCCCATTTGTTTTTGGATGGTCGACAAGTTCCACGCTGTTCCATATCGTCAAATTCTTTCTTAGCTGCAATAAGTTGCTCGGTGGTTTCGATAACGTGTGTAACGTTAGAAGGAGATGCTTGCTTGTTATGATTATGCACCGACAGCTGCTTGAATTCCTCCAGAATACGGGCAACATTGTTACAACTGATGTGCAATACATAGAAGTCTCGCAGATCTTTGATGCGGTTCCTTGTGCATAGAGTGCTGTTTTGTGGTAGATCTAAATGTTTCGATTGGAATGTTAGAGGCCTCCTTACTAAACGCCATCACCTGTATTTGAGCAGTACTGGTTTTGAATTCCTGCTTCTGAATTACGAGCATATATGCAATATATAGACTGTATTAATGAAATATTTTCCCATTTTTGTGCTGGGTGATTTCAACTTGCCCGCCATAGCATGGTCATTTGACAACTGCGCAAATAATCTTACGCCCTCTTCTCAGCTTGACTTCTTAGACTGCCTACTAAACTTTCCTCTTTTCCAAATTAACTCTATCACTTAAATATAATATTAGATCTTGTTTTTATTAACGACTATCTACGAACCCTAACCACTATTAATTGGCTCGGTAAGTTGTTTTATGATAGTTCAAACTTCAATGGCTTCTTTTTTTGTCTATGTGATACGTAATCATACAAACTTGTTTTTTTTGGAAAGGTTATTAAATTACCTTTAATTTGATATCATGTATTAATCAAGTGGTTAATATAAATATAAATTTTTAATTTTTGTTTATGAAATGTGTGCATGTTTTGATATCAAATTAAAGGTAATTAAATAACCTTTCCAAAAAGTACAAGTCCGAACCCACAAATAACCAAATTATATAGGACTGGGAACGTAGTATTCTGCAGACTTATTCAATCATTGAACAATCCTCTCCAAACTAGACTACTTTAACGTAACTTAAATTCTATGCAACTTTGGCGCTTGGTTAATCATATTCCTCTCAATTGCTGTAAGTGCATGTTTATGACTTTCTGTCGATCTAAACCCTATCTTGGTATCTATACTATTCATAAATTTCCCTTAGAACGTATTACATCTGTTTAACTTGCATATTTCCTCTATTGTAAATGTTTCCAAGGGCGTACTCGAATTCATCAAGCGTGTAACGAACCTATTGGCTTCGCCGGGTCTAGCTCGGTCGACCAGGAGTTCGTGCCAACAAATTTATTTGGCTGCACTGTTTTATCTAGTCCCTAGGACTCGCCGAGGTTACCCCAGCTTACACCAGGCTTAGCCGTCGATGTCTTTCGGGATTTCCTGCCTGTATTTTATGTAGAGACACCAAGGATACCCCAGTTTATACCAGGTTTAGCCGTTGATGCTCTCTAAAATGCCACGTCGTGATCCTTGAGATTTACCAACGGTACCCCAGTTTATACCGGGTTTGGCCGCTGGTTCTCGTCGGATTTGCCCTATGTACTCCTGAGGAAGGATACCAAGGATACCCCAGTTTAAACCAGGTTTGTCCGTTGGCCTCTTCTCTGGATTTCCACAAAACCTCACTGGCACTACTCACGTTTGCACTTTGGCCCGTGGGCGACGCCTTTGCACTGATTAGCAGAATCTCGCTACGCCGCGTGGCAGAAGACTCGCTTCCAAGTTTCTCAGGGCTGGTTCGGGGCAAGTGGCTTCGCTTGTCCCTCGAAGATTGACCAAATGTCTGATCTTGATTGCTGCTCCTGTAGATCGGCCCAATATTTGGCCGCGCCGTTACTCGTACTGGTATCTTCCCTCGATGACACTTCGTTCGCACTGTACTTCACTACTTGTACTACATTTCCCGCACTTGCTCGTTCACTTCGCTTGACATTGTTTCACTTGACTGTCTAGCTCCCACGCAGATCTCGCCTTTTATTACCGCTGCCGGCCGGTCCCGCTTGGTGGCTGCATCGCGGCTGCGGCGGCGGTAAACTCTCAAAACTCTCGCCTAGCGGTGCATACCAGCAATGTTGTTGCTAGGCTTAAATTTGGCGCCGACGCCAGCTGCCAAATAACGGCGAAATCGGCTGACGCTCGCCTAGCAACAGCGGTGAATTACCGACGCTGCGCATTGTTCTCTGTCAGTGCAAACGAGTGCTGCATATTGCACCTCGAATGCACTCTTTACGCACTAACGGCGTCAGCTCGTCTCCATCGGCGCGCGATCCGCACTAACGGGGCTTATCCTGGCGGCCGTTCTCTGTGCGACACGTAGCATTTGCAGACGAGAGCGGCGTGAGCGCGACTGTGAGAGTGAATTCGTGGCGCTGTGGCGCATCAAAATGGGTTTGTTTTGCTCGTGATTGTTGACCTTGTTTTGGGGAGCCAATACGGCTTCTCACACTCCCTCTTTCTTCGGGAGAAAAGGGCTAGCCCTTCTTGTTCCTCTGCCGTTGTTTTGTTGTTTCTTGGTTTTAGTAATTTTTATCATTATTAATTTTATAAATTTCTAACAATAAGGTCACTGATGAGGATGCTTGGCAGCATCCGAAATAGCGCTATATGACCAGCCAATACTTTTCATATCTACCTTTCTATATTCACCCTGAATTGTTGACTTCGAGCCTGTTAACACATTCTATCAATAAGGGACCGCACGCCCATTCATTATGACAAACTAACTTCATTGTATCAACCTCATATTGAAACAAAAACCAACTGAATGATCTGCATAGATCAGCTAGTATCGAACTTACACTGGGATAAAAAAGCGAAGCTTTTACAAAGTGATAAAAAAATTCAATACAATTGGTTCTAATAATAATAAATAGAACTGTAAGGGTTAGAAACTTAGATAAAGGATTAAGCTTTGGTGCGGACTTAGAATTTCAAATGGGCCTGTTGATGACACTAATTAGTTCAAGCCGGGATCTATATATCTACCTTTCTATATTCACCCTGAATTGTTGACGGCGAGCCTGTTAAATATTTCATTATTGTTATTATTATTATCACGTATTCCTTTGCTATTGGTGGCATGGTGTTAGTATTAGTAAGATTAGTTTTAGTAATATTAGTACTATTATGTGTTAAATACCACCCATGTGCATGGATACGTAATTGTTTTATATTGTTTATTCTTTATTATTTATCCTGTTGACTTGGCTCGCTATGTTTGTTGATCCCCTCTTGTCGCGCCTTTATTCGCGACAGACGCGTGATTGTCTTGGTGTGGGTGTGATCGTTTCACAGTTTTGCTCCTCCCGCTGTGCTGGTTTGGTGCTCCTCTTGTATTTAACAGTGCCTGTTTACGCCAACGTGTGCGTGTATTCACTGTTAGCCGTGGTTGTGCGTGCTGCTAACGCAGTCTGGAGTATATTTCTGCTGTTAGCAGTGGTCTCGGCCCTGATATCGCAGATTTGCGCACACTGGCGCTGTTAACTGGTTCGTTCACATGAATTGGTTCCTGTTGTGTACATGATCATGCTGGCGTCGCTTTTGGGTGAGTGTTTTTCTTTCGGTTTTTAATTTTATATTTTGTGTAATTTGCTTTGTTTTCCGTGCCTTCAGGCTTGCCGAAATATTCTGCCAATGGATTTCTTCACCGGCCCCATGTTTTCCCTTGCCCCGTGGACTATTTCTTCCGATTTCCCCAGCGTTGGCACTATCTTTTTTCGGTGTTGTATGTATGTGTGTGTTGCTACCTGTGTTTTATTGTATTTATTCATTTTATTTCGCCCCCAGGTTTTTTTTATAAACAGTGTTTGTTGCACCCCATGCATCTTTTAGCTGTTACCTCGCCCGTTTGCGTTCTTCTGTGCCTTTCTCGTTTTTTCAGTGTTTTATTTAAGTATTTAATTTTGCCAGCTGACTTACAATGTCACCTCAAATACGCGCATGTTTCCCTTCCGCACTTTGTAGCGTGCACCCTGGTGTATAACAATCCTGGCGGTCCGGTGCTGGATCTCGGGTTTGGCGGTGATCGCGTTGGCCAGGGTGGGTGGCCACTTCGCCGGTGTTATCTGCTGCCATCGACGTTCGTCGCCCGGTCCGGCCTACGAAGTTTGGCGCTGTATGGCCGGCCGGGGCCTCGACGCCCCCATTGGGCAGGATACCTGCCGTTGCAGTGGTGGCCTTGGTGTTGGTGTTGTTGCTGGTGGCTGGTGCGGCGGTGGTTCGCGTCGTTGTTGGTGTTGCTGCAGCTGGTGCAGCTTCTCCAGTGCCTCCGCCATTTTTGCCCGCTGCTGTTCGGCATTCGACCCATCGCCGTCTTGCGGTGGAGTTGCGGCCAACTCGGTTACTACCACGCTCGTTTTGCCTGTATCTGGCTTTTACGTGGCTTTTACGGTGGCATCGTGTCGCCATCGGTCGCCGCAACACCTGCGCCGATAGGCCACGGGCTGCAGGGCCCACCTGGGGCCTTGCTGACCCTGCTCCTCAGATCCGGGCGCGGCGTTAGCCTCGGCCTCGGAATGCGAGGAGATGATATACACCTCTTGCACGCGTGGGTCCCGTTGTACGGGTACGCCGTGGCTGCCTCGGGCCTTCCGCCGGTGCCCTTGCCGATGCGGGTTTTGGGGGCGTGAGCAGCTTCGGGGATGGAAATCCCTGGGTGGTGGATTCCACCTGGACGTCGTCCTCGTCCGTGCTCCAACCATAATTGCTCATGCGGAACGGCGTGGGTGGCCGTGAGTACCGCGAAACCACCGGCGATCTTGGTGGCGATGCTGGTGATGCTGGCGTTGACCGCGGTGTGGTTGTGGACTCGGTGGTGGTGCTGTCCGGGGTGCTGGCCCACCTTTGTCTGCGGCCCCGTCTGCCTTGTCCCGGCCTTGGGTGAAAAGACAGCCGCACCGGCTGTCGAAGATTGCGGAGTGGGTGCATGTTGTCTGGTCGGCGGTTGTTAGTCAAATAGACTGAGTGACTATTCTGCGTTTCTGATGAGGTCCGCGTGGTCTGTTGGCGTTGCGCCGAAGCAGTTGCCGAGGCCGCGTAACTGTGTAATCCCGTTGCAGTTTGAGTCTCTCCCTTGCAGTTTTGTTGTTGCCGGTTTTGCATATTTTTCGCCGCAGTTTGTCAGAGATGCTTCGTTTGTATACCCTTTTTTTCCATAGGGTCTTCTGATTTTTCCATTTGTTTTGTTCAATGACTTGTGTTATTATTTTCTTCTTCTTTTGTGGCTTGTAATAATTAATTATTATTAATTTAATTGATTAATAATTAATATATTAATATAATAATATATAAAATATTACTTGTTTGTTTGTGGGGTGTATTCTGATGGCTTATATGGCACAGCTTGCAAATGACCGGGGACACGAAGTCGATGATTTGAAACGGTCCTCCGAATCTTGGTGCAAGTTTTGCCGCAAACCCTTCAGCGGCATTGGACAAGTGGTGCTGTTTTACCCAGACTTGATCGCCTACTGTCGGTTTCTACGGCCTTCTTCGCAGGTTATAATATCGTGCCTGGTCTTGCGCAGCTTTTTCTAGGCTTCGACGTACCACCTCGAAAATTTCTTTTATCTTTTCCGCGTTCTCCATTGGTCTGCGTGGTGGTTGTCCTGTGCCTACAGTCACCTCGTCGTATAGTGCTCGTTGTAGTCTGGGTTCGCGTCCTTGTACGATGAATGCAGGACTATATCCGGTGGAGGCGGAGACACTTGTGTTTACTGCCAGTGTTATTTCTGGCAGTGCTTCATCCCACCGACGCTGATTTGTTCTTGTGAATTGTGCTATCATCGTTTTTACGGTGCGGTTTGCTCGCTCTGTCGGGTTTTCTTGTGGCGTATACGGCGCTGCGAACTGGTGTCTTATGCCCAAGTCTTCAAGGAACGCTTTGAAAGTTCTGCTTGTAAATTGTGTTCCATTGTACCTTAGTACCTTTGGCGCCCCGAATCCTGACAAGATTCTCTCTCTGAAGGCCTTCTGAAGTGTCGCCGTTGTTGCGCTTCTTAGTGGTACCAATTCCGTCCATTTCGAGAATCTATCGATGAACACCAAGAGCATGGTGTTCCCGTGTGTCGATCGTGGTAGTGGCTCGACGAAATCCGCACGCACGCTAGTCCATGGCTCCTCCGGAATCTTGGTCAGCATTTTCCCCGCTGATTGAAGTTGGCTTGGTTTGTAGCGTGCACAGATCTCGCAGCGTTGCACGTATGCGGTATAGTCCAGGCCAGTAATATCGTGCGGCGACTCTGGATATTGTTTTCCGGCTACCAATGTGTCCTGCTGATGGCGTGTCGTGGTTTTCCTGGAGCACACGTTCTCGTTGGTTGCTGGGTACGCAGAGTTTCCATGACACTAATATGGCGGTACAGTGCGTCTGACTCCGTCATGTAGTATGCTGGGATTTTTCTCTATTTTCTCCAGCATCTGTTCTATCCATTTGCACTTGGCATATGCCTCTTTGTCTGTTACCCGTCTGCAGACAGCGCTGGCCAGGGGTTGTCGGGAGAGGGCGTCGGCCACCACGTTTAATTTTCCTTTTCGGTACGACACTTCGAAATCGTATTGCTGGAGTTCGAGGGCCCACCTGGCAATCCGTCCGGATGGACTTTTTATCGAGTTGAGCCACTTCAGTGCCATGTGATCAGTCACAACTGTGAAGTGGTACCCTTCCAGGTATTGTCGTAATTTGTGTATTGCCCATACGATCGCTAAGCACTCTTTTTCGGTGGCCGAGTAGTTCTTCTCCGCACCATTTAAGGTCCTGCTTGCATATGATATTACCCGCTCTCCGTCCTCTGAAGTTTGCGTCAGTATTGCCCCCAGCCCATAATTGCTTGCGTCTGTCTGGAGGCTGAACGGTTTGGTGAAATCTGGGCATGCCAGTACTGGAGCCTCCGTCAATTTGGCTTTGACTGACTCGAATGCCTGTTGTCGTTCCTCATTCCACGACCACTTGACGCCTTTTTTTAGAAGTTCGTTTAAGGGGTGTACCATGGTTGCAAAATCTGGCACGAAACGTCGATACCATGATGCTACGCCCAGGTACTGTCGTAGTTCTTTGACATTTGTTGGTGGTTTTAATTCCGCTATCGCTGCCACTTTTTCCGGGTCCGTTCGGATGCCTTGCTCAGTTACGTAATGTCCCAAGAATACCAGCTCTTGTTTGAAAAAATCGTACTTGTCCACGTTAATCCTTAGGTTTGCTGCCTCTAGTCGCCGAAATACCTCTCGTAGATTGGCCATGTGTTGCTCTTTTGTTTTGACCCGATCCAGGGCCCGTTGAAACGTTGCTGGCGCCGAATGGAGTCCAAATGGCATTACTTTCCACTGAAACAGTCCTTTTCCTGGCACTGTGAATGCTGTCAGTGGCCGGCTATCTTTTTGCATCGGTATTTGCCAGTACCCATCCTTAAGATCTAAGCTGGTTATGTAGTGAGCTTCTCTCAGCTGATCTAGTATGTGATGTACCCTTGGCAGCGGGTATGCATCTTTTATCGAACGACTGTTCAGCTGCCGGAAGTCCACACATAGTCTCCATTTGCCCGTTTTCTTACGGACCATGACGATCGGAGCGCTATGTGGGCTATTTGACGCTTCTATACAGCCCTTTTCTAAAAGTGCATCCACCTGGTTGTTAATTTCCTCCTGCATTTTTGGGTTTTTCGGGAAATACCTCTGTTTTATTGGCCGGTCATCGCTCATCACTATCCGGTGCTTGGTGATGGGTGACGTGCCTGACATGGTCTCAAATGCGGCCAACTCCCCCTGGAGGAAGGTGTTTACCTCTGCATCTAGATGTATTGCCGGTTTCTCGGCCGTGTGTGTTGTGTTTTCCATGTTGTTTGCTTGTATCTCTTCCGTTCCGTCCTAGAGTCCTCGATTGCCATCATTCGTGTTCTTTTTGGCCGTTGCTGCTGGTAGAGATTCTCTCTGTCTCTTTCCAGTTCCTCGAACTCGTCGGCCAGTTGCATCAGTTCTGGCAGGAAAGCGAACTGGTTTGACCTAGCGTATGCTCGTAGATCGGGTAGACTGTTCTCATAAATCTACCTGAGTTGTTGCTGAGATGTACGGCGTAGTGGTCTCATTAAAGTTTGCATCTCCACCATGTACACCTTGAACTTTTCCCCGAGTCCTTGCCGCCTCCTGCTGACCTCTTCCTGTAGCCTAGGGAAGTAGTCCCTTGGTAGAAAATAGTCGTTGAAGCTCGCAACGAATGCCGTCCAAGTGGTCCAGTGCTCATTCTTTGCCACATACCACTTCAAAGCCATGCCCTTGAGTAGTTCTGGCATAGCTCTGGGGACAAAGTCAATGTCTAACCCGTATGTCTCTGCTGACCATTCCACCTGCTCCAGGAATTCTAATGGCTTTGTCGTGCACTTGTTTGGCTACTCTTGGGTACTCTTCTGTATGAGTCCTGTTTGGTGCTGTGGTCCTGTTCAGCGGCTCGGTCCTTGCATTTCATGCTTCCCCACGGTGCAGGGCGTGTATCTGACACCCTTGCCGCTGCCTCCGTCTCCGGGATGTTTAGACGCTCGATAAATTTGCTAGGGTCATCGAATTCTTTCTCGTTCGTTGCGCTTTTAAGGGGTGACTGGCGAGTGTGAAGACGAGTCAAGTCGTTGAGCCTTAAAGCATGCAACAAGTTCGACTCGTTTGCCAGGACCCATTCTCCAAATTGTCGGCGCATCGTGTCTACCGGTCACGGTTATCCCGAATTCGTCGGCATACGGATGAATTTCCTCCTTCTTGAAGTTATAAACCCATCCTCGTACCATTTTTATGTATGCGTGTATAAATATTTAAAACTGAACTGAATTTCTCTTATCACAAGACCCCACAAGTTGGGCGCCAGTTGTAACGAACCTATTGGCTTCGCCGGGTCTAGCTCGGTCGACCAGGAGTTCGTGCCAACAAATTTATAATCTGCAGCACTTGCGATAAAAGAAAGTCAATTGTTTTAAGTTTTAAATGTATATTATGCCGGTTCACCCAGTTACTTCCAGTTTTACAATAGAATTTCTGTGCTTAATTATATCCCTCGTCGTCGTGGTGCTGCTGGTGATTGCTCTGCCCAAGTGCCCGTAGATTCAGTTGCCCGATATTCTCTTCGGCTTGTCCCGTTCGCTAAGCGCTTTGAGACTCAGCAGTTTCAATGCTATCGGTTAGCCTCGGTACCGCTGTGCAAGTGTGATGTGCCTATATCTGGCCCTAGGTATGTGGTACAACTCCGGTTTAGACCTGGATTCACCTGCTCGCTTTAACCACAAATTCTCTCTAAAATGCCCTGTCGTGATCCTTGAGATTTACCAAGGTTACCTCAGCTTATACCGGGTTTGGCCGCTGGCTCTCGTCGGATTTGTACTATGTACTCCTGAGGAAGGATACCAAGGATACCCCAGTTTAAACCAGGTTTGTCAGTTGGCCTCTTCTCTGGATTTCCACAAAACCTCACTGGCACTACTCACGTTTGCACTTTGGCCCGTGGGCGACGCCTTTGCACTGATTAGCAAAATCTCGCTACGCTGCGTGGCAGAAAACTCGCTTCCAAGTTTCTCAGCGCTGGTTCGGGGCAAGTGGCTTCGCTTGTCCCTCGAAGATTGACCAAATGTCTGGCCTTGATTGCTGCTCCTGTAGATCGGCCCAATATTTGGCCGCGCCGTTACTCGTACTGGTATCTTCCCTCGATGACACTTTGTTCGCACTGTACTTCACTACTTGTACTAGATTTCCCGCACTTGCTCGTTCACTTCGCTTGACTTTGTTTCACTTGACTGTCTAGCTCCCACGCAGATCTCGCCTTTTATTACCGCTGCCGGCCGGTCCCGCTTGGTGGCAGCATCGCGGCTGCGGCGGCGGTAAACTCTCAAAACTCTCGCCTAGCGGTGCATACCAGCAATGTTGTTGCTAGGCTTAATTTTGGCGCCGACGCCAGCTGCCAAATAACGGCGAAATCGGCTGACGCTCGCCTAGCAACAGCGGTGAATTACCGACGCTGCGCATTGTTCGCTGTCAGTGCAAACGAGTGCTGCATATTGCACCTCGAATGCACTCTTTACGCACTAACGGCGTCAGATCGTCTCCAACGGCGCGCGATCCGCACTAATGGGGCTTATCCGTTCTCTGTCCCTTGTAGACCTACTGTAATCATCTCAAATCAATAATCACGTGTTACTTTGGTTTAGGCCGGAGCGACTGTTCTCGTCGCTCCGGATACTTTATTCAGATTTGTTTTATTATACCAGACGTCTGTCTTGGTTACATACATTTATTCGATTGTGTTAAATACATATTTGTTCGTATAGCTACGACTGCAAGCGCCGCTGCCAGAGACGCCGGCAGCGAAGCAGTCTGTGTAAGTATATCTATATATGTATATGTGAGTAGCGGCGGTCACGTCGCTGCTTAAGAGAGAGCATACCATGTTCACGTGGTGACAGAGCGATCGCACTTCAACTATGCTGACTCTTCACATTGAGTGCCCATAGCATGTGTGGTCAAATTACCAGCACTTGAAATATGCTTGGGTCTTGTATCTTGGGTCAATGTATCTAGAATATAATTTATGCATAACACTGAGTACAGTGTGTATTCGATAAGTGAATATACTACATCTCCATCCTTTTGAAATATAACGTAATTCTATGAAGTTTTCTTTTTTTATAGTTATATTCTTAAAATATAATTTTTATATATAAAGTTTTTTTTTTTTTGATGTGTAAAGATAGTTTTTTTTTTTCGTATTCGAATTCATAAAGTGAATTAAATTAATTATGCATTTAAGAATTTTTTTTTTTTTTTTTATTTAATAAGGATTTTTAATCTATCCTTATGGACCTTTTGTCTTTTATTTTTGTTATTTGAAATTATTATATTATCATTTTCTTCTATACTTACTACTTTATAAGGTCCTGTATATTTAAATTCTAATTTATGTCCTATTTCATTTTTTAATAGAACCTTATCTCCTATGGATAAATTTATGTTGTTAGTTTTTAAATCATATATTTCCTTATTTTTTCTTTTATGCTCCTCAAGCATATTCCTCGCTCTTTTATATGCTACTTCTAATCTATATTTACTTTCCTTAGCATAGTCATCTATATTGTAGATTATTTCTATGTTATCTACGCTATTTAATTGTTTTGGTAAGTTATTTGTTTTACCAAATACTAGCTCATATGGACAATAATCATGTGCCATAGAGGGGGTCGTGTTGAAACAGTAAACGAAATATTGAAGCCATACGTCCCAATCAGTTTTATCAACTGATATGTATGATCGTATGTATTCATTAAAAGTTCGATGACTTCTTTCTACTGTTCCAACTGTCTGGTGGTGGTGTGCAGTGGAAGTTATGTTTTCTACTTTCAAATATTTACACAAGTCGTTGATAATAGAATTTTTATATTCAGTTCCCATGTCCGAAATGAACGTCTTCATTGGACCGAACTTCAATATAAAAGATTCGAATATAGCTTTTGCGACGGTATTTGCGCTTTTATTTGCAATTGGAATGGCAACTAAATATTTCGTTAAATCACAAATTAAAGTAACTGCATATTCATTGCCATTTTCTGATCTTGGTAGTGGACCAATGGTGTCTACTATCACTCTGTCGAAAGCATATATTGGTGTATCTGTTATTGTTAAAGGAGTTCTTGTGTGCTTTGTTGTTTTAGATTTTTGGCATTTTTGGCATTTTCGTATGTACTCAGTTATATCTTTTGACATACCTTTCCAGTAATAAATTCTTTTGACCTTGGCCAAGGTTTTTGTAATGCCAGTATGACCTCCTTGAATGGGATCGTCATGTAATGTAAACAGTATAGCTTCTTTTTCTTTATTATTTTCTATTAGGGTCACCGGGTTGAGTAGCGCTACTCGTAAAAATTTTAATATTTTGTTGCCCATAATTTTGAAATTATCTATTGAAATATTATCAAAGATATTTTCCCACGGTGCCACTTTGAGTTGGCTGATTTTATGTTTACCGGCTTGCATTTCAAGCCTTTGGAAAAACTGACCTAAGTCAAGAGTTCCATTAGTATACAAATCGCTAACATCATATCTTGCAGTAATCTTTTTTCCATGTTTGAAAAAACATAGCATATTTTTTACTTGCAAGGTCACTACTTTACGTACCTCGTCATTATTTATGACTTCGTATACGTTGGGCTTTGAAGCTTTTTGTAGATATTGCCTAGGCAATTCTATTTCTTTATCTCCTGCGCAGGATTTCTGTCTACTTTGATATCTGGTAGTGACTTTCATTATATTTTTGGTAATGTCTTGTAGTTCTTTGATGGTTATTCTCGATAACGCATCAGCTACGTAATTGTCTTTTCCCTTTAGATACTCCACCGTAAAATTATATTCCTCTACCTCAAGCCTCATACGTATTAATTTAGAACTTGGATTGACCATTGAGAATAAATATATAAGAGGTCTATGATCTGTTTTGACAGTGAAATGTCTACCATAGATATATGGTCTGAAATGTGTTATTGCCCAATGAATTGCTGCTAGTTCCTGTTCCGTTGTACTCTTGTTACTTTCTCCCTTGGTGAATGATCTGGATGCGTATGCGACTGGAAGTTGGAGTCCGATGTGGTTTTGAGTTAAAACCGCTCCACACGCTTGCTTACTCGCATCCGTTATTATACAAAATTACTTTGTGAAATCGGGGTATTGTAACAGAGTTGGTTTAATAAGATGAGATTTTAGATATAAAAATGCAGTTTGACAATCATCCGTCCATTCAAATGGAACATTCTTTTTAGTTAGTCTGGTTATGTGCCGTGCATAGTCGGCGAAGTTTTTAATAAATCGTCTATAATAATTGCAAAATGCAACGAATCTTCTAGCGCTGTCCGCATCGTGTGGGACTGGATAATTTTGTATGACGTCGAATTTTTTGTCATCTGGCAAGATTCCTTTATCTGTACATTTATGACCGAGAAAGGTCACTTCATGCATGAAAAATTAACATTTTTGAGGATGCAATTTAAGATTGTATTTCCTACATTTGTCAAAAACATCTGTTAAATTTTTGAGCATATGTTTTTCGGAACAACCTATAACTATTAAGTCATCCATGTAAAGGAATGCTTGAGAAGGTTCAAGTCCAGAGAATGCAATAGTCATCATTCTCTGAAATGAATTTGGCGCTATTTTTAAACCAAATGGTAATCGCGTGAAGCGATATGAGCCATTGCTCGTTGAAAAAGACGTAATATCTCTTGAATTATTGTCGAGTTCAATTTGGTGAAAACCTGACATTAAGTCAAGGCATGAAAAATATTTTGCTCTACCTAGTTGATCTAAAATATCATCAATTCTAGGTAGTGGGAATTTGTCGGCTAACAGCTTTTTGTTAACTTGACGATAGTCAATTACTAATCGCCATTTTTTCTTATTTGATTCGGAATGAGATTTCTTGGGTACTAATAAAAGTGGGCTATTATATTCTGATACTGATGGTTCGACAATTTTGTCGTCAACTAGTTTTTGTACTTGGTCTTGAATTTCTTCTATTTGGCTGTGAGGACTTCTATAATTTTTTGTGTAGACTGGTTCATCATCTTTCAATCTTAGCTTTTGTTTATAAAAATTATTCGTTGAAATGGATTCGGTTTCTAGTCCGAATATATCTGTATAATCGGTGCATAATTTAGTTAATTTTGATTTAAACTGTGTTGGAAAATTTTTGGATAATTGAGACAAGACTTCTTCTTTTCTACTTTCATTGTTTGTTTGAACCACATCGTAATTCGAAAGTGATTCATAATTTAGATTATTTATACTAATTAATTGATCGGTACTGGTTGTGTTCAGTAATCGGACAAATGCGTTTCTTGTAGTTGCAACGGTGTTTGCAACATAAACACCAGTTTGAACTTCCTGGTTTGGAATTAGTACACTATCTTCACTTGAAGATAGTTCGATTTTTCGGACAACCTGTGATCTTGCTGGTATAAGTACTGTATTATTACCAGAACTATATGCTATTGAAACATGAATCGGAAAATTTAGGTTATTGGGTCTAATTATAAGCCAATCTTCTGTCGGCTTGAAATCTAATTGGCAATTGAATTTTTTAATAAAGTCAATGCCTATTATTCCATCACATGGTATTGCAAATTGCAAGTCTACAATATGAAAACAGTGTGGAATTATATATTTATCTGTCTGTATCTCGATAGAGGTTAATCCTTTGGATTGTATAACCCCTTGGTTTATCCCTTGAATATTAATTTTGTTATCTATTTGAATGTCTTGAAAGACATCAGAATTTTCTTTTAATATGGAAATATCCGCACCAGTGTCTATTAAGAAGATTAATTTTTTTCCTGTTGCTACGTGATTAAATGATACGAATATATTTAAGCTAAGATTGATTGTTGAACCTTGTTATTTTTTACTGTTGCGTATCTAAAGGTTGTTGGGAGTTTCCCGAAGTATTTTGGGTTACTCTTACATTGTTGCGGTTATTGTTGTTATTATTATTATTGTTGCTATTGTTTCTGTTACCATTATTCGAATTGTTTCTGCTATAGTTTCCACGTCCTCTATAGTTATTGTCGTAATTCTGATTATTATTGTTCCTATTATTGTTATAATTGTTATTATAACAAGCAGTTCCTCTACCACGATAATTACCTCTATAGTTATTACCGCGATAGGCATTACCTCTCTTGGAAAACAATACCGTATTCACATTACCGGTAATTCTCGTACTTGTACGAATGTATGCGCTTATAGCTGCATCCATTGTGGAGCAAGTTCCTGCTTCCAGTACGGTTTTTATACTTTCATGTTCAGCCTTTTTGATCATGACATCAATTGCCTCTCTTGTGCTTAATTTGTCTGCATGATCAGCTGGTATTCCCTCATCGATAAACGAAGCTTCAAGCTGCTTTCGTAAATTATCAATTTCAGTTGTGAATTGTGTGGCCGTTTTGCCTTTTTGCTGAACTGTAGCTAATTTGGCCTTAACATTTTGCGATGTCTCGCATACAATAATAGTCTGCAATTTATCGATAATTGCAACTATTGAAGTTTCATCCTTGACTTTGTATAGTGTTGTGCCAATTATTTTGGATTTTATCACCTCAATGGCAATTTCCTCATATGGTCCCTTTGTCAGGTTGACTAATTTAATTGCCGTGATAAATCTCTGAAGATGGATTTTCTTTCCATCGAATTCTGGCACTGCTGCTGCAATTTCTTTTATATACGCCCTTTGGGCGGCTGATGCATCAGTCATAGTGCAAGGCTTTTGCTCTTTTATACTAGAGTTTGTATCTGAATCTAGAAGAGGTGTTTCATCGAACTCAGCTGGCTGGTTTATATAATTGGGAATTAATATGTTCAATGTGTGTCGTTGTGCGACATACAGAAGATTTTCTTTTAAACGTTTTAAGACGTCTTTTAACTGAAGGGTCTGCAGTGAATCACAATTTTTCAAATTGTCAATTACAATTTGACGTATTTCATTGTATGAATTCAGCAGAACCCTAATATGTTTTAATTTTGTGCTATTTGAAATTGGTGCACTTTTATTTTTATTTAGTGAAGACCATCATCAGTAGTGTTCTACCTAGAACCGGGTGATCGTCTATAACTGATCTAACCTGCAAACCTGGAATGGTTGTAAGTACAATTGCCTTTTGTGTTTTTGTGCAATGTACTAAAGGAGAAAATTCTAAATTAAAGGCTTCCATATATCTCTGTTCTAACTGATAGATGCTTATTGGGGTCGTTGAGACCAAACTTACGATTCTTTCTTTAAAGTAAGCATCCCTATCATATACTTCCCTAATTGCTTTTAGTGTGGACATTTTATAATTTATATTTAATTAATTTATTCATTATTTATTCGAATTCGTTTTCTTATCAATCATTGTTTGTTAAGTGCAAATTTAAACTTTGTCCAAGTCATTTGCTTGGCTCATATATTTTTCTTTAAGCATTTGTTATGTAATTTATACAATTTATAGAAAAAATTTGCACCCATAACAACAATGATGATTATTAACAATATATTTGTTAATTCTAAATCTATCTTATTTTATTCTACCTTGTTTATTACGTTAGCAGTGGAATCCACTGACTTAACGTCTACTAAACCCATGTTGGGTTTTTTAGGTTTTACAATGTTATTGATTAGTAATTCTTCTGAAGATTTACTAATTGAATTACTTAACATTTACAATATTCCTACATATTGTTTTGTAAGGTAATTCTTTGAATATAGTGAATAATGTATCCGTTTTGGAAGCTAATTATTGAATCAGTATGTTCATATTATTCACATTATTGTTAATTTAGAATTTAGTGACGCCTCAGGCGGTGAGAAATTTAAAATTAATTCATCTAAATGAATGTACATATACCCTACCTATGTTTTCGTACAGCTTTACAGGCTGTACTGCTAATTGGGCAGAAATGGTTCCGCTCAATTTTACAACATTGTTTTATAATTAGGTTTGCAACGCAGTGCAAATTAATATTAGTTTAATAAAAATGTAATTAATGATGTGCGCTCTGTGTAGCGCTGTCGGTTCACTTATCCTTGGCTCGACTTGTTTCGTCGAGCGGTGCCGGTGCAGGCTGCACAGGCTTTGTTACTGATGGGGCACCGGTGCTGGCAGCACCGCAGTCAATCGGGCACGTTTTTCGTAGTTTTGACGTCTCTTTAAAGGGGGGAGGAGTTGTAGTTAGCTTTTCTTTTACAATATTTTGAATAATACAGGGTAGGTAGTTGTGTGTTTGGCTGGCTATGCTTTTTTCCTTGCTAACAGCAACGATTCAACATGATTAAGCTCTGCGTGTAGCTTAACCGATGTGTTCCAACTTAATGGATCGTTGCTGTTCAGACACTTTAGCAATTCTGCCTTACGCTTCTTGAGGCGTTGCACTTCGCCGCCTCTTTTCGCACACATACCACTCTACTCACTGCGATTTTATTTTTGTTCCCTTAGAGCGATCCTCCCCTCCAACGTTGATCATCCAATTTGAAAGTTATGAGTTATACTGCCGTTGCTGCCGTTGTTATCTTTGTTTTTGCTGCCGTTGATGTTGCTGCATGCTGTAGTTTCTTGTTTGCTGTTGTTATACAGGTGCCCAAGCAATGCGGGCTGTATAACGGCCCTTCACAATCGTTGGGACAAATTTTCTTCTGTTCTGGTTGTCTTTGGGGTTGGCGGTTGGTTAATATTTTTATTATATGTTGTGTTTATATGTTTTGAGTGAGTATGTGTATTGGGAATTTTGTTATTTTTAACTTTGGTTAAGAAGTCGAGCTCAATTTGTAACTTCTGAGCCGTCGACCATGCGGGTGCTGGAGTTTTAGTGTAGAGTATCCATTTCAAATGCGATATTCTCTCTTTTAATTTCTTTTGCACTCCACCGCGTTTATTTCCCATCACATCACTCTACTCACTCAGGTTTTTATCTTCGTTAGTTACTATTAGTTTTCGTTGTCGCTGATCCTTCCTAGGTCCTCCAGGACCCACGTCACGGTCGCCATGTAATCATCTCAAATCAATAATCACGTGTTACTTTGGTTTAGGCCGGAGCGACTGTTCTCGTCGCTCCGGATACTTCATTCAGATTTGTTTTATTATACCAGACGTCTGTCTTGGTTGCATACATTTATTCGATTGTGTTAAATACATATTTGTTCGTATAGCTAAGACTGCAAGCGCCGCTGCCAGAGACGCCGGCAGCGAAGCAGTCTGTGTAAGTATATCTATATATGTATATGTGAGTAGCGGCGGTCACGTCGCTGCTTAAGAGAGAGCATACCATGTTCACGTGGCGACAGAGCGATCGCACTTCAACTATGCTGACTCTTCACATTGAGTGCCCATAGCATGTGTGGTCAAATTACCAGCACTTGAAATATGCTTACAATTCTGTTTTTCATGTTTTCTCCTCTGAACTCTCTCTTCCCTCTATTAAGCTTACTCTTCTAAATCACCTTCCACCCGGTGGGGGCGATTTCAATCCTTTTGTCTTTCTTTAATCTGCTCCTTTAATTTTATGCCTTCAATTAACCTTAAGTTCTATAAGTTTTTTCCTTATAACTAACTCTTTAATATCTTGCTATAGGCTCTAACAGCGTTAGAACGGCTCTGTGAGTGGGATCGAGATTGGATTCACTTCTCCAAGCTGTTCAATCTGTTAATTATCTCGTGCAAAGAGGGCGCTAGTAGCGCTGCGTTTACTGATGGTGCTGCGACTGAGTTAGTGAGTTTTGCCATGCCTGAAAAGTTATCGCTTGAAGCTTAAAGAATTGCCCGTGCATGTGCAGGAAGGCATTGCATCCACAAAGATTTCAGCGAATCTTCACTGATACGGTCAGTATCAGTTGAGTGAGCGTCTGTCTCCCAAGTCGATGTCAAAAAGAAGACTCTGAATTTTCTTCTGTTCGCTCTCGCAAAAACGCTCAATGATGCTCCGCTTAAGATTTCCGTACATGTCATCGGTAGGCGGATTGAGAACAGCATCGGTTATCTGGCAATCACGTTTGATTCCATCGAAGCTACGACTGTGTGGAACTGTGTCAGCTGAAATGTCCGCAATGCAGAATTGTGACACGATTTGAGCCAGATTTCGGGACGCTCCGCCCAAAAGGGTTGCACTTTTACGCTTCAATCACTGTGATTTCAAGAACGTCAGCAGAATTGTTGTCTGCCGTGTAGCAAGACTTGCGGGATGTTGTGAAATTTGTGTAGAACTATGTGTGTGTGTGTATAGTGTGAATGCGGTCTGTTTGCAATTATCGTGGATGAGGAGATAAATGAAAAGATCTCATTAACATCGACGACATTATATTATTTTATTTATCTTTACAACTAGAATACTTATTAATATTTCCTGATTGGCTTCGAATTTTACCAGAAGCTAAGAGAGCGCGCTGACGAAAGAGAGATGATGAGTCGATTAATTCATCTCTTGTTCTTGTGCACCACAACCTCACACAGGGTTGTGTTTTTAATCAAGGCTAGTATGTAACTCAACTTTTGACTTTTCGAAGACGTCGATGCGCCACACATACATTCAACCATCAACGACTAAATTTATAGACAAACCAAATGGAACGACGGTCGCGAGACGACAAATTTGCTTGGATCAGGGCCACTTAGACTACGTATTCCGTCGGGTGGCCCTGATGTATACGCGCTCGCATTCTCGTGAGAGCGCGAGAGCGTAATTTGTATGGCATCAGAGCCACACACCCTTCGCTCTCGGTCTGGTGGCTCTGATATGAAGAGCGCTCGCGTTTTGTCTATATGTATGTATGTGTGTACGAATGTACGCAGTGCAACGTGTGGCTCTGATATGAAGCACGGCATCGCTGCTTATATGAATAGCCATAACATTTGAATACACGTATATTTATTTTAATTAAAAGAATTCTTATCACTTTCATAATAAATGTACATATGAACCAAAATAGAACAAATTAAAGTTGGTCTTTTTAGTTCCTACTGGCAAACCCGTATGAAAATTATATAAAAATTATAATTCATTTCCAGGGTATGCATGCTTCGGCTTACAATTGTTCCTAACGAAAATCGTTCAAAGCGTGCGCATTTTTCACAATCGCTTGGCGATTCTTATTCTTGTATTCACACATGCATACAGATATTGTGCATCTGTATGTGTACATGTGAGTGGCATAGGATCTGCTTGCAGAACATAAATAAACTGAGCTTGCTTATATGACCTATGTATGTCAACAATGGTATTTGGCCACTATTTTGATACAATCATGCAATTGTCTTTTAAAGGCATAAGGAGGTATTGGATGCTCATTGCATCATGAGCGAAGGCTGTGTGGCTCTGATGCCATACAAATTACGCTCTCGCGCTCTCCCGAGAATGCGAGCGCGTATACATCAGGGCCACCCGACGGAATACGAAGTCTAAGTGGCCCTGATCCAAGCAAAATTGTCGTCTCGCGACCGTCGATCATTTGGAATATCTATTCACTTGGTAATTAGTGATTCAACTTACTGCAGCTAGTAATGCTGAAGTGTCGTCATTGTTCCTACATCTAAATTGGACATTTCTTTATATTCTTCCATCGTCGATTTTGTCTTGTCTTTGCGCGTCAAGTTTTGTTTGTCAACTGCTATTGCTGCCCCGTAAATAAAGTTTGTCTTTTTGATATGTTCTTTGTGGTTTAGTGTTCTCCCCTTGTTGTTGTATTCGTAGGCTCTCTAGCGTCAGTCTCGTTCGTTCTCTTCTCTCAAAATCTAATAGTTTTGTGTTGTCAAAATCAGTTGCGTCTGTAATTATTTTTGTCATGGCTTGTCGATTTATTAAATTATTTATGTATGGCACACTTATGAATTGCTTATCCTCTTTTCCATGTCCTTGTTACTCCCTGTACCCATAAAATGGGTAAAAAGGGGTATTGGATTTGTGCAAAAGTATGTAACAGGCAGAAGGAGACATCTCCGACCCTATAAAGTATATATATTCTTGATCAGTATCAAAGAGATTTCGATTTGGCCATGTCCGTCTGTCTGTCCGTCTGTCCGTCTGTCCGTCTGTCCGTCTGTCTGTCCGTATGTATGAACGCAAGGATCTCAGCAACTATAAGAGCTAGAGACACCAAATTTGGAATGTAGGTTCGTGTATAGCGGGAGCAGGTCAAGTTTATTTTAGATTTGAGATATCTCCCCCCGTTCCCCCGCCATTCGATAAAAACCGTTTTACAGTTACAATTTTCAAGATATAGCTTTAAGATTTGGCATGTCCAGTACTTTAGTCCCTCTTAATCTACTGTCCAAATTTCAAGTCGATCGGATAATAAACACCTAAGTTATTCACGAAAGAAGATTCAGTGCTGCAGCAAGGGGAAGAAGAAGCACAGTCACAACTTAAAATGCCTGGCTTGCGCTGTGGCTCGTGCGTGTGCGTATCTGTGTATGTATGTGTAGTTAACGAAGATGCGATCGGAAATATTTGACCTGGGTACAGGGAGTTTCGTAGTCGGGTATACTCGACTATAGCATTCTTACTTGTTTTTATCTGTTTTCTTGTTTTGGGTTGTTACGTTTGTTATCAAATTGTCTATAAGTTTCTCGTTAAAGTGAAGTTGTTCCGCTGCACTGTTCTAGTGTAATACTTATAGTTAGGCTTAAAATTATTTGTCTGATTTTACTTTAAATAAAACAGTAATCGTTTCGAGTCACCGTTATAATTGGTTTTATTCTTAATCAAAACAAGAAGTCTTATCTTTCGTTCTACAAAATGAACTAAATATAAAAAGCTCCAAGAGCGGCTGGCTGACCGATGCCTTTTGCCGAAGCACGTGGCAAAAATCAAAAAGGTCATTGTGAGCAAATGTAAAATGCAAATGCAGTTTAATAGACAATTGGCTAGTTTGTGGATGTGAAAGTTTTTTTGGATTTGGGCGGTAGAGGTCCCCAAAGTGGACAAATATTCAATTTTTTTTGTCACTATGGCTTTGTGGGAAGGTCCGAAGGTATTATAACCAACCGGCTCACTCGATTCTTAATGTCTTTATTAAAAATGAAAGATGGGACGATGGACGAAAATGGACAAATGGTATATTAATATTGTAATTTTTTAACATTATTGTGTTTTTAATAAGTAAATTACTCGACCTCTTCATAAAGTTCAGCAGAGTTCCGCATGGTAACTATAAAAGAAAGATTCTGTGAACATTCGTAAAGCTATTCCAAAAATACCATACCCCGGTTTTTATCAATGAAACAATGAACGCACCTGACATCAAAAATACGCAAAAATGAGACGCGTCGGGCGCAATTTTGGGATAAATGTACCTATGCACTGCGGAGTACGCAAGAAGCATGACGTTTCACTTTGATAAAATCATATCTTTTGAACCAAATAAGATATTGCCAAAATCTACAAAGCGTTTTATTGTGAATTTCCGTAGCTTTTAAATAAGTGAAGCATCTTTCAAATCGGAACAGTGATTAATTATGAAAAATATCATGTTTCCAATGCATTTCTATGGTGTAAATTCCTATGAAAAGAAAATTCAACTTTGACCAAATCTTCAGAAGAATTCCGATTTTAAATATCTTACACTCATTTCAAAGCTAGGGAAATTTCCTGTTAAAGGCCTTTTACATTTTGACAATATCTTGTTTCGTTCAGAAAATATGATTGTTGCAAAGTAAAATGACAAAAGGCGTCACTGTGCGATGGCCTGGCCATATTCCATGGTGTCAGCACATTCCGTTGCCGGCACTGTCGCTGCGGATGTTGCGAAATGGCCAGCGCCGGCCAATGCTTATTCGGCGGGACAATGTTGCCGTCGCGACCAAATGCCGACGCTGCAGTTCATAGTGCCGCGACTCTTGGATGAAGTGCGGCCAAGGTGACGGGGAATAACGCTGCAGCTCATGTTTCAGCGGCCAGCGCGACTTTGGGTGACGTGCGGGCGAGGTGAGGAGAAGTGTCGCTGCAGCTCGTTCTTCAGAGGTCATCGCGACCTGTGGATGGTGTGAGGGTGAGCGCCAGCTGGTGTTAGCTCCTCCCCACTACAAGATCTGCGTCCCGCAGATCACTAGCCCTTGGCAGCGGTCTCGTTAAATTTCGTCGGACATGTTGGATAACTTCTGCAGGTTTTCCAGGCTGAAGTCGTGAATGTATTTTAATGACAGCTCATAAATTGTGGCAGTTATCTTGGTGAGAACGGCCGGTATTGCCATTAAATCGACTGACGAGTAACTGCTGTAGTTTCTGTTCCTGATTGAGATCGTTTCGTTGTCGTAGTGAATAATAAAAGACCCTTCGAGGTGGTAATCCCTTGAACCGGCGGTCAACGTCCCGTTTTTATTTATTTATTTTATCATTCCTAGTGCTACAAGCTAAAGCTTATAAGTTAGGGCACTAGTCACTATAATTAAACATATTTTATAACATAAATTTTACATTTAGTTTTTTTTTTTCGATTTAACATATAAAATAATTACATAGTTCATATAATTTGAGTTTAAAGTTATCGTTCACAGTTAAAATAATTATTATTGAGTATTGTTCTGTAGGTGAGCCTTTAGTTTTATCTTAAATTGCGTGGCGCCATAAATAGTTTTTAAAGGATGGGGAAGTTGATTCCAGGTGCGAATAGCATATATAAAGAATTGTCTTTCTGAATTTAACGTCTTATGCCTATTGCACACTAGATTGTTCGTCAAAAAGTGCTGTGTTAAACACAATGTTCTTAATAGTCCATAAGTTCTCCCAACAGCCTTATTGATATGATTGCTCCATGTAAGCGTTTTATTGAAGGTGAAGCCTAAATTATTTGCATAGTCCGTGTAAGTTACTGGTATGCCATCTATCATAAGGCTTAGCAATGGTGTAGTGCAAAGGTTTTTCTTATGGATTACTATACATTTGGATTTTCGTGGATTAAGGCCAAGTCCATTATTATTTGCCCAAACGCTAATTTTTTCTAAATCGCTGTTGCAAATACTAACACATTCATTAATTTCACACAGAGGACGACTTACATACATTTGGACATCATCAGCATACATTTGAACACTACAGTTAGTCACAGAATCGGGCAAACAGTAAGGGGCCAAGAACTGATCCTTGCGGAACACCACGCCTATTTGACACAAAGGACGAACATATATTTGACGAGACGACAGCTTGACATCTATCAACAAGGTACGAAGACAAGAGACTTACAGCTGTACTGGAGAAATTATATAAATTAGAGAGTTTAGTTAAGAGTATATTGTGGTCAACTGTGTCAAATGCTTTGCTGTAGTCAAGTAGTGTCAAAAACGTTACATCATTATTGTCAAGTCGTTCCCTAATATCTTCAGCTATTTTAGTAATGGCTGTAGTACAGCTTCTATTTTTTCTAAAGCCCGATTGTTTATCATTAAGCAGTTGGTTGTTTTCAAAAAATCGGTTTATTTGTTTTGCCATTAAATTTTCAAAAGCCTTTGACAGAAATGGTAAAATGGATATTGGTCTGTATTCGTCACTATTCGATTTTGGTATAGGTATAATTTTTGCTTCTTTCCATTTGTCGGGAAAGGTAGATGTAGTGAAGGCGGTGTTTATAATATGTGTTAAGTAGCTTAGTATTTTGGGAAGTAGAATTTTAATAAATTTAGGATTGAGGTCATCAAAACCAATAGCATTTGACTTAATTTTTAGTATACACTCAAGTACATCACTTGGACTGACACACATAAAACTAAAACTAATATCACAGTTTCTATAGGATCGACAGTTCAGGTATACGTTTTGTGTAGGTTCAGGTACAGTTATTTGCGTGAATTTACAATTGAGTTCATTTACGTCGATATCGTTTTTTATCACAGATTTCTGTTTACCTAGGCTAAGATTTTTAATTTCTTTCCATTTTTGCTTTGGATTTAGTGCCGTACTAAACTTCGCGCAGAAGTAATTGCGCTTGGAATTAAAAATAAGATTGGCCGCTGCTCTTCTTAGTGCTTGATATTTGCGGAAATGAAAAACTGTTTTAAAGCGTTTCCATTTCTGAAAAGCCTTGTTTCTTTCTAATATCGAGCTCTGTATGTCCATATTAAACCATATATTTTCACCATACTTAACTCTTTTCTTTTTAATGGGTACCGAGCGGTTGAAAAGATAATTAATATTAGACTGCAGTCGTTCAAGTTGGCAATTAACTGAAGGTATACGGTAGATGTCATTCCAGTCAAGTGAGTTATAGTCAGTATTTAATTTGGTATAGTCAATATTTTTAAAGTCACGAAATTCTACACAGTGGTCATTATAATCTAGGTAAAGGTCATAAGTCAAAAATATTAGGTCATGTTTAGAATACACTGGTACTGATAGCTGTTCGTATTTTAAAACTTTATTTGGCATATTCACAAAGAATAAATCTAATAAAGTGTTTCTGCTACTTGTAAAATGAGTAGCCATTGTGGAGTTTACCAGTTTTAGGTCAAGGGATTCCATGCAATCAATGAGATGAGTTTCATTAAATATATTACTATTAAAGTCTCCCGTCAAAATTATATCAGTATACGTCAAAGAAAGAGTCGAGATAATATTCGTCAATTCTGAATAGTCAATATTGCGATTGGGTCGATATACACAGCCAATTAGTATTTTGTTTGTTGTTCTATTATTCTTGATTTGAATAAATAGAGACTCTATTGCACTTCCCACAGAATTTCTACACATAACTTTAGCATTAAGTTTTTTGTTAATATAAATTGCAACACCACCAGCATGACCTACACGATCAGAATGAAAGACATTATAACCATTACAATCAATTAACGAATCACAGATATCAGACACAAACCAAGTTTCAGACACACAAATCACATCTACATTAGAGTTTACAAACATATATCTGAACTCATCAATTTTCTTGGCTAAACTTTGAGCATTAATATGGCAAATATGTAAGCCTGACTTCTGCTTTACAAGAACCCTTAGCATGGCATAGCTATTCGCACTGGAAACTACATTTTCATCTTGCATTTAAAAAATAAAAAGTACAATCCTGTCACACGCAATTTGCTAAAATTTACACCTATAAAACAACACACCTTAAAGGAAAAAACATAAATTTGATGCGAATTAATACTTATCTTAAAATCAATGGTTAAAATATAGTACTTATCATAAATAATTTTAAAACTAGTAAACTGAGACAGATGTTTGTAAAAGCTCCACTTATCAAGAGCGAAACGAATTACTGGCAGCGAGCACACCGGGACCAGCGGGAGCGGGAGAGTTGGGTGCTAAAGTCGGATCAGCTGCCAACGGTTCTCCCTGTGCCAAAGCTGCTTTGCCGTCCCGCTGCAGCTGCAAAAGCTCTTGTATGCTGCCCACGCAGACAACATTTGCTCTCTCCGAAAGCTTTACATGCACAAGCCCTCTACGCGTAAAGACAGCGTGAAAAGCTTTCCCTTTTTTTGTTTCATCGCCTCTTTGAAAATATCATAATTGTCTTTAGTGAGCTGTTCATTTATATAAAAGAGGGCAGGAGAGTCAATGCCTAGCAATTGTAAGCTAAGTTGTTGTTTTGTCTCGCGACGGTAAGCAGCAATTGCTCTCAAAAGTCCAGCTTTTTCGTGCAAGTTCTCCAACTTGACAATTATTATTGGGTCAAGTACAGTGCGGGTACGGATCGACTGCTTGACTCTGAAAATTTCCCTAATCTTTGGTGCCGGGCTAAGATGTAGTGAAAAACATAAGGAGTTAAAAATACTCCTCAGTTTCTCTCCCTCAATGCAGGGAACGCCGTGTATACGAAGATCGCACATTACAGCCGCGTTGTTTTGTGCGGCAAGCTTAGCCTCCAGTTGACCCACACGTGATTTCAGGTCATGCACCTCTACAAGCTCACCTTCCAGCTGATGGACTCGTTGGCTCAGGCAATGCATTTCATTGCTCATGCTGTTGAGCCGCTCCTGAAGAACACTCAGTATCCGCTCTTCAGCCGACCGCATGCTGGCAGTGATGAGATGCGCTTGCTCCTCAAAGCGTTTGTTGACAAGTTCCGTCAGCTGGAACGCTGGTGCATCTGAGTCGCGCTTATTTTTATGCTCAGTGTTGGTGTTTTCGCGCACACGCTTCGCAGTAGACGGCATTTTTCACGTATGTTTGTGTGTACTTTGAGTGATTTATAATTGAGTGTTTTTGTTTACGTTTTGTCTGTTGGTTTGATTTGTATGTGTTTGTGTGTTCAAAGGGCAAATAAATATGTGCAACTAAATGCCGAATTAAATAAACGTAAGAATGCTCTAGTCGAGCTATATTTGACTACGAAACTCCCTGTCCAGGTCTAAAACATTCAATCACATCTAAGTCCACTTACACATACACACACATATCACAAAGACGCACGCACATAGGCGGCAAAAACGACAGCGCAAGCTGCATTTATAATTGGTGGCTGTGCTTCGTCTTCCCCCTCTCGCTGCATCACTGAATCTTCTTTCGTGAATAACTTCCGTGTTTATTATCCGATCGACTTGAAATTTGGACAGTAGATTATGAGAGACTAAAGCATTGTACATGCTAAATCTTAAAGCTATATCTTGAAAATTGTTCCTGTAAACGGTTTTAATCGATTTGCGGAGAACGGGGGAGATATCTAAATATGAAACAAACTTGATCTGCGTATGCTACGGAACCTACATTTCAATTTGGTTTCTCTATGTGTTGTTAGATCGCGTTCTACTGACAGACGGACAGACGGACAGACGGACAGACGGACAGACAGACGTGCATGGCCAAATCGAAATCTTCTTTTGATACTGATCAAGAATATATATACTTTATAGGGTCGGAGATGTCACTTCTGTCCGTTACATACATTTGCACAGATGTAATACCACCTTTTACCCATTTTATGGGTACAGGGAGTAAAAATTGTTTGTTCAATGTTTGTTTTGTGCCAGATATTAACAACACCACGATCAGTGGATTCACAACAGTTTATTTATTTTTATGTGTTTTAATGTTTAATTAATACAAAAATGACGGAGAACACTTTAAATGCGTGCAATGCCTTTGCCTTCTTCTTCTTCTTCTGTCGTTGAAATGGGTGAGGAAAATAGTCCGGTCATCGACCAGTTCGACCACCTCCTGACTATTCCTTAAGTATCCGCATGCGGCATGCCCTCCTTTTAACAACCTGAGGATACAGCTGTCCCTCTCCTGACAACCTGTCGTTTTTCTTATAGAGAGACAGTTCTTTAAGACGGCATACGTTTCCGATGAATCCATCGCTAGTTTGTTGAACTCCAATACCACCTGTTTCCCATTGGATATGGTTGGGTAAAGTAGCATGAGCCTGTACTTCCTACCAGCCACCTTGGGCATAGCCAAGATGTACAGCAATGAGGACCCGTTGGTTAAAATAGTTGGACGGGAGAATTCTACCGCTTCGACCACATTTTGGTACGGAAGGCTGCTGACCTCTGATCCAACGAATTTGTGTTGACTACGCCGGTCTTCACCAGTTGACAGGCTCTTGATATCTCATCGACTTGATTAGCCAACACTATGGCTAAATGTATGAAGATATGAATAGCGGCCGCTACGTGGATTAAGGCCACTCTTGAGATATCGAGAAGAAACAAGTGCATATTAAATAGTATAATACTTATAATAAAATATTTCAACCGACTCAATTTTTTCTATAGAGTCGTGGTGTACTTATTCTAAAGAGCGTTTCATTGTGTTTGTTTTTTATTTTTTTAAATTTTTTTAGCTTTTTCTTGCGTTTGCGTTTTCCTTATCTTGTTTTGATATTGGTGTTTATAAATCGATTAAAGCCGTTTTACAGTAACAATTTTCAAGATATAGCTTTTAGATTTAGCATGTACAATACTTTAGTCTCTCTTAATATACTGTCCAAATTTCAAGTCGATCGGATAATAAACACGGAAGTTATTCACGAAAGAAGATTCAGTGATGCAGCGAGAGGAGGGAAGAAGAAGCACAGCCACCAATTAAATTGCTCGCTTGCGCTGTCGCTTTTGCCGCCAGTGTGTCTGTGCGTCTTTGTGTATGTGTGTATGTATGTGCAAGTTGGACGTAGATGTGATTGAATGTTTTAGACCTGGGTACAGGGAGTTACGTAGTCGGGTATACTCGACTATAGCATTCTTACTTGTTTATACTATGTTCCCGAAGGGAAAATAGTATATTGGGTTCGCGAAATGTCCGTCTGTCCGTATAAACGCAATTTTATTCCACACCCTAGAAGCGAGAGCAACCAAAATTGTTACACATGTTGGTGTATACATTCAATTTATGAAGTGTCGAGATCGCCGCCCCACCCCCACCCCCTCCTTAACAATTTGGGGAAAACCTGTATCTTCACATTTTTAAAGCTATAGTCACCAAATTTGGCATACAGACTAATGTTGACCACCTGGATAAATCTTTAATGTTATGCCTTAAATTAACCTTAAATCCAAAAAGTACTACTTAGATCTACAATTTCTAAACCTGTTTGTAACTTCTGGTGTACCCCAAGGAAGTCACCTTGGTCCTTATTCTTCACACTTTTTATTAATGATCTTCCATCTATCTTATTACACTCTCGTATACTCATGTATGCAGATGATGTAAGACTTATTCTATCATTGATCAATCCTCTCCAAACTAGACTATTTTAATGTAACTTAAATTCTATGCAACTTTGGCGCGTGGTAATTCATATTCCTCTCAATTGCTGTAAGTGCATGTTTATGACTTTCTGTCGGTCTAAGCACTATCTTGGTAACTATACTATTGCATATTTCCTCTATTGTTAATGTTTCCAAGGGCATACTCGAATTCATCAAGCGTTGGTCGAAGGAAATTAACGATCCTTTCACCACAAAACTGCTTTAATTGTCGCTCATACTCCTTATTCTGAATACTGCTCATGTATATGGTCTCACAGTACAAAAAAGTGTGTTCCGTATTGAGTCGTTCCAGAATCAATTTCTTCTATTTGCCCTACGTAGCTTAAATTGGGATCCTAATCTTCGTGTCTTATCCCAGTTGACTCTTACTTTTAAATCTTCCGACTTTAGCTAACCGTAGAATAACTCTTGGTGTGGTTTTTATACCTAAGATTCTCCTTTTCTTTTAAGTCGTCTTAATTTCTCTGTCCCTTGTAGACCTACTAGAAACTTTATTCTCTTATCTCTGCTTACATGCACTGATTATGCTTTACAACATCCTTTTCGTGCACTATGTACACAGTACAAATCTGTTTTTCATGTTTTCTCCTCTGAACTCTCACTTCCCTCTATTAAGCTTACTCTTCTAAATCACCTACGGGAAAACTCTGGCCGATCCCAGCTGTGAGCAGGGGCACAACTTGCCTGTGTGTATGTTGCTCTATGTCCCCCTCTATTTCCTACTCTATAACTATTTTATTCTTATCCCATCCCTACCCTTTCTTAGATCCTTATTTCCTTAATGTAATCTCTAACCAACCTCACTGTGAGCTGGGGCATAGCTTGCCGGACTGGCTACTAAAACTTCCACCCGGTGGGGGCGATTTCAATCCTTTTGTCTTTCTTTAATCTTCTCCTTTAATTTTATGCCTTAAATTAACCTTAAATTCTATAAATTTTTTTTCCTTATAACTAACTCTTTAATATCTTGCTATGGGCTCTAACAACGCCACCGGCAATTCTTTGCTGTGAGGAGGGGCATAACTAGCCGTACTGGCAAATAAACTTCCCCCAATCTGCGGGTGTCGTAATTAGATTTCAATTATAATTTCGTATAGGCTTTTAAATTTTTCCCACATATCCATGTATTATATTATATTTTTTAATTCGAGGCAGCACTGTTCTGCCTAAAACCAAATGGCTTAGAAAATCTGCGCCTATGATAGTTGTCGAAACGTCGACTAAGATGAAAGTCCAGACAAATTCGCGGCAAAGTCTGAATGAAAGCTTGAGGCGCTTCTCACCAAAAGTCTTGATTGTCGTGCCGTTTGCTGCGAATGCACTGAACGAGTGGGCTTTATAACCTTTATCTTTGGGTTGTGCTAGAAGAACTGAATATCAGCTCCTGTGTCGATGAGAAACTTTTGTTTTGTGTCCTTTTCAAAAATCATAATGCGTGCCACTTGGCAGCTATCTTCTGGTTCGCCGGGCGACGAAACAGAAGAGCTTTTAGTTTTTTAAATCTGCTTCGAATGAGCAACGCGGCCTGCACTTGCTACCAAACTTTGAGAAGTACCAACATTTCGTCAGAGAGCCATGATGATTCTTGTTTATTGATGAACGGCTCTGTGAGCGGGATCGAAAACGAATTCACTTCTCCAAGCTGTTCAATCTGTTAATTATCTCGTGCAAAGTGGGCGCTAGTAGCGCTGCGTTTACTGATGGTGCTGCGACTGACACGACGTCCATGTGAGCGAGTCCTCCAACTTCGAGAATCTTGTTAGCGAGTTTTGCCATGCCTGATAAGTTATCGCTTGAAGCTTGAAGAATGGCCTGCGCATGTGCAGACAGGCGTGGCATCCACAAAGATTTCAGCCAATCTTCGCTGATACGGTCTTTAGCCAGACCACGGAGCTCATTGAGCAGTTGAGTGAGCGTCTGTCTCCCAAGTCGATGTCAAAAAGAAGACTCTGAATTTCCTTCTGTTCGCTCTCGCAAAAACGCTCAATGATGCTCCGCTTAAGTACATGTCATCGGTAGGCGGATTGAGAACAGCATCGGTTATCTGGCAATCACGCTTGATTCCATCGAAGCTACCACTGTGTGGAACTGTGTTTTGTCAGCTGAAATGTCCGCAATGCAGAATTGTGACACGATTTGCGCGAGCCAGATGCCAGGGACCCCTCGCCCAAAAGGGTGGCACTTTTACGCTTCAATGACAGTGATTTCAAGAACGTCAGCAGAATTGTTGTCTGCCGTGTAGCAAAACTTGCGGGATGTTGTGAAATTTGTGTAGAACTATGTGTGTGTATAGAGTGAATGCGGTCTGTTTGCAATTATCGTGGATGAGGAGATAAATGAAAAGATCTCATTAACATCGACGACATTATATTATTTTATTTATCTTTACAACTAGAATACTTATTAATATTTCCTGATTGGCTTCGAATTTTACCAGAAGCTAAGAGAGCGCGCTGACGAAAGAGAGATGATGAGTCGATTAATTCATCTCTTGTTCTTGTGCACCACAACCTCACACAGGGTTGTGTTTTTAATCAAGGCTAGTATGTAACTCAACTTTTGACTTTTCGAAGACGTCGATGCGCCACACATACATTCAACCATCAACGACTAAATTTATAGACAAACCAAATGGAACGACGGTCGCGAGACGACAAATTTGCTTGGATCAGGGCCACTTAGACTACGTATTCCGTCGGGTGGCCCTGATGTATACGCGCTCGCATTCTCGTGAGAGCGCGAGAGCGTAATTTGTATGGCATCAGAGCCACACACCCTTCGCTCTCGGTCTGGTGGCTCTGATATGAAGAGCGCTCGCGTTTTGTCTATATGTATGTATGTGTGTACGAATGTACGCAGTGCAACGTGTGGCTCTGATATGAAGCACGGCATCGCTGCTTATATGAATAGCCATAACATTTGAATACACGTATATTTATTTTAATTAAAAGAATTCTTATCACTTTCATAATAAATGTACATATGAACCAAAATAGAACAAATTAAAGTTGGTCTTTTTAGTTCCTACTGGCAAACCCGTATGAAAATTATATAAAAATTATAATTCATTTCCAGGGTATGCATGCTTCGGCTTACAATTGTTCCTAACGAAAATCGTTCAAAGCGTGCGCATTTTTCACAATCGCTTGGCGATTCTTATTCTTGTATTCACACATGCATACAGATATTGTGCATCTGTATGTGTACATGTGAGTGGCATAGGATCTGCTTGCAGAACATAAATAAACTGAGCTTGCTTATATGACCTATGTATGTCAACAATGGTATTTGGCCACTATTTTGATACAATCATGCAATTGTCTTTTAAAGGCATAAGGAGGTATTGGATGCTCATTGCATCATGAGCGAAGGCTGTGTGGCTCTGATGCCATACAAATTACGCTCTCGCGCTCTCCCGAGAATGCGAGCGCGTATACATCAGGGCCACCCGACGGAATACGAAGTCTAAGTGGCCCTGATCCAAGCAAAATTGTCGTCTCGCGACCGTCGATCATTTGGAATATCTATTCACTTGGTAATTAGTGATTCAACTTACTGCAGCTAGTAATGCTGAAGTGTCGTCATTGTTCCTACATCTAAATTGGACATTTCTTTATATTCTTCCATCGTCGATTTTGTCTTGTCTTTGCGCGTCAAGTTTTGTTTGTCAACTGCTATTGCTGCCCCGTAAATAAAGTTTGTCTTTTTGATATGTTCTTTGTGGTTTAGTGTTCTCCCCTTGTTGTTGTATTCGTAGGCTCTCTAGCGTCAGTCTCGTTCGTTCTCTTCTCTCAAAATCTAATAGTTTTGTGTTGTCAAAATCAGTTGCGTCTGTAATTATTTTTGTCATGGCTTGTCGATTTATTAAATTATTTATGTATGGCACACTTATGAATTGCTTATCCTCTTTTCCATGTCCTTGTTTTTATCTGTTTTCTTGTTTTGGGTTGTTACGTTTGTTATCAAATTGTCTATAAGTTTCTCGTTAAAGTGAAGTTGTTCCGCTGCACTGTTCTAGTGTAATACTTATAGTTAGGCTTAAAATTATTTGTCTGATTTTACTTTAAATAAAACAGTAATCGTTTCGAGTCACCGTTATAATTGGTTTTATTCTTAATCAAAACAAGAAGTCTTATCTTTCGTTCTACAAAATGAACTAAATATAAAAAGCTCCAAGAGCGGCTGGCTGACCGATGCCTTTTGCCGAAGCACGTGGCAAAAATCAAAAAGGTCATTGTGAGCAAATGTAAAATGCAAATGCAGTTTAATAGACAATTGGCTAGTTTGTGGATGTGAAAGTTTTTTTGGATTTGGGCGGTAGAGGTCCCCAAAGTGGACAAATATTCAATTTTTTTTGTCACTATGGCTTTGTGGGAAGGTCCGAAGGTATTATAACCAACCGGCTCACTCGATTCTTAATGTCTTTATTAAAAATGAAAGATGGGACGATGGACGAAAATGGACAAATGGTATATTAATATTGTAATTTTTTAACATTATTGTGTTTTTAATAAGTAAATTACTCGACCTCTTCATAAAGTTCAGCAGAGTTCCGCATGGTAACTATAAAAGAAAGATTCTGTGAACATTCGTAAAGCTATTCCAAAAATACCATACCCCGGTTTTTATCAATGAAACAATGAACGCACCTGACATCAAAAATACGCAAAAATGAGACGCGTCGGGCGCAATTTTGGGATAAATGTACCTATGCACTGCGGAGTACGCAAGAAGCATGACGTTTCACTTTGATAAAATCATATCTTTTGAACCAAATAAGATATTGCCAAAATCTACAAAGCGTTTTATTGTGAATTTCCGTAGCTTTTAAATAAGTAAAGGATCTTTCAAATCGGAACAGTGATTAATTATGAAAAATATCATGTTTCCAATACATTTCTATGGTGTAAATTCCTATGAAAAGAAAATTCAACTTTGACCAAATCTTCAGAAGAATTCCGATTTTAAAGATCTTACACTCATTTCAAAGCTAGGGAAATTTCCTGTTAAAGGCCTTTTACATTTTGACAATATCTTGTTTCGTTCAGAAAATATGATTGTTGCAAAGTAAAATGACAAAAGGCGTCACTGTGCGATGGCCTGGCCATATTCCATGGTGTCAGCACATTCCGTTGCCGGCACTGTCGCAGCGGATGTTGCGAAATGGCCAGCGCCGGCCAATGCTTATTCGGCGCGACAATGTTGCCGTCGCGACCAAATGCCGACACTGCAGTTCATAGTGCCGCGACTCTTGGATGAAGTGCGGCCAAGGTGACGGGGAATAACGCTGCAGCTCATGTTTCAGCGGCCAGCGCGACTGTTGGGTGACGTGCGGGCGAGGTGAGGAGAAGTGTCGCTGCAGCTCGTTCTTCAGCGGTCATCGCGACCTGTGGTTGGTGTGAGGGGGAGCGCCAGCTGGTGTTAGCTCCTCCCCACTACAAGATCTGCGTCCCGCAGATCACTAGCCCTTGGCAGCGGTCTCGTTAAATTTCGTCGGACATGTTGGATAACTTCTGCAGGTTTTCCAGGCTGAAGTCGTGAATGTATTTTAATGACAGCTCATAAATTGTGGCAGTTATCTTGGTGAGAACGGCCGGTATTGCCATTAAATCGACTGACCTTGTAGTTTGTAGTTTCTGTAGTTTATATTTATTTATATTTATATTATAATTTGTTTTTAATGTATAATTTTTTGTGTTTGTTTTTGTCTTAACCTATTTGTTTTTTATGTATGGTTTTTATACTATGTTCCCGAAGGGAACCAAACTTGGCATACAGACTAATGTTGACCACCTGGATAAATCTTTAATGTTATGCCTTAAATTAACATTAAATTAACCTTAAATCCAAAAAGTACTACATAGATCTACAATTTCTAAACCTGTTTGTAACTTCTGGTGTACCCCAAGGAAGTCACCTTGGTCCTTTATTCTTCACACTTTTTATTAATGATCTTCCATCTATCTTATTACACTCTCGTATACTCATGTATGCAGATGATGTAAGACTTATTCTATCATTGATCAATCCTCTCCAAACTAGACTACTTTAATGTAACTTAAATTCTATGCAACTTTGGCGCGTGGTAATTCATATTCCTCTCAATTGCTGTAAGTGCATGTTTATGACTTTCCGTCGATCTAAACCCTATCTTGGTAACTATACTATTGATAACTTTCCCTTAGAACGTATTACATCTGTTTAACTTGCATATTTCCTCTATTGTTAATGTTTCCAAGGGCGTACTCGAATTCATCAAGCGTTGTTCAAAGGAAATTAACGATCCTTTCACCACAAAACTGCTTTAATTGTCGCTCATACTCCCTATTCTGGAATACTGCTCAAGTATATGGTCTCCACAGTACAAAACAAGTAAGAATGCTATAGTCGAGTATACCCGACTACGAAACTCGCTGTACCCAGGTCAAAAATTTCCGATCGCATCTTCATTAACTTACACATACATACACAGATACGCACACGCACGAGCCACAGCGCAAGCCAGGCATTTTAAGTTGTGACTGTGCTTCTTCTTCCCCTTGCTGCAGCACTGAATCTTCTTTCGTGAATAACGTAGGTGTTTATTATCCGATCGACTTGAAATTTGGACAGTAGATTAAGAGGGACTAAAGTACTGGACATGCCAAATCTTAAAGCTATATCTTGAAAATTGTAACTGTAAAACGGTTTTTATCGAATAGCGGGGGAACGGGGGGAGATATCTCAAATCTAAAATAAACTTGACCTGCTCCCGCTATACACGAACCTACATTCCAAATTTGGTGTCTCTAGCTCTTATAGTTGCTGAGATCCTTGCGTTCATACATACGGACAGACAGACGGACAGACGGACGGACGGACAGACGGACAGACGGACAGACAGACGGACATGGCCAAATCGAAATCTCTTTGATACTGATCAAGAATATATATACTTTATAGGGTCGGAGATGTCTCCTTCTGCCTGTTACATACTTTGCACAAATCCAATACCCCCTTTTTACCCATTTTATGGGTACAGGAGTAAAAAGTGTGTTCCGTATTGAGTCGTTCCAGAATCAATTTCTTCTATTTGCCCTACGTAGCTTAAATTGGGATCCTAATCTTCGTGTCTTATCCCAGTTGACTCTTACTTTTAAATCTTCCGACTTTAGCTAACCGTAGAATAACTCTTGGTGTGGTTTTTATACCTAAGATTCTCCTTTTCTTTTAAGTCGTCTTAATTTCTCTGTCCCTTGTAGACCTACTAGAAACTTTATTCTCTTATCTCTGCTTACATGCACTACTGATTATGCTTTACAACATCCTTTTCGTGCACTATGTACACAGTACAAATCTGTTTTTCATGTTTTCTCCTCTGAACTCTCTCTTCCCTCTATTAAGCTTACTCTTCTAAATCACCTACGGGAAATCTCTGGCCGATCCCAGCTGTGAGCAGGGGCACAGCTTGCCGGTGTGGATGTTGCTCTATGTCCCCCTCTATTTCCTACTCTATAATTATTTTATTCTTATCCCATCCCTACCCTTTCTTAGATCCTTATTTCCTTAATGTAATCTCTAACCAACCTCGCTGTGAGCTGGGGCACTGCTTGCCGGACTGGCTACTAAAACTTCCACCCGGTGGGGGCGATTTCAATCCTTTTGTCTTTCTTTAATCTTCTCCTTTAATTTTATGCCTTAAATTAACCTTAAATTCTATAAATTTTTTTTTCTTATAACTAACTCTTTAATATCTTGCTATAGGCTCTAACAACGCCACCGGAAATTCTTTGCTGTGAGGAGGGGCATAACTAGCCGTACTGGCAAATAAACTTCCCCCAATCTGCTGGTGTCGTAATTAGATTTCAATTATAATTTCGTATAGGCTTTTAAATTTTTCCCACATATCCATGTATTATATTATATTTTTTAATTCGAGGCAGCACTGTTCTGCCTAAAACCAAATGGCTTAGAAAATCTGCGCCTATGATAGTTGTCGAAACGTCGACTAAGATGAAAGTCCAGGCAAATTCGCGGCAAGGTCTGAATGAAAGCTTGAGGCGCTTCTCACCAAAAGTCTTGATTGTCGTGCCGTTTGCTGCGAATTCACTGAACGAGTGGGCTTTATAACCTTTATCTTTGGGTTGTGCTGGAAGAACTGAATATCAGCTCCTGTGTCGATGAGAAACTTTTGTTTTGTGCCCTTTTCAAAAATCATAATGCGTGCCACTTGGCAGCTATCTTCTGGTTCGCCGGGCGACGAAACAGAAGAGCTTTTAGTTTTTTAAATCTGCTTCGAATGAGCAAGGCGGCCTGCACTTGCTACCAAACTTTGAGAAATACCAACATTTCGTCAGAGAGCCATGATGATTCTTGTTTATTGATGAACGGCTCTGTGAGCGGGATCGAGAACGAATTCACTTCTCCAAGCTGTTCAATCTGTTAATTATCTCGTGCAAAGTGGGCGCTAGTAGCGCTGCGTTTACTGATGGTGCTGCGACTGACACGACGTCCATGTGAGCGAGTCCTCCAACTTCGAGAATCTTGTTAGCGAGTTTTGCCATGCCTGATAAGTTATCGCTTGAAGCTTGAAGAATGGCCCGTGCATGTGCAGACAGGCGTGACATCCACAAAGATTTCAGCCAATCTTCGCTGATACGGTCTTTAGCCAGACCACGGAGCTCATTGAGCAGTTGAGTGAGCGTCTGTCTCCCAAGTCGATGTCAAAAAGAAGACTCTGAATTTTCTTCTGTTCGCTCTCGCAAAAACGCTCAATGATGCTCCGCTTAAGATTTCCGTACATGTCATCGGTAGGCGGATTGAGAACAGCATCGGTTATCTGGCAATCACGTTTGATTCCATCGAAGAGTGAATGCGGTCTGTTTGCAATTATCGTGGATGAGGAGATAAATGAAAAGATCTCATTAACATCGACGATATTATATTATGTTATTTATCTTTACAACTAGAATACTTATTAATATTTCCTGATTGCCTTTGAATTGTACCAGAAGCTAAGAGCGCGCGCTGACGAAAGAGAGATGATGAGTCGATTAATTCATCTCTTGTTCTTGTGCACCACAACCTCACTCAGGGTTGTGTTTTTAATCAAGGCTAGTATGTAGCTCAGTATTTGACTTTTCGAAGACGTCGATGCGCCACACATACATTCAACCATCAACGACTAAATTTATAGACAAACCAAATGGAACGACGGTCGCGAGACGACAAATTTGCTTGGATCAGGGCCACTTAGACTACGTATTCCGTCGGGTGGCCCTAATGTATACGCGCTCGCATTCTCGTGATTGTCCGGTCCCCTAAGAAATGCTTACACAAGTCGCGATTTCGTTTGGTACTGATTCTTTATTGAAAATCCATGGGTTTTTGTACCCTTTTTTTGTGGATTCTATTTAAACAGATATACATTATTCTTCTTATTTACTAAATAGTACATGTGGAATCTTATTTTTATTTGGTTGCCTTTTTTCCCATCTTGCAACTCGAGCACCCACATGTGCATTGTCCCTTTTTACCTATACCGTTTTCAAGTGGCCTGGGCAAGCGAGGATCGAATGCATGTGTATATTTATGACTTTGTTTTTTTTGGGTGTGCTTCTTGAGCATTGCGAGGGTTGTATGTTTAGTTTCTAAATATTTTGCGGGGGGCCTTATGACATAGTTTAATTTTCTATTGGTGGGTTTCCAAATTCGATTTTAATTTTTTTCTTGTCTGTTTTACATTTTCTTATTACATATAATATGCCCCTTGCTAATATTCCAATCATAATTAGCGTAAGCGATGTATGACCACTTACATTGTGGAAATTTATACCTCTTAATTTTATGTTTTCTAATGTTTGTTCTTCTACCAATTTCTTCATTTTATTTATTTCATACGAGTTGTTTATCAATTTAGATACCATTGGTTTTACATTTTCTAATTTTATCTTATCTGCTATTGTAAAGAGAGGGGAAAATCGCTCCGTGATGACGTCTTGAGTTGTTAAATCATGTGCAGCAGCTAGTAGATGTTTGCCATTGCGAGCAGTGCAGCCTTGTCGCAGCTTCAGTACTCCTTGGCCAGGGAGTTTCATCAATTGGCTCTGGTGATTTCCACATGTCCATTCTAATACCGGATCGTTTGCAGTTTTAAATAACCAAGTGTTTGGTGTGGTTAATTCCGTCCACATGTTCTCAGATGCTATTTGTTGAAATTCACATGACGGATCCGGACTTTGTTTAAGGGCGGATAAGCCGAAAAATGTCACATTTCAAAAATGTGGATGATGGTGTTTCCACGGTCATATGTGCAATTTGTCATTTGCCCAAAATAAATCAGCTGTTCGGCTTGTTTTGATGACAATTTTCACAAAAAGTGAAAAACATGGCAAATAATGGCAGAACTGTAAAAAGTCAAAGTTGCATATCAATAGGCATTTAGTTGCGATGTGTTCGTACGGTTTTGAACTGTTGGAAGATGTCTGGGATGCGGAGATGGGAGAAATTTGCAATGAAATTGCGCGTGCACACCTGTGAAGTGCACAAACTTCAATACTCTTAAAAGGCGGTGTACCTTGTCAAAATGTTGCCAGTTCGAGGGTGCACCTCCGGATAAACCTTCCCTTTAACCTCATCCTTACTAAATACAGGAACATTAAGATATAAGCATTTTTCTATTTATTTTAAAAATTAATTTTGGCGCACAACTCGTCATTGTTTACCTTTGCACCAGTTAATCGATAAACATCGTGAGTTCGATAAGATACTAAAAAATGCCGGGGCGAATGGCATCATATTAAAAATATGACGAATTTGTAATTTTTTTCTTTCGGGATATTCTACAGGAAATATGTGACATTTTTCCAAAATCAAAAATATGACGAAAAATGTGGAAATATGATGTCGTGGAAACAGGCTATAAATGTTTGTTCGTTTGACGTGAACAGGTATTTAATTGTGTAGCTGTTATGAGCGTGTAGGCGTCCATGTTGAAATTATAGATCAGGAAGTCAGTCTTTAATAGGGCCGTGATGGTTTTCCCATATCTTTCAAAAGGTATTTGAATTAGTTTATACACGTTGGAGGATTCCTGATTAAATAACGGAATCTCTGCGTATATTATTAGTTTCTTATCCACAATGATGGCTTGTGCACTCATAAGATTGTAAATTTCTCTAATTTCTGTTCCAGTTGTTGTTCCTGGTATTTGTAGTTTAGGTGGTAGTTTTTCATTGATGATGCTTATTTCTTGTTTTATTTGTGTTGGTTTCAGTAATTGTGGATTTAGTCGCCCATGGTTCAAATCGATGAGTAAATTTGTGACTGATGCTTGTGTTTTCTCACAGTTTTCTATTAGCTGCGTTATTTGTGTTAATACTATTTGATACGATAGTGCCATCTTATTTACATACTGGTTCTCCTTTATTTCGTACTGTAGCCGTTGTATTGCGTCATCCACTTCTTTGAACTGGTTGTTCATATCCTCCGTGGTTTTTGTTAATATATTGAGTGTGGAGTCAATAAGTGATGTTTGCTTTTTGTAGAGTTTTTGTAGGTCTTGTTGGTTTTCCAAAACATTCCTTATGTTTGTTTCCATCATGTTTCTGTCTTCGGCATCCATTGTCCCAAATAGTATGTGATGTAATGTCCCAACAAACTCGAATGGTGCGCGCTTAGCTCTTTTGTTTTTGAATATGAGTTCATTGTTTGCTTGAAGTTGATTGTAACGGTTCTTCATTGTTGTTGCCATGATTTGACATGCTCCTTCAAACCAATACCAATGTACCAATGCTTTGCAATTTATTGTTAGTTCTTCAATGTATTTCCCGATTTGGTTTAGTTCCGTTTCGTATGCGTCTAATTTGTAATATATTGTGACGCCCCATAGGACGCCACAATATATAGACACTTGTTAGATTTAAGTTAGTTATAAGGCTCAAGGAGAGCAGAATTATAATTTTTACCCATGAAGGGAAGACAACAAATGCCGGGTATTATTATTAACTCGTAGCAGCGAACATCACTAGCAGAAACTGGGCATCTCTTATAGCAGCGAGCATCACTAGCAGAAACCGGGCATCTCTGATAGCAACGAGCATCACTGATAGAGAAGCAATAACAACAGCTCGCGGCCTACGTGACCGCAAAAGGAATAGGCGAGGATTAGCGGTAAAAGCCGAGAGAGTGAGTTCAAGAGCGCGTGCATAAATGCGGCAGCGAATTGCCGAATTGTGCAGGTCAGGGCAATGATCGAAATGACCTAATTAGTCATCGACGGGAGCTTAAGTGTGAACGACGTGTGCGTGTAATACAACGCAAAGTTTTATTAGCAGCGGAGCAAACGCATCTACGCGATAAAAACCACATACACCCACGCCACAAGAAGACCAGCAAAAACGGTAAGCGAGCCAACGGCATTATTTGTGTAGAAGCTAGGGAAGCAGCGAAGTGCGGTATAGGCAAATCTTGTACAGTTACCACCTAAGTTAATTAAAGTGAATAAACAGCACCTATTCTGGATAAAAGCGAAGTCAACCCGCTTATCGTTTCTTTAGTGTGAGAAAGAGACTGTTACTATCAACTAATTTCCTGTTAGTGATATTTGCTTATTTTCTGTGCTGTCAATGTTGGCTGTTTTCAAGCCTACACCGCGTGCGTCGTCAGTGATATTTTGTGTTGTCAGTGTTGGCTGTTTTCAAGCCTACATCGAGAGCGTCGTCAGAGTCAGTCTGTGCTGTCAGTGTTGGCTGTTTTAAGCCTCCACCGAGCGCGTCGTCAGGGCTAGGTTGTGCTGTCAGTGTTGGCTGTTTTTAAGCCTCCACCGAGCGCGTCGTCAGGGCTAGGTTGTGCTGTCAGTGTTGGCTGTTTTAAGCCTCCACCGAGCGCGTCGTCAGGGCTAGGTTGTGCTGTCAGTGTTGGCTGTTTTAGGCCTCCACCGAGCGCGTCGTCAGGGCAGGTTATTCAGGGTTAGCAGAGTGTACACGGTCAGTGTTGGCTGTACTAAGCCCTACCGAGCGTGTTGTTGAGACAGGTCGAGGGTCTGTTGTGTTTGTACTGTCAGTGTTGGCTGTTGCTCAAAGCCTTCCCCGAGCATACTGCCAGAGCCGTGCAGCGGGCATATTTGCATAGCCTGGGTTATTTCTTCCTACTAGTTATAGCATTAGCGACCCTAATTGTCATCTTTACTAGGGTCCGCGATTTCTAACGTCAGTCAGTCCCAGCACTACTATAAATATTGTTGTAAGTGGCCTTGGCCAGACTGAGTTATACCCCAGCCTGAGATACTTCCTTACAATATGATCATGTTCCATTTTGAAGACACGATATCCACCAAGCCCAAATTATCCATGTATATCATCGTGCTATTTTCTAGTGGCGTCACTTCATTTTTGATTTTCTGTGCTTCTGATGTTGATACCCCTTGTATCATTGATAATATTAGGAGACAATTCAGGATGACTGCTGGTTTGACCGACTTTGTTTCTCGCCTTGGCTTTTCCTCTTCCAATTCTGATCTCAATGGGCATACTTTTTGGATCGGTCTTTTTATGATTCCATTTTAAATTTTGATTGATACAACTCTGACTATTCCGTCGCTTCCTGGGTGCGTTTCTTCAATTCGTCTGAGAGGCCATTTTATTGGGCTAGTATTTTCATTTTTTATTAATACTATCTGGCCTATTTCTAAATTTGTTGAATCCTTTTGCCATTTTAATCGTTTTTGAAGAGTTACGAGGTACTTCTCCTTCCATTTTTGCCAAAAGTGTTTTTTCATTTTGGTCATTAACTTCCAACGATCCAATGCTGATACCACCTTATCGTTTACATTCTCTGGTACGTCAATCATGGGTCTTCCAATTAAAAAATGACCCGGTGTCAAAACGTCGTCGAGCTCGTTGCTGTGGTCGATTTGATATAACGGTCTTGAGTTTAATATTGCCTCTATTTGAGCTAATAATGTACTCATTTCTTCATAGGTCAGTGTACTGTCGCCTATGATTCTTTTCAAGTGATGTTTTACTGCTTTTACTCCAGCTTCCCATAGTCCTCCAAAATGGGGGATTGCCGGCGGGATAAAATGCCATTCTATTTTTTCTTCTGTTAGCCCTGGAGATATACTATTTTGCTGTAAGGGTTGTATGAATTCCGTATTTAGTCTCTTTTCTGCTCCAATGAAGTTCGTTTCTTCAATGTGATTTTTCATTTCATAGTCTTCCATGAATGAGGTGTATTGTTGTTTAAGCTGAACGTCTTTTGACCAGGCTTTTTCTTGATTTAGATATCTTGCCATTGCTTGTTTCACCAAGTGAAGTGTCTTCTAGGAATGGCGTTTTCACTACAAATCTGCCGTCAACATTGAATTGAGTTGTATTTTCATATATTTCCATACGTTTCTCGTTGTCTGTGGTAGTTGTGGTGTCTAGGATTTCTTCCAATTCCAAGAATTTCTCCAAGTTCACTGCTGACTGGATATGTTTGTTTCCTGGTATGTTGACTACTCCCGATAAGATCCATCCTAACTTAGTACACTGTCCAAACACGTTTTCTTCCTGTTTTATTCCTATTTTCATAATTTGAATGAGCAGATTTTGATTAAATGTCGGATCTGCCAGTACTTCATTTTTCCAAATTTGTTTGTTGTAACTAAATGAGTTTGCTGGCTGTGAACTCACAATCCTTTCGAGTACAACTGCTTCAGTTTGGAATTTATCGCTGCTTGGAAATTGGGGCCGCATCCTTAGCTCCATTATACTTTTTGAGACTCCTACTGGATTATCGCTCAGTCCATAAATTTCTGTCACTTTTTTCTTTTTTGGTAACCCTAATCTTTGCGCGGTTTCTTCGGATATCCCTGTTATCTGTGATCCCTGATCCACAAGTGCTCGACATATGATCCATTCTCCTGTTAGTGCTTGCACTTCAACTTGGGCTGTTGCTAGAAGCGTGGTTTGTGCTGTTCCTGTTGTTAACGATGTTTTCAATTCTGTTTCATAGTGCAATAGTTCATGATGTTTTTCATTACATTTTGTGCATCTTTCATTGCAGAATCTACTTGGTGTAAATTTATGATTTAGACATTTAAAGCATATGTTTCCTGATTTTATAAATTCCCATCTCGCCTGTATCGCTAGATTGCTAAATTTTCTGCAATTAAATGCAATGCATTCGTTGTCGATCGTAGTGCTCAAAATTCTTGGATTTTCTGGGCCGCCAGGGCGCCGATCCTTTGGTCGGAGATATTTTATTTCTTCGATGAACTTTTGCATCCGATCCAAGTCGATTACATGGGCTAGTTTAAATTCGCCGTGAACGCGTCAGACAATACCCTATTGTAGAGGGATGACGGGCGCGTCATACTTGAAGATATGAATAGCGGCCGCTACGTGGATTAAGGCCACTCTTGAGATATCGAGAAGAAACAAGTGCATATTAAATAGTATAATACTTATAATAAAATATTTCAACCGACTTATTTTTTTCTATAGAGTCGTGTATGTACTTATTCTAAAGAGCGATTCATTGTGTTTGTTTTTTATTTTTTAAATTTTTTTTAGCTTTTTCTTGCGTTTGCGTTTTCCTTATCTTGTTTTGATATTGGCGTTTATATTCTTGTGTTTGTGTTTGCTTATTATAATATGTTTTTAGTGTATAGGTTTTTGTGTTTGTGTTTGTGTTTTTTTTTTGTCTTAACCTATTTGTTTTTAATGTATGGTTTTTATACTATGTTCCCGAAGGGAAAATAGTATATTGGGTTCGCGAAATGTCCGTCTGTCCGTATAAACGCAATTTTATTCCACACCCTAGAAGCGAGAGCAACCAAAATTGTTACACATGTTGGTGTATACATTCAATTTATGAAGTGTCGAGATCGCCGCCCCTCCCCCACCTTCTCCTTAACAATTTGGAGAAAACCTGTATCTTCCACATTTTTAAAGCTATAGTCACCAAATTTGGCATACAGACTAATGTTGACCACCTGGATAAATCTTTAATGTTATGCCTTAAATTAACCTTAAATCCAAAAAGTACTACTTAGATCTACAATTTCTAAACCTGTTTGTAACTTCTGGTGTACCCCAAGGAAGTCACCTTGGTCCTTTATTCTTCACACTTTTTATTAATGATCTTCCATCTATCTTATTACACTCTCGTATACTCATGTATGCAGATGATGTAAGACTTATTCTATCATTGATCAATCCTCTCCAAACTAGACTACTTTAATGTAACTTAAATTCTATGCAACTTTGGCGCGTGGTAATTCATATTCCTCTCAATTGCTGTAAGTGCATGTTTATGACTTTCTGTCGATCTAAGCCCTATCTTGGTAACTATACTATTACATATTTCCTCTATTGTTAATGTTTCCAAGGCCGTACTCGAATTCATCAAGCGTTGGTCGAAGGAAATTTTATAACCTTTTTCGCCGGGCGACGAAACAGAAGAGCTTTAAGTTTTTTAAATCTGCTTCGAATGAGCAAGGCGGCCTGCACTTGCTACCAAACTTTGAGAAATACCAACATTTCGTCAGAGAGCCATGATGATTCTTGTTTATTGATGAACGGCTCTGTGAGCGGGATCGAGAACGAATTCACTTCTCCAAGCTGTTCAATCTGTTAATTATCTCGTGCAAAGTGGGCGCTAGTAGCGCTGCGTTTACTGATGGTGCTGCGACTGACACGACGTCCATGTGAGCGAGTCCTCCAACTTCGAGAATCTTGTTAGCGAGTTTTGCCATGCCTGATAAGTTATCGCTTGAAGCTTGAAGAATGGCCCGTGCATGTGCAGACAGGCGTGACATCCACAAAGATTTCAGCCAATCTTCGCTGATACGGTCTTTAGCCAGACCACGGAGCTCATTGAGCAGTTGAGTGAGCGTCTGTCTCCCAAGTCGATGTCAAAAAGAAGACTCTGAATTTTCTTCTGTTCGCTCTCGCAAAAACGCTCAATGATGCTCCGCTTAAGATTTCCGTACATGTCATCGGTAGGCGGATTGAGAACAGCATCGGTTATCTGGCAATCACGTTTGATTCCATCGAAGCTACCACTGTGTGGAACTGTGTTTTGTCAGCTGAAATGTCCGCAATGCAGCATTGTGACACGATTTGCGCGAGCCAGATTTCGAGACGCTCCGCCCAAAAGGGTGGCACTTTTACGGCAAGACGATTAATTGTAGTGGACGGTCCCATGGCAAGTGATGTGGATGCATCATTATTTGCATCCGGGGCTTCAATCACTATGATTTCAAGAACGTCAGCAGAATTGTTGTCTACCGTGTAGCAAAACTTGCGGGATGTTGTGAAATTTGTGTAGAACTATGTCTATGTGTGTATAGAGTGAATGCGGTCTGTTTGCAGGGTCACCAATTATCGTGGATGAAGAGATAAGTGAGAAGATCTCATTAACATCGACGATATTATATTATTTTATTTATCTTTACAACTAGTATACTTATTAATATTTCCTGATTGACTTCGAATTGTACCAGAAGCTAAGAGCGCGCTGACGAAAGAGAGATGATGAGTCGATTAATTCATCTCTTGTTCTTGTGCACCACAACCTCACACAGGGTTGTGTTTTTAATCAAGGCTAGTATGTAGCTCAGTTTTTGACTTATCGAAGACGTCGATGCGCAATACATTCATTCAACTTACTGCAGCTAGTAATGCTGCAGTGTCGTCATTGTTCCTACATCTAAATTGCACATTTCTTTATATTCTTCCATCGTCGATTTTGTCTTGTCTTTGCGCGTCAAGTTTTGTTTGTCAACTGCTATTGCTGCCCTGTAAATAAAGTTTGTCTTTTCGATATGTTCTTTGTTGTTTACAGTGTTCTCCCCTTGTTGTTGTATTCGTAGGCTCTCTAGCGTCAGTCTCGTTCGTTCTCTTCTCTCAAAATCTAATAGTTTTGTGTTGTCAAAATCAGTTGCGTCTGTAATTATTTTTGTCATGGCTTGTCGATTTATTAAATTATTTATGTATGGCACACTTATGAATTGCTTATCCTCGTTTCCATGTCCTTGTTTTTATCTGTTTTCTTGTTTTGGGTTGTTACGTTTGTTATCAAATTGTCTATAAGTTTCTCGTTAAAGTGAAGTTGTTCCGCTGCACTGTTCTAGTGTAATACTTATAGTTAGGCTTAAAATTATTTGTCTGATTTTACTTTAAATAAAACAGTAATCGTTTCGAGTCACCGTTATAATTGGTTTTATTCTTAATCAAAACAAGAAGTCTTATCTTTCGTTCTACAAAATGAACTAAATATAAAAAGCTCCAAGAGCGGCTGGCTGACCGATGCCTTTTGCCGAAGCACGTGGCAAAAATCAAAAAGGTCATTGTGAGCAAATGTAAAATGCAAATGCAGTTTAATAGACAATTGGCTAGTTTGTGGATGTGAAAGTTTTTTTGGATTTGGGCGGTAGAGGTCCCCAAAGTGGACAAATATTCAATTTTTTTTGTCACTATGGCTTTGTGGGAAGGTCCGAAGGTATTATAACCAACCGGCTCACTCGATTCTTAATGTCTTTATTAAAAATGAAAGATGGGACGATGGACGAAAGCAAATGGTATATTAATATTGTAATTTTTTAACATTATTGTGTTTTTAATAAGTAAATTACTCGACCTCAATTCTTAACATAGTTTTGCAACTTCATATAAACTCTTAACATAAAGTGCGCAAGAAGCATGACGTTTCACTTTGATAAAATCATATCTTTTGAACCAAATAAGATATTGCCAAAATCTACAAAGCGTTTTATTGTGAATTTCCGTAGCTTTTAAATAAGTAAAGGATCTTTCAAATCGGAACAGTGATTAATTATGAAAAATATCATGTTTCCAATGCATTTCTATGGTGTAAATTCCTATGAAAAGAAAATTCAACTTTGACCAAATCTTCAGAAGAATTCCGATTTTAAAGATCTTACACTCATTTCAAAGCTAGGGAAATTTCCTGTTAAAGGCCTTTTACATTTTGACAATATCTTGTTTCGTTCAGAAAATATGATTGTTGCAAAGTAAAATGACAAAAGGCGTCACTGTGCGATGGCCTGGCCATATTCCATGGTGTCAGCACATTCCGTTGCCGGCACTGTCGCAGCGGATGTTGCGAAATGGCCAGCGCCGGCCAATGCTTATTCGGCGCGACAATGTTGCCGTCGCGACCAAATGCCGACACTGCAGTTCATAGTGCCGCGACTCTTGGATGAAGTGCGGCCAAGGTGACGGGGAATAACGCTGCAGCTCATGTTTCAGCGGCCAGCGCGTCTGTTGGGTGGCGTGCGGGCGAGGTGAGGGGAAGTGTCGCTGCAGCTCGTTGTTCAGCGGTCATCGCGACCTGTGGATGGTGTGAGGGGGAGCGCCAGCTGGTGTTAGCTCCTCCCCACTACAAGATCTGCGTCCCGCAGATCACTAGCCCTTGGCAGCGGTCTCGTTAAATTTCGTCGGACATGTTGGATAACTTCTGCAGGTTTTCCAGGCTGAAGTCGTGAATGTATTTTAATGACAGCTCATAAATTGTGGCAGTTATATTGGTGAGAACGGCCGGTATTGCCATTAAATCGACTGACCTTGTAGTTTGTAGTTTCTGTAGTTTCTGTAGCTGTAGTTTCTGTTCCTGATTGAGATCGTTTCGTTGTCGTAGTGAATAATAAAAGACCCTTCGAGGTGGTAATCCCTTGAAACGGCGTTCAACGTCTCGTTGAAATAGGTGAGGAAAATAGTCCGGTCATCGACCAGTTCGTCCACCTCCTGACTATTCCTTAGGTATCCGCATGCGGCATGCCCTTCTTTTAACAACCTGATCTGTCCCTCTCCTGACAACCTGTCATTTTTCTTATAGAGAGACAGTTCCCTAGTTTGTTGAACTCCAATACCACCTGTTTCCCATTGGATATGGTTGGGTAAAGTAGCATGAGCCTGTACTTCCTACCAGCCACCTTGGGCATAGCCAAGATGTACAGCAATGAGGACCCGTTGGTTAAAATAGTTGGACGGGAGAATTCTACCGCTTCGACCACATTTTGGTACGGAAGGCTGCTGACCTCTGATCCAACAAATTTGTGTTGACTACGCCGGTCTTCACCAGTTGACAGGCTCTTGATATCTCGTCGACTTGATTAGCCAACACTATGGCTTTATGTAACACCGTCGTCGTAGCGTGGATGTCGCCGTCTATGGAGTTTATTCTTCCGATAACTTCTTTGAGCATTTGAAGTAACTCGTGCGTCGCATCGAACAGCCTCATGTTGATCTTAATTTAATGATTGCCGTTCTTCACAACCTTGTCTTGCGGTTTGATGATCGCGTTAAGATCCGACGCGTCGGGTGAACCTGCTGCCCATTTCCAGGCCGAGTCCAACCAGTCCACGGATCGTGGCTTCCGTGATGGTGTGCTCGTCATTCTATCGATCCCCTCTGCTGCGCTCTGCAAATAATGGGCCGCCAGGGCGCCGATCCCTTGGTCGGAGATATTTTATTTCTTCGATGAACTTTTGCATCCGATCCAAGTCGATTACATGGGCTAGTTTAAATTCGCCGTGAACACGTCAGACAATACCCTGTTGTAGAGGGATGACGGGCGCGTCATACTTGCAGATATGAATAAAGGCCGCTACGTGGATTAAGGCCACTCTTGAGATATCGAGAAGAAACAAGTGCATATTAAATAGTATAATACTTATAATAAAATATTTCTACCGACTCAATTTTTTCTATAGGTTCGTGTGTGTACTTATTTTTTTAAAATTTTTTTTTTAGCTTTTTCTTGCGTTTGCGTTATCCTTATCTTGTTTTGATATTAGTGTTTATATTCTTGTGTTTGTTTTTGCTTATTATAATTTGTTTTTAATGTATAGTTTTTTGTGTTTGTTTTTGTCTGTTTTATACTACTTATGTTCCCGAGGGGAATATTATTGTGGAATTCTATTCCACACCCTAGAAGCGAGAGCAACCAAAATTGTTACACATGTTGGTGTATACATTCAATTTATGAAGTGTCGAGATCGCCGCCCCACCCCCACCCCCTCCTTAACAATTTGGAGAAAACCTGTATCTTCCACATTTTTAAAGCTATAGTCACCAAATTTGGCATACAGACTAATGTTGATCACCTGGATACCCTCCCCCAAAAAGGAGCAAAATCTATATCTCCCACACCTGTACAGGTAGAGTCACCAAATGTGGAATACAGACTACTGTTTTTTTCGCGTCTCTTTCCGAACCCACAAATAACCAAATTTTATAGGAGGACTGGGAACATAGTATTCTGCAGTCGGGTGCGTCCGACTGCAACGTTCTTAATGTCTTTGCAACGTTTTTAGTGTATAGTTTTTTGTGTTTTTATATATTTTTTGTTTTTTTTTATTAGTCTAAGTTGTTACTAGTTGTTATCGTGTTTTAGTTATTAAAGCATTCGATTAGCTAAATCGGTGTTTTCTTGTTTTTTTTAATAAATTTAATTTAATATGTTAAAGCACATAGTGACTTGTGAAACGCTGTTATTTACTTTTTTGCCAAAGAATCGCTTTTTAAATCCGATTTTAGAACATTTTTTTTTTGCTTATCCTTTATTTTAATTTGTTTGTTTGCGACGTACACCGTGTCGCCCGGGCTATAGGGAATCGGATGTTTCTAATACGTCTGATGTTAGTCAAATCTTGTTTATGTTGTAGAAGCCTCCTAATATCCTCCATAGTCTTTTGCTTAAAATCAGCTTACCCCTGATAGTTTATCATAGATAACCGATCGAAGAAGAGATCTGTGTGTTTTTTGTTAGTAACCGAATGGACAGAGTTTTCGTACCTGACTACGGCTATCGGAACCAACTCCGTATTCTTGACAGTCGGGTACTCATCTTTCAAGCATCTATAAATTTCCAAAAATGTGAAGTGGAACTTCTCGATCTGTCTATTCGATTCCTAAAGCTCGCAAGTAATTGAGAACTGTCGGACACAGAAGGTCCCTCTCATTATCAGATACCATTGTTTTGGGTACAGTGAAATAATGAAGGACTTCTAATAACTTTTCCCGAATGTGAACTGACGATTTCGATTCTAAGGAGAAGTGCTTTGCGAACTTGGTAAATTTGTCTTTGCACCTCAAATATAATTTTTTCTCCAATGTGAAAACGTCGATGTGAAGTATTTCACAAAAATAAATTCTTCCAAAATTTGCTTACGCATCTCCCTTGGGCTTCTATGCGCCCTGCGGTGTTCCTTTTCGATCGCTTCGCAAATCTCCTCTTCATCTGTCAGATCCACCACAACCGTTGCGTTATGCGAATCTTGTATAACTTAAGATTTTCGACGCAACAGGTCTGGCAGAATTGTAGGTATGTTTCTGGAATTTTTACCCCATTTATTATTGAAGGCTTTAAGTATTTCTGCAAAGAAATCGCCAAATCCGACATAGTATTGTTACTTATTGGGATTAAATTCCGTACATACCCTACGTACGGGTGTTCGCACGCGTAGTCTGACAAGGTAGGGTCGAATATTAACTGGTCTCTAAAAGCGTTTATAGGAGCCTCGCCATGGGGAATTAGATCCGAAGCGTCTTGGAGGGCACTTTGCACGGTGGCCACGGAATCTGTGTCCCCCTCAGCAACAGTAGCCGTATCTGAACCCAAATGGTTCACATGCGTCGTGATACGTGAAAGGGCATCGGCAACGACATTAGATTTCCCTGGCTTGTATATTAACTTACAGTTGTATTCCTCAATGCGGAACTTCCAACACTTCAATTAAGTATTAAAATTCCTGTTTCCTTACACAAATGTGAGTGGCTGATGATCAGTATAAATACAAATAAGAACGCAGGTTGTCTAGTGCCTACACTATTGCGAGCATCTCCTTTTCATTGGTGGCATAGCTTTCTTCTGCACTACTCAATGATTTTGAGATACAAGCAATCGGACGATCTTTGTTTTGTTCGACCTGAGAAAGGACGGCTTCAATGACATAATTCGATGCGTCCGTGGTCAAATGAAAAGGTTTGGAAAGATTGGGAAATGCCAACACCTCTGACGAGGAAAGAATGATTTTTAAATCCTTGAAAGCTTTTAAAGCTTGCTCATCGAGTTCTATGGGGACTTTTTTCGACTGCGATGACTTAACTCTTGAGTTAAGTTCGTCAGTGGTTTTTCCATTTAATGTTGAAAATGCGGTTTTCGGAGTATCGGATTATTTCATATAAATCTGATGAAATCCCGATGTCAAGTCAAGGGTAGTAAAGTACTTCGCTTTACCGAGGCTAGCCAAAATAGAAGTGTTATCTGGTATCTTTTTAATATTTATTTATTATCGCTGGAAGCGTTCAGTGCCTTCTGAAGTTAACCTAACGTGTAAAGGGAAGGGTAATATGGATACAGAGGGATGCCTTAATTACTAAATTTACAAAAATTTATGAATTTACAATGTTAAGAGATCGTGCGGGTGGGGAGATCAGTGGGATGAGTTTTCTTCAGTCGTCGGAGGGATATAGGGTCGGCAAGATTGTTCGCGAGTTTGGGTGCGCCGCGATCCTGTCGGCGTATCGGCTGCTGTGGTGGTTGATTTGGTCCCAGTACCAGTTTTAAGTCTCTCTGGATGGCACAGTTGGTGACGTACCAGGGAAGCCCGGATGCACGCCGAGCTGCGCGCGTTTGGACGACCCTTAGCCTCTCAAGCTGGCTCCTAGAGGCAGTGCCCCATACCTGGATGGCGTAAGTCCACGTAGGCGTAATAATTGCTTTGATTAGCAGAGCCTTGGTTGACAGCTGAAGCTTGCTTGAACGCAGGAGCCAGTCAAGCTTCTGGAGTTTTTGAAGGCACTTGGCTTTGACTGCCGTAATATGTGCTCTCCATATTAGTTTGCTGTCCAGGTGGACACCCAAGTAGCAGTGGGAGCTGACGTGGTTGATGGCATCACCGTTGTAGGAGGGGCTGGGTAGAGTTCCACGTCGCCGAAGAGTGAAGGTCACACAGGCCGATTTCACGCAATTGATGGCAATGTTCCATCTGGCAGACCATCGCTCCATTGAATGCAGCCATTCCTGGACTGCTTCGGAGGCAGTTTGCAGAGAGGGGTGGGACGCGAGCATGGCAGTGTCATCCGCGTAAGTGGCCAGGAGCAGCTTGGCAGGAGCAGGATCTTCCGTCTTGTTGACGGGGGCTGGCATGTCAGCGGTGTACAGAGTGTACAAGAAGGGTCCGAGCACACTTCCCTGCGGAACCCCTGCATGAACTTGTGCCAGACAGGAACGAGAGTCTTTCACTGCTACATCGAATGTTCGATCAGTAATGTTCCGACCATAGGGCTGAATTTTCCAAAATCGCGGATACACGTGTTTTACGTAAAGAGCTTTGGAGCTTTGTAGCTTCCGACTAAAATTAGACTTTTTCCCATACAACCTTGAGACCCCCATTTTCCGCCATTTTCCAAAATCGGTGAAATATGGTTCCAATTAATTTTTGTGTAGATCTTTGAAAATGAGTTTGATGGTAAACAAAAAAGTTTCATACAACAGTTTTCCGCGATTTTCCACGCTTGTGGGTGGAATTTTCCAAAATCCCGCCATAGCCTGCACTTTCATCATGGATGGAACCTACTGTGAAAATGTCATCATCGTAGCTCTTACGGTTTGGGTTGTGCGATGATTGCCAATCGGTCAGGACAAACTCTTTTATATACATATATAGATTATATTTTGTTTATATCATATAATTCGCAAAAAATATAAGACTCGTTAAACTTTAAACTCCCATGCAAGAGAGTATAAAAATTATATATTTCTTTATATGGGACTTTTTATGGTATAGTTTTTATTATATCTTTTTATATAAAATAAAAAATTCTACGCGGTATCCGCATGCGGCATGCCCTTCTTTTAACAACCTGATCTGTCCCTCTCCTGACAACCTGTCATTTTTCTTATAGAGAGACAGTTCCCTAGTTTGTTGAACTCCAATACCACCTGTTTCCCATTGGATATGGTTGGGTAAAGTAGCATGAGCCTGTACTTCCTACCAGCCACCTTGGGCATAGCCAAGATGTACAGCAATGAGGACCCGTTGGTTAAAATAGTTGGACGGGAGAATTCTACCGCTTCGACCACATTTTGGTACGGAAGGCTGCTGACCTCTGATCCAACAAATTTGTGTTGACTACGCCGGTCTTCACCAGTTGACAGGCTCTTGATATCTCGTCGACTTGATTAGCCAACACTATGGCTTTATGTAACACCGTCGTCGTAGCGTGGATGTCGCCGTCTATGGAGTTTATTCTTCCGATAACTTCTTTGAGCATTTGAAGTAACTCGTGCGTCGCATCGAACAGCCTCATGTTGATCTTAATTTAATGATTGCCGTTCTTCACAACCTTGTCTTGCGGTTTGATGATCGCGTTAAGATCCGACGCGTCGGGTGAACCTGCTGCCCATTTCCAGGCCGAGTCCAACCAGTCCACGGATCGTGGCTTCCGTGATGGTGTGCTCGTCATTCTATCGATCCCCTCTGCTGCGCTCTGCAAATAATGGGCCGCCAGGGCGCCGATCCCTTGGTCGGAGATATTTTATTTCTTCGATGAACTTTTGCATCCGATCCAAGTCGATTACATGGGCTAGTTTAAATTCGCCGTGAACACGTCAGACAATACCCTGTTGTAGAGGGATGACGGGCGCGTCATACTTGCAGATATGAATAAAGGCCGCTACGTGGATTAAGGCCACTCTTGAGATATCGAGAAGAAACAAGTGCATATTAAATAGTATAATACTTATAATAAAATATTTCTACCGACTCAATTTTTTCTATAGGTTCGTGTGTGTACTTATTTTTTTAAAATTTTTTTTTTAGCTTTTTCTTGCGTTTGCGTTATCCTTATCTTGTTTTGATATTAGTGTTTATATTCTTGTGTTTGTTTTTGCTTATTATAATTTGTTTTTAATGTATAGTTTTTTGTGTTTGTTTTTGTCTGTTTTATACTACTTATGTTCCCGAGGGGAATATTATTGTGGAATTCTATTCCACACCCTAGAAGCGAGAGCAACCAAAATTGTTACACATGTTGGTGTATACATTCAATTTATGAAGTGTCGAGATCGCCGCCCCACCCCCACCCCCTCCTTAACAATTTGGAGAAAACCTGTATCTTCCACATTTTTAAAGCTATAGTCACCAAATTTGGCATACAGACTAATGTTGATCACCTGGATACCCTCCCCCAAAAAGGAGCAAAATCTATATCTCCCACACCTGTACAGGTAGAGTCACCAAATGTGGAATACAGACTACTGTTTTTTTCGCGTCTCTTTCCGAACCCACAAATAACCAAATTTTATAGGAGGACTGGGAACATAGTATTCTGCAGTCGGGTGCGTCCGACTGCAACGTTCTTAATGTCTTTGCAACGTTTTTAGTGTATAGTTTTTTGTGTTTTTATATATTTTTTGTTTTTTTTTATTAGTCTAAGTTGTTACTAGTTGTTATCGTGTTTTAGTTATTAAAGCATTCGATTAGCTAAATCGGTGTTTTCTTGTTTTTTTTAATAAATTTAATTTAATATGTTAAAGCACATAGTGACTTGTGAAACGCTGTTATTTACTTTTTTGCCAAAGAATCGCTTTTTAAATCCGATTTTAGAACATTTTTTTTTTGCTTATCCTTTATTTTAATTTGTTTGTTTGCGACGTACACCGTGTCGCCCGGGCTATAGGGAATCGGATGTTTCTAATACGTCTGATGTTAGTCAAATCTTGTTTATGTTGTAGAAGCCTCCTAATATCCTCCATAGTCTTTTGCTTAAAATCAGCTTACCCCTGATAGTTTATCATAGATAACCGATCGAAGAAGAGATCTGTGTGTTTTTTGTTAGTAACCGAATGGACAGAGTTTTCGTACCTGACTACGGCTATCGGAACCAACTCCGTATTCTTGACAGTCGGGTACTCATCTTTCAAGCATCTATAAATTTCCAAAAATGTGAAGTGGAACTTCTCGATCTGTCTATTCGATTCCTAAAGCTCGCAAGTAATTGAGAACTGTCGGACACAGAAGGTCCCTCTCATTATCAGATACCATTGTTTTGGGTACAGTGAAATAATGAAGGACTTCTAATAACTTTTCCCGAATGTGAACTGACGATTTCGATTCTAAGGAGAAGTGCTTTGCGAACTTGGTAAATTTGTCTTTGCACCTCAAATATAATTTTTTCTCCAATGTGAAAACGTCGATGTGAAGTATTTCACAAAAATAAATTCTTCCAAAATTTGCTTACGCATCTCCCTCGGGCTTCTATGCGCCCTGCGGTGTTCATTTTCGATCGCTTCGCAAATCTCCTCTTCATCTGTCAGATCCACCACAACCGTTGCGTTATGCGAATCTTGTATAACTTAAGATTTTCGACGCAACAGGTCTGGCAGAATTGTAGGTATGTTTCTGGAATTTTTACCCCATTTATTATTGAAGGCTTTAAGTATTTCTGCAAAGAAATCGCCAAATCCGACATAGTATTGTTACTTATTGGGATTAAATTCCGTACATACCCTACGTACGGGTGTTCGCACGCGTAGTCTGACAAGGTAGGGTCGAATATTAACTGGTCTCTAAAAGCGTTTATAGGAGCCTCGCCATGGGGAATTAGATCCGAAGCGTCTTGGAGGGCACTTTGCACGGTGGCCACGGAATCTGTGTCCCCCTCAGCAACAGTAGCCGTATCTGAACCCAAATGGTTCACATGCGTCGTGATACGTGAAAGGGCATCGGCAACGACATTAGATTTCCCTGGCTTGTATATTAACTTACAGTTGTATTCCTCAATGCGGAACTTCCAACACTTCAATTAAGTATTAAAATTCCTGTTTCCTTACACAAATGTGAGTGGCTGATGATCAGTATAAATACAAATAAGAACGCAGGTTGTCTAGTGCCTACACTATTGCGAGCATCTCCTTTTCATTGGTGGCATAGCTTTCTTCTGCACTACTCAATGATTTTGAGATACAAGCAATCGGACGATCTTTGTTTTGTTCGACCTGAGAAAGGACGGCTTCAATGACATAATTCGATGCGTCCGTGGTCAAATGAAAAGGTTTGGAAAGATTGGGAAATGCCAACACCTCTGACGAGGAAAGAATGATTTTTAAATCCTTGAAAGCTTTTAAAGCTTGCTCATCGAGTTCTATGGGGACTTTTTTCGACTGCGATGACTTAACTCTTGAGTTAAGTTCGTCAGTGGTTTTTCCATTTAATGTTGAAAATGCGGTTTTCGGAGTATCGGATTATTTCATATAAATCTGATGAAATCCCGATGTCAAGTCAAGGGTAGTAAAGTACTTCGCTTTACCGAGGCTAGCCAAAATAGAAGTGTTATCTGGTATCTTTTTAATATTTATTTATTATCGCTGGAAGCGTTCAGTGCCTTCTGAAGTTAACCTAACGTGTAAAGGGAAGGGTAATATGGATACAGAGGGATGCCTTAATTACTAAATTTACAAAAATTTATGAATTTACAATGTTAAGAGATCGTGCGGGTGGGGAGATCAGTGGGATGAGTTTTCTTCAGTCGTCGGAGGGATATAGGGTCGGCAAGATTGTTCGCGAGTTTGGGTGCGCCGCGATCCTGTCGGCGTATCGGCTGCTGTGGTGGTTGATTTGGTCCCAGTACCAGTTTTAAGTCTCTCTGGATGGCACAGTTGGTGACGTACCAGGGAAGCCCGGATGCACGCCGAGCTGCGCGCTTTTGGACGACCCTTAGCCTCTCAAGCTGGCTCCTAGAGGCAGTGCCCCATACCTGGATGGCGTAAGTCCACGTAGGCGTAATAATTGCTTTGATTAGCAGAGCCTTGGTTGACAGCTGAAGCTTGCTTGAACGCAGGAGCCAGTCAAGCTTCTGGAGTTTTTGAAGGCACTTGGCTTTGACTGCCGTAATATGTGCTCTCCATATTAGTTTGCTGTCCAGGTGGACACCCAAGTAGCAGTGGGAGCTGACGTGGTTGATGGCATCACCGTTGTAGGAGGGGCTGGGTAGAGTTCCACGTCGCCGAAGAGTGAAGGTCACACAGGCCGATTTCACGCAATTGATGGCAATGTTCCATCTGGCAGACCATCGCTCCATTGAATGCAGCCATTCCTGGACTGCTTCGGAGGCAGTTTGCAGAGAGGGGTGGGACGCGAGCATGGCAGTGTCATCCGCGTAAGTGGCCAGGAGCAGCTTGGCAGGAGCAGGATCTTCCGTCTTGTTGACGGGGGCTGGCATGTCAGCGGTGTACAGAGTGTACAAGAAGGGTCCGAGCACACTTCCCTGCGGAACCCCTGCATGAACTTGTGCCAGACAGGAACGAGAGTCTTTCACTGCTACATCGAATGTTCGATCAGTAATGTTCCGACCATAGGGCTGAATTTTCCAAAATCGCGGATACACGTGTTTTACGTAAAGAGCTTTGGAGCTTTGTAGCTTCGGACTAAAATTAGACTTTTTCCCATACAACCTTGAGACCCCCATTTTCCGCCATTTTCCAAAATCGGTGAAATATGGTTCCAATTAATTTTTGTGTAGATCTTTGAAAATGAGTTTGATGGTAAACAAAAAAGTTTCATACAACAGTTTTCCGCGATTTTCCACGCTTGTGGGTGGAATTTTCCAAAATCCCGCCATAGCCTGCACTTTCATCATGGATGGAACCTACTGTGAAAATGTCATCATCGTAGCTCTTACGGTTTGGGTTGTGCGATGATTGCCAATCGGTCAGGACAAACTCTTTTATATACATATATAGATTATATTTTGTTTATATCATATAATTCGCAAAAAATATAAGACTCGTTAAACTTTAAACTCCCATGCAAGAGAGTATAAAAATTATATATTTCTTTATATGGGACTTTTTATGGTATAGTTTTTATTATATCTTTTTTATATAAAATAAAAAAATTCTACGCGGTATCCGCATGCGGCATGCCCTTCTTTTAACAACCTGATCTGTCCCTCTCCTGACAACCTGTCATTTTTCTTATAGAGAGACAGTTCCCTAGTTTGTTGAACTCCAATACCACCTGTTTCCCATTGGATATGGTTGGGTAAAGTAGCATGAGCCTGTACTTCCTACCAGCCACCTTGGGCATAGCCAAGATGTACAGCAATGAGGACCCGTTGGTTAAAATAGTTGGACGGGAGAATTCTACCGCTTCGACCACATTTTGGTACGGAAGGCTGCTGACCTCTGATCCAACAAATTTGTGTTGACTACGCCGGTCTTCACCAGTTGACAGGCTCTTGATATCTCGTCGACTTGATTAGCCAACACTATGGCTTTATGTAACACCGTCGTCGTAGCGTGGATGTCGCCGTCTATGGAGTTTATTCTTCCGATAACTTCTTTGAGCATTTGAAGTAACTCGTGCGTCGCATCGAACAGCCTCATGTTGATCTTAATTTAATGATTGCCGTTCTTCACAACCTTGTCTTGCGGTTTGATGATCGCGTTAAGATCCGACGCGTCGGGTGAACCTGCTGCCCATTTCCAGGCCGAGTCCAACCAGTCCACGGATCGTGGCTTCCGTGATGGTGTGCTCGTCATTCTATCGATCCCCTCTGCTGCGCTCTGCAAATAATGGGCCGCCAGGGCGCCGATCCCTTGGTCGGAGATATTTTATTTCTTCGATGAACTTTTGCATCCGATCCAAGTCGATTACATGGGCTAGTTTAAATTCGCCGTGAACACGTCAGACAATACCCTGTTGTAGAGGGATGACGGGCGCGTCATACTTGCAGATATGAATAAAGGCCGCTACGTGGATTAAGGCCACTCTTGAGATATCGAGAAGAAACAAGTGCATATTAAATAGTATAATACTTATAATAAAATATTTCTACCGACTCAATTTTTTCTATAGGTTCGTGTGTGTACTTATTTTTTTAAAATTTTTTTTTTAGCTTTTTCTTGCGTTTGCGTTATCCTTATCTTGTTTTGATATTAGTGTTTATATTCTTGTGTTTGTTTTTGCTTATTATAATTTGTTTTTAATGTATAGTTTTTTGTGTTTGTTTTTGTCTGTTTTATACTACTTATGTTCCCGAGGGGAATATTATTGTGGAATTCTATTCCACACCCTAGAAGCGAGAGCAACCAAAATTGTTACACATGTTGGTGTATACATTCAATTTATGAAGTGTCGAGATCGCCGCCCCACCCCCACCCCCTCCTTAACAATTTGGAGAAAACCTGTATCTTCCACATTTTTAAAGCTATAGTCACCAAATTTGGCATACAGACTAATGTTGATCACCTGGATACCCTCCCCCAAAAAGGAGCAAAATCTATATCTCCCACACCTGTACAGGTAGAGTCACCAAATGTGGAATACAGACTACTGTTTTTTTCGCGTCTCTTTCCGAACCCACAAATAACCAAATTTTATAGGAGGACTGGGAACATAGTATTCTGCAGTCGGGTGCGTCCGACTGCAACGTTCTTAATGTCTTTGCAACGTTTTTAGTGTATAGTTTTTTGTGTTTTTATATATTTTTTGTTTTTTTTTATTAGTCTAAGTTGTTACTAGTTGTTATCGTGTTTTAGTTATTAAAGCATTCGATTAGCTAAATCGGTGTTTTCTTGTTTTTTTTAATAAATTTAATTTAATATGTTAAAGCACATAGTGACTTGTGAAACGCTGTTATTTACTTTTTTGCCAAAGAATCGCTTTTTAAATCCGATTTTAGAACATTTTTTTTTTGCTTATCCTTTATTTTAATTTGTTTGTTTGCGACGTACACCGTGTCGCCCGGGCTATAGGGAATCGGATGTTTCTAATACGTCTGATGTTAGTCAAATCTTGTTTATGTTGTAGAAGCCTCCTAATATCCTCCATAGTCTTTTGCTTAAAATCAGCTTACCCCTGATAGTTTATCATAGATAACCGATCGAAGAAGAGATCTGTGTGTTTTTTGTTAGTAACCGAATGGACAGAGTTTTCGTACCTGACTACGGCTATCGGAACCAACTCCGTATTCTTGACAGTCGGGTACTCATCTTTCAAGCATCTATAAATTTCCAAAAATGTGAAGTGGAACTTCTCGATCTGTCTATTCGATTCCTAAAGCTCGCAAGTAATTGAGAACTGTCGGACACAGAAGGTCCCTCTCATTATCAGATACCATTGTTTTGGGTACAGTGAAATAATGAAGGACTTCTAATAACTTTTCCCGAATGTGAACTGACGATTTCGATTCTAAGGAGAAGTGCTTTGCGAACTTGGTAAATTTGTCTTTGCACCTCAAATATAATTTTTTCTCCAATGTGAAAACGTCGATGTGAAGTATTTCACAAAAATAAATTCTTCCAAAATTTGCTTACGCATCTCCCTCGGGCTTCTATGTGCCCTGCGGTGTTCATTTTCGATCGCTTCGCAAATCTCCTCTTCATCTGTCAGATCCACCACAACCGTTGCGTTATGCGAATCTTGTATAACTTAAGATTTTCGACGCAACAGGTCTGGCAGAATTGTAGGTATGTTTCTGGAATTTTTACCCCATTTATTATTGAAGGCTTTAAGTATTTCTGCAAAGAAATCGCCAAATCCGACATAGTATTGTTACTTATTGGGATTAAATTCCGTACATACCCTACGTACGGGTGTTCGCACGCGTAGTCTGACAAGGTAGGGTCGAATATTAACTGGTCTCTAAAAGCGTTTATAGGAGCCTCGCCATGGGGAATTAGATCCGAAGCGTCTTGGAGGGCACTTTGCACGGTGGCCACGGAATCTGTGTCCCCCTCAGCAACAGTAGCCGTATCTGAACCCAAATGGTTCACATGCGTCGTGATACGTGAAAGGGCATCGGCAACGACATTAGATTTCCCTGGCTTGTATATTAACTTACAGTTGTATTCCTCAATGCGGAACTTCCAACACTTCAATTAAGTATTAAAATTCCTGTTTCCTTACACAAATGTGAGTGGCTGATGATCAGTATAAATACAAATAAGAACGCAGGTTGTCTAGTGCCTACACTATTGCGAGCATCTCCTTTTCATTGGTGGCATAGCTTTCTTCTGCACTACTCAATGATTTTGAGATACAAGCAATCGGACGATCTTTGTTTTGTTCGACCTGAGAAAGGACGGCTTCAATGACATAATTCGATGCGTCCGTGGTCAAATAAAAAGGTTTGGAAAGATTGGGAAATGCCAACACCTCTGACGAGGAAAGAATGATTTTTAAATCCTTGAAAGCTTTTAAAGCTTGCTCATCGAGTTCTATGGGGACTTTTTTCGACTGCGATGACTTAACTCTTGAGTTAAGTTCGTCAGTGGTTTTTCCATTTAATGTTGAAAATGCGGTTTTCGGAGTATCGGATTATTTCATATAAATCTGATGAAATCCCGATGTCAAGTCAAGGGTAGTAAAGTACTTCGCTTTACCGAGGCTAGCCAAAATAGAAGTGTTATCTGGTATCTTTTTAATATTTATTTATTATCGCTGGAAGCGTTCAGTGCCTTCTGAAGTTAACCTAACGTGTAAAGGGAAGGGTAATATGGATACAGAGGGATGCCTTAATTACTAAATTTACAAAAATTTATGAATTTACAATGTTAAGAGATCGTGCGGGTGGGGAGATCAGTGGGATGAGTTTTCTTCAGTCGTCGGAGGGATATAGGGTCGGCAAGATTGTTCGCGAGTTTGGGTGCGCCGCGATCCTGTCGGCGTATCGGCTGCTGTGGTGGTTGATTTGGTCCCAGTACCAGTTTTAAGTCTCTCTGGATGGCACAGTTGGTGACGTACCAGGGAAGCCCGGATGCACGCCGAGCTGCGCGCGTTTGGACGACCCTTAGCCTCTCAAGCTGGCTCCTAGAGGCAGTGCCCCATACCTGGATGGCGTAAGTCCACGTAGGCGTAATAATTGCTTTGATTAGCAGAGCCTTGGTTGACAGCTGAAGCTTGCTTGAACGCAGGAGCCAGTCAAGCTTCTGGAGTTTTTGAAGGCACTTGGCTTTGACTGCCGTAATATGTGCTCTCCATATTAGTTTGCTGTCCAGGTGGACACCCAAGTAGCAGTGGGAGCTGACGTGGTTGATGGCATCACCGTTGTAGGAGGGGCTGGGTAGAGTTCCACGTCGCCGAAGAGTGAAGGTCACACAGGCCGATTTCACGCAATTGATGGCAATGTTCCATCTGGCAGACCATCGCTCCATTGAATGCAGCCATTCCTGGACTGCTTCGGAGGCAGTTTGCAGAGAGGGGTGGGACGCGAGCATGGCAGTGTCATCCGCGTAAGTGGCCAGGAGCAGCTTGGCAGGAGCAGGATCTTCCGTCTTGTTGACGGGGGCTGGCATGTCAGCGGTGTACAGAGTGTACAAGAAGGGTCCGAGCACACTTCCCTGCGGAACCCCTGCATGAACTTGTGCCAGACAGGAACGAGAGTCTTTCACTGCTACATCGAATGTTCGATCAGTAATGTTCCGACCATAGGGCTGAATTTTCCAAAATCGCGGATACACGTGTTTTACGTAAAGAGCTTTGGAGCTTTGTAGCTTCGGACTAAAATTAGACTTTTTCCCATACAACCTTGAGACCCCCATTTTCCGCCATTTTCCAAAATCGGTGAAATATGGTTCCAATTAATTTTTGTGTAGATCTTTGAAAATGAGTTTGATGGTAAACAAAAAAGTTTCATACAACAGTTTTCCGCGATTTTCCACGCTTGTGGGTGGAATTTTCCAAAATCCCGCCATAGCCTGCACTTTCATCATGGATGGAACCTACTGTGAAAATGTCATCATCGTAGCTCTTACGGTTTGGGTTGTGCGATGATTGCCAATCGGTCAGGACAAACTCTTTTATATACATATATAGATTATATTTTGTTTATATCATATAATTCGCAAAAAATATAAGACTCGTTAAACTTTAAACTCCCATGCAAGAGAGTATAAAAAATTATATATTTCTTTATATGGGACTTTTTATGGTATAGTTTTTATTATATCTTTTTTATATAAAATAAAAAAATTCTACGCGTATGGCAATTTTTTTTAGTAATAATAGAACGTTTTACTCACCCCTTTTTTGTTGTTGAAGTGGTGGCGATTAATTTGCTACCGTCGATATGTTTCCTTACAATATATAAGCTCTGAAAGAAAAATGACTTTAGTATTTGTTTTTACTCCCTGTACCCATAAAATGGGTAAAAAGGGGGTATTGGATTTGTGCAAAAGTATGTAACAGGCAGAAGGAGACATCTCCGACCCTATAAAGTATATATATTCTTGATCAGTATCAAAAGAGATTTCGATTTGGCCATGTCCGTCTGTCTGTCCGTCTGTCCGTCCGTCCGTCTGTCCGTCTGTCTGTCCGTATGTATGAACGCAAGGATCTCAGCAACTATAAGAGCTAGAGACACCAAATTTGGAATGTAGGTTCGTGTATAGCGGGAGCAGGTCAAGTTTATTTTAGATTTGAGATATCTCCCCCGTTCCCCCGCTATTCGATAAAAACCGTTTTACAGTTACAATTTTCAAGATATAGCTTTAAGATTTGGCATGTCCAGTACTTTAGTCCCTCTTAATCTACTGTCCAAATTTCAAGTCGATCGGATAATAAACACCTAAGTTATTCACGAAAGAAGATTCAGTGCTGCAGCAAGGGAAGAAGAAGCACAGTCACAACTTAAAATGCCTGGCTTGCGCTGTGGCTCGTGCGTGTGCGTATCTGTATATGTATGTGTAAGTTAACGAAGATGCGATCGGAAATTTTTGACCTGGGTACATGGGAGTTTCGTAGTCGGGTATACTCGACTATAGCATTCTTACTTGTTTCTTTTGAAATTAAAATAATTATTTTAAATGAGCATGTGCGGCATTGTGTTATTTGCACTTTTATTCTTATTTGCGACTTTGCATTCTTATGTGCGAGTTTTTGTGCAGGGTTTTCTATTTTTTCTTTTTATAATTTGATTAACTTCGATACTGGGCGCGGTGGTCCGTATTCATCCGTTTTGGCATTTTTCCTACTGAGGTACGGTTGCATACACAATCCACCAATCCACACACAATCCACCGCGGCGGGTGGTTGTATTCGGTTTAGTAGGAAAACTTTTGGCGTCAGCAGAGTGCATATTGTGCATAATATTAAATTTAAAATGGACTTCAGCGAGAAAGTGGCTATTATTGTTTATTATTTATTATTATTGCTATTATTATACTGTTGATCAGCATAACACTGATTTAATTGTACATGTGGCATTAAACAAAAAAGTAGAAATGGATAATACTCCACAGCAGTCGGACGACGACGATGATGATTTTTTTTGTTGTTGGCTGCCAATTTAGATTTGCCACGGAGTGTTTGGATGCACGTAAGTACAATTATTTTATATGAAACATGAAAAGTCATATAACATGCATTATTTATATTTTTAGAAGCGGTTTGGCACGTTTTGGGAGACGGACGTTCCCCAGAATGATGACAAATTTTTTAAGGAGAGCTTCCGTATGGAACGCTCCACTTTTGCTTTCCTGGTGAATCATTTGCCAATGTTAGCAAAGAAAGACACAAAATTTAGGAACGCTATTTTATTGGAGAAGCGGGTAGCTATAGCCCTGTACACACTGGGTTCGGCCTCGGAGTACTGCACAATTGGGAGACTGTTTGGCGTGACTCCCAACAGCGTCTGCAAAATCTTACATGAATTTTCCAAGTTTGTCGTTGCGAAGCTTAAAGAAGAGTACATGACGCCAAACTTTCTCACCGAGTCTAAAATAGACGAGTGTGTGCTGGGCTTTGAAGCTATCGTGTTTCCTCAGTGTCTTGGCGCTATTTGTAAGAATAAAACAAAACATTTCAATTTTATTGTTTATTTTAGATGGATGTCATATTGAAATTAAGCCACCAGCAGCAGAAGCAATCGACCAATTTAATTACAAAGGATGACACTCGGTTGTACTCTTTGCTCTGGTAGATTTCCGGTAAGTTATTAAATCACATTTTAAATACATTTATATTTTTTTTTCTAATTTTATTTAAATTTTTAGATACAGATCTATGCATGTTAATATTGGTTCCCCGGGTCATTGGAATGACTCACATATATTCCAACAGTCGAGTGCTTAAGTCCCAGTGGTCTTAATTGGAGACACTGCGTTCCGATTTTCTCCGAGGTTGATGAAGCCATACCCGCTCTCGACAGAAGCGCCCTTGCAGAAGAGGACATTTAATTACAACTTTTCCAAAACACGGCGAGTTGTGGAGAATGCCTTTGGACACTTGAAGGCCAGGCAAAGGGCTTGACAGCCACTACAAGAACAACGCGGTAATCATCATGTGTTGTGTGTTGCACAACATTTTGAATGTAATCAACAGCGGCATTGATGACACCTGGAGGCGAAAAGGAACAGCCGAGTCAGGACAACACTTCCACTGATTTCACCAGATCGGCCGAGGAAGTGCGATCAGCTATTTCACAATATTTAGTCGAAAAATAATTATATTTGTAATCAAAGTTTAAACTTCAAGCTATTTATTTCATTCTATTACATTTGATTATACTTAAAACTAATTATAAGGCTTTCAATTACTCTTTATTATTATTATATATGTTTAATTATCATTTTTTTCTTGCTCAGGATATCTAGGATCTTATCCTGGAACTCATTGCTATTCCATACGAGTTCTTGTAGGGTGACTAAGGTGGCCTTTTGGCCCTCCTCCTGCAATTTTATTTTTCTTTCGGCAATGTCCAGCAACGCTGCTTGGGTGTCCAGCTTGCTGCGTTTTTTCTGGAGGCGACTTGACATTACCGGTCCCAGTACTGGTGCTGCACGACGGCACCTCCGGGTCAAATTCAATTATATCCTGCATATAAGAAGGTTGACTCGCCTACCGTTACAACAACTTTGAAGAACCTTGGTGCACTTTACAGGCGTCAGGGCATGCTTGAAGCTGCAGAAACTTTGGAAGACAGTGCAATGCGTAGCAAAAAATAAGTAACGATTTAGCTAAACAAACTAAAGTTCAACAACTTCTAGCATCGACCGAAAAGCGACGTTGCAAACAGGTGAAGGATGTCATGGATTTTTCCGATGAGAATCCCTTAAGCCTTAAAAGACACGCTTCACCGTCTGGCCTATGAAATCATTGTGCTCTTTATATATAAGCTAACTCGAACATTAACTATATTTATTCATTCCTTAATATTAATTGGGTCAATTTTCTCCAGAAGGCTTTTTACTCCCTGTACCCATAAAATGGGTAAAAAGGGGGTATTACATCTGTGCAAATGTATGTAACAGACAGAAGGAGACATCTCCGACCCTATAAAGTATATATATTCTTGATCAGTATCAAAAGAGATTTCTATTTGGCCATGTCCGTCTGTCTGTCCGTCTGTCTGTCTGTCCGTCTGTCTGTCTGTCCGTCTGTCCGTATGAACGCGTCGATCTCAGCAACTACAAGAGCTAGAGACACCAAATTTGGAACAAAGGTTCCTGTATACCATACGCAGATCAAGTTTGTTTCATATTTCAGATATCTCCCCCCGTTCCCCCGCAAATCGATTAAAACCGTTTTACAGTAACAATTTTCAAGATACAGCTTTAAGATTTGGCATGTTTAATACTTTAGTCTTTTTTAATCTACTGTCCAAATTTCAAGTCGATCGGATAATAAACACGGAAGTTATTCACGAAAGAAGATTCAGAATTGCAGCGAGAGGGGGAAGGAGCACAGCCACCAATTAAAATGCCTCGCTTGCGCTGTCGCTTTTGCCGCCTGTGTGCGTGCGTCTTTGTGTATGTGTGTGTGTATGTGTAAGTGGACGTAGATGTGATTGAATGTTTTAGACCTGGGTACAGGGAGTTTCGTAGTCGGGTATACTCGACTATAGCATTTTTACTTGTTTTGTTCTGCATAATTTAAAAAAATCTTTACTTTGTATTTGGACCGTATAGAGAAAACTGAAAGTTGTTTCAAGCTTAATTTAGTAAATAGACCAAGTTTTATAATTTGTTATGTGTACAAAATATAGAAACGGCTTTTTAATAAACAACCAAATATACTCCATATAATATGTAATTAGGGCTTTAAGTATAATTAGTTAATGAACAACTAATAAGTATAATAATACAAAACTTACTGCTGTTGTCCATGGTCGGCATGTCAACGTCGTGCACTCACAAGCCGCCCAAAATTAAGAGCACCTTTTCGTAGTATGCCCAAGAAGATGGCGCACCGCCACTCGGTCCCATTTTTTTTTTATCTGCCCTGCAAATACATAGAATATTACTTTTAACTTAACTTAAACAGAAATATTCTGTATTACGTGTACTTCCGCGTCAAATTCTTAATTTTGGTGCGCACATCGGACCAGACACCATGAAAACCGGCATCTTTCAAAGGTGTTCTTGCGCGCGCCTCGCAAATCGCCAATATTTTCCCCCCACAGATCTATTAGCATATTTTCGAGCTCGGCCGTCCAGCTCACCCTGGATTGCGTATTCTTGCATGCTGTGTATTAAATATCCATTATTTATAATATCTTACAAAGATTTTAAAACTTTTATTTACTTACTGTGTGAATAGCCTATTAGAGTCTCTTGAAGAGACTCGTTTAAGATGAAGTTGTTCCGCTCGAGTGTAATACTTAAAGTTAGGTTTAAAATTGGTTGTACGATTTTACTTTCTATAAAACAGTAATCGTTTCAAGTCAACGTTACAATTGGTTTTATTTTTTAATCAAAACAAGAAGTCTTCTCTTTCGTTCTAAAAAATGAACTAAGTCTAAAAAGCTCTAAGAGCGGCTGGCTGACCGATGGCTTGGCCATATCCATGGTGTCAGCACATTTCGTTGCCGCAGCGGATGTTGCGAAACGGCTAGCGCCGGCCAATGCTTATTCGGCGCGACAATGTTGCCGTCGCGACCAAATGCCGACGCTGCAGCTCATAGTGCCGCGGTCTGCGCGACTCTTGCTCAGCTCATGTTTCAGCGGCCAGCGCGACTGTTGGGTGGCGTGCGGGCAAGGTGAGGGGGAGCGCCAGCCGGTGTTGACTTATATCATCAACGACTAAATGTATAGACGACCCAAATGGAACGACGGTCGCGAGAAGACAAATTTGCATGGATCAGGGCCACTTACACTTCGTAATCCATCGGGTGGCCCTGATGTGAAACGCGCTCGCAATTTCGTGAGAGCGCGAGAGCGTAATTTGTATGGCATCAGAGCCACACACAGCCTTCGCTCTCGGTCTGGTGGCTCTGATATGAAGAGCGCTCGCGTTTTGTCTGTAAGTATGTATGTGTGTACGAATATACGCAGTGCAGCGTGTGGCTCTGATGTGAAGCACGGCATCGCCGCGATCGCATCCCATTCAAACGTTTACCATTGACTGCTTATATGAATACCCATTACATTTGAATACACGTATATTTATATTAATTAAAAGAATTCTCATCACTTTCATAATAAATGTACATGTGAACCAAAATAGAACAAATTAAAGTTGGACTTTTTAAAACTTTTATTTACTTACTTGATGCCGCCATTTCTCGCTTATTTCTACTCTTGTTCTTATTGGTTTTGCCATTTATTTATGTTGACATTGCTTACATTTTCGTAGTGAATAGGTGTGATAGGAACATCCAAATGAGATGGTGGAACTGATGGTCGAATTTCGGCACGAGTAAAACTATGGGACCATCACGCCAGATCATGGTGGATGGTAGATGGTGGCTCTGTGTGAATAGCCTATTAGAGTCTCTTGAAGAGACTCGTTTAAGATAAAGTTGTTCCGCTCGAGTGTAATACTTAAAGTTAGGCTTAAAATTGGTTGTACGATTTTACTTTCTATAAAACAGTAATCGTTTCAAGTCAACGTTACAATTGGTTTTATTTTTTAATCAAAACAAGAAGTCTTCTCTTTCGTTCTAAAAAATGAACTAAGTCTAAAAAGCTCTAAGAGCGGCTGGCTGACCGATGGCTTGGCCATATCCATGGTGTCAGCACATTTCGTTGCCGCAGCGGATGTTGCGAAACGGCTAGCGCCGGCCAATGCTTATTCGGCGCGACAATGTTGCCGTCGCGACCAAATGCCGACGCTGCAGCTCATAGTGCCGCGGTCTGCGCGACTCTTGCTCAGCTCATGTTTCAGCGGCCAGCGCGACTGTTGGGTGGCGTGCGGGCAAGGTGAGGGGGAGCGCCAGCCGGTGTTGACTTATATCATCAACGACTAAATGTATAGACGACCCAAATGGAACGACGGTCGCGAGAAGACAAATTTGCATGGATCAGGGCCACTTACACTTCGTAATCCATCGGGTGGCCCTGATGTGAAACGCGCTCGCAATTTCGTGAGAGCGCGAGAGCGTAATTTGTATGGCATCAGAGCCACACACAGCCTTCGCTCTCGGTCTGGTGGCTCTGATATGAAGAGCGCTCGCGTTTTGTCTGTAAGTATGTATGTGTGTACGAATGTACGCAGTGCAGCGTGTGGCTCTGATGTGAAGCACGACATCGCCGCGATCGCATCCCATTCAAACGTTTACCATTGGCTGCTTATATGAATACCCATTACGTTTGAATACACGTATATTTATATTAATTAAAAGAATTCTCATCACTTTCATAATAAATGTACATGTGAACCAAAATAGAACAAATTAAAGTTGGACTTTTTAAAACTTTTATTTACTTACTTGATGCCGCCATTTCTCGCTTATTTCTACTCTTGTTCTTATTGGTTTTGCCATTTATTTATGTTGACATTGCTTACATTTTCGTAGTGAATAGGTGGGATAGGAACATCCAAATGAGATGGTGGAACTGATGGTCGAATTTCGGCACGAGTAAAACTATGGGACCATCACGCCAGATCATGGTGGATGGTAGATGGTGGCTCTGTGTGAATAGCCTATTAGAGTCTCTTGAAGAGACTCGTTTAAGATAAAGTTGTTCCGCTCGAGTGTAATACTTAAAGTTAGGCTTAAAATTGGTTGTACGATTTTACTTTCTATAAAACAGTAATCGTTTCAAGTCAACGTTACAATTGGTTTTATTTTTTAATCAAAACAAGAAGTCTTCTCTTTCGTTCTAAAAAATGAACTAAGTCTAAAAAGCTCTAAGAGCGGCTGGCTGACCGATGGCTTGGCCATATCCATGGTGTCAGCACATTTCGTTGCCGCAGCGGATGTTGCGAAACGGCTAGCGCCGGCCAATGCTTATTCGGCGCGACAATGTTGCCGTCGCGACCAAATGCCGACGCTGCAGCTCATAGTGCCGCGGTCTGCGCGACTCTTGCTCAGCTCATGTTTCAGCGGCCAGCGCGACTGTTGGGTGGCGTGCGGGCAAGGTGAGGGGGAGCGCCAGCCGGTGTTGACTTATATCATCAACGACTAAATGTATAGACGACCCAAATGGAACGACGGTCGCGAGAAGACAAATTTGCATGGATCAGGGCCACTTACACTTCGTAATCCATCGGGTGGCCCTGATGTGAAACGCGCTCGCAATTTCGTGAGAGCGCGAGAGCGTAATTTGTATGGCATCAGAGCCACACACAGCCTTCGCTCTCCGTCTGGTGGCTCTGATATGAAGAGCGCTCGCGTTTTGTCTGTAAGTATGTATGTGTGTACGAATGTACGCAGTGCAGCGTGTGGCTCTGATGTGAAGCACGACATCGCCGCGATCGCATCCCATTCAAACGTTTACCATTGGCTGCTTATATGAATACCCATTACGTTTGAATACACGTATATTTATATTAATTAAAAGAATTCTCATCACTTTCATAATAAATGTACATGTGAACCAAAATAGAACAAATTAAAGTTGGACTTTTTAAAACTTTTATTTACTTACTTGATGCCGCCATTTCTCGCTTATTTCTACTCTTGTTCTTATTGGTTTTGCCATTTATTTATGTTGACATTGCTTACATTTTCGTAGTGAATAGGTGGGATAGGAACATCCAAATGAGATGGTGGAACTGATGGTCGAATTTCGGCACGAGTAAAACTATGGGACCATCACGCCAGATCATGGTGGATGGTAGATGGTGGCTCTGTGTGAATAGCCTATTAGAGTCTCTTGAAGAGACTCGTTTAAGATAAAGTTGTTCCGCTCGAGTGTAATACTTAAAGTTAGGCTTAAAATTGGTTGTACGATTTTACTTTCTATAAAACAGTAATCGTTTCAAGTCAACGTTACAATTGGTTTTATTTTTTAATCAAAACAAGAAGTCTTCTCTTTCGTTCTAAAAAATGAACTAAGTCTAAAAAGCTCTAAGAGCGGCTGGCTGACCGATGGCTTGGCCATATCCATGGTGTCAGCACATTTCGTTGCCGCAGCGGATGTTGCGAAACGGCTAGCGCCGGCCAATGCTTATTCGGCGCGACAATGTTGCCGTCGCGACCAAATGCCGACGCTGCAGCTCATAGTGCCGCGGTCTGCGCGACTCTTGCTCAGCTCATGTTTCAGCGGCCAGCGCGACTGTTGGGTGGCGTGCGGGCAAGGTGAGGGGGAGCGCCAGCCGGTGTTGACTTATATCATCAACGACTAAATGTATAGACGACCCAAATGGAACGACGGTCGCGAGAAGACAAATTTGCATGGATCAGGGCCACTTACACTTCGTAATCCATCGGGTGGCCCTGATGTGAAACGCGCTCGCAATTTCGTTAGAGCGCGAGAGCGTAATTTGTATGGCATCAGAGCCACACACAGCCTTCGCTCTCGGTCTGGTGGCTCTGATATGAAGAGCGCTCGCGCTTTGTCTGTAAGTATGTATGTGTGTACGAATGTACGCAGTGCAGCGTGTGGCTCTGATGTGAAGCACGGCATCGCCGCGATCGCATCCCATTAAAACGTTTACCATTGACTGCTTATATGAATACCCATTACATTTGAATACACGTATATTTATATTAATTAAAAGAATTCTCATCACTTTCATAATAAATGTACTCATTGGTTTACATACATATGTACATATGTTGGTCATGAAAGCAAGCTCAGTTTGTTTATCTTCTGCAAGCGAATCCTATACCACGCACATGTACACATACAGATGCACAATATCTGTATGCATGTGTGAATACAAGAATAAGAATCGCCAAGCGATTGTGAAAATGCGCACGCTTTGAACGATTTTCGTTAGGAACAATTGTAAGCCGAAGCATGCATACCTTGGAAATGAATTATAATTTTTAATATAATTTTCATACGGGTTTGCCAGTAGGAATTAAAAAGGCCAACTTTAAATTGTTCTATTTTGGTTCATATGTACATTTATTATGATAGTGATGAGAATTCTTTTAATTAATATAAATATACGTGTATTCAAATGTAATGGGTATTCATATAAGCAGTCAATGGTAAACGTTTGAATGGGATGCGATCGCGGCGATGCCGTGCTTCACATCAGAGCCACACGCTGCACTGCGTACATTCGTACACACATACATACATACAGACAAAACGCGAGCGCTCTTCATATCAGAGCCACCAGACCGAGAGCGAAGGCTGTGTGTGGCTCTGATGCCATACAAATTACGCTCTCGCGCTCTCACGAAATTGCGAGCGCGTTTCACATCAAGTCCACCCGATGGAATACGAAGTGTAAGTGGCCCTGATCCAAGCAAATTTGTCGTCTCGCGACCGTTCTTCCATTTGGGTCATCTATACATTTAGTCGTTAATGCTTATATGTATGTCTGGTCTGTGTATTTCGTCACTAATCGTACATTGTCAAGCATTTTGTACAGTACTATATTAGCCCATGGGCATGCCAAATATTTGGTTGTATACGACGTCATTGTATGATACATAGTTATTGTCAATCAGTATAAAGTCAAGAATTTCCTTAAATATTGGCTTGGGTATATTTGTGTATTGCTCTACTTCAGTCCATCGTTCCGCTATATTTTGTATAGCTAGTTTTATATGTATATTTGTGAACAATGAGAGTGGTGTTTTTTAGTTGGCTTTTCAACTGTATTGCACTGTGAATGTTGTATCTTTCCGAAGATATATTTTTAAGCAGTACCCCTATATTAAAAAATATTAATAATATAAATTCACAACATTCGTGTATAGCAATACTTTTTACATTTAGTTGTTACTTAATACATCTAATCACTGAGTATAATATCTTGTATGAGAATAACTTCTTATTACAATGTAAAGCGGCCAGCGCTCAGCCACAGATGTTTCGTTTTGGTTTGTATTGTATCTGCCAATACGATCCACAACCAAAACCGATCAGTGGCTGTTTTGCAAAAATGTGAACAATAACAACAACGGTTTGCTCTTTTATATTTTGTGCAACGCCGGTTAACTTTAAACATTGGTCACTAAACACTTGCTCTAATTCGATTAAGCTTCCATCCGTCTACTGGATCAGATGCAGTCGTTTGCGTAGAGCTCGGTGCTACCGTTGCTGGGTCAGGTAGCGCAGCCTGCGCCGTTTCCTGACATCCGACCGACTTTGGTGGCAGTAGATTGCTATCCGTGAATGCCGCTTTCAGTCGATCGAGAGATGTTTACGTCCCTCGTCGCAAGTGAATTTTAAAAAATAAGCTTTGTTTGTCTAAAACCTCAAATGGGCCCTCATATGGTCGTACCCTGTAAACACGTACAAACACGTGCGTTTTAGTTCAGTCTGCAGGAAAGTTTTCTTTGCCCCATGGCAGGATTCGGTTGCGCAGCATCTTAAAGAAATCGGTTTCATTAGGATGGTTTTTATTGGCAGTGACAAACTCGCCAGGAACCTGAAGTGGTGATCCGAAAAGCATTTCAGCTGGAGAAGCTCCTAGGTCTTCCTTCCATGTAGCGCGTAGCCCAAGTAAGACTATTGGCAGGACATCGCACCAGTCGCTGGTCATGTGGCATTTAATGGCTGCCTTCAGAATTCTGTGCCAGCGCTCCACCAGGCCATTTGACTGTGGGCGATAGGCTGTGGTCCTTAAGTGTTTTATACCCAGGATGCTCATTAGACCTGAAAATATATAAGATTCGAACTGCCTTTCCAGATCAGTCGTAATATGCAACGGAACGCCAAACGATGAGATCCAACGACGAGACGGGCTACCGTCTCTGCTGAAATATCTGGGATTGAATTGCCGTAGGCCACCTGGAGAAACGGAATCAGTAGCGATTTCTTCGTGAGAGTGGTAATGCATCATTGATATCGATGTTGCTATGATCAAAGCGCTGATATATTGGTCCGTAGCCCCCCACGGTAAATTTGTTGTGGCTGTGCATCCTGCAACGTTGGCATTGTGTGCAGGCCAGTACGAAGTTGCTAATATCATTTCCCATTGAAGGCCACACAAATCGTTTCGAAATTAATTTTTGAGTTGCTTTCCGACCTTGGTGTGCTAAGCTATGCATTTTTTGCATCGCTTGCTTGCGTAATGGCTCTGGAACGAACGGTCGAATCCTATTTTCGTTGACATCGCAGTATAGGGACGCCGCTGTGTTAAGAAGCACGATCTTCTCTACATGTCGTATGTCAGTGGTGAATTGGCTAATAAAAACCAGATGCCTTCCTCGTCTGGGCGAAGTATATTCCAATTTTCGTGAGAACGCGTAGATTAGTGGTCTGTGGTCCATGTACACAATGAATTGTCTTCCTTCAAGAGAGAATTGAAAGTGCTGTATTACTAGGTAAATTGCTAACAATTATCTATCCTAAGTTCCATATCTGGCTTATGCAGAATTTAATTTCTTTGAGAAAAATCCCAATGGTTGCAATTTCCCATCGACCAGTTGGTGTGCGACAGCCCCGTCAGCGCTATCCGAGGCATCCGTGCTTAAAGAGAGTAGTGACAGGAATCGTTTAAGTTGACTCGCAGTGTCGGGTTGTGGGAACTCACGGACGGCTGAGACTCGGGATTTTAGCGGTAGAAATCCTTTTGAGTCGATTTTGTGACCGCAAAACTGGACTGGACTGACTGTCCTAATTGACATTTGCTGACGTTGATCGTCAAATTGTAGTTGCTCAGTCGCTGAAAAACGGTTCTTAAATGCTGTTTGTGCTGCTCTAGATTGGTCGAGGCAACAAGCATGTCATCAATGTGCACGATATCAAAATCCATGTCAGACAACACGTTGTGCATGAATCTTTGGAATGTCTGCGATGCGTTTCGCAAGCCAAACGTCATATAGCAGAACCAGAATAATCCGAAAGGAGTTGTGATTGCTGGCTTAGGAATATCGTTTGGTTCTATTGCTATATGATGATATGCTCTTTGCAAATCAATGACTGAAAATATGGTTTTATTGTGTAAGGTGTTAGTGACGTCATGAACAAAGGGTAACGGTAGCGATCAGGCACTGTCTTGGCATTTAGTGCTCTGAAATCTCCGCAAGGTATCCAACTGCCGTGCAAGTTACGCGCCATGTGAAGTAGACTTGCCAAGTTGCTTTTGGATGGTCGACAAATTCCACACTGTACCATATCGTCAAATTCTTTCTTAGCTGCAATGAGTTTTTCTCCAGTAAGTCGGCGGGGTCGTGCAAAGACTGCTGGCCCGGTGTTTTCGATAACGTATGTACCGTGAGAAGGAGATGGTGCTTGTTAAGATTATGCACCGACAGCTGCTTGAATTCCTCCAGAATACGAGCAACATCGTTATTACTGATGTGCGATACAAAAGAAGTCTCGCAGATCTTTGATGCGGCTTCTTGTGCTTGGAATGCTGTTTTGTTGTAGATCAAAATGCTTCGCTTGGCGTCGACTAAAAGATCAAAATGTTTTAGAAAATCTGCGCCTATGATAGTTGTCGAAACGTCATCTAAGAGGAAAGACCAGACAAATTCGCGGCGATGTCTGAACGAAAGCTTGAGGCGCTTCTCACCAAAAGTCTTAATTGTCGTGCCGTTTGCTGCGAATTCACTGATCGAGAGGTCTTTATAACCTTTATCTTTTGGTTGTGTTGGAAGAACTGAAATATTAGCTCTTTTGTTGTGTGCCCTTTTCAAAAAGCATAATGCGTGCCACCTGGCAGCTATATTCTGGTTCACCGGGCGACGAAACAGAAGAGCTTTTAGTTTTTTAAATCTGCTTTGAATGAGCAAGGTGGCTTGCACTTGCTCCCAAACATTGAGTGGTACCAACATTTCGTCGGAGAGCCATGATGATCCATGTTTATTGATGAACGGCTCTGTGAGCGGGATCGAGAACGGATACACTTCTCCAAGCTGTTCAATTTGTTAATTATCTAGTGAGCTGGTAGCGCTGCGTTTGTGCTGCGACTGACACGACGTCCATGTGAGCGAGTCCTCCAACTTCGAGAATCTTGTCAGCGAGCTTTGCCATGCCTGATAAGTCATTGCTTGGTGCTTGAAGATTGTCCCGTGCATGTGCACGCAGGCGTTGCATCCACAAAGATTTCGGCCAATCTTCGCTGATACGGTCTTTAGCCAGACCACGGAGCTCATTAAGTAGTTGAGTGGGGCGTCCGTCTCCCAAGCCGACGAGAGAAGCTTATGAATTTTCTTCTGTTCGCTCTCGCAAAAACGCTCAATGATGCTCCGCTTAAGATTTCAGCTACGACAGCGTGGAACTTTGTTTTGTCAGCTGAGATACCCGCAATGCAGAATTGCGACTCGATTTGCGCGAACCAGATTTCGGGACGCTCCGCCCAAAAGGGTGGCACTTTTACGACAAGACGATTAATTGTAGTGGACTTTCCCCTGGCAAGTTTTGTGGATGCAGCATTAATTGCATCGGGGGCTTCAACCACTGTGATTTCAAGATCGTCAAAAGAATTGTTGTCTGCCGTGTAGCAAAACTTGCGGGATGTTGTGAAATTCGTGTAGAACTATGGGTGTGCGTATACGTGTGTTGCATCAGAAGGGTGAATGAGGATGAGGAGAAAAGATCTCATTAACATGGACGATATTATATTATTTGATTTATCTTTACAACTAGTATACTTATTAATATTTCCTGATTGACTTCGAATTGTACAAGAAGCTAAGAGCGCACGCTGCAGAGAGACAGATGATGAGTCGATTAATTCCGCTCTTGTTCTTGTGCACCACAACCTCACACAGGGTTGTGTTTTTTAATCAAGGCTAGTATGTAGCTCAGTTTTTGACTTATCGAAGACGTCGATGCACCACACATACATTCAATTTACAACAGCTAGTAATGCTACAGTCTCGTCATTGTTCCTACGTCTAAATTGCACATTTGTTTATATTCTTCCATCGTCGATTTTTTCTTGTCTTTGCGCGTCAAGATTTGTTTGTCAACTGCTATTGCTTCCGCGTAAATAAAGTTTGTCTTTTCGATGTCTTCTTGGTGGCTTTCGGTGTTCTCCCCTTGTTGTTGTATTGGTAGGCTCTCGAGCGTCAGTCTCGTTCGTTCTCTTCTCTCAATATCTAATATCTTGGTGTTGTCAAAATCAGCTGTGTGTGTGTGGTTGTGATATGTTGTGCAAGTGCTGTTGTCATTTTCCCTTTGTTCAAGTCTCCTTTATGTTCTGCAATTCTTGTGCCTATCGCGCGTTTTGTTGTCCCTATGTATATCCCGTCGCATCTTTCGGCTTCTTTTCCATTGCACTTAATCTCATATATGTCGTGTTGTTGTTTGTCTCTTTGTATTTTGTCTTTCGTGTTCGTACGCGTAGGTACGTACGTTAGGTGTTTGGAATGTGCGTCTGGAATTATTTTGGTTATTGTTTCCCGATTTGTTTAATTTTTTATGTATGGCGCATTTATTTTTGTCTGTGTTCTTGTTTTGGGTTGTTACGTTTGTTATTAAATTGTCTATAAGTTTCTCGAAAAAAGCTATTTTGCAAAAATAAAGTTTTTAATTTTATATAGATTTATGTCTGGTCTGCCAAATGTTTGGTTGTATACAACGTCATCTATATATATAAAGGAGTTCAACCTGACTGGCTGACTGACGGATTGGTGACATTTGGGCAGCCAAAACGGTAGAAGCTAAAAGCCTGCAATTTTCACAGTACCTTATCATAAAGTTAGGTGGAACTGCCGAAAAAAATTGTTAAATATATTTCGGGAAGTATAAGAAAACTGTATTTGAAAATTGTATGAAAATCTCGGTATGCGCCAGCGCTGCATAACAAAAGTGAAAGTGCAAAAGAGATAAAACATCTCTCTCTTGAATCGTTCTCTCGGTCTTAAAACTTATAAGTGCGACTGAAATCGCCATATTGCTATGTCTCTCAGACTCTGCCTAGCTTTGCAATCGATCTACGGTAGATGGCGCGATGCTGCTGACATGTGTTTGGCGGGTAATTGTTTAGTATAGCGCCCCTATATAAAGACTGCGTCTTATTGTCTGACTTAGGTCTTAAACGACGCGTATCAATATTATAAAGCAATTTCTATCGGCGGAACAAAACTTTATTTTCGAAAAAACGACATGAATGCGAATAAAAGTGGACCGATATGCGTATATCGACACGATAGTAGTGTTGCAAAACATAAAATATATACCAGAGTTGTGTGGCAGCCGAAGTTAATAACAAGACACGTCCGTTTGCTTCAATATTCATCTTCAGAATGTTTTATTCCTGTTCATGTTAATGTCTATGTTAAGAGTACACTTCTGTTAAACTATTATTATCGATATACATAATGTGAGTATTTGTATCGAGCGCGACCAGTTATGCACAATCGAGCGCCAGATTCAAATGGGCTTAAGATTTACAACTATTATGATCAGTTTGTGTTTGTACATACCAATGTACCTACTACAATTCGGCCATCCTGACTGGAGTGCTCCTGAACTCCTTACATTAAATTCTCGAATTAATTATTATTATTACATTGTCTTAGTTTACATACATATTACATATGTTATTATATTTTATTTTACTCCTCATTTGTGACATTGTTTTTATTGCTTCCTAGCCATGGTTTCATGTTTGCAACTGCTCATACTCCTTTGCATGGAAGTCTCGACTGTTGAAATCCTTCGACATCTTCTAAAATGTACCTATCATTACGTAAAACCTTTGCTATCTTATACGGTCCCTTAAACTTAGGAATAAGTTTTTTAGAGACTCCTACATGAGTGTCAAAGTTTTCAACCATGACTAAGTCATCGTTTTTATAAACATGTGGCTCCAGTCGTTTTATATCTGTCATTTGCTTGTTGTATGCCTGTATCTTGTCTTGATGAGTGTTTGCTTCTGATCTAATCTTTATTAAATTTCTTGTTTCTTCTCGATCGACTAACTCTATTAAGCTTTCACGTAATGGATCGGGCACTTTTCCTCTTTGTTCTATACCAAAAAGCATTTTGCTGGGATGCTGTTTAATTGTTCTCTGAACTGTATTATTTAATACATGCTATACTGTTTCAACTACCACATCCCAATGTAAGCCTCTTTCTGGTTCTACGAGCTTTGCAATCATGGGACCAAGGCTTCTGTTGACCCACTCTACCTGACCATTTGCTTGTGGCGATCCAGTTGCTATCTTTATGTGTCTTATCTCATTTTCTTCCATAAACTCTTCAAATTCTTTTGACGTAAAACAGCTGCCTCTATCTGATATAATACATTTAGGTCTGCTGTAGGCCCGAAAATAGTCCTTTAGTGCATTGACTGCTTCTTTCGTGTTAGTCGTTTTCGTTGTATAAAGTCTAACAAATTTAGTGAAGGCTTCTATCACTACTAATATGTGTTTGTTCGATCTGCCTTTGTCAACGGGTCCAAAATGATCAATGTGCACCATTTCAAAAGGTACAGAGTTTTCGGGATATTATGTAGATAGCCTTCTTCTTTTCCGTGTTTCGCTGAATATGCTATACACTTGAAACAGTTTTCAATATGTTGTTTGGCCTTAGCCCTAATGTTAGAGAACCAGTAACTTTTCGATATCACCTCTACCATCTTGTCGATACCGACATGTCCTAACTCGTCGTGATATTTGTAAAGTACATGACTCTCCATTTCTTCAGGCACACAAAACGCAATGTTATCATTTTCTTTTTTTCTGTACACTATACCACTTCTCATTTCATACTGTCTATGTTCTGTTCTCTGCAGTTCGTCTTTTAAATTTTTTAACTTTCTATCTCTATTTTGGCAAATTATTAAATTTTCTTCAAACGTGTTTGTGTCTATAGTCAAGATTTGAACATTTCTGCTAAGTGGATCTACATGTTGCATCCTTTTTCCGGCTCTGTGCTCTAGTGTATACTTATAATTTTATAATTCTAGGGCCCAACGTGCTATTCGAGGGTTCAACTCTATTTTATTTAATGTCATAGACAAAGCGCTGCAATCTGTCACTATTTTGAAATGAAAGAATTATAGCCAGCGTTTATAGTTCAAAGCTGTGATATTTTGACTCGTTCGCTTGGAAAAGTCAAACACTGGGTGTAGTTTACAGTCACTCTTTTTCTGCAACAAGATCGCACCGAAACCTAATGCACTAGCATCGCAATGTAGTTCTGTCAGATCATGAGAACTGTACAGAGCTAAAATTGGGGCTTCTAAAAGATTATTTTGCAATTTTTGCCCCGAACTCAAATTTCTTGTCTTTTTTCACTAAGTCATAAAGCGGTTTAGCCTTCGTCGAAAAATCGGTAATTCTATGTTTTAAGTCCCGTATAGAAAGAGGGCACGGATAATATTGGCCTTAGGCTCAAAAAACGCGGAAAAAATCCAAGAACCGATTTCAGGTGGGGGAGCTAAACTTTATTGCACAATTTATTAAAAAAACAATTATTAAAGTACGTCCCATACAAGCGATTGCCGACCCGCTGTTGTATACTAACAGAGCAGGGTTGCGTGTGTCGATTAGTTTCTGTTATTAACAGAGCCCAGTGCTGGTAAACGAGCTTCTGTTATTGCAGTAGTGTTGGTAAGTGGCGCAAACTATTTAGAGTTGCCACCTTGTTGGAGGCGCGCAAAAGTAACCATTAAATGTGTATTTTGCTATGCTCAACCCAATAGAAAATCCAATTTAGGCACTAAGGAACTCTTTAAGGCTTGATAATTAACTCATAAATGTAATCATGATATGAGAAGCTAATACTTACATTAATAAGCAAATAACAAAATTAATTACTTTCTCAATCTTAACTACCTATTTGAAGCTACTGATGATGATGTTGATTTTGCTGATATAACTAATATATAAATATATATGTATGTTTATTTAAAAATTTAAAATCGCATTGAAGGAACAATGAAAGAATCAAAACAAAACGTTCAAAAAGCATTGGTAATTAACGACTGCATACATATGTACATATTACGTTTTGGTGTTTGACTTTTTGTCTCGTTTTGTCAAGTGCGTATCTATATGGGCGCGCTGCTCTGATCTCGCTGTGCATAGTCTCTTGTTGTGGTTATTATCACACATGTACATATATTCGCAAGCACATCTTCATTTATTTGTATGTATGCATATGCGATATTTTGACGATCAACCCCAAAGCGCATTGTTGTCGTAGGTCAATTAGTTGGCTTATTATTGTTACATAGGGAGACGCAGAATCAAGTGACAGTGAGTTATTTTAAAATTAATAAAGACATCTTTGTACACCTACACATTATATGTAGTCATTTAATTAACTGGTTTATTGATTTCCTTGCAGTTTTGGCAGGCTATTCCCAACTGGAGGAGGAGAGCGCAAACATCTGGAGTGTTGTGTATCTGATGCCAGACTTATTTGGACGAATAAAATAAAAACATAAAATTTGATTTTTATAATTTTTTAATATACAACTTATTTATTTATTTTTATAATGTATATAATGATAATTAAAAATTAAAACTATATATTATATGTATATATAACAAATATGTTCTTAATGTCTACTTAAAACTACTTACTTTAATAAAGATAATATGTGTATAATGTATATGTGTATATGTACTTAAAACTACATTTAACTATAATAAAATACAAAAGTGCAGCTTCAGTAGTTGTTGTGGCTGTTTCGGCATACTGTAGCTGCTGTTGCTCCTGCTGCGCCGCTGTCGCTGCTACTCACTTCTGGGAAGCGTTATGCAATTGTTGCTGCAGTCCAGTGTTGTTGCTTGCTTGTGGGACTCCAACTGGGCTTGGCTGTTTTGCAGTTGCTGCGCGGCTTCAGTGAGCATTGCCTGCTTTTGCTTATCTGCATCCTGCAGCTCTCCGTTGGCCTGCTGCAGCTGACGCAGTTGCTCGGCTGCTTTCACAGCTGCACACTGTAAACTAGCCTCACTGTACTTTTTTTCTGTAGTTTCTCCTGCAGTTCCTTGTTGCTGCTTTGTTGTGCATCCAGATGGTCGTGCGTTTCCCGCAACTCCTGCTTCATGATGGCCAGCTCATTGCCGCTGCTTTGTTGTTGTTCGGCTTGTGCCGTGGCCAGTTGCTCTTGCAATTGCTTCGCTTCCTCTTGCAGCTTAGCCTGACGTTTCTCTGCCTCCGCCTTGAGCTTCTCCCGCGCCGTTGTCGCGTTGACTTGGGCTTCACTCATGTTTGCCTGGCTTTCCCGCAGATGCTGACGCGCCTCCTGCAACTCCAACCCACGACACGTGGCAGCGGCGTATGCTCACGGAGCGCAGTTCCAAGTGCTTTGCAGGAGCAAATCCAGAAAGACCTGAGCGGTGCCCACCTGGGATCAAAATATAAAGGAATCAGACAAGAAATGTAGTTTGCTAATAATAAAGTTTTTAGAATCCACCCTGTTGACTCTCAGTGCTGTTAAACAGATATACATATATATTTACATATGTATGTACATACATACATATGTACAAGTATACGTAATGCTTATGCGATCGGAACTTGTTCGAATTGTAATAATACACAACAACTAAATTAAATTACTTACACATGAAATGCACTGGCTCCTGCCTGGGAGTGCGTTTCTGTTCTTGGTGGCGGTAGCGTGTGAGGTTGCCGCTGTAGTAAAAGAAAAGATTAATTTAAATTAATAAATTCAAGTCTAGGGCTTTTGTATTATTTATGTGTACCTACTAATTTTGGAATTCTGAAAAAAGTCCAAGTGCCAGAGTATGGGATTACATAGGGTTTGCACTCCGCTACCAAAAACATTATGCAGGCAAAAAAGTATGCACAAAAAGATGCGAAATCACTTTCTTTTCCGGGTCCCACTTATCCATGGCTCAAATTTGCTAGTTCGTGTACATCACATCAAAACTTTGCAACATCGATTGGTATGTGATTAGCCGTTCCCGCGGCTTTGTCGAGTAGCTGCGTGCAGACAATAAAAGTAAAAATTTGTGTGTCTTTGATTGCATCATTACATTCTCCATTTCCTTATTTCCTTCCGTGTGATCGGATCGTTTGTACTGTGCAGGTCTCACCCACTTGCGGCATGGCATCGTAGAACTCAGATGGACAACTGCAATATAAAACAAAGTCGAAAGGTCAGAACTCAGTAAATATTTAAAATCACAGAAATTTACATTCTACTTACATGGGCTGCTGTGGCTGCTGTAACAGCAGTGCTGTTGCATGCTATAGATAATGCTGATACTGTTCTTGAAAACGGTAATCCCACGAACTGTCGTTCGATCCGTGTGATCGGATCGTTTGTACTGTGCAGGTCTCACCCACTTGCGGCATGGCATCGTAGAACTCAGATGGACAACTGCAATATAAAACAAAGTCGAAAGGTCAGAACTCAGTAAATATTTAAAATCACAGAAATTTACATTCTACTTACATGGGCTGCTGTGGCTGCTGTAACAGCAGTGCTGTTGCATGCTATAGATAATGCTGATACTGTTCTTGAAAACGGTAATCCCACGAACTGTCGTTACCCTTCTGACACATCTGCACACAAACCGTACACACGTACCGGGGATACTCCAGTTTAGACCAAATTTGGTCCACCGGTACTCGTTGTCTCCGCCCGCCTTTGCTCCGCCGAATCTCAAGGACTCCTAGTTTGGCCTAGGTTTCTCCCCGGACTCCTTTAGGGTGGTTGTACAATTTATCTAGTCCCTAGGACTCGCCGAGGTTACCCCAGTTTACACCAGGTTTAGCCGTCGGTGTCTGCCTGTATTTTAGATAGAGAAACCAAGGATACCCCAGTTTATACCAGGTTTAGCCGTTGATGCTCTCTAAAATGCCATGTCGTGATCCTTGAGATTTACCAACGGTACCCCAGTTTATACCGGGTTTGGCCGCTGGTTCTCGTCGGATTTGCCCTATGTACTCCTGAGGAAGGATACCAAGGATACCCCAGTTTAAACCAGGTTTGTCAGTTGGCCTCTTCTCTGGATTTCCACAAAACCTCACTGGCACTACTCACGTTTGCACTTTGGCCCGTGGGCGACGCCTTTGCACTGATTAGCAGAATCTCGCTACGCCGCGTGGCAGAAGACTCGCTTCCAAGTTTCTCAGGGGCTGGTTCGGGGCAAGTGGCTTCGCTTGTCCCTCGAAGATTGACCAAATGTCTGGCCTTGATTGCTGCTCCTGTAGATCGGCCCAATATTTGGCCGCGCCGTTACTCGTACTGGCATCTTCCCTCGATGACACTATGCTCGCACTGTACTTCACTACTTGTACTTGATTTCCCGCACTTGCTCGTTCACTTCGCTTGACTTTGTTTTACTTGACTGTCTAGCTCCCACGCAGATCTCGCCATTTATTGCCGCTGCCGGCCGGTCCCGCTTGGTGGCTGAATCGGGGCGGTAAACTCTCCAAACTCCCGCCTAGCGGTGCATACCAGCAATGTTGTTGCTAGGCTTAAATTTGGCGCCGACGCCAGCTGCCAAATAACGGCGAAATCGGCTGACGCTCGCCTAGCAACAGCGGTGAATTACAGACGCTGCGCATATTGAACCTCGAATGCACTCTTTACGCACTAACGGCGTCAGCTCATCTCCAACGGCGCGCGATCAGCACTAACGGCGCTTATCCTGGCGGCCGCTCTCTGTGCGACACGTAGCATTTGCTGGCTACGTGTGTTAGAGCGAGAGTGATCACGAGAGCGGCGTGAGCGCGACTGTGAGAGTGAATTGGCGCATCGAAAGGGGTTTTTGCTCGTGATTGTTGACCTTGTTGTGGGGAGCCATTACGGCTCCTCATACAACAAATGTAAATTTTGAGTCAAATATAACTCCTAAGTCTAAAACTTCCTTTTGCCGTATTAGCACATATCCCATTAACAAATAGGAAGCATTAAAGGAGTATAGGCATTTACTATAAGTTACAAAGCAACATTAGGACAAGTTTAGAGCCAGATGGTTACTTTTTTTTTCTGGACGTTGATGTACTAACGAACAGTACATACAAGTGGCCCAACGACACCAAGCACGGGCTTGTTAACGCGCGAACCCAAGCATAAATGCAACCAACCTCCCGCCCAACCGACCGAGGGGCGCCGTATAATAAACGGTAGCGAAAGATGGCGGTCATGCAAATACAACAATAACATTATACAAAATTTTCTAAGGATTACATAAATAACGTAAGAGTAAAGTTTTAAGTGTAGAAATTGAAGTAGCATTACTTATTAGATGGAAAAGATTGTTATAGTTAGAGCATAAGATTCGAAAGGGGTTATGAATAGCATAATTAAAACTACAAGTTTGAAGAGAAAGTGGAAGAAAGTTTCTAGAACATCTGATCGGAACTGCAAAACTAATTTGGCTGATTAATTCAGAAGAATCAATTTCCCCATTAATTAGTTTGTGTGGTTCTACGATCAGAAAGAGAAGGCAAATTTATTAATAATAGGATACCCAAATCATCAACCGACTCAATTCGAGCAAGCGCCTTACCATTAAGAATATAATTATTAAGAAAGGGCATTCGTCTGTAGAAGGACATTACGTTACACTTGCCACAATTAAGATTTAATAAATTTACCCGACACCAGGCTTGAAAACTGTCAAGATCAGTTTGCAACCTTTGACCAGATAAGAAATCAGTAGATGACAGACAAATTTTAACATCATCGGCATACATCAGCACCCGGGAGTGATTTACAACAGAAGGAAGGTCATTTATGAACAGAGTAAATAATAAGGGGCCAAGATGACTTCCTTGTGGAACTCCGGAAGTAACTTGAACAGACCTAGAAACTAAGCCTTTGAAATACACTTTTTGGGTTCTAAGAGTTAAATTGGAGATCAAAGAATTAAGTTATTTGGAAATCCCAGAAGATGAAGTTTATGAAGTAAAAGAGAATGATTGACAGAGTCAAAAGCCTTACTGAATCTTATTTTGACATTGATAAAGAGCGTAATGTAATTTTAGCAATTCACTTTAATTTTTTGATATTAAATAAAATTAGTTTTACTCAATCTATGAAATTCAAATCTTAGCGCCCAAATATTCTTTCAAACTATCGTACAGTATGTTCGCGACAATTATTTCACGATACTTATCAACCCTAATCTGTTAGCACATGATCATTTACCAGCACTGTGTTCTGTTAATAACAGAAAGTTACCGGCGCACGCAACCCTGCTCTGTTAGTATACAACAGCGGGTCGGCAATCGCTTGTATGGGACGTGATTTAATTATTATTTTTTTAGTTAATTGTGCAATAAAGTTAAGCTCCCCCACCTGAAATCGGTTCTTGGATTTTTTCCGCGTTTTTTGAGCCTAAGGCCAATATTCTCCGTGCCCTCGTTCTATACGGGAGTTAAAACATGGAATTACCATGTGTGAAATAACTTAATGCAAGCAGGTTTGAAAAGGAGTTTTGAAGCCATTCGCATGGCAATTATATATGCCGAATGACAGAGTTACCAGGTACCATAGAGTGGGAGTACGATATGTTATTCTGCCACATTGCTTTTTTCCACATATTTTATGTGGCACAACACTCATGTGGCAATGTACCATATTTTTTACTTTCTTTGACGTTTGCTATATTTTCATGCCCTAGCAGAGTGTATTATAATTTTGTTAGAACTACATATCGATTTTTTCGCGATTAAAATCTTATAAAATATAGCTGATTTCCACCACGGTGCGTTAGTCATCGACTCCACATCGACGCGATAACATCTGTTAAGTGGTTCCATACAAACTGCGTTTGAGTTTGCGTCCAAAAAACAGCCGATACGGAAAAATTATAATTGAGAAATATTAAAATGAACTCTTCAAATATGGTTGCTTTGCTGAGTGCAACGCATGATGAGGAAGTGCAGGTTTATGAAACGGCATTGAAGTTCATGGGCGTCTACGCTGCATGCTAAATGGCTTCGGACTTTTTGAAGGAATATGCCGAGTGTTTTAGATGGTTGGGAAACGAAGACGATGAGGTTCAAGCCGTTCGACACGCCCCATGAGCTTATTTAATAGAGATTTAAGAAATAATCAGTAATTGAAGAGCTTATTTCCGATTTCGTTCTCGACCCTTCATAAATTGACGGTATACACCAAAAGGTGTACCAAGTTTGGTTGCTCTAGCTTAAAGATAAAGGCAAAAAATTGCGTTCATACGGACAGACGGACAGACGGCCAGACGGACATTTCCTTCGAACATAGTATAAAAATTTTACTGTAAAACGAAATTTATCGAATAGCGGAGGAATGGGGGAATATCTCGGATCCAAAATAAACTTGACCTGCGCTTGCTATACACGAACCTACATTCCAAACTTGGTGTCTCTAGCTCTTAGAGTTGCTGAGATCGACGCGTTCATACATACGGACGGACGGACAGACGGACATGGCCAAATCGAAATCTCTTATGATACTGATCAAGAATATATATTATATATATATTAACCACTGACGCTCGGAATTGGCTGACCCAGCGCTTTGGGAAAGTCAATGACTGGAGTCATGAGCGCGGCGGATGTGCCGCGACAATGTTGCGCGCCGCCACGGTAATACAACACCGTACACGAGGCGCTAACGCTGCAGTTTTCTGGCAGCGACGGCAGCCTGTCGGCAGCGCTATCTGCATGGTTGATGACTAGCTTTAAGCTTAAAGAATTGTAATATTTAGTTTTAGTTTTTAATTCGACAAAGCGAGGTGTATCGCCCGCTAAATAAAGATTATAAATTCTAACTCTCACTTGTTTCCTTATAAAGGAATTAATTGGCGCCCAACTCGGTTTAAGTAAGCCCACAGTAGTGCATGACAACGGTTTTGTGTGCGCTTTTCTTTTATAAAACACAGCATAAAAAGCAACTAAACTCGGTTGTAAAAAGCGGCGTGAGCGCGACTGTGAGAGTGAATTGGCGCATCGAAAGGGGTTTTTTGCTCGTGATTGTTGACCTTGTTGTGGGGAGCCATTACGGGTCCTCATACAACAAATGTAAATTTTGAGTCAAATATAACTCCTAAGTCTAAAACTTGCTTTTGCCGTATTAGCACATATCCCATTAACAAATAGGAAGCATTAAAGGAGTATAGGCATTTACTATAAGTTACAAAGCAACATTAGGACAAGTTTAGAGCCAGATGGTTACTTTTTTTTTCTGGACGTTGATGTACTAACGAACAGTACATACAAGTGGCCCAACGACACCAAGCACGGGCTTGTTAACGCGCGAACCCAAGCATAAATGCAACCAACCTCCCGCCCAACCGACCGAGGGGCGCCGTATAATAAACGGTAGCGAAAGATGGCGGTCATGCAAATACAACAATAACATTATACAAAATTTTCTAAGGATTACATAAATAACGTAAGAGTAAAGTTTTAAGTGTAGAAATTGAAGTAGCATTACTTATTAGATGGAAAAGATTGTTATAGTTAGAGCATAAGATTCGAAAGGGGTTATGAATAGCATAATTAAAACTACAAGTTTGAAGAGAAAGTGGAAGAAAGTTTCTAGAACATCTGATCGGAACTGCAAAACTAATTTGGCTGATTAATTCAGAAGAATCAATTTCCCCATTAATTAGTTTGTGTGGTTCTACGATCAGAAAGAGAAGGCAAATTTATTAATAATAGGATACCCAAATCATCAACCGACTCAATTCGAGCAAGCGCCTTACCATTAAGAATATAATTATTAAGAAAGGGCATTCGTCTGTAGAAGGACATTACGTTACACTTGCCACAATTAAGATTTAATAAATTTACCCGACACCAGGCTTGAAAACTGTCAAGATCAGTTTGCAACCTTTGACCAGATAAGAAATCAGTAGATGACAGACAAATTTTAACATCATCGGCATACATCAGCACCCGGGAGTGATTTACAACAGAAGGAAGGTCATTTATGAACAGAGTAAATAATAAGGGGCCAAGATGACTTCCTTGTGGAACTCCGGAAGTAACTTGAACAGACCTAGAAACTAAGCCTTTGAAATACACTTTTTGGGTTCTAAGAGTTAAATTGGAGATCCAAAGAATTAAGTTATTTGGAAATCCCAGAAGATGAAGTTTATGAAGTAAAAGAGAATGATTGACAGAGTCAAAAGCCTTACTGAATCTTATTTTGACATTGATAAAGAGCGTAATGTAATTTTAGCAATTCACTTTAATTTTTTGATATTAAATAAAATTAGTTTTACTCAATCTATGAAATTCAAATCTTAGCGCCCAAATATTCTTTCAAACTATCGTACAGTATGTTCGCGACAATTATTTCACGATACTTATCAACCCTAATCTGTTAGCACATGATCATTTACCAGCACTGTGTTCTGTTAATAACAGAAAGTTACCGGCGCACGCAACCCTGCTCTGTTAGTATACAACAGCGGGTCGGCAATCGCTTGTATGGGACGTGATTTAATTATTATTTTTTTAGTTAATTGTGCAATAAAGTTAAGCTCCCCCACCTGAAATCGGTTCTTGGATTTTTTCCGCGTTTTTTGAGCCTAAGGCCAATATTCTCCGTGCCCTCGTTCTATACGGGAGTTAAAACATAGAATTACCATGTGTGAAATAACTTAATGCAAGCAGGTTTGAAAAGGAGTTTTGAAGCCATTCGCATGGCAATTATATATGCCGAATGACAGAGTTACCAGGTACCATAGCGTGGGAGTACGATATGTTATTCTGCCACATTGCTTTTTTCCACATATTTTATGTGGCACAACACTCATGTGGCAATGTACCATATTTTTTTACTTTCTTTTGACGTTTGCTGTATTTTCATGCCCTAGCAGAGTGTATTATAATTTTGTTAGAACTACATATCGATTTTTTCGCGATTAAAATCTTATAAAATATAGCTGATTTCCACCACGGTGCGTTAGTCATCGACTCCACATCGACGCGATAACATCTGTTAAGTGGTTCCATACAAACTGCGTTTGAGTTTGCGTCCAAAAAACAGCCGATACGGAAAAATTATAATTGAGAAATATTAAAATGAACTCTTCAAATATGGTTGCTTTGCTGAGTGCAACGCATGATGAGGAAGTGCAGGTTTATGAAACGGCATTGAAGTTCATGGGCGTCTACGCTGCATGCTAAATGGCTTCGGACTTTTTGAAGGAATATGCCGAGTGTTTTAGATGGTTGGGAAACGAAGACGATGAGGTTCAAGCCGTTCGACACGCCCCATGAGCTTATTTAATAGAGATTTAAGAAATAATCAGTAATTGAAGAGCTTATTTCCGATTATAATTATATAGCAATTCAAATATTTATTAATAAAAATTGTGGGGGAGGGGGTGGTGGTGGGTGGTCGTTCTCGACACTTCATAAATTGACGGTATACACCAAAAGGTGTACCAAGTTTGGTTGCTCTAGCTTAAAGATAAAGGCAAAAAATTGCGTTCATACGGACAGACGGACAGACGGCCAGACGGACATTTCCCTTCGGGAACATAGTATAAAAATTTTACTGTAAAACGAAATTTATCGAATAGCGGGGGAATGGGGGAATATCTCGGATCCAAAATAAACTTGACCTGCGCTTGCTATACACGAACCTACATTCCAAACTTGGTGTCTCTAGCTCTTAGAGTTGCTGAGATCGACGCGTTCATACATACGGACGGACGGACAGACGGACATGGCCAAATCGAAATCTCTTATGATACTGATCAAGAATATATATTATATATATATTAACCACTGACGCTCGGAATTGGCTGACCCAGCGCTTTGGGAAAGTCAATGACTGGAGTCATGAGCGCGGCGGATGTGCCGCGACAATGTCGCGCGCCGCCACGGTAATACAACACCGTACACGAGGCGCTAACGCTGCAGTTTTCTGGCAGCGACGGCAGCCTGTCGGCAGCGCTATCTGCATGGTTGATGACTAGCTTTAAGCTTAAAGAATTGTAATATTTAGTTTTAGTTTTTGATTCGACAAAGCGAGGTGTATCGCCCGCTAAATAAAGATTATAAATTCTAACTCTCACTTGTTTCCTTATAAAGGAATTAATTGGCGCCCAACTCGGTTTAAGTAAGCCCACAGTAGTGCATGACAACGGTTTTGTGTGCGCTTTTTCTTTTATAAAAAACACAGCATAAAAAGCAACTAAACTCGGTTGTAAAAAGCCTACGGTAGTGTTTAACACCAAAAGGCAGTTTTGTGTGCAACTTAGTGCGAACAATAAGTAGTCATATCTACCAAAATATTAACGCGCTGAAATGCTGGAAGTGTGAATCTTCTCAGCAGTGTTGCAACGTATAACGGACACATAAAAGCACATGCGTGCCTTTTCTCATAACGAAAAAAACGCCGCACGATAAAAACAAAAAATAAGACCCCAGTGCAATAAACTGCACTGAGTGAGTTAATATTAGCAAGTACGTAGCCGCAAGTAAATTGTGCGGTGCGTGCATTTGCAAAACGAATAATCAACAAACTCACCGAAGCCGCGGGCGCTCTTCGGGCAGCGGCGTGTCACCAACAGAACTACCTTTACTGTTAGGCAGCAACGATAAATTGGGACTGCGGCGTTGGATGCTGTGTACCGGACACCATAATTTTTTATATTTTATTTACGATTAAAAATAAGGAGAAGCATGTAAGTGATTTGCAAAGTGAGATTTGTGATTATTTTGTTAATAAAATAAAAATCAGCAAGCGAAGGGAACCTATTTTCGGGCCAGAACAGGGTCATTTGTGCAGTGCGTTTTCAGTCGAATGAGTGACAGTGATAGTTACGCGTACCAAAACAGACGGACGCACTACGACAGCAACGATAGTATTTTTGATCAATTACTTGAGGAATTTGATACGTCGCAGGTATCCGGGAGCGTTGATTCGTGTGTTTCGAAGACAGATATAAATTTAAAAATGGAATCTGAACAATTGCGCGCAATAATTGATGCCGCGGTGCAGCAAGCCGTAGCGGCGCGAGACCAACAATACCTTGCAAGAAAGGCGAGCCTTAGGCAAGAGTTAGAACAACAGATTTCACAGGTGTCTTCTAGGTTAAAGAACACTCAGTTGTCGGTACCAGAGGTGAAAGTGTATAGGGATGTCGAAATTAGAGACGGGGTCAAATGTGATGAGCCCCTCGACGCTGTTAAATGCCTGCCTCAGTTCCACGGCACGCAGGAAACATATGTGGCGTGGAGACAGGCCGCGCACGCCTCATACAAAATTTTCGAGAAATATGATGGCAGTTCTCGCCATTACCAGGCTATCATAATTATCAGAAGCAAAATTAGGGGTCCCGCTGATGCGGTTCCCGCGTCATTCAATACACCATTGAATTTCGAAGCCGTTATAGCAAGGCTTGACTTCACTTACAGTGACAAACGACCCATTCATGTAATTGAGCAAGAGATGGGTACGCTTAAGCAAGGCAGTTTGTCGATTTTACAATATTATGATGAGGTATAGAAAAAGCTCACCTTACTTACTAACAAGGCCCATATGACATACGACAGAAGTCTGGCAACGGGTATGTGTGAAAAATTTAGGGGTGACGCACTTCGTGTGTTCATCTCTGGGATAAAACGCAGCTTAACCGACGTGTTGTTTGCGGCTCACCCGTCGGATTTACCTACGGCACTCGCGCTGGCTCAAGAAGTCGAAGCCAACCATGAGAGGTACGCCTTCGCAGCGAGTTTTGCTAGGGGGCAAGAGGAACAAGTAAGAATGTTTTAGTCGAGTACACTCGACTACGAGACTCCCTGTACCCAGAGTTGTCGATGACGAACGATGACGATGACGAACGACGGTAGAGTGAAAGAAATACTAGCAGCACAATGCAGAGATGAGCGAGACTGATCGAAGAGCTGATACTTATCGATATTTTATCGAAGAGGCCAATTGGCTGCGCGCCAACAGTCAATTTTTGAATTTTGATGCATAGTCTGCACTATGCAGAGCATTGATAACAATATGTTTCAAGAAAATAAAGTCATGCAGATGGCGCATGTCTCACAAAGAAAAATGTCAAGCAGATCAGGTGCTTAAAATTTATCGTATGGTTTGCGTACCGATAAGCAATTATGAAACCCTATGGGCTTGTGTTGCTTAAAAGCGACATGTGCATCAGCTGATGCCGTGTGTTTTGGTATGTCGTGACGTCACGAGTACAAGACCCGCTGCACTTTCGCGCTCGCTCGCACACATGGTTAAGCCTTAAGTACTTAATAGAAAATGAACGCGCTTCGCGCTCGCTCGCCCATATGTACATACATATGCTGAAGCCTTCATGTTGCTGCTTGCCAAGCCTGCAGTACTGAATCTTGTTTGTTGAATAACTTCCGTGTTTATTATCCGATCGACTTGAAATTTGGACAGTATATCAAGAATGACCAATGTATTATACATGCCAAATCCCAAAGCTATATCTATAAAACTGTAGCTGTAAGACGTTTTTATTGAATAGCGGGGCAATGGGGGGAATATCTCGGATCCAAAATAAACTTGATCTGCGTATGGTATACAGGAACCTACATTCAAATTTGGTGTCTCTAGCTTTTATAGTTGCTGAGATCGACGCGTTCGTCCGGACAGACGGACAGACAGACGGACATGGCCAAATCGAAATCTCTTTTGACACTGATCAAGAATATATATACTTTATAGGGTCGGAGATGTCTCCTTCTGCCTGTTACATACTTTTGCACAAATCAATACCCCCTTTTTACCCATTTTATGGGTATAGGGAGTAAAAAGGGCGCTCGGAGCAACGCTCACAAGGACGCCAGCAGCAGCAACCACAGGAAAAAGGGGCGGTCCTCAGGGTAAGAACCCGCATTTTAAAAGGCAGAATGGTCAATCGTCAGATAGGACCCAAGCCAGCGAGAATGCCACGGAGCCAATGGACGTTGACCCGTCTTCTTCAAAGTTTAGGCAGCCGACCAATTTTCAGAGAGTTCAGGGCTCGGGAGGCTAAACGCTAACCAGGGCCAGACAAATAAACGCCCTGCCGGGTCCGACCGTATGACAGGCCAAAGGCGTCCAAAGAGTGGACCACTTAAAGGCAAGCGCGGAGGAGGGGTCAGGTTACGCCGACGCTGCACAAGAAGCGTCAGCCGAGATAGAAGACAGTAATGAACTTGACTATGATAGCGATAGCGCTAATTTTTTAGGGGGACGTCCCGGCTGCCGTTCATCCGTCGGACAGTGGCAGGGACAGTAATGACATTTTTAATCGACACGGGTGCGTCAAAGAATTACATCAAGCCGCACAAGCGACTAAAAGGCGTCACCCCGGTCGAATCCCCTTTCGTCGTTCACTCCATTCACGGTTCCAACAACGTTGCCGAAAAATGCAAGTTGTCCATGTTTGGTTGCGACACATTTTTTTTCTTACTTGATTCCTTGTCCACCTTTGATTGAATCATCGGTCTTGACCTGCTAAAACAAGAAGGCGCGGTCCTATGCTTTAAGGAGAGCAAAATAAAAATTGGTGCGGTTTCGAAGGCGTTGCAGTACTATGAATGCACGGACGTCAACCATACGAAAAATAGGGAAATCGAGGCACCTCCTGCGGTGAAGGCAGATTTTCTGCGAATGCTTCACCGGAATAAAAAGACTTTTGCGGACTCTAACAAGGCGCTGCCTTATAACACGGCCGTCGTGGCCACGATTCGTACAACAGACGAGACCGAGGTCTATTCGAAGTTGTACCCCTACCCGAAAGGTGTAGAAGATTTTGTCGCAGCAGAGGTAAACGACCTCCTAAAAAATGGCATTATCAGAAAATCCAAATCGCCATACAATAATCCGTTATGGGTGGTGGATAAAAAAGGTTTGGACGAGATGGGCAATAAAAATAAACGTCTAGTAATAGACGGGAAGGAAGCTCAATCTTAAAACGATTGCCCACAAATACCCTATGCCGAGCATTGCAATGATATTGGCAAACTTGGGTAGGGCCAAATTTTTACGACACTCGACCTGAATTCAGGTTACCACCAGATCACTCTGGCAAAGCGAGATCGTGAAAAAACGGCTTTTTCAGTTAACGGCGGGAAGTACGAGTTTTGTCGGCTCCCCTTTGGTTTGAAAAATGCTGGTAGCATATTTCAGCGGGCTATCGATGATGTTCTGCGAGAACAAATCGGAAAGTCCTGCTATGTTTACGTGGATGACGTCATCGTCTTCTCGGAAAACGAAAAGGACCATGTCAAGCACGTTGATTGGGTTTTGAAGAGCCTAATGGATGCAAACATGCGTGTGGCACATGAAAGGTCACAATTATTCAAAGAGAGTGTCGAGTATCTCGGCTTTATAGTGACTAATAACGGCGCGAAAACAGACCCCGAAAAGTTGAAAGCCATTCAGCACTTCGAGGAGCCGAAAACGGTATTCAGCGTAAGGTCTTTCATGGGCCTAGCAAGCTATTATCGTTGCTTTATCAAGAATTTTGCGGCAATCGCAAAACCTCTCTCTGACATCCTCAAGGGGGAAAATGGCTCAGTGAGCAAGTATAGGTCGAGGAAAATTCCGGTACATCTTAACGATTTTCAACGCAACGCGTTCGAAAAATTAAGAAATTTATTGGCGTCGGAAGACGTGAATTAATGTACCCAAACTATAAAGAGCCATTTGATTTGTCTTCGACGTCAATGATAGAAGGGAAATAATTACTAAAGAGCATAATAGAGCCCATAGGGCCGCTCAAGAGAACATAAAGCAGGTCATGCGGGAATACTACTTCCCGAAAATGACAAGATTGGCAAACGAGGTGGTAATTAACTGTACAATTTGCGCCAGTGAAAAGTACGATAGGCACCCGAAGATACAGGGACTCGGCCAGACGCCAATTCCTTCACAAACTGAAGAAATGTTGCATATCGAGATTTTCTCCACCGACAAGAAATACTTCCTTACCTGCTTGGACAAGTTCTCTAAATTTGCGGTCGTGCAGCCCATCGCATCCCGTACAATAGAGGACACAATGCCCCCTTTGCTGGTGCTGATGAACATCTTCCCTCTGGCAAAGCAGATATATTGCGACAACAAGCTCGCGTTGAAGTTAGAGACTATTAGGTCCCTGCTAATGAACAATTACGGTGTAAGCATTGTGAATGCACCACCGCTCCACAGCACGTCGAATGGACAAGTTGAACGGTTCCATGGCACCCTGCTGGAAATAGTTAGATGCCTGAGGCGCCAAAAGAAAATTGTCGGCACGGTTAGCCTGATCTTACAGGCAACCATAGCTTATAACGCGTCCATTCATTCGGTAATCGACAAAAAGCCGAATGAAATATTGCATGATGCTTCGCAGGGATGCATCCGCGACGTTAGGGAAAAAATAGAAGGGGCTCAGGTCGAACAGAATGCTAGGCTGAACAAGAAACGTCAGAATAGGGTGTTCGAGGTAGGCGAAAAAGTCTTAGTAAAAACAAATCGCAGGTTGGGGAATAAGTTATCATCCCTCTGTATTGAAAAAAAGGTTGAAGCGGACTTGGGGACAACGGTCCTGATTGAGGGGAGGGTGTTCCACAAGGACAACCTCCGTTTAAGGAGACATTTTTCTACTAGTACTTACGTTTAAAATTAATCAACGCTCTAGGATTAGCTTGGTGATGCTTTCAATACTGACCATGACGGCAGCACAAATAACGGACTACACTCACGCGGACTACATTCCCATTACGGACGGCGACATTTTATTGTGGAACCAGTACGGGTACCTACGCCCCATAACCAATCTGACGGAATACAGAAGAATGACTGACGATGCGATGAGGTTGACGGTCATGTTCCCGCAGTCTCATATGAGGAAGCTGTTGACAATAGACACAGGGCACGTACAGGACATGCTGTCGGCCCTCGACATACCCCACCGTAGGGTAAGAAGTTTAGACTTTCTGGGGACAGCCCTTAAGGCTGTGGCAGGCACCCCTGAAGCGGACGATCTGAGACAGATAGAACTGACACAGGCGCAGCTGGTCACTGCAAGCAATAGGCAAATTTTAATAAACTCTCGAAATCAGGAAAAAAAATTAATCAGCTGACAGACACTGTGGACAAAATTCTTAAAGTGGCAAAGGAAGGCCAAGCCGATACTGCTCACCTATTTGAGACTCTCGCAATGCGCAATAGGATTCTGATCACCGAATTGGGGAACCTAATGCTAACTTTAACTCTTGAAAAATTAAACGCAGTAAATCCGGCTATAATAGATCACTCGGATCTTACGTCGATTCTCACTGACCAAATCACAGGGACCACTATTACTGACATATTGAAAGTGTCTAGCATTAAGATAGATCGTAAAAATAATATAATTAATCTCATCATACAATATCCTTTAGTAATCAAGCTGTGCAAGAAAATAACAGTTTTTCCAGTCGCCCACAACGGTACGGTGCTACAGCTACAGGACAACTTGCTGGCCGATTGCGATGGTCAAATGTTGGCCGTGACAAACTGTTCACAAACGGCAACAGCCACATTCTGGGGGCAGTACTTGCGCACAAGGCCTCCACTCTGGGGGCACAGCCCATTGTCAAACGCAGCCAAGTCACCTCGACCCCGTCACTGTGGTCGATAACGGTATCATCATTATAAACGACCGCAGTGCCACTCTCGCCTATGACGACTCCGCTGAGGTGAAAATCGATGGGACGAACCTCAACACGTTCAACTCGTTTGCCATTATCAACGGCACCCGATACATGAACCGAAACAGCGTCCAGAATCGCTTCCCGGCAGTGGCAGCATCCCTGCTATTAAATATCAGCGGCCACGACACGATTCTCAGCCTTCCGTACATCCACCGTCTGAATGAGGACAACCTAAATTTTATCAACGAAATTAGGAACAAAGTCACAACCGGAACTACGTTGACAATCTCCCTAAGCATAGCTCTGCTAGCATGTGCTACGGGAATGGGGTTCTACTTTCTTCGCCTGCTCGTGAAGAAACGACGAGGTGCCCAGCAGATCGCCGAACTGATAAAAGCTACAACACGACCGAGGACGGTCGGTCTTCCGAGAGGGGAGTAGTTAAACACTGACGCTCGGAATTGGCTGACCCAGCGCTTTGGGAAAGTCAATGACTGGAGTCATGAGCGCGGCGGATGTGCCGCGACAATGTTGCGCGCCGCGACGGTAATACCAAACGGTACACGAGGCGATAACGCTGCAGTTTTTTGGCAGCGACGGCAGCCTGGCGGCAGCGCTATCTGAATGGTTGAGGGCTAGCTTTAAGCTTGAAGAATTGTAATATTTAGTTTTAGTTTTTGATTCGACAAAGCGAGGTGTATCGCCCGCTAAATAAAGATTATAAATTCTAACTCTCACTTGTTTCCTTATAAAGGAATTAATTTATATACTTTATAGGGTCGGAGAAGTCTCCTTCTATCTGTTACATTTGCCCAGATTTAGTTCCCCCTTTTTAACCATTTTATGGGTACAGAGATTAAGAACTGCGTTTATTTCGAACGCAGATTAAACAGCCCATGTATTCTGGGAAATGGATGTACATTAGCAGATCTCGACACACGCACTTAGGTGGAAACATGCGATAACACAGCCCGCATTACGGTGATTAGACCGACGATTATTCGGTAACCATCGGCAAAAGCAGCCACTTCTTCGATAAGTGTTTCCGAAAAGTGTTGATCACACATTTTGTTCATCGATACCGCGTAAGTACTCGGATTCGACGGTGATTTGAGTTTAGCGCCAGTTAAAAATAAAATTCATAAATATAAATAAATGGACCGCAGAAGCCGAACAATGGCAAGAGTATGAAAGGAACATACATTTTAGCTTGTTAGCAAACAAATTAAATCGTTACAAAGGCAAACGGAAATAATCGCATGCTTATAAGAAGTTGCAACAATTGCCAGAGCTCCAAAAACCTGAACTTAATGACTCAGGACGCCGTGGCCCATACGCGGTACTAAGTCAACATTAGGTCAACATAAGTTTGTACATTTAAATATTACAAAAGTACAAATAAAATAAACAAATTACAGCATGGATCTCTAACTATGTACATACATGCATATGTACATTTGTATGTACATATGTATGTATTTGTTTGAGGCGCTTTTTGTATAGCTACTGCCACCACATGCTCTTTCTTGGGATTGGCAATGACCTTCCTCATAGCGCAGTTCTCGTATTTTAGGTTGCTAATTGTTGGTTAAGCACCATAATAAATAATATTAAATAAAATTTCTTCAGCATGGCAGCCGCTTCACAACTGATTGCTTCGATATCAGTGTTTCGGGTCCGGTGTAAGAAACATTTAAGATGATGGTCTTTCCACGCTCAAATGTGCAATTTGTCATTTGCCCGAAATAAATCAGCTGTTCAGCTTGTTTTGATGAAAATTTTCACAAAGTGAAAAATATGGCAAATAATGGCAGAACTGTAAAAAGGCAAAGTTTCATATCAATAGGCATTTAGTTGCGATGTGTTCGTACGGTTTTGAACAATTGGAAGATGACTGGGATGCGGAGATGGGAGAAATTTGCAATGAAATTGCGGATGCGCACCTGTGAAGTGCACAAGCTCCACTGCTCCTAAAAGGCGGTGTACCTTGTCAAAATGTTGCCATTTCGAGGGTGCACCTCCGGACAAACCTTCCCCTGTAACCTCATCCTTACTAAATACAGGAACATTAAGATATAAGAATTTTACTATTTATTTTAAAAATTAATTTTGGCGCACAATTCGTCATTGTTTAGCTTTGCACCAGTTCATCGATAAACATAGCATACTTGATAACAAAATACTAAAAAATGCTGGGGAATGGCATCTTCTCAAAAAAATGTCAGATTTGTAATTTTTTTCCTTATGGAATTTTCTACAGGAAAAATTTGACATTTTTCTAAAATCAAAAGAATGACGAAATATTACGAAAAATGTGGTAGTGGAAAGAGGCTATAAGCATCAAGTAAACAACCAAATAGAGTTGCCAGTCTTTGGGCAACTTTTGCACCAAAAATTTTCAACGCGGCAGGGCCCATACGCTTCTTTTTTGTTCGGGTGGGACCTGCAGCTTCGGGTCGTGAGATCGAGCGCAGCGCTGCGGCCGATCCCACCAAGTTCGCAGATGCTTAGCGACCACCGAGTCGAGAGCAACAATAAATGTATGCGCTGTTCTGTTTTGCATGCGCGCATACATACATACATACATCCATATATGTATGTTTGTATATGCACGAGAATTGTTTTCGTTTACTTGCTATTTCGAGGGTTTGCCAAGCCACGACGGGCATGCATGCGAATGCATCGATGAATGCACACCCTGGAATTTTAAAAAAAAATTATTTTTGTATAATTGTATATGTAATTTAAATGGACACAATAATTTTTTTGTATTTTGGGAACCTGGAATTAATTATGTTTATTTTACTATTTTTATTTAACATAAAAGCTGTTATGCCTGTGCTATGTAAATGGACACTGTCAATTTATGTTATTTTAAGGACTATCTATATTTTTAAACAATTCTACCCATAACACTAGGTACTAAAAAAAACAATTTGATGTACAGGGTATTTTATGCAATGATCTTCGCATGCATGCCCGTCGTGGCTGGCCAAACCATCGAAATAGCAAATAAACGAAAACAATTCTCGTGCATATACATACATACATATATATATATGGATCTATGTATGTATGTATGGACGCATGCAAAACAGAACAGCGCATACGTTTATTGTTGCTCTCGACTCGGTGGTCGCTAAGCATCTGCGAACTTGGTGGGATCTGCCGCAGCCCTGCGCTCGATCTCACGACCTGAAGCTGCAGGTCCCACCCGCACAAAAACGAAGCGTATGGGCCCTGCCGCGTTGAAAATTTTTGGTGCAAAAGTTGCCCAAAGACTGGCAACTCTATTTGGTTGTTTACTTGATGCTATAAGCCAACTTAAACATGATATATCATTGATGATTATATTTTCATGTGGTAAGCCGTTTGCCACAGCGCGTCACATTGAATTTGAAATATTTGTGCTCACGTGTGAGTGCCAAATTTTTGTAGTGCGTGCTATTTATCAGGCACTTATCAAATTCTTTTATGTGAAGAGCTTTGAAAATTATGCTGATTTGGAGCTGATTGGGGTAAAATTAACGTTTCGCCCATACAACTTTTCCGCCCATCGGGGTAGATTTTCCAAAATCGGTGAAATATGTACATACATATGTATGTATGTACATATGTACATATGTATGTATGTGTCAAATGAATTTTTCTGTAGATTTTTGAAAATGAGTTTGAAGCCGATTAAATGGTAAACAAAAAGGTTGCATACAACAGTTTCCCGCGAGTTTTCCACTCTGGAATCGAATTGTTAAACTTCCGTCTTAGTATACACTTTCGCCAGAAATGGAAAATACTGCGAAAATCAATCAGTCAAGTACTACAAGTTCTTTCATATACATATGTACATATGTATGTATGTACGAGTATAAACATATGTACATATGTACATACATATGTATGTATGTGTGTTCGACTAATAAATTGATTGATAAATAAACTACTTTACGAGATACCCTCGTCGATTCATTCAGCAAAAAAAGCTTTTTAGCCCGTTTCAATTCAGCAACAAAAAAGTTCGTTTAGTGTTAGATTTCAACTCGGTGCCTAAACAATACATTGAATACATGCATACATTCTTGTATACATGTGTATGTACATACATATGTATGTAGCTCCTATTAAACGTGTTGAGATCATCGTTGATTATTCATACATACGTGTGTACATAGTACAAGCAATATAATTTTACAAATCACAAGTGACAACGTATGTACGTACAGTTGTATGCGTAACTACATGTATGTACACATATGTATATATACATATACATATATATATATATCCATACGTACTTAAATATAAACATGTATACAAATAAGAATGTTTTTAAACATATCCATTATGTTCTGTATAAACTACGTAAAATACGTTCATAGATACATACTTACATACATATGTACGTATGATATTTAAATCCATACATATGTACATATGTACATTGTATTTATGTACATATGTATGAAGTCCTCTATAATGTATAAATATACATATGTATGTATGTATGTAGATATGTGCATATTGTTATATCTATGCACATATATGTACAAAGGCGTAGCCACTTCCCACAAATGGGGGTCTGAATTGTTCTCACTTGTACTCTGTTTCTGAAAATTTGTTTTTGGTGTATTGGGCTTGTACAGTGTGTGTGTTCATCCATATGAACTCGATTTTTCACACCCTTCAAGCTAGGGTTACACAATTTTGTACACATCTTTGCATATGTATAAAATTATTTACCGGACTGACTGGTGACACACGGGCAGGCCCAAAGGTAGAAGCTAGAAACCTGAAATTCTTACAGTACCTTCCTTTTATACCATAGACGGTCACTCAAAAATGTTTGTTCAAAATATATTCGGAAGAATTAAAAAATTCATTTGAAAATGTTATGAAAATCTTGATATGGTCAGCTGCTGCATAACAAAGTGAAAGTGTAAAAGAGATAAAAAATATCTCCTTGAATCGCTCTCTCCACATTAAAACTTAGTATACGTGTGACTGAAATCTCCTTATTGCTTATGTCTCTCAGCCTGTTGTTTATGTTTTGCTTTCTATCTACGTTAGATTGAGCCAGTTATGTTTTACATATCGATAGATAAAGCGCAATGCTGCTGACATCGAATGTTTTTGTGATACCACGATTTCGATTATTTTAATCATTTAACTTTATGGAATACTGAATACTGCTGTGCCGATTTACCACATATTTATTTATTTATTTGGCTGACAAACAAATATATGTAAACTTTAAGAGAATAGAATAGTCTAATGGAAATCACATAAAATACTTGAGACGTCACCGACCCGATGGGGATACTTTATTTGCCCGTCCGGCTAGCTATGCCCCGAATCACAGCCAAGTCAATAGTCTCTACACCTGAATAGGGAGAAGTTAGTAGTAAAAATAAATTTAAATTAACTCTAAGTGTTAGGAAAAATTAAAGTAAGTTATATTAGCTATATAGTTATATAGCTAAATGAAAAAAAGAGAAGAGAAGAGAGAGTAGAGAGAGAAAGAGATAGGTATGGAAGTAACAAAGAAGACAAGATAAGTGAAAATGAAAATAGAGTGACAGTGAGAGCGTCGAAGCAGCAATAAAGAGTAGAGTGATGAGAGGCGAGAAATTAAAAGGAAATAGAGTGGAAAGTGAATATAGAATAGGGTTTTAATTTGAAAAAGAATAAAAATAAAATTTAATTTAAAAAAATAAATAAAAAAGTTGATAGAGATAGAATGGGAAATCAATGACCCGGTGGGTCATATATTGTTATTGTTATTATTATTATTATTATTACTATTATTATTATACCCCAGCAGGATATTACAATTTTGTCTCAAAATGTGTAATGGTCTGAAGGAGACATCAGACCCAACAAAGTATATATATTCTGAATCAGCATGAATAGCCGAGTCGATATAGCGATGTACATACATCTGTCCGTCTGTTTCTATGCGAACTAGTCTCAGTTTTAAAGCTATCGTAATGAAACTTGGCACATACCCTCTTTTTGCTGCAGGCAGTACATATGTATGTTAGAACCGGCCGGATCGGACCACCATAACACATAACTGCCATAGGAATGATCGGTCGATAAATATGTTTTTGTATGAAAAACTTTCCCAAGCCGAGTCTCTAGAGAGTTTATGCAATCTGGTCAAATTTGGTCAAAATCGGACCACTATATCACTATATCAAACTTTTTGTTTATACAAATATTACATCCAAACTAAGTGAGAGTTTTATTATACTTCAAATAGTTTCCTATAATTTGATCACAATCGGACCACATGGCTCCCATAAAAACAATCAGGCAAAAATTAAGTTTTGTATAAAAAACATTGCTGCTAGGCAATTATTAATACTTTATTTATTATTGTTATTGTTATTGTTATTGTTATTGTTATTATTATTATTATTATTATTATTATTATTATTATTATTATTATTATTATTATTATTATTATTATTATTATTATTATTATTATTATTATTCTTATTCTTATTCTTATTCTTATTCTTATTCTTATTCTTATTCTTATTCTTATTCTTATTCTTATTCTTATTCTTATTCTTATTCTTATTCTTATTCTTATTCTTATTCTTATTCTTATTCTTATTCTTATTCTTATTCTTATTCTTATTCTTATTCTTATTCTTATTCTTATTCTTATTCTTATTCTTATTCTTATTCTTATTCTTATTCTTATTCTTATTCTTATTCTTATTCTTATTCTTATTATTCTTATTCTTATTCTTATTCTTATTCTTATTCTTATTCTTATTATTCTTATTCTTATTCTTATTCTTATTCTTATTCTTTTTGTTTTTCTTATTCTTTTTCTTTTTATACTATGTTCCGAAGGGAAAATAGTATATTGGGTTTGCGAAATGTCCGTCTGTCCGTCTGGCCGTCTGTCCGTCTGTCCGTATGAACGCAATTATTTTGCCTTTATCTTTAAGCTAGAGCAACCAAACTTGGTACACATGTTGGTGTATATCGTCAATTTATGAAGTGTCGAGATATCTCTCACACCTTTACAGGTAGAGTCACCAAATTTGGCACACAGACTAATATTAACATTCTGGACAAATCTGCATCAAAAAATTTTGACACCCCCGCCCCCTCCCCGCAAATGAGAAAAATCTATATCTCCCACACCTGTACAGGTAGAGTCACCAAATTTGGCATACAGACTAATGTTGACCCTCTGGACAAATCTGCATCAAAAATTGTTGGACACCCCCACCCCTCCCCCACAAAGGAGCGAAATCTATATCTCCCACACCTGTGCAGTTTTTTTTCACGTCTCTTTCTGAACACACAAATAACCAAATTATATAGGACTGGGGACAAAGTATTCTGCAGTCGGGTGCGTCCGACTGCAACGTTCTTACTTGTTCTTTATTCTTATTCTTATTCTTATTCTTATTCTTATTCTTATTCTTATTCTTATTCCTATTCCTATTCCTATTCCTATTCTTATTCCTATTCTTATTCTTATTCTTATTCTTATTCTTATTCTTATTCTTATTCTTATTCTTATTCTTATTCTTATTCTTATTCTTATTCTTATTCTTATTCTTATTCTTATTCTTATTCTTATTCTTATTCTTATTCTTATTCTTATTCTTATTCTTATTCTTATTCTTATTCTTATTCTTATTCTTATTCTTATTCTTATTCTTATTCTTATTCTTATTCTTATTTTTATTCTTATTATTATTCTTATTCTTATTCTTATTCTTATTCTTATTCTTGTTCTTGTTCTTATTCTTATTCTTATTCTTATTCTTATTCTTTTTCTTTTTATACTATGTTCCCGAAGGGAAAATAGTATATTGGGTTTGCGAAATGTCCGTCTGTCCGTATGAACGCAATTTTTTTGCCTTTATCTTTAAGCTAGAGCAAACAAACTTGGTACACCTGTTGGTGTATTCCGTCACTTTATGAAGTGTCGAGATCGACATTACTTGACTCAGCTTCTTGCGCCAGAGCGTTTGGCAAATCACGTGGCTGAGCTGGAAGAACATCCCACTTTTTCTTCAATCCAGAAATGAATGAATATGGGGCGCATCGTTTTTGAATTTTTCGTTAGGGACTGCTGCTGCGATGGAGTCGTGCGTCATTAAAGTCTTGTTCGTCAGTAAGGGCAACTTTCTTTCTACTTCATCATAATATTTTAGTAGGGGCATATCGCCCTGTCTTAAAGTACTAAGTTCCTGGTGGATCACATGCACCGGTGTTTTTTTCGGCAAATGTGAAGTCCAATCTTGCAAAAATTGCTTTCAAATTTAGAAAGGTATTAAAAGATGCCAGCACTGCTGGTCTTTAATTTTGTTACAAATTATTGCAATGGCTTAATAGTGCCGAGAGCGCCCGTTGTAGTGCTCGAATACTTTGTAGGAGAGACATAATATTCCCGTTTCCCATCAAACTCGGGAATTGACTACAATGTCCAGAGGCTCGTCGCACTTAGCCCCTGGTGCAATTTCGGCTGCCTGGTATACGTCGACCTCTGGTGCCGCCACCTTAAGGCTATTTAGCTGATCTATTGACGCTGCTAACCTCTGCTCAAAAACTTGTGCCTGGCCTTCTAGAGTTGCTATTTGATTTTCACTCATTTTGCTTTGTTTTGTTTTTAAATAAGAGGGTATTAACTTGTCGTCACTACCATTGTCCAATGCAGTCGGTCTCCTGTGCATTAAAACGCAAAACACTAACACAAATACGAACTGGTATTGAATTTCAAGCAATCGTTTTGAGAGAAAAAACAACAAGCTTTTTATTCTATGTTCCCGAAGGGAAAATAGTATATTGGGTTTGCGAAATGTCCGTCTGTCCGTCTGTCCGTATGAACGCAATTTTTTTGCCTTTATCTTTGAGCTAGAGCAACCAAACTTGGTACACCTGTTGGTGTATACCGTCAATTTATGAAGTGTCGAGATCGATATTGATTGCAATCAAAAAGGTTTTTGTTCTAAAGTAACTCTCAGCTTTTCGCTAGGGTCTTTTTTTTCGGCCTTTGAAGATTTTGGTGTTTGTAACTTTAATTTGACAACTTAGGTTTTTGTTAGATGTTTTTTATTTTAGGTGTTTTATTCTCATTTTATTTATAAGATTGCAAATTGGTGATTGCAATTTTAATTTTGTTTTTCACTTAAGTTTGTTGTTGTTTTTTTTTAAACTTATTTATTTATCCTTTTATTAAATAAAAGTTTTTTTCTTTCTTCACGAACCTTTAGAATTTGTTTAAAGGTTTGTACTGCGGCATTAGCACTAAGATGTTACTGTTTTTAAGCTACTATAACCACGGCACTAGCACTACGATTTTTACCAGCTTTTTTTTAATTATTTTTTTAATTACCCAGGTATTGTTACTGTTGGGCACCAGTAAAACAATTTCCCAAATAATAATTAAAGATAATTTTTTTTTGTGAACAAGCCTTCGACTGTTCATTCGAGTATCTTCTTAAAAACTGAATTATGCTACATGAAGTTGTAGGATACAAAGCCCTTGGCCAGCGGCAGCGCCGGAGCATAGCCCTTGCTTAGCTGCAGAGCATGCGCCAGAACGCTGACTCAGCGCCTCGTGACCTTTCTTGGAGTGGTCACTCACTGGCATGCGGGTGTCGGCCTGATAGCTTGGTCAGCACATTTGGTCTTGTGCGTACTAACTTATATTCTGAATTACCATCAAAAGCCGAGTCAATAAAGCGATGTTCACCTGTCCGTCTGTTTCTATGCAAACTAGTCTCTCAGGCCCTTCTTTTTGCTGCAGGCAGTAAATATGTCGGAACTGTCCGGATCGGGCTAATATAACATATATGTAGCTGTCATAGGAATGATCGTTCAAAAACTTTACTTTTATATGAAAAACTTTTTTGCTTATGAAGATATCCTCACCAAACTTACCCTAACCGAGTTCCTGGAGAGCTTATACCAAATTTGGTCGGAATGTGACTACTATATCACATAGCTTCCATGGGATCGGGTGAAAAATTATTTTTTTTGTAACAACTTTTTGTTGTTACAAATTTTACATTCAAACTAAGTGAGATTTTTATTATACTTCAAATAGTTTCCTATAATTTGATAAAAAATCGGAGCAATCAGACGAAAATTGAAGTTTGTACAAAAAACATTGCTGCGATAACCACTCATTGCTCTGGGTAGAGCCATAGCAGCGCTTTGGGTTGGTCCATTTTACAAAAATTTGAAAATAAAGATTCAGCTGCTGCTGATCGAAATCGAAATTTGTATGGCTGGCGGGATCGTATGCTTCCGTAGCTCTTGCGGGTGGAGGGTTTTTGGGTAGGTTTCGATCGTGCATACAAAATTAAATTTGTAGAGGATCCCTACTGAACTTACCAGGAGAGGCTCTCCGAAAAATCATAGTCAATTAACACAAACGTGCTGAGGTGAGATCTCGTGAATAAGCAGTCCCGGACAAACAGCGGATCGTTAGCAGTAACTAACGTACGGACAGGGCGCTTGTGTCGCCGTCATTCAAATATAGCCTCACCAACCCCCCTCTATTCCCACACTATTTACCTACCACCATCCTATCCCCCCATATCTCATCCCGGGCCTGACTAAGGTGTCATCTGGACCGTGCCAAGAGTCAGCTTGGCTGGGGCCCGGGTTAAAAAATAGCTCAGTCGTGAACGTGTGGACCACTGTTTTATCCAGCCTTACCCGTTTACGGCGAATAAATAAAAATTTAAAATCCCCGCAGGATCTTCCAGCGGCTGATGTCGCACGGCATTATGAGGAGCGTCTCCTGGACAGGGAGGCCGTGGGCTATATGACATGAACAGGCGCAATCTGTGCGGTTCATGCGTCGAATGGTACCTCAGGTATCTTCAAATAGGGCCCTCAGAAAGACTACAGAGTCAAGAGGAGCGGCGGAGCAAGCCAGGACATCAGCTCCGAAGCGCTCTAACAGCAGCCTTACGCCGCCAACCGGTACACCAAAGAGAGCGTGCACTATGGTGTAGGCGGTGCAAGGACCAGCAGTAGTGGCCACCGCGTCAACTGCAAATGCCGCACAGGAGGCTGTGGAACACCCCAGCACATCACACGCAGCAGCAGTCTCTGTAGCACTTGGACCCTCTGCGACAGCGCCCACCGAACCTCGCGCGTCGTCGCACCTATAGCGGAGAATGTGAAGGTGGCCGTGTTGCTTGTGGACTATCCCCAGGTAATCCTCAGTCACAGGGAATTATCCGCGCTGGTGGAAATAGAAATCGCAGGATGGGACACTGCGCTCGCAAGAACGAGTAATGATATACCCTCACCACATAATATTACGGTCTCCTGTCCGAGAAGCGCGGATCCGTAAACCGATGCCTTGTTGGGTCTGCTGAGGAATCAAAACGAGACGGATTCATGGAGGGTACTATCTAGGAGAAACGAGGGGGCGGAGCCCTCTTCGTCAAAGAGATCGACGAAGTATCGCGGGAGACTATTGTGACCTCTATTGGGGGCATCAGCTCTTTTTCTGTTTCGGGTCGATCTCCGTGAGCGGCTTAAGGAGGTCGGGGAAGAACGTAGAGGAGGAAGTCGGCAAACACCTGACACCCAAAAAAAAACAGCAGAGAATGGCCTGCGGAGCAATGCGCACCTGTCCGACAACGGCTCTAGAAGTCTTAATGGAGCTCACTCCCCTCCACCACAAGATTGAGCTACAATGAAAAGCAACCCTTTTTAGAATATCATCCATAGGAGTGGGCAAAGATGGTATCAGCGAAGAAGATGCTGACAGATTAGAAAGATAACTCCCCCTATTTACACAACCAAGGGACGAAATGACTGCCGATTTTCTTTTCGAGTCTCACTTCGAAGTCCATTTGTGCAATAAAAAGAATTGGACGTCACTAGAGGACGTGCATCCCATGGAGAGTCACACAATCACATGGTACACTGATGGCCCCTGGGCACATACACCAGCATCTTCCAGGCTGAGGTATGCGCCATCTGGAGATGTTTTGAATTCAACATCCAACAGAACTACCAGAACAGAAGCATAGCCATACTATTTGATAGCCAAGCAGCAATAAGCGCTTTAAGCAGATCAAAAATAACATCGAAGTTGGTTCGAGAAGTGCGAACAAAATTAGACCACTTAGGCAGGCACAATAGGCTTGCCCTTAAGGCGGGGTCACACGATATGGCATTTTGAAACATATATATGTAATATCGTTATCGAAATCAACAGTAAAAAATTCGGTAATTTTAAAGTTTAACGGCCCCATATAAAGACTGCATTAGTCTTAAACGACGCGTCTGAAAATTAGAAAGCAAATTCCGGCGACGGAGCAAGACCTTATTGCCGAAATAATGAAAATAAATCTTCGATTTGCTATATCGTGTGAGCAAGTATCTCACTCGCAAAATCCATGTGGCAGTCTGCCATATGGTACTACCACGCTATGGTAACTGCCGACTGCCCCTATGTGGCAAAATGCCATATCGTGTGACCCACCTTTAGATGGATTCCAGGGCATCGAGACATACCCGGGAATGAAGCAGCAGATGAGTTAGCAAGAATGGGAGCAGGAAAACCTCTTGTAGGCCAAAACCGTTTTGTGGCATAAAAAAAACACAATACGAGAACATTTAAAGATAGAAGAAGACAAGCTGGAGAAATGCTCCAGGTCTAAGACAGGCCAAATGGATTATGACCAGAAAATATTCAAGCAGCTCATACCAATGGGGAAGAATTCAGTCATCGGCCTTTTAACAGGGCATTGTAGACTGAGAAGCCACTTTAGTAAACTAAGAATTGTGAGCAGTGGGCATGCAGATTCTGTAAAATGGGGGCTGAATCCCCTTTGCACATACCAACAGATTGCACTGCACTTGCTAGAAGAAGAAACAGGCTCCTGGGAAGGTATATCCTTCAAACAAGAGACATAGGTACTCTCGACCCAACTAAAATTATTGCATTCATGCAGGAGATGGCGTTGATGAGAGATCTTTAGGCTCAGAAGGAGGTACAAAGATCTTATAGGTCGCAGTGCAACGCCCCATCACCAATAATAATAATAATAATAATAGATATAATAACAATAATAGAATATTAACAAAATAAGGGGGAAAGCTTTCATTTCATTAATTTTATGTTTATGTGCATTGAAGGTGAGGTCTAGATGTAGTCTCCCAACCTAGATCTTGCGTTGACATTTCAGCAAGATCCAAGAAAAACAACAGTTTCTACACAACTATGTCACCATGTCATGTCATGTCTCCAGGAAGAATGGGAATAACTTAGCGATCCATTTTGTACATGACTAGCAGGTAACACCCCGGCCTTGCCCTGCGAAATATTTAGATGCACCTTGCATTATGTTGATTTTGACTACTCTAGTCAAAAATAGCATTTACACATTTTTCCCTCCCGTGGGAGTAGGAAACTAAATAGTTCAGCCACGTGACTTATGTTTTTTGTGTAGGGCTATCAACATGTCTAGCCGGTCTAACTAATCAAATAATCCCACTCATTTGACCTTGACTTCCATTACCCGCCCGTGGCGACGGGGAGTAGATTTTCCAAAATAATTTGGCATTTGAAAACCACTTCAACGAATAATACTAAGAATCCAGACTAAAGCTTTCCAACTATTTACCGCCCGTTGTATTGCCCGCAAAGTACCGAGGTTTTCCACCGATTTTTCGACCATGGGGCTGAATTTTCAAAATCGGTGAGACACTTATCGAATTATTTTAGGTATAGAGCTTTGAAAATGAATTTGAAGGTCATCGGACTAAAATGAGACTTTCGCCCATACAACCTTGCGACCCCCATTTTCCACCCATGGGTGTGGGATTTTCCAAAATCTGTTAAACAGGTGTCAAATGAATTTTCGTGTAGATCTTTGAAAATGAGCTTGAAGCCGACTGAATGGTAAACAAGAAAGTTTCATACAACAGTTTTCCGCGATTTTGGAAGTGGGTGGAAGTTTCCAAAATCCCGTCTTAGTGTGCTCTTTCATCATAGATGGAACTTACTGTGAAATTTTCAGCATCCTAGCTCTTACGGCTTGGGCTGTGCGATGATTGCCAATTAGTCAGTCAGTCAGTCAGCACGAACTCTTTTATATACTATATATAGATTATGTAGCTTTATAGTCAATAAAATGTGAATGCTGCTGGGTCGATTTACTATATAATATTAATAATATTGTCATTATGTAGTAAATCGGAACAGCTGCATTCACATTATCGATTGATGATCGATTTTCCATAAATGTGGCGGTCGGTCGATATTTGTTAGTACCAAAATATAATAAGTTTGCTGCCAAATTTGAGACTTTTGAATTTTTGTTGACTGCACTGCAGTGTACGGGACGTACTCAAACAGAATGCGATAAATGTAGGCTTGCGCTATGTTTTAACAATGGAAATAATTCTTTTAAAAGTTTTAACTTGCATTAAGTAAAGACCTTTTACCACCATTCCGCTATTTTCTGGATGTTAGTATTATTCTTCCAGCTACATCAAAACGATTTTAAAGGACGGGTGGGCGCTGTCGCCACGGGCGAGAAATGAGGGTCAAAGTCAAATGAGTGGGATTATTTGTTTAGTTACACACAGCCCTACACAACAAATCATTAGGCATTTGACTCAACTTTTTGGTTTCTACGGGAGGGAAAATTGTGATTTATTTTTGTGTATTTCTTACGGTTGACGTAAGTAGTCAAATTCACTTTAATTCAAATATTTCGCCGGGCAAGGTCGAGGTATTTCCAGCTATAAGTAATAAACAATTATAAGCATTGAAATTTAATTAATTTAATTTATATATATAGATGAACGCAAGGAAACTATAAAAGCTAGAGAAGCCAAATTTGAAATGTAGGTTAGTGTTTAGCAGGCGCAGATCAAGATTATTTCAGGTCCCCCCGCACCCCGGCAATTCGATAAAAACGTTTAACAAAAACAGTTTTAAAGATATAGACATGTGATTTTGCATCTATAATGCTTGGGTCGCTGTTAATCTGTTAAATTCAAGTCAATCGGATAATAAGCAGAGAAGTAATTCACTAAAGAAGATTCAGTGCTGCAGAGGGGGGGAAGAAGCAGCGCAGCCACCACTTGGAAGTTTTGACCTGGGTACATGGAGTTTCATAGTCGGATATACTCGACTATATCATTCTTACTTGTTTCGACTGAGTTCACAAATTTACAAGAGAGACACAAGAAAGCCACAAGAGTGGCTTAGAAATCATTTGTCGGCGCTGAATGAGAGAGCGAAATTTCATTACAATTCTAATGCTACTAAACATTAAGAGATCGACGCTGCAGCGTCGCTTACAATAGTTTTTTTTTATATTTCACTTCAATGTTATGATGTAATTTATTTATATAATTATTTTGCTTATTGCCTAACTTGAACTGCTGCAACAATTCATATTTTTAGAATGATGCGCTTAAGCCGTGATCCTACGACTAACTATGAGAGGTGTTCGAGTCAAATATCGATTTACAACTATCCTGATCATTTGAATCCATTTTACGATGAGGACAACCATAAACGATTGCGGTTTTGGAATTTTTCAAAACGCAATGATAGTACCAGACGAAGAAGCTTTTCCATAGGACAATTGCGAGATGTATGGTATGTTGATGATAATTACACTCTACTAATCAACAAATTATATAAAGCAACAAATAGCGACTATCTTTGGCGAGCCAAAAATGTAGCACTGTTTTTTATACGATTATTAATATAAACAGGTAAGAATGCTCTAGTCGAGTACTTATACTCGACTCAGCAACTATAAAAGCTAAATGCATCACATTCGGAATGTAGGTTCATGTATACCGTACGCAATGCAAGTTCGTTTAAAATTTCTGATATTTCCCCCGCAGCCCAGCATTTCGATAAAATCGTTTTAAGATAAATTTTTTAAAGATATTGATATTTCCCATGCATGATTATTAGGTTCCTCTTAATTGGTTAATCTCTTGATCAAGTCGATCGGATAATAAATGACCTCGGTAAGCATTTATAGAGCTTTAATTGGAGTGGACCTGAGTTCCGCCACACAGCAGCTCGTTTTAGAAAACATGTTGCAAAAATCAATTTTCGAGATATTGAATTGGAAAAGTAATTCGAAACTTTCATAATTTTAAAAATTTTTGTTTAGCTGTTCTAGCTTGGGGAAGTTGGACAAATTTGTAATATTTTGAATAGATACAAAAATTTGCTTAAATGTTAAATGCGTGTCTCATAAAAACCACATGAGATAAGTCACTGGTTATAATTTTTATGTTATAAGCGACAATTTTAGCATATGAATTCAAAATCGGAAGGACAAAATATTCATATATTTTTTTTTGAAACTTTTTTTTCTTTATTTTAGAATTTAGAATTGACTTTTAATAGAATTGGCAGGCGTGTAAATGAATTTTATTTTAGAAAAAATTAGAAGAGATATTCATAACAAGTAATGGGACCCATACACAAGGCAACTCAGTTGCCCAACTTGAGTGAGTTTTTCGAATGCGGCAACCGATTGCAATGTGTTTGGTACGACTGCCACAATGTTGTGCCAACTACATTCTGTATCAAAACCTTTTGTTACGAGCAGCGAGTTGCCGCAACTGGTTGTGGTGTATTTGGGCTACGCACAACTCAATCGACACAACTCGTGGGCGTTTCCCTTTGATTTTGTACTTTCTTGCTACTGTTTTCCCTGATCACCTGGTATTTGGCTGTGTGTGGTGTGTGAAACATTTAAAGATATCTTGCTGCCGTTCATAAGCGGTGATGAACTAGGCGTATACTAACTGTTCTAACAAGCACTCTGTCCACACGGCCACCGCATCATGAATGCTATCGCCGGCAAAATCAAGCTATGTGCATATAACATGGGCATGTCTTGTTAGCTTGGTTGCAGTTTGGTCGATTTCTGAAAAGAATTGACTGCGCTCAACATTGCCATGTGCTGTTGCAATTTTTCATTGCTCACGCATACTAAGAAGCAAGTGCATGTGCGTACTTGGACACACACACACAGAAACGAAATGAGAGCGCAAGCGACATAAGCTGTGCTCATCGTTCTGGTGTCGATCGGGTGTTCAGTGCCGGGGTGTTATTATTTTATTTTTTTGCCGAGCTGGCGATGCCCGACTGGGGCGCTAGTGCGGCTTTTTTGCCGAAGTCGCTCTGGGGCGCTTCGGTCAGCAAAGCATCTGGCCTCAAAAAAATCCTACCTTGACTTATCTATGTTAATTCAGTAATTAATGGTAATGTGTTGTATCAACCGGGCTAACAATCTCAGAATCTGGAAGCTTTTTGGTGTCAAAAGAAACAACATTCATGGGTTAGATGTTGTTATCATCACTTCTGATTTAAATATAGAGAGACGGGGATGAGAAATTAATCAATTCCATATGCCTATGCCCTTATGACACGAAATTAGTAATGTGTGTTGCATTAATATTAATTTTGAAGTAATAGGCTTTTTCGTTAGTGTGAGCGAGACAAAAACATAGTGTTCTAAGCGGCTGAATAAGTCATTAAATTGTGATAATCGATAGGTCGATTAGAAAAATACTGACTTGAAAAAAATCCTGGAATGAATTTTGCCAAGCGATTGCCAACATTTTAATAAAAGGCAAATTAATGTCGCTTATTGTGTTGATAAAAAACGAAATAGAAAAACTTTTATTGAAGTACACTGGAGTGCTGAAAATATATGCAGTTTGGCTGATACGTGGCGATACAGAAGGTTAATATATTTGGTTGACGTCCTCAGCTAATTTTTCCCAAAATTACTCAGTGATTTTCCTAAAAAATTGAATGTGCCGAAGTGATATTAATACCCAAACCAGGTAAGCCTGAACACCTGGTTTTTTCTATCAAAAATGCTTGAAACAATATTTTTGAATAGATTCTGTCCAGTACAGGAGGATTTAGTGCTATTAGTGTTATTTCGAAAAAGACGCGGCATAATTTCGGTTTATGAAGAAATTGTTAAAGCTAGCTAAAACATATCAATACGCTAAACAATCATGACAATCAAATTGATATTAACTTACTTGAAAACAGTTTAACTGTAAGGCGCCTAAAAAGACCACATATCCTAGATCTCCCATTTAGGCCAACTTAATTTAGTTATACTTCTTAGTTATGTAAACAATCTCATCATACTGCTTTACCTAAGCGTCTCGCTATTTATTGTTACGATTATTATAAAACACTTTGAAATAAGCAAACTGTAAATTCACAAGCCAATGATATTGTTAAAAAATGTAAAGGTTGCCACATAGGGGCAGTGTAAATAAAAAAGAAAATACTTGATATACCGAGGAAAAACAAAGTATAAGAAAGCGTCACAAATACACGTCCGTTTACTCATACGAAATGAATGCGAAAGTGTGTGTATATGTGCAAGTGTACCAAAATGTGCTTGTGAATTTTTGACCTGTGTACCGGGAGTCTCGTAGTCGGGTATACTCGACTACAGCATTCTTACTTGTTTTGAATTGTTCCTCCAATCGGCACATGAATTCAAATTCAACATAATTAATTTTAGCCAATATACTATTGTAGCTAACAATGTTAAGATAAATCACAAAAATCTATAATTTTTTTAACAGGAATTTAAAGTCGTTTTCTTTAAAAAAAAAGTCGTCGACTTTGGGAGTCAACAAAACATCTGAAAGTCCCCCAATTTTGCGGAGGAATTTGGATTTAAATACTACATTCGGGGTAAGTAATTATCCATAAACTCGGGTGCAAAATTGTACACGCACTCACTTTTTACCCTGTACCCATAATCTATCTTTATACATATATGTATATAAAACTCTTTAATCTGACTTACTGATTGATTGGTGACTGAAGGGAAGCCCAAACGGTAGAAGCTAGAAACCTGCAATTTTTGCAGTAGCTTCCTATTATACCGTAAAGTAGCACTTTGTTCAATATTATTCCGAAAGTGGGTTAAAACTGCATTTGAAAATTGTGGGAAAATCTCGGTAGGCACCAGCTGCTGCATAACAACGTAAAAGTTCAAAAGATATAAAAATCTGTCTCTCAGTTTTAAAGCTTATTAGTGCGACTGAAATCGCCATATTGATTATGTGTCTCAGCCTTTTGTTTATGGTTTACTCTCAGTGTTGCCTGGCGAAATATTTAGATTAAAATGTATTATTTTGAATTTGACTACTTTGTCAATTGTAAGGAATACACAAAAATAGCGCACCACTATTTTCCCGCCCGCAAGGGTAGACATGCCTAAATAGTTGATCCACATGACTCACGACATTTTGTGTACGACTATGAAAATGTCTTTGAAGCCGATTTAACTAAACAAGTAATCCCACTAATTTGTTCTTGACTTGCATTTCCCGCCCGTAGCGACTGGTAGGGGTAAATTTTCCAAAATCATTTGCCATTTTTAAAAATTATTTTTGGTTCAGATTTGAAAATGAGTTTGAGGCCAATTGCAAAAATAATACAGAAATTCCAGACAAAAACTTTCCAACTATTTTCCGCCCGTTGTGTTGCCCGCAAAGTAACGAGGTTTTTGTGTTTAGTTTTGGAAATTAGTATGAAGCCATTGGCATGAATAACAAAAATGCTGAATTCCAGACTTCACCCTTTTTCCGGCCGTGGGCGTGCATTTGTCAAAATCGGTACCATATGTGTCGAATTATTTCATGTAAAGTGCTTTGAAAATTAGTTTCAAAATATTTGGATGGTAAGCAGAAAAAATTTCAAATGAGTTTGAAACCAATCGGACTATGGTTAGGTTAGGTAAGGTTGCAGTGGCTGGATGAGAAAACTTGTTTTCTGATCCACACAAGGCCAGGTTTGGGCCTTTGTGATACCACATAATATCTCTTAAGCCGATTGTTCCCCTTTGGAGATTATAAATTTAAGAACAGTGCTTTTCTCTGTCTTGGATATTTCCAATAAGTTATTAAAGCTGAATTGCCCCTACTGAGTGCGGGCAGTGGCAGTGCCCCGTGAGAGCTCCTATCAGCATAGATACGTGAACTCTTCTATGTTTGATTAAGGCGGTTGTACGCTTTGTATGTGCGTTTGGATACAGCACATGTTGTGAGATTTTTCCAACGTTCGGCCATTTGACGTTTCGTGAGAGCTTTTCTGCGCAGTCTGAAAGTGGACAGAGGCATGACCACATTACTCCTCTCTGCGAGGATTGTTTGACGGGTGCTTTGTCTGGCTAGTTCATCTGCTATTTCATTCCCTTCGATATTTCGGTGTTCAGGCCTACAGACGAGGTTGAAACTGAGATGTTGCATTATTAGCGCATGAGTCAAGCGCCTTTAGTCAATGTTCCTTTCACTTAGAATATGTGGACGTAGACAAAGGATGGTTTTTGGATAGCCTGCACTTCTGCTTGGTTCACACTACACTCGTCAGGGAGTCGGAAATTTGCCATAATCCTTAGTTAGGGAGGGAATACGTCACATTCTTCTTTCGTTCTTCCTGGTGTGTGTGTGGGTGGCTGTACCCAGTCTTGTCGGCTGGGTCGCGTGACAGTATATCTTCGGTCAAAGATCAGTTGTTGTATGCAGTAATCTGTTTTCAGGGGAATCTGTGGAACGAGTTTGAGCACAAGAGAGTGCCCCGTATTGCTCGCGGTTCAGTTGCATGATTTTTTGAGTCTCATGGCTGAGATACTTGCCGTCTCCTTGGATAGTAGATCCAGTGGTAATAGATGAAACAGGGTGTTAAGGGCTTCGGTTGGGGTGGTGCGTAAGGCTCCACTCATGCAGATTTCCGCACCTTTTTTAACTCTGTGAATTGATTTGAGGCTTAATGGTAGATCGAGGGACGGCCACCACACCAGCACTCCATAGAGTAGGATATGTCTTATGACTGCCGTGTGCAGCTAGTCGTCTACGGATGAAGAGAATACGCTTGTCACCTTCCAGTATAGCTTGCTGTCAAGAACTGCGCCTAGTTCCGTCTTGTTTAGATTGACTCCTAGTCCACTTCTTCTGGTCCATCTTACGAGATCATTAGGTGTTAATTGCACAATGTCACATAGGTTCTCTGGAAATTTTCCCTGGGTCAGGATAGCAGCATAGTGTGCGTAGGCAACAACCGTATGTCCATCTTCTTCAAGGATGCGAAGCACTCCTCAAGCACTACTGACCTATCTGTGCGTTAAGGACTCCCTCAGGCAGGAGCTCACCGTCCTACTTGTGATCAGTAGTTCAATGAGCTCGATCAGCAACACGAGGCCCGCTTCGTCTTTCTTGGAGCTTTTTTGTAACTGTTTAGTTCGGCCTTGTACTGCGCCTAAGTGGTGTCTAGAGCGGTGATTGATTGGCGCGATCGTTTTCCTGCACTTTGTTTTGAGTGTTTCGATATCGGGGACCACCATGGTGACTTGAAAGCTTATTTTGGAGTCCGTTTTGGGCAGTATTTGTTAAGAGGATCATTACATGCATTTGTAAGGGTGCGAACTAAGGAATCCACCTGTTCGGAGTTTTCCGGGATTAGGGGCGGGATTGATGCCAATATCTTCCTCATGAGTCTCATGAACCGGGATTCTGGGTCTTTTTGAATGTTAAACGGGATTGTGATACTACTAGTTCAATGTAGCGGTGGTCTAAAAGGAGTCTTCTGGTAGGACTCTCCAGGACACAACCCGCTGAGAAATGTTGTCTGACGTGAGGGTGATGTACAAGACTTCAATCTATTTTTAATAATGAAGGTGGAGTCATTACCTCTATTACATAGATTTAGATTGGTTCCAAGAAAGTAATCAAAAAGTAACACCCAGATCGTTGATATCAGTACTCGTACCTGTGCTGTGCGTCACAAGCTCATGGAATAAGGTAGGTCGTGTGCGGCTCTCGTCGTGAGCGAAGTAGAAAGAAGCCAACCTGTTGTGGTTCCCAGCCAGTTCAAGGCTGGCTACCGTGATGCCCCCATCATTGAACTGGGAGAGTAGGAAAGCACTATATCGTTTCTTTATTAATTAGCAGGTTCTTGTTTTAACCTTATCGGTTGTGTGGATACGGGTGTATTTGGGCGTTCTGAGGCCACAGACCCTGTCATCAGCGATCCATGGCTCCTGGACTAGGACTACATCTACTACGCCAGGTGGTTGGCACAGCAAAAGCGCAGCGGAGGCTGCCTTACTGTGGTGCAGATTGATTGGGATTACCTGCATCACAGAAGACAGCACACGCTTCAGCGTTAGCTTCAAGCTGGTTTTGCCCAGGAGCTCGTGCTGGGTGTACATCCAGCCTTGTGAGGCCCCGTAATCTGATCCCAAAGATCCCGGCCTCCATCTCCTCGGTCTCACTGGAGGTGAGGTCTACCGATTCCGTCTCTACGCAGGCTTCTAGGTTTGCTTGTGCGCCCGCATCTGATTTGTAAACATTAACATTTACCTTACCGAAACCGTAATTAATTGTACCGCTCCTCCGCTCCATGTACTTCAAGCTCTCGTTATTAATTTTGAACACCAGCTGCATGGTGGCACGGTTGGTCTTCTCAATTTTCAGAACCCTCCATGGGAAAGTCCTGCTTGAAAAGCTTTATTACTTCTAAAATTGCCGCTGGCTCCGACGGTAAGTTGGGCAGCCAAGCTCTGGCCTCGAGAATTCATCTTCGCAGGCGACTAGCCTGATGGTTTCTTGGAACCATCCTGCGTCCTCGCAGTAAGGCGGTGGACCAGAGCTCACGCGCCACATCTCGACAGCGACAGGATTCAAGACAACCTGTATTGATTGATGCTTCGGGATTCAAACTGCTTGGTTGCTTCTGTCGCTAACCCCGAGTATGATGTTATTCTTCCCCATTTCCGAAAAGGATCGAGTCAAAGGATCTTGGGTTCTTGCTCCCGTTGGCGCTGCGCTTGGCTCTTCATGGAACGCTCCGGCTTGCTTGCCACGCGCTCCACAGGGTCTTCCTTGAACTTGAATTCAGGCAGAACGGCTTTTGCCCATGCCAGATTCTGCTGGATCTTGGCAAAATCCGACTCCGACGCTTGTTGGAGGCTGCCTTGTTGCTCACCACTAAGCCTGCTTCTGACCTATTCTCAGCTGACCCGCCAGTGGAACTGGTGGCTTGCTGAGGTCTGGGGCAGGATTAGTGTGATTCTGCGGTAAATCACTTAACTTCGGGCTCCTCTCCGGCAGTGCACCCGATCCCTTTCCAGTTCACACGCCAGTAGCCGAGGGTTTATTTGTGGCTTTGATGTGCTCTTTCGGCTTGAGCCTCTTTTCATACCGGAGCTGGTGACTCCTTCCGGCTTTCCTTGAGTGCGGACTCATTTTTGCGTTGTGTTATTGTATTGTATTTCATCGCTATTTGGACCCACGATTGGCGGAGAAAGGGAACTGTCCACCCGGGCAGAGATCCGCAGTACCCGGATAAGGCACGACTGTTTTTGCTGAACGTGGGCCAGTCTGACCATCGGCATGGGTCGGATAACACCTTGGTCCGACCCAGGTTTTAGATATAGGGTGTGGGAGGTGGGTAGGAACGCATGTGGGGAGTAGGTGTGTGTTTATTTTTGTATTTAGCTTGTATTTTCATGCCCGCGATCTTTCGTAACCGCACGTCATGTGGCGCTCCCCTCGGTCGGTTGGGCGGGAGGTGGGTTGCATTTATACTTGGGTCCGCGCGTTAACAAGCCCGTGCTTGGTGTCGTTGGGCCACTTGTATGTACTGTTGGTTAGTACAACAACGTCCATGATGACCATTCAATTTATCGCTTATTTTTAAATCCAGTTTAATTGTTGTACCTGAACTACCAGCCACACTTCTACAATAGCAATTGTCTTTGCACAATGTGTAACCGAATCTTCCGAACTGGAAGATTTGGAAAATTTTGTGGCAAAGTGCCCAATACTGCAGGAGTTAATAGAACCACATCGGAAAACCTCTGTTGTCAACGAATAGTGAAAAGCATTGCCGATAATATTATTACTACTATACTATTTTGAAAGACTCAATAATACAACTTACCCTGTACCCATAAATGGGTAAAAAGGGGGTACTCAATCTGTGCAAATGTATGTAACAGGCAGAAGGAGACATCTCCTACCCTATAAAGTATATATATTCTTGATCAGTATCAGAAGAGATTTCGATTTGGCCATGTCCTGTCTGTCTGTCTGTCCGTCTGTCCGTCTGTATGAACGCGTTGATCTCAGCAACTACAAGAGCTAGAGACACCAAATTTGGAATAAAGGTTCCTGTATACCATACGCAGATCAAGTTTGTTTCATATTTCAGATATCTCCTCCCGTTCCCCCGCAAATCGATAAAAAACGTTTTACAGTAATTTTCTAGGTATAGCTTTAAGATTTGGCATGTACAATACTTTAGTTACTCTTAATCTACTGTCCAAATTTCAAGTTGATCGGATAATAAACACGGAAGTTATTCACGAAAGAAGATTTAGTGATGCAGCGAGGGGTGGGGAAGAAGAAGCACAGCCACCATTTAAAATGCTTCGCTTGCGCTGTCGCTTTTGCCGCGTGTGTGTGTGCGTCTTTGTGTATGTGTAAGTGGACGTAGATGTGATTGGATGTTTTAGACCAGGGTACAGGGAGTTTCGTAGTCGGGTATACTCGACTATAGCATTCTTACATGTTAATTAAAACAACGCATGCGTATGTCACACATTTTTAAATTTTTATTTAAAAATATTATAAAACATGAAAGTCTTAATACATTATTTATTTATCTTGTCAAAAAGCTATCAAAACATGCACCTATCTATCAACTGGCCAAAGTTGTGCACTCTGTTCCTGCAACGCAATTCAGTGTCGAAAGGGTCTTTTCTGGCCTCAAATAGGTGTTATCCGATCTGAGGTGCAACCTCACGGCAGAGGGCGTTGGGAAGGGAGACGTTCTAGGGGAGATGTATCTAGTAATACTACGACCACGTACACCTATGCACGGAATATATGACCAGGAGCAGGCAAGGATCCTACCGCTGGCGCTCTACTGGTGAAGTTTTATACCAAAGTTACGACTCTGCGGGGCCTGGGATTACTTGCACGGGCAACAGGATAATCCTTGCTTGGTACTATAGTTAGTCTTGTCAATGCTGGGATTACTCACACGGACGACGGCATACACCTCGCTCTACGTTATCGGTTAGTTTTTTCAATGCCGGGATTACTCACACGGACGGCGGGATATACCACCCTCTACTTTATTGATAAGCGTCTAGAGAACGCCGGTGTTACTCACACGGACGGTGGGATACACCTCGCTGTACGTTAGTAATTAGTCTAGTGAATGATGCGATTACTCACACGGACGGTGGGATACACCTCGCTCTACGTTAGTGGTTAGTCTAGGCAATTCGAGTTACATGCTAGTAACTAGACACCCGCTTTGTTATGTTTAATATCTTTAGTTATATCTCTTACAGTTATTTTGATATTTCTACGCGTACCCTGCTGCACTGTACCGGCGAACGGCTTTCGACTTATGCTCTGTACGTGTTTTCCGACGCACGTTTTGTCGCATTTGCTCTGTGTCGCCAAGTGATCTACTTCGCCCGGGTCAGCCACGCGCTACCCTCAATACCGCAATTCTACCACGAGCTCTCGCTCTCCTCCTCAGAGCTTTTGCTATTCACCTTAGAGCTTTTGCTCTGGCTGAAGCCGTGCTCTAGCGGCGGATTGTTGCATTCAAATTCAAACGCTTACACTAACGGTCTTTCTAATAGTCTGACTTATAACTTCAGCGAGCTGGGCTCTGGCCCCCCCCGTTACTCCAGAGTCGACAGCGTCACCTCTCCGGCGGCATTGATTGTCACACTGTAAAGATGCTCGCCCTCCGTTACGCGGAAACGTGTGCGATGAGCCTTACCAGCATATCGGGCCAACTCTACCTGTATAAGTTTTACCACTCGAGGGAACCCGCTGGAGTGTGATCCTGCCGATCGATCTGGGAGTGGGAAACTTGCGCGGACCCATCCTCGGAGCCGGTCCACTCGCCGAGCGTTGACCCCAGGCCTGTTTCCAATTCCTCCGCTCAGTAGAACAGGTCTAACACGTCCTCCCACAGCTTCTTCTCGTCGAAGGGACCCCCTGGTGCTTCGCTGGGTACTTCCCTCGGCGCTGAGTCTACCGCCTCTTCTGGCGTTTCGGCCACCGCATCCGGGACTACCTCGGTCTCGGCTGGGTTGCAGTTTTCCCACGCTTTGCAAGGTACCAGCTGTGGCATCGTTCCTTCAAGGGGCACCCCCGGCTCCTCCGCGGCCATGCGGCCGGCCCTCGTCGCGAACATTGCCCTGGGGCCCAACCCTTGTGGCGGAGAAATGCGGCCGCAGCTACGGACTTCCTCCCATTGTAGGGGACAACCGTCCTGGCGTCCGCGGGGCACACGCTGTGGTCGTAGTTGTGGTGTAGGACCGTTCGGCGCTACCACTACGGCACCTCTTGTCTTAACGCGTCTCCGTCACTTGATGCAGATTTTGATGGCGTTTGGACTGATGCCCTGCTTCCGAGGCGAATAATGCAAACTGATTCGGGGAAAGATGCTCCCGGGTCCACCTCGAAGTGGACGGAGTTATTACTAGTGGTTGACAACGTTCTAAATCGCGCTCGGCTCCTCGTCTGCGGAATCCTGATCCTCTTCTTCTGCTGTTCCCTAAAAGAATGGTTCAAGTTGCAGTACGTTAGCCACCCTTCGTTTGCGCTCGCCTTGTTTCGCGAGGCGCACGATTTTGGGGGAGACAAACTTAACAGCCCGATAGGGGCCTTCAAACTTGGGCGCCAATTTCGCTGCAAAGCCCTCTGCAGCATTGGACAGCCGATACTTCTTCAACAAAACCATCGCGCCTAGCGCAGGTCGCCATTCTTGTCTTCGTTGTTTGTAATGCCGGGTCTGGTCCTTAGAGACATGCTGAAGATTGCAGTGGACGATATCAAATACTTTTTTTAAGCTGTTAGCGCAGTAGTCGCCGACTCCAGCGTGACCTCATCGTATAAAACGGCAGAAAGACGTGGTTCCCTGCCCTGCATTAAGAATGCTGTTGTCAACCCGGTAGAGTCAGCCACACTGGAGTTGACTGCACGCGATATTTCAGGCAAGAGTTCGTCCCACGAACTCTGATGGACTTCAATAAATTGTGCTATTATGGTCTTCACAGTGCGGTTGGTTCTCTCAGTGGGATTGCCTTGCGGACAATAGGGGTAGTATATTGGATTTCCATTATCACATTCGAACTTCTTGGGCACCCCAAACCTGCTCAAGATTCGCTCTCGGAAGACTGTCTGTAATTGAGCTGACGTGACTTTTCGGAAGGGGACCAATTCCACCCACTTAGAAAACGTATCATGGTATACCAACAACATTGAGTTGCCGTGCATTGATCGCGGCAAGAGACCAACGAAATCGGCACATAATACTGCCATAGGATCTGCCACCTGCCGTGTCAGCATTCGACCGGCCGGCTTTAACTGTTCCATCTTAAACTTTTGTCACAGCTCACAGCACTTCACACATTTGGCGGCATCCCCAAACATGCCAAGTCAATAATACCTCAGGGCGAGTCTAGACACAGTTTTCCTAACGCCTTGATGTCCAGATTCCAGGGAATGTAATCCTCGTCGTCTGGCCTATGCCCCAAGTGTCGGTAGAGCTGCCCATTTTCCTCGACATTATCGGGATACTTATCTGGCTCTTCAGCGATCTTAATCCGCATACTCGCGATCCACTTGCAGGGGGTCTCGACTACCACTGCTTGCTGGCAGATCTCTAGATGATGCCTGGATAATGCGCCGGCAACCACATTTAGCTTGCTCTGACGGTACTGAACATCAAACTGAAACTGTTGTAGTTCCAGCGCCCATCGTGCTATCATACCGGAAGGACTTTCGATCGAATTCAACCACTTGAGAGCAAGGTGGTCTGTGATCACGTCGAAGCGGTACCCTTCGAGGTAACACCTTAGCTTCCTGATCGACCACACAATCGCGAGACACTCCTTCTCAGTGGTGGAATAATTCTCTTCAGCCTAGAGCAACTTCCGGCTCTCATAGGCTATTACCCTCTCCTGCCCCTCTATCGTTTGCGTCAGTACCGCACGGAGCCCATAATTGCTCGCGTCGGTCTGCAACACGAATTTGGCTGAGAAGTCGGGGCACGCTAGAACAGGGGCAGTGGTCATACTCTCTTTCAACTGACGCAGTGCCTCCTCCTGCTCTTTCTCCCATGACCACTTCCTACCTTTTCTCAGAAGTGTCGTCATCGGTTGTACCAGGGTCGCAAAATTGGGTACAAATCGACTGTACCACGAAGTCATACCGAGACACTGGCGCAACTCCTTGAAACAGGATGGGGCCTTTAGATTTCGGATCGCCTCCACCTTTTCAGGGTCCGTCCGAATGCCTTCTCCCGTTGTCGGAAAGAAACTACACTTCTTTCGGTTCACCTTCAAGTTGGCGGCCCTTAAACGGCGGAAAACTTCCCTTAGATTAGCAATATGTTGTTCCCGGGTCGCTCCTATCACCACGATGTCGTCTAGATAGGCGAACGCGTGTGGCTCCATATCAGGCCCTATCACCGAATCTAACGCCCGCTGAAACGTTGCGCATCACGTCGGCATCACCCGCCATTGGAACAACCCCCTCCCGGGCACCGTGAACGCCGTGCACTCCCTGCTATTGGCCGCCATGGGGATTTGCCAATACCCGTGCTTCAAATCTAGAGTAGAAATGAAGCGAGCATGGCGTAATCTCTGCAGGATATGGTCAATCCGAGGAACTGGATAAGCATTCGGTACTGAGTACGCATTGAGCTGCCGGTAGTCTATACACTTGCGCCATTCCCCAGTCTTTTTCTTGACCAAGACTATTGGGGCGCTGTGTGGACTACGCGACGGCTCAATGTCACCCGCCCAGATTAGCTCCTCCACCTGCTCATCGATTACCTTTTGCATAGCCGGGTTCTTCGGATAATATCTCTGTTTCAACGGCTTGCTATCCTTCATTATAATTCGATGCTCGGCGATATGCGAGTCTCCTTTAGATTCTCGAGGGGTGCCAGCTCTGATTCCAAGATCTCCTGGAGTTCTGGTTCCAGATTTGCTGGCCATCCTGCCTCCACCACGGGGGATTCACAGCGACTCTCCTCTTGAATGACCGACAACTCGAGCCGGGAAGCCTCGTCCCGCGGGTAGACTTGGCTCTCACCCACACTTACGACCCCCCGATTCCTGCTTGCTATCCCCGCTGAACCTGGGCAGGATTTAATCCGCGCCCCTCTTATCTCCATCGCCCGACATTCCATTGTCGACGAACCAGTGCGACGCAGGCTGAGCCGCTTGTGCTGTTCTAAGGCAGCCCCCTCCTCCTCGAGATCGGCCTTTCCGGTCTCCGAGCAGCGCTTGGTTCCCGTCTTTCCCTCTACACCCACGCTATCCGGTTGCCAAGCAGGCGTTCCCCTCTCCGCATGCGGGATGCCTTCTATCGGCTCCTCGTCGGTAGTCGATACTGCCAGCCCTGCGGTCGGTACCGCCACCGTCTCGAGGATTAGTTCCGCGTTGCCGCATCAGAAAATACATACCGAGGATGATGTGGTCCAACATGGAGGGCATAATCAGCATTGGCGTGCTGATTGTCCTTTCCGCCATGCTGACATCCACCCTCAGTAGCCTATTCACTTCCAAGGTCGATCCGTTCGCTAGGTGGATCCGCGTCTGTACATCCTGTGCCTCCCCTTGAATTGCGCACGCAATCTTCGCTAACGAAACTGCGTGTCGCTTCAGTGTCGATCGTGGCAGATCTGACATGCCCTCCAATTTCTACTGTAGCGACGATTCGGCCACCCTCTACAGTCAGGGGAGAATCTACTTTCAGGCGACGGTCGTTTCGGCGTCGACCTGATTCCTGTACAGGAGACGCCGCTGCCCGTTTCCCGCCTCCGATCGCCGGCAGCAATCTGGCGTAGTTATTCCCTTCTTCCCGCATTGCCTACAAAAATCTAACCGCCTAGTCGTCCTTCTTGCCCACACCGGTGGCACGCCCTTCGCGGATCAAAGCCTCTCCCCTCATCCTGGCTCATCATCCGGTTTGCCGCCTCCCCATAGCCTGACGCCATCTGCGCGGGGATCTCACCACCGGTCGCAGCCGCCGGAGGACTCCTGGGTGGGGAACGAAATGGATTGCGATGCCTACTCTTAGGCTGGGCCACGGGGACCGGGTCGGCTTGTGATCGCCCATGCACCGCCTGACCAGTGGGTGCCCTTGCCGAGTTCTTTGAACTCCGCCTCCAGACACTCTCGAGCTCCACGGCCAATTGCGTCAACTCCGCGTGGTGCATACGTGCCCTGAGATCGATCACATAGTCTTTAAACTGCTCACCGCTGCGCTGCACGCGGGCCCGAATTTCGTCTTCCAACCGCTCAAAATAGCGAGGCGGCAGAAAGAATTCCAGAAATCCCCTCCTAAACGCCGACCACGACACGTCCCTTAACCCAATGGTCATGAACCACCTGGCGGCTTTGCCGACAAACACTTCGCCCATCACCCGGGGCATACGGTCCAGATCAATGCCATAACGGCCCGTTCCTCGAAAACTTCCAAGAATTCTAGAGGGTCTACCAGGCCATCATATCTCATCCCCATTTCCGGACCTGTTCCGGAACATAAAAGGAACACCTGGCATCTGGCTGGGGATAAGTTCTGGGAACATAGATATCTCCGCGAGGACTGGCGAGCGATGGCCCGGCCTCAGTGTCGATATCCACCACTCCCCGGACTCCCTCCACCCGGATTTCGGGCACACACCGCGCACCAGGGACATTTATTTGAAAGGCAGGGGTAGGGGTACGTTCGTATAGATGCGTACACCACAGGTCAGGCTCTTATGTTCGACGGGACGGGCCGCCCACGCCGGTCAAACCGCCCTCCCAACGTGCCTCCAAAGTCTTAGCGTACTGCGCCTCCAATTCGGCCAGACGAATTTGATAACACGGTAGGAGCCCTCTGCAGCATTGGACAGCTGATGCTGCCTCAACAGAACCATCGCGCCTAGTGCAGGTCGCCACTCACGTCTTCGGAAATTGTAATGGCGCCCCTGGTCCTTAGAGGCACGCTGAAGATTGCTGTGGACGATATCAAAAATTTATTTTAGCATGTTAGCCCTTTCCCGGGGGTCAAGCGCAGTAGTTGCCGACCCCGGCATGACCTCGTCATACATAGCGGCGGGAAGACGCGGTTCTCTACCCTGCATCAATAATGCTGGAGTGAACCCTGTCGAGCCAGCCACACTGGAGTTGACCGCAAGCGATATTTCAGGCAACAGTTCGTCCCACGAACTCTGATGGCCTTCAATAAATTGCGCTATCATGGTTTTCACAGTGCGATTGGTCCTCTCATTGGGATTTTCCTGCGGACAATAAGGGGCAGTATACTGAATTTCCACGCCCAAACAACCCAAAAACGACTTAAAATTCTTGTTCGTGAATTTTACCCCATTATCACACACGAACTTCTTGGGCACCCCAAACCTGCTCAAGATTCGTTCTCTGAATGCTGTCTGCAGTTGACTCGCCGTAGCTTTCAGGAGGGGAACCAATTCCACCCACTTCGAAAAAGCATCATGAAATACTAACAACATCGAGTTGCCGTGTTTCGAACGCGGCAAGGAACCAACGAAGTCAGCACATAATACTGCCATAGGCTCTGCCACCTGCCTTGTCAATATTCGACCGGCTGGCTTTAACTGTTCCAACTTCAACTTTTGACATAGCTCACAGCACTTCACATATTTGGCGGCATCGCTAAACATGCCCGGCCATTAATACCTCTGGGCGAGTCTAGACACAGTTTTCCTCACGCCTTGGTGTATGGCAGTGGGAGCGTCATTCCAACACGCATACTCGCGAGCCATTTGCAGGAGGTTTCGACCACCCATGCTTGCTGGCAGATCTTGTAACGAATCAAATGTCCTGCCGGGCTTAGCTCGGTCGGTCAGGATCCGTATCAACAAATTTGTATTTGGACACTTGCGATAAATAATGACTCTCGATTTCGATGATAATTATATTTATTTGCTGACCATATTTTAAGTGTAGGTTTAGTTTTAGTGTATGATTCCTGTGGTGGCCGCTGAGAGTATCCTGGTGATGCACCGACTCGCCGTTCAGCGTCGCCTGTTCGCTAAGAACCACCCACTCGCTTTTGGCTCGTGGGATAATTCCGCGTAGCAAAGCTCCGCCTAGTTGCAAGTGGCCGCGCACCCGAATAGCTGGCTTGGTAGTGGTGGTGGGATCCGGCGGGGATCCTTGCTGGAACTGTTGGGACCCGGTAGGGATCTTTGCTGGAACTGGTGGGATCCGGTAGGGATCCTTGCTGGAACTGGTGGGATCCGGTGGGGATCCTTGCTGGAACTGGTGGGATCCGATGGGGATCCTTGCTGGAACTGGTGGGACCCGGTGGGGGTCTTTGCGGGAACTGGTGGGATCCGGTAGGGATCCTTGCTGGAACTGGCGGGACCCGGTGGGGATCCTTGCTGGGACTGGTGGGATCCGGTAGGGATCCTTGCTGGAACTGGCGGGACCCGGTGGGGATCCTTGCTGGAACTGGTGGGATCCGGTAGGGATCCTTGCTGGAACTGTCGGGACCCGGTGGGGATCCTTGCTGGAACTGGTGGGATCCGATGGGGATCCTTGCTGGAACTGGTGGGACCCGGTGGGGGTCTTTGCTGGAACTGGTGGGATCCGGTGGGGATCCTTGCTGGAACTGGCGGGACCCGGTGGGGATCCTTGCTGGAACTGGTGCTGCTCTCCTGTTACGCCAGGATTTGTCAGGGCTCTCCTGCTATTCGCGAGGATTTATCCCGTGACTCTCCTACTACACAAGGATTTGCATACGACCCGACTGCACAGTGACTCGCTGTGTTCTCCTGTTACGCAAGGACTCGTCAGTGTTCTCCTGCTATCCGCAAGGATTGACCACTTGACTCTCCTGCTACACAAGGATTATTGCACAGGACTCGGTTGGTTGGCTGATGTATCCTTGCGCGGGACAAGAATACTTGGCGTGGTTTGTAAGTTGCTGCGACGTTGGATTGTGCTGTTGACTCCGTTGACTTGTTTTCTGTCTGCCTCCTTCGTGCGTATTACTGTGCCCTTTTATATGTTTATCAACTGTCGTTAACTGTTCTTTTGTCATCGCAAACGTACTCAGGCACCGTTTCTGGCTCTTCTATAACGGCACTAAGTCCCGTTGTGGGTTGTCAGCGCTTGCTGTGCGACGGCGCTGTTGCTGCCTATTTCGCGCAACGAGAGAGCGCATGTGTAAGTGGCCGTGAGAGTCTACTCACCGATGCCCAGAGGCTTAGTTGAAAGGGGTCGTTTAGTAATGTTGTGGGGAGCCGGCTAAAGCTCCTCACACTCTCCTCTTCCGTCGGGAGCGATGTGTTTTTCCTACCCTTTTTCCTTGTTTGGGTGAAATTTCCCCGCTACCCTTAAGACTACATAATTATATTTTTTTTCGTTGGTTTCTTTTTTTTTCTTTTATTTCAGTTATTTATTGTTGTGCGAACACGCGGTGTTGGCCTTTGGATGACTGGATGCGGTACCGCGTAGTGCCGACCCACATTAACTGGGCGGTCCGCCAATCCCGGTTAATTGTTCGGGCGTACGCGGCCACCGCCTCCGGCCATTCTTCGGGGCCCACCTCCCTCCATCGATGGTCCACTCCCGGGCCGGCCCATGAGGCCTGGCGGAACAGTGTCGGCCGCCGTTCCACCGCTCCCTGCTCCATATTTGAGCGTTGGCGGTGCAATACCGGTCGGAACGTGGGTGGAGGGGGTGGAGGTGACTCCGGTGTGGGGGCACGTGGTCGGGGCGTCACTGGCCGGGGTGGTGTCGGGCTTCGGTCGGCTCGGGGGGGCGTTACGGCCGCCAGGGTCCTCGGCCGTGGCGTGATCGCCCGGGGGGGCGTCGGCGACCTAGGCGTCTGGCGGCGTTGTGCTCCGGATCGGCCGGTACTCGACCACCTGTACGTCCTGTCGTACTGGCCTCCCGTCCCGCATGACCGAGCGTTGCACGCGGTAGACGTGCCTGGTAAGGGGTGGCTCCGGTGCCTCGGACTCCGACTCCGAAGATATGACGACCACCTCCGTAGGGCGGTCCAGAACTGGCTCTGCGGAACGGGGCGGTGGTGTCATCGGCGTTGGCGTCGCGGGGCGTGGCTTCGGCTGTACCATGTCGACTGGCTGCTCCCGTGGGGCCTCTAGTGTCGGCGGCGTGGTGCCCGGTGTTGGCCGTTTTAGAGCCGGTACCTCGGCCGATGGATTCACTGGTGGTGGCCGGATGGGCGAGTGGCGACCAGGCTTTTGGCGGGTGGCCGCCGGTTTTCTTACCGGCCTTCGGGGGTGGAAGGGCAGCCGCGTTGCCGTCCTCCTCGACTGCCGCCGCGGTGCCGTTTCGCTATTGCGTTCAGTTGGCGTTTCCATTTTGATGTGATCCTCGGCTGTTGGGGTTGTGGCTTATATAGCTGTTGCGCCTGCGCTCTTCAATTGCTGACATCTATCGGTTGCCTGTATTAGTTTGTCAGCAATTGGAAATGCATTGTGCCTTGCACATCAGGTGATTCTGCCGTTATCGTTTGCATGTTTCGCACCGTGGTCTCGATTCGATTTGGTGCCTTGCATTCCTTGTCGTATGCGAACTTGATGGAGCTAGTGCCTTGTTAGATGTATAATTTTGTTTATTTGTTTATATTGTTGTTGTTCTAAGTATTGTGGTTATTATTTTGCTTTATTGTTATTATTATAATTATTATTATGATTATTATGATTATTAGTATTATTTTATTATTATTATTATTATTATTATTATTATTATTATTATTTTTATTATTATTATTATTATGGTTTTCGTTTGAATGCGGCGCGGCATTAAATTCTGTATGATTATGTAGTTATTTATATTTGTTGGATTTTGTGTGAGTTTGCCCCACTGTTCACAATGTGTGATCCCGTTGTTCTTATTTCACTGGCGCCGAAGTTTTGCAAAAGGGGGTTAGTGTACGCAGAGGCTTAGTTAAGAATTATTTCCGAAGGGGTCTTGGGGGGGTTTTTGCAGTACTTAATAAAAATTTCCAATTTTTAATGTAAATTAATTTTATTTACATTTTCCCCCCTTTAATAAGTTGGGAAAAAAAATTTTATATATAAAAAAATTTTTTTTTTTTTTTTTTCTCCCGCCCGTGTCCTACTCTTACTGCATTTTAGTTGGTTTTGTTTGCGTCGCATACAATTTTAAGTCCATGATGTGGGCCGTTCGTATTTTCTTGTCCGCCTGTCCTCGAAGCTGGCATATAACCGGCGAAACAAAGTTTATTATCTGATACGGCCCGCCGAATTTTGGAGCGAGCTTGGCTGCAAATCCCTCCGCGGCGTTGGAGAGATGGTGTTCTTTGCGCCATACCCGATCGCCTATTGTCGGTTTCCATGGCCGCCTCCGCAGGTTATAATGTCTTGCTTGGTCCTGGGCTGCCTTTTCCAAATTGCGACGTACTAGTTCGAAAATCTCTTTAAGTTTCCTCTCGTTATCTCTGGGCTTTGAGGTTGCTTGTCCTGTGCCTACAGCTTCCTTGTCGTATAGGGCCCTGGGTAGTCTGGGCTCGCGGCCTTGTGTGACAAATGCTGCGCTGTAGCCCGTTGACGCTGAGACGCTAGTGTTGATCGCCAGTGTCAATTCGGGTAACACCTCATCCCAATTCCGCTGATTTTCTCCTGTGTATTGTGCAACCATAGTTTTAACGGTCCGGTTCATACGCTCGGTTGGATTTTCTTGAGGCGTATAGGGGGCCGTGTATTGGTGTCGTACTCCCATCTCTTCTAAGAACGTCTTGAACGCCTTACTTGTGAATTGCGCTCCATTATCTGTGATGAGTACTTTTGGTGCCCCGAACCTAGCCAGTATCCGTTCCCTGAACGCCTTTTGCACGGCTGCCGTCGTTGCACTCCTAAGTGGGACCAGTTCTGTCCATTTTGAGAATCGGTCAATAAAGACGAGTAAGATCGTGTTTCCGTGTTTCGACCTCGGCAGGGGTCCCACAAAGTCTGCGCAGACCGTGGCCCATGGCTCCTCAGGGACTTGGGTGAGCATTTTACCTGCGGCTTGAAGTTGGCTGGGTTTGTATCGTTGGCACGTCTCGCAGCACCGTACGTAGGCTCGTACATCTCGGTAGAACCCTGGCCAGTAGTAACGCGCGGCCACTCGTGCCATGGTTTTGCGTGTCCCCAAGTGTCCGGCTGTAACTGCGTCGTGGTTTTCATGTAGTATTCGTTGTCTCTGTCGTTTTGGTACGCAGAGCTTCCAGGCCGCCACGTCTTCGTCCCCTGCTCTCTGTGGGATGTGTCTATAGAGGTTTCCTGACTCTATAGTGTAGTCGGCGTATTTTTGGGGGTTATTTTGAGCTTTTGCCATTAGTTTCTCTATCCATTTGTCCCCCTCTTCTGCGTTTTTTCCCTTGGCTCACCGCTCGGCCACATGTCTCCTCTGCTAGGGGTTGCCGGGACAGGGCGTCTGCTACCACGTTGAGTTTTCCCTTGCGGTAAGTCACCTCGAAATCGTACTGTTGCAGCTCTAAAGCCCACCTCGCGACTCTGCCCGAAGGACTTTCGATGGAATTGAGCCATTTCAGTGCCATGTGGTCGGTGATGACAGTGAAATGGTATCCTTCCAAATATGGCCTCAGTTTCCTGATTGCCCATACAATTGCCAGACATTCCTTCTCCGTGGCCGAGTAGTTCTTCTCGGCTCCGTTTAGTGTCCTGCTTGCGTATGAGATGACTTGTTCACCTTCATTGGTCGTTTGGGTGAGGATTGCCCCGAGTCCGTAGTTGCTGGCATCTGTCTGCAGGGTGAACTGGCTGTTGAAGTTCGGGCATGCTAGCACGGGTGCTTTCGTGAGTTTATCCTTCACGGTCTCAAATGCCTTTTGTTGTTCCTTATTCCATTCCCACTTGGTACCCTTTTTGAGCAGGGCGTTGAGTGGATGAACCGTCGTAGCAAAGTCGGGTACAAATCTTCTATACCATGATGCTACTCCCAGGTATTGACGCAGTTCTTTGGTATTAGTGGGGGGTTTTAGCTCGGCGATGGCAGCTACTTTGTCGGGGTCTGTGCGGATACCGTGTTCCGTCACCAGATGCCCCAGATATTTTAGCTCCTGCTTGAAGAAATCGCACTTGTCGATGTTGATCCTCAAGTTGGCCGCTCGAAGCCGTCGGAATACCTCCCGCAGGTTAATCATATGTTCTTCTGGTGTTTTCCCGATGACGATGATGTCGTCCAGGTAGGCGAACGCATGTGGCATCATTTCCGGGCCTATCACTCGGTCCAACGCTCGTTGAAATGTCGCCGGAGCAGAGTGAAGCCCAAACGGCATCACTTTCCACTGGAAAAGTCCTCTCCCAGGGACGGTGAACGCTGTTAATGGCCTGCTGGCCACTCCCATTGGAATCTGCCAGTATCCATCCTTCAGATCCAAGCTGGTAATGTAGTGGGCCTCCCTTAACTGGTCTAAAATGTGATGCACTCTTGGTAAGGGATACGCGTCTTTGACTGAACGGCTATTTAACTGCCGAAAGTCGACGCACAGTCTCCACTTTCCCGTCTTCTTCCTTACCATGACGATTGGCGCGCTGTGGGGACTGTTCGACGTTTCGATGCAGCCTCTTGCCAGTAGTTTGTCCACCTGTTTATTAATTTCTTCTTGCATCTTGGGGTTCTTCGGGAAGTATCTTTGTTTGATGGGACGGTCGTCGTGCATCACCATCTGGTGCTCTGTAATGGGTGATGTGCCTGACATTTTCCCAAAAGGAGCCAGTTCTTCTTGGAGGAATTGGTCGATAGCTGTGTCACGGTGTAGTGGTTGTCTCTCCATCTCGCTGTTGCCTGTCTGTTCTGTAGCGGTTCTTTCGGGTTCCTGTGCTCTTGGTGGTTTTGTCATGGCAACTGCTACCGAGAGTCTTTCTTGTAACCTTCCATTATGCCTGTGGCGGGCTGGAATTATGACTTGGAGCCCGGCGCACTCCAAAACGGTGCCCATGCCTGTGAGGAAATCCCATCCTAGCACTAACTCGTCGATGACCCCGGGTAGGATGAGGAGTGCCAGATCGATGTGTTGGTCCCCGAACTTGATTTCGACCTCCAGCTGCTCTGATACCCCGCTGCTTCGGCCATCTGCTAGCCGCACCTGCTTTTGCGTGGTCTTCCGATGTCCTTGGTGGCCCAGTTCCATAGCCAGTTTTTCGCTGACAAAACTGCTTGTCGCCCCAGTATCTATGGTCGCTTTGTAATGGCCGGTCCCAATTTGTACTGTTGCCGACAGGTACGCCCCCTCATCCTGTAGGGCGCCTATTAATGCTGAGGGGCAGTTTCCCTGGGCATCCGCTCTCCCCTTGGTGGCGGATGCCGGCGCCCGTTTCCCGGTCGGCAACATTCAATCGTTCGGATGCCAATTCGACCACACATCCAGCAAAAAATGAGCTGGTCGTTTCGGCATTCGGGGGCCCAATGTCCCTCCTGGCCGCACCTCCGACAGGCCCGGGCGGGGTCCTGGATGTGAGTTCTGGCCTGTCCTGTTCGTGCTCTTGGGGCTGGTTGCGGTTCACTGCTGATGCGTTCGTGATACCGGCAGTTTTGAGTCCGGGGTTCCTCTTCGCATGCCATTAGCCTGGTTCGGTTCGGGTGTGCTTGTTGTCGCAGCCTGGCCCGATCCTGCTCTAGTTCTTCGAACTCCTCGGCCAGTTTTGTGAGTTCGGCCAGGCTAGAACTTTGGTACGGCCGTACGAATGCCCGTAGATCTGGGAGACTGTTATCGCATATTTGCCTCAACTCCCTCGGTCTATCATACTTCAGAGGCCTCATTAGGGTCTGCATCTCGACCATATATATTTTAAAGGGCTCATCTATGCCCTGTCTTCTCCGGGTTACTTCCTCCTGTAATCGTGTGAAATAGTCCCGTGGTAGGAAGAACTCCTGGAAGCTAGTCACAAAGGATGTCCATGACCGCCAATGTTGGTTATTGGCAACATACCATTTAAGGGCCATGCCTTGGAGGAGTTCGGGCATCGCTCGGGGAATCAGATCTAGGTTGAGTCCATATGTCTCTGCTGACCATTCAACCTGCTCCAGAAATTCTAGCGGCTTGGTCGTGCCGTCAAAGCGGAAGCTCCACTCCCTCACCTGTTTTGCTACTCGTGGATACTCTTCTGTATGAGTCCTGTTTGGTGCTGTGGTCCTGTGCGGCGACTCGTTCCTGGGAATGTTCATGCTTCCCCATGGTGGAGGGCGTGTGTCTGATAGCCTTGCCGCTGTCTGCGTCTCTGGTATGTTCAGGCGCTCGATGAATTTGCTCGGGTCCTCAAATTCTTCCTCCTGTGTTGCGATCTTTAGTGGTGACTGGCGAGTCTGAAGGCGTGCCAAGTCATTGAGCTTCAAGGCATGCTGCAGATTCGACTCGTTTGCCAGGACCCATTCTCCAAATTGCCGACGCATCGTGTCTACTGTGCCGGTCACGGTTATCCCGAATTCTTCGGCATACCGAAGGATTTCCTCCTTTTTGAGGTTATAAACCCATCCTCGTACCATTTTGTTTATGTGTATGTAAAGCTGTATTTCCTTGAATTTCTTTTTATCGCAAGACCCTAAACGTTGGGCGCCAGTTGTAACGCTATCAAATGTCCTGCCGGGCTTAGCTCGGTCGGTCAGGATCCGTATCAACAAATTTGTATTTGGACACTTGCGATAAATAACGACTCTAGATTTCGATGATAATTATATTTATTTGCTGACCATATTTTAAGTGTAGGTTTAGTTTTAGTGTATGATTCCTGTGGTGGCCGCCGAGAGTATCCTGGTGATGCACCGACTCGCCGTTCAGCGTCGCCTGTTCGCTAAGAACCACCCACTCGCTTTTGGCTCGTGGGATAATTCCGCGTAGCAAAGTTCCGCCTAGTTGCAAGTGGCCGCGCACCCGAATAGCTGGCTTGGTAGTGGTGGTGGGATCCGGCGGGGATCCTTGCTGGAACTGTTGGGACCCGGTAGGGATCTTTGCTGGAACTGGTGGGATCCGGTAGGGATCCTTGCTGGAACTGGTGGGATCCGGTGGGGATCCTTGCTGGAACTGGTGGGATCCGATGGGGATCCTTGCTGGAACTGGTGGGACCCGGTGGGGGTCTTTGCGGGAACTGGTGGGATCCGGTAGGGATCCTTGCTGGAACTGGCGGACCCGGTGGGGATCCTTGCTGGGACTGGGGGACCCGGTGGGGATCCTTGCTGGAACTGGTGGGATCCGGTGGGGATCCTTGCTGGAACTGGTGGGATCCGATGGGGATCCTTGCTGGAACTGGTGGGACCCGGTGGGGGTCTTTGCGGGAACTGGTGGGATCCGGTGGGGATCCTTGCTGGAACTGGCGGGACCCGGTGGGGATCCTTGCTGGAACTGGTGGGATCCGGTAGGGATCCTTGCTGGAACTGGCGGGACCCGGTGGGGATCCTTGCTGGAACTGGTGTTATCCGATGGGGATCCTTGCTGGAACTGGTGGGACCCGGTGGGGGTCTTTGCTGGAACTGGTGGGATCCGGTGGGGATCCTTGCTGGAACTGGCGGGACCCGGTGGGGATCCTTGCTGGAACTGGTGCTGCTCTCCTGTTACGCCAGGATTTGTCAGGGCTCTCCTGCTATTCGCGAGGATTTATCCCGTGACTCTCCTACTACACAAGGATTTGCATACGACCCGACTGCACAGTGACTCGCTGTGTTCTCCTGTTACGCAAGGACTCGTCAGTGTTCTCCTGCTCTTCGCAAGGATTGACCACTTGACTCTCCTGCTACACAAGGATTGGTCACGGCGTGCCACGATCCGCAGTGCTTCTCCTGTCACGCGAGGACTTGTCAGTGTTCTCCTGCTATTCGCAAGGATTTACCACTTGACTCTCCTGCTACACAAGGATTGGTCACGGTGTGCCACGATTCGCAGTGCTTCTCCTGTTACGCGAGGACTTGTCAGTGTTCTCCTGCTATCCGCAAGGATTTATCACTTGACTCTCCTGCTACACAAGGATTATTGCACAGGACTCGGTTGGTTGGCTGATGTATCCTTGCGCGGGACAAGAATACTTGGCGTGGTTTGTAAGTTGCTGCGACGTTGGATTGTGCTGTTGACTCCGTTGACTTGTTTTCTGTCTGCCTCCTTCGTGCGTGTTACTGTGCCCTTTTATATGTTTATCAACTGTCGTTAACTGTTCTTTTGTCATCGCAAACGTACTCAGGCACCGTTTCTGGCTCTTCTATAACGGCACTAAGTCCCGTTGTGGGTTGTCAGCGCTTGCTGTGCGACGGCGCTGTTGCTGCCTATTTCGCGCAACGAGAGAGCGCATGTGTAAGTGGCCGTGAGAGTCTACTCACCGATGCCCAGAGGCTTAGTTGAAAGGGGTCGTTTAGTAATGTTGTGGGGAGCCGGCTAAAGCTCCTCACAATCTCTAGAGCATGCCTGGATAACGCGTCGGCTACCACGTTCAGATTGCCTCGACGGTACTGGACTTCAAATTGAAATTGTTGCAGCTCCAGTGCCCATTGCGCAATCTTACCGGAAGGATTCTTGATAGAATTCAACCATTTGAGGGCGAGGTGGTCTGTGATCACGTCGAAGCGGTACCCTTCGAGGTAGCACCGGAGCTTCCTTATTGATTACACAATCGCCAGACACTCTTTCTCAGTGGAGGAATAATTTTCTTCGGCCTTGAGTTTCGTCCGACCCGCGTAGGCTATCACCCGCTCCTGCCCATCTAGTGGTCAGGCTCCCTTTCAGCTGACGCAGTGCTTCCTCCTGTTCTTTCTCCCACGACCACTTCTTACCCTTTTTCGGAAGTGCCGTCATTGGTTTTACCAGAGTTAATACGTGTTCTAACGAACAGTACATACAAAAAAAATAAAATAATATTATACAAAAAAGTCCTTAAGGATTAAATAAATAACGGAAGAGTAAAGTTCTAAGTGTAGAAATTGAAGTAGCATTACTTACTAGTAGGAAAAGATTGTTCTAGTAAGAGCATTGGATTCTTAAGGGGTTATGAGTAGCATAATTAGAACTAAAAGTTTGAAGAGAAAGTGGAAGAAAGTTTCTAGAACATCTGATCGGAACTGCAAAACTAATTTGGCTGATTAATTCAGAAGAATCAATTTCCCCATTTATTAGTTTGTGTAGGAAAATTAAACCAAGCCTGGTTCTACGATCAGAAAGAGATGGCAGGTTTATTAGTAACAGTCTACTACGGTAAGAAGGCAAGCGAGTATTGGGACTCCAGTTAGGACCCAGAATTGCTATCCTGATGAACCATGTATTGGGGAAACCAAATACAAGACTCATATTCAATAATGGGACGCACAAGAGAAGTATAAATAGTTTTAATAATGTAGGAGTCGTTAAATTCTGTAGACCAATGCTTAATGAAACCCCGGACACCAAAGGCACGATTAGCGGTGGAAATTACATGCTTGTCAAATTTTAGCCTGGGATCTAAAGGATACCCAAATCATTTACTGACTCAATTCGAACAAGTAAGAACGTTGCAGTCGGACGCACCCGACTGCAGAATACTATGTTCCCAGTCCTATATAATTTGGTTATTTGTGTGTTCAGAAAGAGACGCGAAAAAAACTGCACAGGTGTGGGAGATATAGATTTTGCTCCTTTGTGGGGGAGGGGGTGGGGGGGTCCAAAAAATGTTGACGCAGATTTGTCCAGGGGGTCGATCTCGACACTTCATAAATTGACGGTATACACCAACAGGTGTAATAAGTTTGGTTGCTCTAGCTTAAAGATAAAGGCAAAAAAATTGCGTTCATACGGACAGACGGACAGACGGCCAGACGGACAGGCGGACATTTCGCAAACCCAATATACTATTTTCCCTTCGGGAACATAGTATGTATAAAAAGCGGCTTATCATTAAGAATATAATTTTTTGAAAAGGGCATTCGCCTGTAAAACGACATTACGTTACACTTACCACAACTAAGATTTAATAAATTTACCCGACACCAGGCTTGCAACCTTTGACCAGATAATAAATCAATAGATGACAGACAAAGTTTAACATCATCGGCATACATCAGCACCCGAGAGTGAATTATGACGGAAGGAAGGTCATTTATGAACAGAGTAAATAATATGGGGCCAAGATGACTTCCTTGTGGAACTCCGGAAGTAACTTGAACAGACTTAGAGACTAAGCCTTTGAATTAAACCTTTTGGGTTCTAAGAGTTAAATAGTTAGAGTTCCAAAGAATTAAGTTATTTGGAAATCCCAGAAGATGAAGTTTGTGAAGTAATAGATAATGATTGACAGAGTCAAAGCTTTACTTAAATAGTTGCAAAATGGTGTACAAGCCTTCTGTACCAAGAAGCCATCCCGACACATTGGCCCAGCTCGTTGACACAGAATGGGCCTTTAGATTTCGGGTCGAGTCCACCTTGTCAGGGTCCGTCCGAATGCCTTCCCCACTAATCACTCGCCCAAGATAAACCAGCCATTGCTGTAAGACGCTGCACTTAGTTCTGTTCACCTTCAATTTGGCGGCCCTCAAGCGGCGAAACACTTTTCTCAGATTAGCCACATGTTGTTCCCGGGACGCTCCTATCACCACAATGTCGTCCAGATAGACGAACGCGTGTGGCTCGATATCGGGCCCTATCACAGAGACTAATGGCCACTGAAACGTTGCGCAGGCCAAGTGGAGGCCAAATGGCATCACCCGCGATTGGAATAAACCCCTCCCCGGCACAGTGAACGCCGTGCACTCCCTACTATTGGCCGCCATGGGGATTTGCCAATACCCGTGCTTCAAATCTAGGGTAGAAATGAAACAGGCGTGGCGTAACCTCTCTAGGATATGGTTAATCCAATGTGGGCTACGCGACGGCTCAATGTCACCCGCCCAGATTAGCTCCTCCACCTGCTCATCGATTACCTTTTGCATAGCCGGGTTCTTCGGATAATATCTCTGTTTCAACGGCTTACTATCATTATTATTCTATTCTCGGCGATATGCGAGACTCCCTTTAGATCATTGAAGAGTGCCAGCTCTGTTTCCAAGAACTCTTGGGTTCCAGAGCTGCCGGCCGCTCTGTCTTCACCACGCGTGATTCACGTCGTGCCTCCTCTTGGACGACCGACAATTCGAACCAGGATGGCTCGTCATCTGGATAGACTCGTTTCCCACTCACCCCTACGGGCTCCCGATTCCTATTACCGACCCCCGTTGACCTTGCGCTGTGCAACCACAGCCTCCTCCCTGCCGAAATCGGCTCCTTTTGGCATCGAACAGAACTCGTTTTCCGCCTCTCCTTTTGTGACCATTACCGATTGCCCATCAGGCGTCCCCTTTTCCGAGAGCGGGATGCCCTCTATCGGCTCCTCGTTTGATACAGCCAGCCCTGCGGCTGGTGACACCACCGTCTCGAGAATCAGCTCAGCGTTGCCGCATCGTATGATAGTGCCTATGGCACAAAGAAAGTCCATACCGAAGATGATGCGGTGCAACATGGAAGGCATAATTAGCATCGGCATGCTGATTGTATTACCGACTATGCTGACATCCATCCGAAGTAACCTATAAACTTCTAGGGTCGATCCGTTCGCTAGATGGATCCGCGTCTTTACATCCTGTGCCTCCCCCCGAATCGCCCACTTGCGCTCGCAATCTTCGCTAACGAAACTGCGTGTCGATCGTGGCAGACCTGAACTACCCGCCAATCTCTACTGTAGCGACGATTCGGCCACCTTCTAAAGTCAAGGGAGGATCTACTTTCGAGCGATGGGTGTTTCTCGTCTCCGATCGCCGGCAGCAATCCGGAGTAGTTGTTCCCATTTTCCCGCATTGCCGACAAAAATCTACCGTCTATTCGGGCACTTCCTGGCATTCTTGTCCACAGCTGTGGCACGCTCTCTCCCGTCGCCCTGACTCATCATCCGGTTTGCCGCCTCCCTGCAGACCGCCGCCGACTAAGCGGGGATCCTACCACTAGCCTCAGCCGCAGGAAGACTATTGGGTGGGCAACGAAATGGATTGTGGTGACAACTGATATTCAGGAGCGGCATTCTCATATATACTGTGCAACTCCTGCACCGTATTATACCTCGAGAGGGTCTAACAGGCCATCATATCTCATCCCCATTTCCGAACCTGTTCCGGAACATAAAAAGAACAACTGGCATCTGCCTGGGGATACGTCCTGGGCACGTAGATACCACCACGAGGAGGGACGAGAGATGGCCCGCTCTCAGTGTCGATATCTACCACTTCCCGGACTCCCTCCACCCGGATGTCGGGCACACACCCCGCCCCGCTCATACAGATGCGTACTGCGCCTCCGATTCGGCCAATCGCGCTCAAGTCTGAGAATCATCACCTTTTTGGACGAATGTACAGAGCCGCTTACGCAGCTCGTCCAAACGGCCCTCCTGATCCAGCCCGAACTCATGTGCGGTCACCGCCAACTCCTCTTTGCGCCGCTGGTGAATACAGCGCACGCCCACCCCCGCATTTTGGCACTCACCTGGTTCCATAATTTATTTTTGGTTAAAGAGCACTCTGCAGTTTTCTTAAGATTCACAAAAAAAATATATATATATTAACCATAAACACTATGTTCACCAATTTTTCTCCTTGGGTGTTCTGTCCCCAGACTTACAATATTCACTGTTCCCGTTGGTTGTAAATCTCGCAATATTTCACTGTCACAGCACCAACTGGGGAGCATTTACGGGGTTTATTCTTTTGGCGTATCACTTATTTTGGCCCACTGTACACCGCTCGTTTCGGCTAGGGCCGAATCACAAATCCGGCCCGTTCCGGCCATTGACAAAAGTGCAGGATATCGAGTGGCGGATTTGGGTATGATCGACTGGCGCCTACCTTGTAATATGCATATAATGCATGTATAATGTATAATGTTGCACAATGAAGTTTTTTAAATCCGCAATTATGCCACGCCCCTTAGCGCCTCAAGGGTCCCTGCTTGAGCGCCACTTGTAAGTGAGTTTTCCAGCCGGGGTACACATATCTCAGTCTGTATGGGTCGGGCACTTACAAGAAAATTTATGAGATTTGGTGAAACGCTGGGAGTAGGAAAGGGAGACGTTCTAGGGGAGATATATGTACTAATACTAAGACCACGTGCACCTGCACGGAATATATGACCAGGCGCAGGCACCTCGCTCTACGTTATCGGTTAGTTTTGCAAACCGCTCTACGTTATTTATTAGTCTAGTGAATGCCGGGATTACTCATACGGTCGGCGGGATACACCTCGCTCTATGTTAGTGATTAGTCTAGTGAATGACGGGATTTTATTATATTAACTGTTTATTCAGGTTTAGGTATAGGATAAATGAATATAAGTTATAAACCTTAAATTGAATTGAACACTCGTCTTTGCGTCTTTGCTGCGTGTATGCGTTGTCTTTACACACATTCGTCGTCGTCGTTAAAAGCGCGTCTTGCCGCTAGTGCGTCTTCCTTCAATTGCTCTCTGCTCGGCCACTCTTGTGTGCAAATCGATTAGCAGTGATAATCGATATCGGTGTCGTTGTTGTCTAGGGTTACCATATGCTCGTAACTATTGTGCAAGGCTGGTATGCACACTCATTCCCCCATTCGGCCATCCTGACTAAACATTCGGCCAGACCCAAGTAGGGACCCAAGAATTTTAGCTTCAATTTGAGGCCACTGCCAAACTGAGTGCGTTTTATAGCCACCAGTTCGCCAACGTCTTACTGCCGGGCCTGTTTGCGCCGTAAATTGTAGTAGCGCCTGTTTTCGTTCTGCTTATCTGGGTTTTCGCCTTTTCCCTGAAGTCGTCGCGTTGGTCGTTGAATGAAGCCCTCAAAGCGTCGTTGATGAAATCTTGAAGTTGGAGATCATCCTTCGAACGCATCTTTACGCCAGTTAACAACTGAAACAGCTGGTATCTATGCTTCTGGTGTAGTTAGGTTTTATGGCTTGTTGGACTCTGCTCATATGCTTGTACCACTTCGTAGGGTCATCAACTCTTAGTTCTGCAAGAACTGAAATCATAATAGAATTAAGGCGTTCTACCTGACCTTTAGCACGTGGAAGTCCCGTCCTCGTTTTGATTGCCTTAACATTTTATTCTTCGCAATACTGTAGAAAATCTTGAGCCGTAAACGCTGTACCTCTATCTAATGAACCCAGAAAATCGATGTGAAATGTGTATAGTGGTATGAAGAAATCTTTGCAAATCAGCTTTTTTGTTTTCTTTGTGGCAAAGTGACTGTACAATATAAACTGGCCGAAACCAATTTATTATGTTTGTTGCAACGTTTGTCTAACTGTGGCGCAACTCCTAAGAATTGCTGCTATTAGTTAGACTGTCGCACTGCCTTTTTCCCTATGAAATGCAAACGAATATGTCGCGACTTCAGTTGGTACTAATCTTTTATTGAGAATCCATGGGATATTTTGTGGATTCTGTTAATATTTTGTCCTTACTTACTAAATATTACATGTGGATTCTTAGTTTTAATTGGTTCCCTTTTTTTACCCCTCTTGCAACACGAGCACCCACATGTGCATTGTCCGTTTTTACCTAGACCGTTTGCAAGTGGCCCGGGCAAGCAAGGATCGAATGCATGTGTATATTTATGATTTGGTTTTTTGAGGGTTGCAAGGGTTGTATGTTTAGTTTCTAAACATTTTGCGGGGAGCCTTATGACATAGTTTATTTTTCTATTGGTGGATTTCCAAATTCGATTTTAATTTTATTTTTGGCTGTTTTACATTTTCTTATTACATATAATATGCCAATCGCTAATATTCCAATAATAATTAGCGTAAGTGATGTATGACCACTTACATTGTGGAAATTTATACTTCTTATTTTTATCTTTTCTAATTTTTGTTCTTCTATTAATTTTTTAATTTTATTTATTTCGTACGAATTGTTTATTGATTTTATTACCAATGGTTTCACATTTTCTAATTTTATCTTATCAGCTATTGTAAAGAGAGGGGAAATTCGTTCCGTGATGACGTCTTGTGTTGTTAGATCATGTGCAGCAGCTAGTAGATGTTTGCCATTGCGAGCAGTGGTTTTGGTGATTTCCACATGTCCATTCTAATACCGGGTCGTTTGCCGTTTTAAATAACCAAGTGTTCGGTGTAGTCAATTCGGTCCATATGTTCTCAGATGCTATTTGTTGAAATTCACATGACGGATCCGAACTTTGTTTAAGGGCGGATAGTTCGCAAGAATTATCTGAAGCGGTTTTCCATACCCAGTTTCCTCGGCACAGTAAATGTTTGTTCGTTTGACGTGAACAAGTATTTAATTGTGTAGCTGTTATGAGCGTTTAGGCGTCCATGTTGAAATTATAGATCAAGAAGTCCGTCTTTAGTTGGGCCGTAATGGTTTTTCCATATCTTTCAAAGGGTATAGGAATTAGTGTATACACGTTGAAGGATTCCTGATTGAATAATGGAATCTCTGCGTATATTATTAGTTTCTTATCCACAATAATGGCTAGTGCACTCATAAGATTGTAGATTTCTCTGATTTCTGTTCCAGATGTTGTTCCTGGTATTTGTAGTTTAGGTGGTAGGTTTTCATTGATGATGCTTATTTCTTGTTTTATTTGTGTTGGTTTCAGTAATTGTGGATTTAGTCGCCCATGATTCAAATCGATGAGTAAATTTGTGATTGATGCTTGTGTTTTCTCACAGTTTTCTATTGGCTGCGTTATTTGTGATAGTACTATTTGATACGATAGTGCCATCTTATTTACATACTGGTTGTCCTTTATTTCGTACTGCAGCCGTTGTATTGCGTCATCCACTTGTTTGAACTGGTTGTTCATATCCTCCGTGGTTTTTGTTAATATATTGAGTGCGGAGTCAATCAGTGATGTTTGCTTTTTGTAGAGTTTCTGTAGGTCTTGCTGGTTTTCAAAAACATTCCTTATGTTACTTTCCATCATGTTCCTGTCTTCGGTAACCATTGTCCCAAATAGTATGTGATGTAACGTCCCAACAAACTCAAATGGTGCTCGCTTAACTCTTTTGTTTTTAAATATGAGTTCATTGTTTGCTTGAAGTTGATTGTAACGGTTCTTCATTGTTGTTGCCATGATTTGACATGCTCCTTCAAACCAGTACCAATGTACCAATGCTTTGCAATTGATTGTTAGTTCTTCAATATATTTCCCGATTTGGTTTAGTTCTGTTTCGTATGGGTCTAACTTGTAATATATGATCATGTTCCATTTTGAAGAAACGATATCCACCAAGCCCAAATTATCCATGTATATCATCGTGCTATTTTCTAGTGGCGTCACTTAATTTTTAATTGTTTGTGCTTCTGATGTTGATACTCCTTGTATCATTGATAATATTAGGAGACAATTCAGGATGACCGCTGGTTTGACCGATTTTCTTTCTTGCTTTGGCTTTTCTTCTTCCAATTCTGATCTCAATGGGCATACCGTTTGGATCGGTCTTTTTATGATTCCATTTTGAGTTTTGATTGATACAACTCTGACCCTTCCGTCACTTCCTGGGTGCGTCTCTTCGATTCGTCCGAGAGGCCATTTTGTTGGGCTAGTATTTTCATTTTTTATTAATACTATCTGGCCGATTTCCAGATTGGTTGATTCTTTTTTCCATTTTAGTCGTTTTTGAAGAGTTACGAGGTACTCGTCCTTCCATTTTTGCCAAAAGTGGTTTTTCATTTTGGTTATTAACTTCCAACGATCCAATGCTGATATAGCTTTATCGGTTACATTTTCTGGTACGTCAATCATGGGTCTTCCGATCAAAAAATGGCCCGGTGTCAAAACGTCGTCGAGCTCGTTGCCATGGTCGATTTGATAGAGCGGCCTTGAGTTTAATATTGCCTCTATTTGAGCTAATAATGTACTCATTTCTTCATAGGTCAGTGTACTGTCGCCTATGATTCTTTTCAATAAAAGTAAAAGCAGTAAAACATCATTACTGCTTTTACTCAAGCTTCCCATAGTCCTCCCAAATAGGGACTTGCCGGCGGAATAAAATGCCTTTCTATCTTTTCATCTGTTAGCACTGGAGATATACTATTTTGTTGTAATGCTTGTATAAAATCCGTATTTAGTCTCTTTTCTGTTCCAATGAAGTTCGTACCGTTGTCCGAGTACATGTGCTGGCATTTCCCCTTTCTTGCTGTGAATCGCTTGAGTGCTGCTATGAAGGCCTCTGTTGTTAAGTCGTTTACCGCTTCTAGGTGAATTGCTTTTGTGCTCAAACATACGAATATTGCTATATATCCTTTATTTGATTTCTGTCCTCTGCCCTTGGAGGTTGTGATGTTAATCGGCCCTGCATAGTCAACACCTGTGTGACTAAATGGCTGTGATATTGTTAATCTAGGCTGTGGAATTTGGCCCATTAGTTGTTGTGTGTTGTGTTGACGAAACCTTGTACATTTTGTGCACTTGTGTATTATCCTTTTCGTCGCGTCTTTAGTCCGATTATCCAAAAGTCTCGTCTTATTCGTGCTTCTGTGATCCGATTTCCTCCATGCAACGTTTCCATGTGTTTTTCCTTGATTATCAGATCTGCCAAATGTGATTTTTTTATTATGATTGGATGCCTTCAGCCTTCCGCCCACCCTCATAATTCCCTTTTCACCAAGGAACGTGTGTAGCGGCGCAAGTTTACTTTTTGTCTCTATTTGCAATTTCTTCCGTAGTCGTGTTACTTCATCGAAGTATTCTCTGTACTGGTGTTGTTTGATGATTATCCACTGTGCCTCTTTGAGTTCTTCTACCGTCCAAAAACCAGCTTGGCCCTTTTTTCGACACCGGTTGAAGAAACGTCTTACATATGCGATGATTCTGATTAGTTTCCAAAATTTACTGTATTTGGTTTCTAATTGATCCAGGACGTTCTCTTGTCTTGTGGTATGTATGCTCGATAGTTTGATTTCTTCTTTATCTACTGTTGTTGGCACGAACTTGTCTTTATTCCTGCTATTCTTTATCCAACTTAGTGTGACGGTTCAGTCGCTCCAGGCATAGATCCCTTTCGTAACTGACATCGTGTTTATTACTGTGTTCTAATTTTGGTAATGTCTTTCGGTTTTTTTATTGGGTTGACCTTTGTTTTACTTGCGATTATTGTCACACTTGTCGGTGTTTTTCCGTAAATAACTGTGGCATATGCTAAGTCAGATGCGTCGGCGAACCCGTGGATTTCAAGTGGCTCATTGAGAGTTGCTCCAGTCCATCTCTGAATTTCTATGCTCCCCATCGTATTCAATTGCTAATAGAATTTCATCTATTCTCCCGATATATTTTCGCTTAGTGCTTGGTACCAACCTATGTCAGATATCCACAATTTTGGTATGAATAGTTTTGCTATTATTGTTACCGGTGAAAGCCATCCCATTGGATCAAATATCCTCGCTAGTGTAGATTATGCTTTCCGCTTCGTGAGGTTCTTGTTTTCGCCGGTGTTTATACTAAAGCTAAATTCGTCGCTTTGCGGGCTCCATTTCAGTCCTAGTGTTTTTATCGCTTCTTCGTCGTTAACTTCAAATAATTTTTCTGTGACTCCCCTTGGCCATGCTTTCATTATCCTTTTGTCGTTTGTTGCCCATTTTCGAAGATGAAATCCATATTTTTCTAATTCTTGTGCAATGTTTTTTTGAATTTCAATGCAACTTGTTATGTTTTCAGCACCTGTCATTAAGTCATCCATATAGAAGTCGTCTTTAAAAATGTTCTTTATATTCTCGTTTTTACATCTTTCTGATATTTCTAATTGACATCTTGTTGCAAGAAAAGGTGCCGATGAAGTCCCATATTTTACCGTTGTTAATTTAAACTCTTTTATTGGTTCCTGGGGATCTTTTCTCCACAGAATCCTTAAGTAGTCTTGGTCCTTTTTTTGTACCTTTATTTGCCTGTACATTTTCTCAACATCCGCGGTTATAACATATTTCCAGTTCCGCCATTTCATTATGATCTCCAGTATTGTTTTTTGGATGTGAGGTCCTGTAAGTTGGATATCATTTAGGCTTCTTCCATTTGTGGTTTTTGATGACGCGTCGAAAACAACTCAAATACTTTTTAATACTTGTTCTCTAATTACTGCCTGATGTGGTATGTAATATTTCCCGGCTCCGATGTCCTTTGTTTCTTCCATGTGATTTTTCATTTCATACTCTTCCATGAATGCTGTGTATTCTTGTTTTAGCTGAACGTTTTTTAACCAGGCTTTTTCTTGATTTAAGTCTCTTGCCATTTTTCCTAGATTCACCTAGTGAAGTGTCTTTTAGGAAGGTATTTTCTGCCGTCATCATCGTATTGAGTTGTATTTTATATATTTCCATACATTTCTCATTTTCTGTGGAAGTTGTAGTGTCTGGGACTTCTTCCAATTCCCATAATTTCTCTAAGTTCACTGCTGACTGGATACATTTGTTTCCTGGTATGTCGACTACTCCCGATAAGATCCATCCTAACTTTGTACACTGTCCAAGCACGTTTTCTTCCTGTTTTATTCCTTTTTTCATAATTTTAAGGAGCAGATTTCCTCCGATTAGTATGTCTACTCTGCATTTTTGATTAAATGTCGGATCTACCAGTACTTCATTTTTCCAAATATTTTTGTTGTAACTAAATGAGTTTGCTGGCTGTGGACTCACAATCTTTTCGAGTACGACTGATTCAGTTTGGAATTTATCGCTGCTTTTAAATCGGGGCCGCAGCCTTAGCTCCATTATACTTTTTGAGACTCCTACTTGATTATCGCCAAGTCCGTAAATTTCTGTCACTTTTTTCTTTTTTGGTGACCCTAACCTTTGCGCGGTTTCTTCGGATATCACTGTTATCTGTGATCCTGATCCACAAGTGCTCGACATATAATCCATTCTCCTGTTAGTGCTTGTACTTCAACTTGGGCTGTTGCTAGAAGGGTGGTTTGAGCTGTTCCTGTTGTCAACGATGTTTTCGATTCTGTTTCATGGTTCATGATGTTTGTTTTTACATTATTTGCATCTTTCATTGCAGAATTTGCTTAGTGTAAATTTATGATTTAAACATCTAAAGCATATGTTTTCCGATCGTATAAATTCCCATCTCTCTTGCATTGTTAGATTGCCAAATTTCCTGCAATCAGATATCCTGTGGCCTGGTATCTTGCAATGTATGCACTCGTCGATCGTAGTGCTCAAAACTCTTGGATTTTCCTTATATGACTTGGGTTCATAGCTTTTATTGCTTGTAGATGCTTTTCCATGAAGAGTATTACGTTCTTTAGAATTTGTACATCTTTCGTCTTAGTGGATGTATGTTCGTATTGTTGCAATCCTTGACGATCAAATTTTTTCAGTATCATTCCTGCCATGAATACATCGGTGTCATCTAGATTAATTCCCATTCCGCGAATAGCATGTATACTTTTTTGAATGGTGTCTAGCATTTGTTGAACATTTTTCTCCGATTTGATATTTATTGTTGGTAGTTCCAGAATTTGATTAAAATGCTTCTTAAATAGCTCTCTTCGATTTTCATATCTATTCTTTAGAATGTTCAATGCCATTTCATAATTTTCCTCGTTAATTTGTTTTTTAATTATGTTTAATTAGATGAGATGCTTCACCTTTTATTGACTCTTTTAAGCGCATTAGTTTTTCTCTTTTTGAGATACTGTTGTTGTTTGCTACTATTTCTTAAATATGTCGAAGAAATTTGACCATGTGGAGATGTCGCCAAAAAACGGTGGTATCTCTATATGTTTGAGATGTATATATTGTTCCGCTGGCTTGTTTTCCACCAGCCATCTCATCCTCTCTCTTTTCATCGCTTTAAGTTCTTCATATTTTGATTGAATTGACGGAGTCTCCAGACTATTCTTTTCTAGAACCTTGTAAGTTGCCGTCAGTTGATCGAAATCTTCTTTGATTTCGTCGATGTCCATCTGGTGGGAGTACTGGTTTTCCCCCGTGTTTTTTAATGATTTTATTAGCAGCTATTTTAAATTTCAGCATTCTCTTTTCACACACTTCAATGTTTTGTTGCATCGATGTGTTCATCGTATGCTCAGCTGCCTTTCTATTTAATTCCGTCAGGATTTTATTTTTGAGATTCTGTGTTTTCTCATAACCTCCTTTTTCAAAGTACTCTCCTGCAAATGAAGATTCATACTTTAACATCTCCTGATGTTGTTCATTGAAAAGTTTCCATTGAGTTTGTACTTCGGTCATCAGTTGCATATTCTGACCGTCCAAAAGACCCATCTCCTCATCCCACTTTCTCAGCTGTAGGTAAATGTTGTTCTGGCTTGATGCCAGGGCATTTAGTTGCTTCCTTATTAGCACCATTTCGCAGTATTAGTTACGACAACAATTTTTTATTTATTTTAATTAGTTTGATTAATTTTTATAAGTTTAGCCTCGGTACGACGCTCTTGTAGCCTCCGCTGACGCTCTCTGTTTTTAGCTTCCTAGTCAGGTTCTTACGATGTGCAACCCCGCTAGTCCACTTTCATTGTCGACCCCACGTCGATTTCCCAGTCGTCCAACGCCGCTGTTTAGGGCGCTCCAACGCTGCTGTCGATCGCTTCGTCGCTGATTTTTATTTTATTTTCTCTCACGTTGTCTGCCTGTCCAACGCCGCTGTCTGGGTATTATTATTGAATTAATTATTCCCTAGCTTTGCCATGGAGCACCGAGAGGGTGCTGGCTTCAAACTTGACCAAATGTACAATATAAACTGGCCGAAACCAATTTATAATGTTTGTTGCAACGTTTGTCTTACTGTGGCGCAACTCCTAAGAATTGCTGCTATTAGTTACCTGTTACCTAGTTACCTGTCGCACTACCTTTTTCTCTATGAAATGCTAACGAATATGTCACGACTTCAGTTGGTACTTATCTTTTATTGAGAATCCATGGGTTTTATACCCAATTTTGTGGATTCTATTAATGGTGCGAGTAAACAGAATACATATTTTGTCTTTACTTACTAAATATTACATGTGGATTCTTAGTGTGCACATGTGCATTGTCCCTTTTTACCTAGACCGTTTTCAAGTGGCGTGGGCAAGCGAAGATCGAATGCATGTGTATATTTATGACTTGGTTTTTCGGGTGTGCTTCTTGAGGGTTGCGAGGGTTGTATGATTAGTTTCTAAACAGTGACCTCTGTACAGAGAACGTCAGATTTGAGAAAATAGTTTTCGTATGTTTGCTGATCGTCGTTTATTATCTTCTTAATAGCTCTGAGTTGCTTGTGTTGTTCCTGTGCCCTTTTCAAACTAAGCGCAATGTTATCCTCGGCAATTGTGAAAAGAGGATATAGAAAATTTTGTTTATCCATCGTTTTGGTAAAAGGTCACAATTTTGAAGAGTATACCCAGTAAATAAACTCGAAATTTTGTTAAGGCCTCTATAATTTCTAGTACTTGCAACTCGTAGCTTGGATACTTTCGCTCTGCGTCTGTCGTCTTTTTGCTTATTTTTTTTTAATTTTTTAAATAATGCTGCACCAAAACCATCAAAACCATATTTCTAATTATAGATGCCTAAAACTGGTTTCTCTGTCAGCAACTTCTTTAAATTTGCTACTGCGTTTTCTCCGTTTATGCCTAACACAAATTTCTTATCTTTTTTCGTCAAGTCTGATAAAGGCTTTGCTATACACCCAACTCTTTTTTTACACGGTAGATACGTTCCTCAGAAATACGTGTAAAAAAAACCGTGTAAAAAAAGAGGCGTTTCCTATAGTAAAATGGGGGATAAGTTCCATGTCATCTGAAAACCGCGTAAGATGAAATAAAGAACTATATTTACTTCGAAAAACCGTGTAAAAAATTTTTAAAACTATAAAATTTCAGATATGCATACAAATTGTATGTTCATATGGCATTTTATTGAGCATTAAAACTTAAAATACATAATTCATACAGGTGAAAAATTGGTAGAGCAAGCAAAAAACAAAAGAAATCTGTTAATCCAGAATTAAGAACGGAAAAATTAGAATAGAAATAAAGAAAAAATATTTCCATAGCTACATAATTTAGGTAGGTAAGAGTTATCGAATAAGGAGATTTCCCAGTTACTACTGTGTATGTTCATTTCAGCAATGGTGCCAAGTGTGGTAAAAACAAACATAATTACAAGACAGTGGTTTTGAAATTGTACAAGATTAAAAATTTAAAAAAAAAATTTTTTTTCAACAGTGTAACTTCAAATCCGTGTAAAAAGAAACCGTTTAAAAAAAGAGTTGGGTGTACTTGCATAATCAGATATACATTTTCGAAAATAGCCTGTCAATCCAAGGAAACTTTCCAACTGCTTTAGCGTCTGTGACATTTTGAACTTGGAAACAGCTAAAAAAAATTCTTCCGATGCGTCGATTTTTTTGACCTCAATAATATGGCCTTACAATGAATAGTTAGCACGAGACCATATTGTTTGCTTAACAGAATGACTTCTTTGAGATTTCGCACGGCTTCAGTTTCGTCTTTGGCTGGAATAATTACATCGTCGATATACGGTAGTGCAATGCCTTTTCTCGTCAGTTATCGAGAATTTGCGACTTTTGTCACTCTTAATCTACAGTCTAAATTTCAAGTCAATCGGATAATAAACACGGAAGTTATTCAACAAACAAGATTCAGTACAGCAGCGGGGGCGCCACCACTTAAAATTCTTCGCTTGCTCTGTCGCTCGTGCTGACTTTGTGTATGTATATATATATATATGTATAAATGTATTCGCACCGCGTGTTTCGGGGTCAGTTAAAAAACGAACTATCACAGACATTAATAGGTTCGAAATACCGTCTATTTTACTCAAAATTTTTAACAAATTTTTTAATTGTTCCGTTATGATGTTATTTAAGTTTTTTATACAGCTAACGTTTTGGGTACAATCGATATAATGCACATTTTAAGGACTGGTGTTCCCAATATGATCCTTAGATATCGAAGCTATATTTAATGTTTAACATAACTATGATATACAGCTTATTTTAAGGTCAAACATGTGGAGTTGCCACCTCGGAAAAAGTATTTATATGGAATGCATTTTCTCAGGACACTAAACACTATTGTACGCAGCAATTATTTCGGGTACACATTATATACAGTGCCTTTTAGGGACTTGACCCCATTATGAATGGTACATTATGGGGACATGGGATCGGTGGAATTGAACTGCTTTCCAATATATGGTTGTATTTTAGGACATTGACCCCAAAATGATCGAAGCATATAATATACACAAAGATATAATCATAGGGAAGCGGTTATTTCGGGTACATTGTATGTACAGTGCTTTTCAGGGACTTGTCCGCATTGTGAATGATGTACATAATGCAAAGAAATTATATATACTTTTAAGAATATACAAAGTTTTATTCGAGACCTTTTTTAAGCAAATCAACCAATGCCTTATTTTGGGAACGGTGGAATGAAAATTATTTCCATTAAAATGTTGTATTTCAGAACATTGACCCCAAAATGTCAAAGTATTTAATATATACAAAAAAAACACATTTTGTTTTAACATAAATATTTATTTTTAAGGAAATTAACATTCATTCAAAGTAATAATTATTTTAATCAATTCGAAACATTTTATTTTGATTTATTAATCAACGAAATATGCAGTAAGGTAACCAATTTTATATAACTAAGTGAATTTTAAATATTATTCAATTCATTACATTAAGAGATTCAAAATAAAAATGTTTCATTGTGAATTCAATTCACTTTAAATTCAAAACTCAAAATCAATAACGTAATAAAGAAAATAAAATAAGTATGAATTTAGTTAATTTTCATACATATTCATTTTTATATATCATCTTTTCACTACAAAGTTTGTGTACTTTTACTGCATTTTTCAAAACTGTTTTCCGTTGCGAAAAATGTTTCTATGTTGGGAATTGTATAAGCAATAAATGTACATGATTCAATAATAGAAAACAATTTGTTGCAACGCAGAAAATAGTACATTAACTTTGTAGTGGACTGACCAACAAACGAATCGATATAGCCATATCCGTCTGTCCGTCTGTATGAACTCTAGCCAGATAGAGCAAATTGAAACAACAATTTACAAAATCCAATTACAAAAGCAATTTTGCACAGTATTTGTTCGCGTGTGTGCGTATTCTACAGAATGAGTACATGGCTCTTAAAGCTCTCGTTTTTGTTAACAATAATATTTATTAAATTTGGAAATATATTACACCTTAACATTCATTCAAGGTAAGTAACAAGTTAGATTTAATGAATTTATAACATTTTTTAATTTTATTTTCAGCAAACATTTTGGTAATTCAATTAATTTTGTACACCTTTACTTCAATTAGGGTAGCTAAGCTTACATAAATAGGTCAATTTTAAATTTCAATCAATTCATGAGATTAATTATAAAAATGTCTTGTATTAATTTTAAATATTTAATCGCCTTTAAATGTTCAGAATGGGCATGGTTATATTTAAGCTCAAAAGTACCAATAAAATAACTATAAGAAAGTATGCAAATCGACATTCATAATCTTAAACCATCTTTTCACTACAAAGTTTATGTACTTCTTCGTTTAAAAAACAAAAATTAGATTCATTACATTATGGTCTCTAAGAGATTAGAAATAAAAATATTTCATTGTGAATTCAATTCACTTAACTATTTTCAATAAGCTCTAAATTAACATGACAAAAATTTTCCGACTCAAAATTACCAACGTAATAAAGAAAATAAAATAAGTATGAATTTCCATATTTATATTCTTAATTTCTAATTTTGAAAATTAATAGCTACTTTAATTTACGGGACTCTGCTTTTCGTTGGTTATCTTACCATGTTTTCAACTGAGCAGGAATACGGTCTCCTAAATATTCAGATTTTCTTATTATCTGAATGCAAACGGAGATTCTGTAATAAGAATAATGATTTGGGACAATCATTACTTCAGAAAAATTTGGGCAGCTTGAGAAACAGTACCTTTGAATTTCGAACCATTATCATAGTAGCTATCTGAACTGTCAGAGGAGTTCTTATCCTTATCAGTAGGCTCATAATTAGAATCTGTTGTCGAAATCGACTGAAATAATATCAATTCTGAATCGGAATCTCCACTTTCATCATCAGTTAAGACTGCACCAGATGGTTTGGTTTTAACTTCAGTAACAAGTGATTTGCATATTGACTGTGCCGGTGCAGCTGTGAATAACAACATATTATAAAGCATGTAAAAATGATTTAAGAATTATAAATACTTACTCAAAATTGTATCTATGTTATTCTTATCTTCAGTTAATGTTGCGGCGGGTACCTCAGCTTCACCTAATGATGTGCAACATTTAATTATGTCACATTAAAATTTGACTTTTTTATTAAAAGATTACCACAATTTTGCTCCTTCCGGTCCGTTTCTGAAACTGCTGTGGCAGGTTTATTGGGCAGAGACTCTTCTTCTGAATCTGTTAATAATCAAAATTGACGTAGGTTTCTGTTAAATTAACAGGTGTAATTATTTCTTACTATATACTTACACGATATTATATCAGTTAATACCACAAAATACCTTTATTAAAAGGGCCATCTCGAGCATTATTTAGGCTTACAACAACAATTTTGCATAAATTGAATTAACAATATATGTATGTATGCTAGACTGGGATTTAAAATACTGTATATTCTTATTGAACTTTCGATATATTGGGTGTGAAAAAACAAACAAACAAACAAAAAAAAAGTATTAGTCAATTTTGTATTATTACATGTTCATGAAGACATCTGATTGTACACGAATGGGTATCTTCATATTAATATCAATGTAATAAAATATATGTTCGCATTTGTGTTTTGTGTATATACAATAATATGCACAAGTATTGTTTTCTGGAAATCTATTGACATATGCAAGTGTCTACAAATGATTTTAACCTTCAGGTTTTTTAATGTAACTGTGCTCGTCACACATTTGTAGACACGTATTTATGTACACATGTAGATCTTTAAGAAAATGGATATTTGTTTATATTATAATAACACACAAATGCGAAAGTACATATTATATGACATATGTATGTACGTACGTATGTATGTACATTAATAGCCTGTTTCCACTACAGCCAAAAAATGTCACATTTAAAAAATGTGGATGATGGTGTTTCCACGGTCATATGTGCAATTTGTCATTTGCCCGAAATAAATCAGCTGTTCGGCTTGTTTTGATGAAAATTTTCACAAAAAGTGAAAAATATGGCAAATAATGGCAGAACTGTAAAAGTCAAAGTTGCATATCAATAGGCATTTAGTTGCGATGTGTTCGTACGGTTTTGAACAGGAACGTTGGAGAAATTTGCAATGAAATTGCGAGTGCGCACCTGTGAAGTGCACAAACTTCAATGCTCCTAAAAGGCGGTGTACCTTGTCAAAATGTTGCCAGTACGAAGGCGCACCTCCGGATAAACATTCCCTTTTAACCTCATCCTTACTAAATACAGGAACATTAAGATATAAGCATCTTACAATTTATTTTAAAAATTAATTTTGGCGCACAACTCGTCATTGTTTACCTTTGCACCAGTTAATCGATAAGCATCGTGATTTCGATAAGAAAATACTAAAAAATGCCGGGGCGAATGGCATCATATTAAAAATATGACGAATTTGTCATTTTTTTCTTATGGGATTTTCTACAGGAAATATGTAACATTTTTCCAAAATCAAAAATATGACGAAAAATGTGGAAATATGATGTCGTGGAAACAGGCTATAAGATGTCTTCGTTAACATTTATACGTAAATTCATGTATCAATACATAAATGTACCTTTTAAATCACATATATACATATGTATGTATGTATGGACATTTGTGTATGTAAGCGGGAAAAAAATAACGGATATGCATATCTGAAGTGGACAACTGTACATACATATGTACGTACATATTAAGTCCATATACATACATATTTCGATTGAATGTAAAATTTTTGTGGTTACACTTCGTCTCCAACTCTTTACGATCTAAAATAACAGAAATGTGCAAATTTGAAACACATGTACATATATGTACATCGACTACGTTGTTTAAAATATGCACTTCACCTCCATATTCAATTAATTGAGACACAAAACTGCCATTAGCTAATTTCGCAATGCACTGCTCTCCCTCCATGTTTATTTTTTTTTTGTTTAAAACAACAAATTTTTCGCAACGGATTAAGCAATATGTCTGACTCATTTTCAAAATTAGCGGGAAATACACTTAACTGGAAGCTATGCAGGCGATATCATTTTTGATATTACGTTGCATTCATTGGTTATCGATATCGAAGTCAACAATTTCTGTTTGTCAAAATAGCGTCGCAAATTTTAGCTTGGAATTATGTCTTGCAATTATAATTTGTGCATTCAATTTAATATCTCGCATTAGTTAAAATTGTAATAATGAACCAACTAGTTGAAATGGTAACAATGAATTAACTTATGCCGGAAATCAATATGTAAAAATAAATGACAAATTTGTATATATTAAATTAGCTTGAACATATACAAATGAAATTCGTAATTTGACATATACATACATTATTATTAATTTTACACAATATCAAACGTAATCCTCTAACAAAGGCGGGCAATTATAACTTTGCAATTGAAGAATTCATGAAATACTCATGAAATTAATTTTAGTTAATTTTAAGCATTTTCAGCATCAAAATCTTAAAATTAAATGCAAATATTAAAAATGTTGCTTAATGTTATGTTCTTATTATTCAGCGACTTATCAAATTCCGTTCTGGCAGGTGTCAAATCAAAAAAAAACTTGTTTAAGATTATGTATGTATGGCCTTTATTTTTGCTATTGTGATATCGGAATCTTAAGATCTCGATGAATTTTGCGAACTTGCTCCCATAAGAATACCCAAATTCCATTAAGTTATTAAAGAATGAATGATTTTATAGATATAATTGTATATTGTTAATTCATTGTTACCATTTCAACTAGTTGGTTCATTATTACAATTTTAACTAATGCGAGATATTAAATTGAATGCACAAATTATAATTGCAAGACATAATTCCAAGCTAAAATTTGCGACGCTATTTTGACAAACAGAAATTGTTGACTTCGATATCGATAACCAATGAATGCAACGTAATATCAAAAATGATATCGCCTGCATAGCTTCCAGTTAAGTGTATTTCCCGCTAATTTTGAAAATGAGTCAGACATATTGCTTAATCCGTTGCGAAAAATTTGTTGTTTTAAACAAAAAAAAAATAAACATGGAGGGAGAGCAGTGCATTGCGAAATTAGCTAATGGCAGTTTTGTGTCTCAATTAATTGAATATGGAGGTGAAGTGCATATTTTAAACAACGTAGTCGATGTACATATATGTACATGTGTTTCAAATTTGCACATTTCTGTTATTTTAGATCGTAAAGAGTTGGAGACGAAGTGTAACCAACTGAACAAAGGTATTTACATTCAATCGAAATATGTATGTATATGGACTTTAATATGTACGTACATATGTATGTACAGTTGTCCACTTCAGATATGCATATCCGTTATTTTTTTCCCGCTTACATACACAAATGTCCATACATACATACATATGTATATATGTGATTTAAAAGGTACATTTATGTATTGATACATGAATTTACGTATAAATGTTAACGAAGACATCTTATAGCCTGTTTCCACGACATCATATTTCCACATTTTTCGTCATATTTTTGATTTTGGAAAAATGTCACATACATATTTCCTGTAGAAAATCCCATAAGAAAAAAATGACAAATTCGTCATATTTTTAATATGATGCCATTCGCCCCGGCATTTTTTAGTATTTTCTTATCGAAATCACGATGCTTATCGATTAACTGGTGCAAAGGTAAACAATGACGAGTTGTGCGCCAAAATTAATTTTTAAAATAAATTGTAAGATGCTTATATCTTAATGTTCCTGTATTTAGTAAGGATGAGGTTAAAAGGGAAGGTTTATCCGGAGGTGCGCCTTCGTACTGGCAACATTTTGACAAGGTACACCGCCTTTTAGGAGCATTGAAGTTTGTGCACTTCACAGGTGCGCACTCGCAATTTCATTGCAAATTTCTCCCATCTCCGCATCCCAGACATCTTCCAATTGTTCAAAACCGTACGAACACATCGCAACTAAATGCCTATTGATATGCAACTTTGACTTTTTACAGTTCTGCCATTATTTGCCATATTTTTCACTTTTTGTGAAAATTTTCATCAAAACAAGCCGAACAGCTGATTTATTTCGGGCAAATGACAAATTGCACATATGACCGTGGAAACACCATCATCCACATTTTTTAAATGTGACATTTTTTGGCTGTAGTGGAAACAGGCTATTAATGTACATACATACGTACGTACATACATATGTCGGTACATATGTATTTATGTAAATGTAATAAAATGTACTTTCGCATTTGTGTGTTATTATAATATAAACAAATATCCATTTTCTTAAAGATCTACATGTGTACATAAATACGTGTCTACAAATGTGTGACGAGCACAGTTACATTAAAAAACCTGAAGGTTAAAATCATTTGTAGACACTTGCATATGTCAATAGATTTCCAGAAAACAATACTTGTGCATATTATTGTATATACACAAAACACAAATGCGAACATATATTTTATTACATTGATATTAATATGAAGATACCCATTCGTGTACAATCAGATGTCTTCATGAACATGTAATAATACAAAATTGACTAATACTTTTTTTTTGTTTGTTTGTTTGTTTTTTCACACCCAATATATCGAAAGTTCAATAAGAATATACAGTATTTTAAATCCCAGTCTAGCATACATACATATATTGTTAATTCAATTTATGCAAAATTGTTGTTGTAAGCCTAAATAATGCTCGAGATGGCCCTTTTAATAAAGGTATTTTGTGGTATTAACTGATATAATATCGTGTAAGTATATAGTAAGAAATAATTACACCTGTTAATTTAACAGAAACCTACGTCAATTTTGATTATTAACAGATTCAGAAGAAGAGTCTCTGCCCAATAAACCTGCCACAGCAGTTTCAGAAACGGACCGGAAGGAGCAAAATTGTGGTAATCTTTTAATAAAAAAGTCAAATTTTAATGTGACATAATTAAATGTTGCACATCATTAGGTGAAGCTGAGGTACAACAATCCGCCACAACATTAACTGAAGATAATAACAAAAAAATTTTGGGTAAGTACTTATAATTCTTAAATCATTTTTACTAGTTTAATAATATGTTCTTATTCACAGGTGCCCTAGAACAGTCAATGCGCAATGCATCTGTATCTGAAGAATTGAATATTAACAATACAGAGGAGCTTTCAAGTAAGTTCTTGCTTACTAATTTTAAATTTTAAATTAACATTAAGGTAAACATACATTTACAATACATACGAGAATTAGCACAAAAATTGATTTGAATTTATTAATTACGGCTAATTAGGTCCAATTTTGCTAAATATTGGAAGTGTCGATCAACAGTACAACTATTCAACAACAGACATTGAAAATGATGCGACAATTAATATAACATCCAAGTCAGATCCTTCGTACAGACTGAGCGAGTCAGAAACAACTTTCAACAAAAGTATTGAAGCAAGTTTTATGTACACTCCTGAATCACCTCTTTTTGATGTCCGAAAGTTATGTGTACCAATTGCAAAATATGAACAAAAATCAAAGCAACACTTCTGCATGTTTTGTAACAAATTGCAGACAAAATTTGATCGACATTTAGAGTTAGTGCACAAAAAACATCCAGATGTATTGCGATTTACCACTCTTCCAAAACGTAGTCTACAACGAAAAGACTTAATTGATATAATTCGAAAGAAAGGTGATTTCATACATAACACGGATCAATCAAAAAATACAGGAACTTTAATTGTCCCTCGGCAAAAACGCGAAACTTCATCAGTAGAAGCACGGGACTTTGTTTGCTGTCCAATGTGCAACGGGTTTTTTCCTAAAAGCACGCTTCGTAACCACGTCCCACACTGCCCAAAAAATACGCACGTGAAAGGAAAGCGAAATTTATTAAAGGATGGGCGCGCCAAGACTGGTTACATCCACCCGATCGCCAGTGACATATTGTGAAAATCAGTTGTACCAGTGTTAAATGATGATGAAATCTCCAGAGCCGTGGTTTTTGATCAGCTAATTATTATGCATGCCAACTATGAATGTATGAGACATGGAAAAATACAACATGACATGATCAGATCTCATATGCGTGTACTTGGTAGACTCAAGCTTGAAATGGAGAAACAAACAAAAGGAAAATTAACTGAACTTAAAGATGCAATTGAGCCCCAATATATAAATTTGATTGTTTCCTGTATTCGCACTGTTGCTCAATGGGATGATAATTTAGTAGCCTATAAGACACCCTCTGTTGCAACATCATTAACATCACTAATAAAAAAATCCGCCGACCTTTTACATTGCTTTTATATAAAAGAACAGGATCATTTAAAAAAAAAGTTAGTCAAAGACTTTCAACTTCTATGGAAAACTGAAATTCCTATATATATTAATAAAAAAGCCGTCGAAGATCAGTCGACCAAAAGACGAACTGCTAAGATTGTTTTACCGAATAAGGACGATATAAAAATCTTATATGATTACGTTAAAAATAAATCAAAAGAATCACTTGAAGCTTTAGAAGTCAAGTTTAATTCACATAGCTGGTCGAGTTTAATTGAAAGTACATTAATACAATTACAAATTTTTAATCGGCGACGAGCCGGGGAAATTGAAAGGCTAACGATAGAAAACTACAAAACAGGCCAATCTGCAAATATTGATGAAGACAACTACAAAAAATTGGAAGAATCAAGCAAAGGAGTTGCTCAAGAATTTGTAAGAATAACAATAAGGGGAAAATTAAATAGAACTGTTCCTGTACTACTTAACTCTCTCGATCGTCAATGCATCGGTATTATTATAAAATATCGCAAAAAAGCTGGTGTAAAAGATTCAAATAAATATATTTTTAGCTCACCAGCTTCAAATCGACTAGGCAAGGAATATATCCGTGCTTGTCCTCTCTTAAAAAGATTTTCAGAGGAATGTGGAGCGAGTGACCCTGCTGCTTTGAGAGGAACTTTACTTAGAAAGCAAATAGCTACACACAGCTCTCTGCAAAATACTAACGATGCTCAAATTGATAGATTAGCTAATTTCTTGGGACACCATAAGGATATTCATAAGAACATATATCGAGTGACTGAACCGATTTCAGATGTAACGGAAGTCTCAAAAATGTTGCTGGCAGCATCAAATATTGACTCTACTGAAATCTGTAAAAGCCAGCGAAAACCAATTTGTAAGTGCATGAATATTTAAATTTAAAAATACTAAATCATTTTATGAAGTAAGACTTATATGTTTGTTTAATCCTTAAATCCTATAATACGCTAGCTAATAAAATTTAAGGTTTTGAATTTACATGTTATAAATATTATTTCTAATAATAAGATTATAATTATAGCTGCAAATCAATTGGACGAGAATGGTGTGGAATTCAACGACTGTAGTCAAAACTCTTCGTCAAAAAAACGCCGCAGCAGTAAGAACTAATTCTTTTCGTCAAAATTATGATTCTTCTAAAACGTTGTTCTTATTACAGCATCTCCATTTGGTAATACACGCCGAGTTCGTTGGACCATTGAAGAAAGACAGGAACTTGTTCAATTATTTGGAGATTTAAGAAGTTTGCAGAAGCTGCCGACTCTGCAGGAGTGCATTCAGATAATAAGAAAATCTGAATATTTAGGAGACCGTACTCCTGCTCAGTTGAAAACATGGTTAGATAACCAACGAAAAGCAGAGTCCCGTAAATTAAAGTAGCTATTAATTTTAAAAATTAGAAATTAAGAATATAAATATGGAAATTCATACTTATTTTATTTTCTTTATTACGTTGGTAATTTTGAGTCGGAAAATTTTTGTCATGTTAATTTAGAGCTTATTGAAAAAAGTTAAGTGAATTGAATTCACAGAAACATTTTTATTTCTAATCTCTTAGAGACCATAATGTAATGAATCTAATTTTTGTTTTTTAAACGAAGAAGTACATAAACTTTGTAGTGAAAAGATGGTTTAAGATTATGAATGTCGATTTGCATACTTTCTTATAGTTATTTTATTGGTACTTTTGAGCTTAAATATAACCATGCCCATTCTGAACATTTAAAGGCGATTAAATATTTAAAATTAATACAAGACATTTTTATAATTAATCTCATGAATTGATTGAAATTTAAAATTGACCTATTTATGTAAGCTTAGCTACCCTAATTGAAGTAAAGGTGTACAAAATTAATTGAATTACCAAAATGTTTGCTGAAAATAAAATTTATAAATGTTATAAATTCATTAAATCTAACTTGTTACTTACCTTGAATGAATGTTAAGGTGTAATATATTTCCAAATTTAATAAATATTATTGTTAACAAAAACGAGAGCTTTAAGAGCCATGTACTCATTCTGTAGAATACGCACACACGCGAACAAATACTGTGCAAAATTGCTTTTGTAATTGGATTTTGTAAATTGTTGTTTCAATTTGCTCTATCTGGCTAGAGTTCATACAGACGGACAGACGGATATGGCTATATCGATTCGTTTGTTGGTTCCAGTAAAGAATATATATTCTTTGTTTCACGCGTCCCTTTATACTTTTTAGGAACAGGGTCTAAAAATACTTAAAATTATTCTTATAAATTGAGAATTGATATACATATAATTTCATAATTTTGCGGTCAATGTCCTTAAATACAACATTATATTGCGAAGCAGTTTCATTCCATCGTTCCCATGTCCCCATAATATAACATTGGTTGAATTTCTTGAGAGAGAACTCAAAAGTAACTATATATATATTCTTGGAAGATTGTATGACTTCTTTGTATTATATAAATCGCTCATAATGGGGTCAAGTCCCTGAAAAAAGCTGTACATAAAGTGTGAAAAATGGAGTTGCCACATCAATGAAATTGTATACTTTTAAGATTAGGTGAGAAATATATTTTTACTTAAGGTTTAATGATAATTAATCAATAATAATTGAAATTTTAAATATTCATTCATTCAATTATTTTTTATAATGGTGTCCTCGAAATAGTATTTTTATATAATGAAAAAAATATGAAATATTCAATAGCGATTTCTAAAATCTATCAAGAAGGTAATGGTATAGCTTAAGCTTCTTAGTTTAAGTCGGGCCTTAGCTAAAAATACTTTTAAAAACTATTGAACGGTATTAACATAGTGAAAATACCCAAGTCCTTAAAATTATCGCAAGACCGCTGAAAATTTTGAGGTCAGTCCTCAAAATACCGAAATGTACCCAAAATTTATGAAAAATATAAAATATGTCCTGAAAACACGCGGTGCGAATACATATATGTGTATGTGTTAGTGTACGAAGATGCGATCGGAAATATTTGACCTGGGTACAGGGAGATTTGTAGTTGGGTATACTCAACTATAGCATTCTTACTTGTTTTTTATACTATGCTCCCGAAGGGAAAATAGTATATTGGGTTTGCGAAATGTCCGTATGAAGGCAATTTTTTTCCACACCCTTGAAGCTAGAGCAACCAAACTTGGTACACATGTTGGTGTATAAGTTAACAAAAAAGATTACCAAATATTTATTAGGTCACCCTCGCATGCGCATCGCATCCTATGTGTCGTCGTTTTCGTTGCAGCGACCAGCGGCGGTAACCAGACACTTCTGTTTGTGTCGCAACATAGTTTGCGGTCAACGTCCGCGATTATGCTGACTCGGCTTTGTGGAGTGATGTTGACGCCATGACAATTATTAAATCTGTTGTTTTAGCTCTGAATATGCCTCTGTATCAAGTACAAGCCAAATTATATTTTCCACTCCGGCACTTGGCCATTTAAACATTTATCTTTTATTGCTGCACAAGGCCAGTGATTGGAAAGCTTTAGCTTTCCCAACGTAATCGTCTGTAATCATCATTACTGGCAATTATATCACAATCAACCTGCAACGTCAGCCAGGCAAAGAGAAAGACCCGCCAGGAACATCAAACACGCCTATTCATCTTGAAGGAAGACCATCCAGGCGAATATCTTATTTGGCCCCCAACTAAATAGAACCTTCGGATAAGTTAGCGATAAGACCCTAACGAAACATGTTTCAACAAGAAACTTCGAAGCTAAAACGAAGTAAATATAAAGTGAATAAATCTTATGCAAGCAGCAGTGTCTGTAAAAATCAAATAAATTTAGGAAAAAACTCAAATCACAAAAATGATTGCATCCTGCCGATTGCAATTAATCGGCTGCCACATTTAAAACAAAATATTAAATAAAAAAAAAAAGAGAAAGAAAATTTGTTTTCATTTTCAGTCAGGTGCATACAGAGAAATAAAAATTGAATACGATAGTGACGACGGTTGGGACATTGAGCTCAACAATAGTTTCCACTGTACTTAACTTCGATGCTATAATAGCTATGTTGGATTGTACTTATGCAGACAGGACATCGCTACGCCTTCTTCGACAAGGTTTAGAGATGGTCAGGCAGGGAGGCCTAAGCCTCATGCAATACTACGATGAAGTCGTGCAAAAGCTGACTCTCGTTACAAATAAAACTATAATTACTCATAACCGAGACGGCGCTGATCTTCTTAACAGAGAGATTAGATCTGATGCATTACTTGCATTTATTTCAGGACTTAGTAAGCCACTCAGGGCGATTGTTTCCCAGTTCAGCCGAAAGACTTACCGTCTGCTTTGACTCTAGCCAGAGAAGCGGAGGCAAGCATTAAAAGAAGCATTTTCGTGACAACATCGAAGAGAGGGAACAGGCAACAGAAGCCAATAAGCATCGTGCGCAGTTCAAGCAGGGAAAATATAACAGAGACGAGCGAGGACAAGATAAAAACCCTCACTTTATCAAGCGTAAGCAAAAAAGCAATGGCCAAGAACAGAGTACGAAAGAAGATCAGGGACAAGCCTCAGAGCCCATGGATGAAGATGCCTCATCAAAGTTTAGGCAGCCCACTCAATTCGGGAAAACTCTGACAAATAGTGCTCCGGCACAGAAACGAAATAACACGTCCGAACGCATGACAGGCCAAAGGCATCAGCGGCTGAACAACGTTGTTCAGAGTGCCTCTGATACCAAAGAAAATAGAAAATACAATGAAAACCAAGCTACAGCCGTAGTTGGCGAGATAGAAGACGAGAATGACTCGACATGCGGCAGCGATTCCTTGAATTTGTTAGTGCACGCTCCCGGCTACCAGTAATTAAGCGACAGCTGGCTGGGAGAACACTAACAATTTGATAGATACAGGCGCGGCAAAGAATTATGTAAGGCCCGTAAGCTGAAAAACATAATTCCTGTCGATGACCCTTTCACTGTGAGCTCCAGTCAAATTAAAAATAAATGCCTAATGACAATCTTCGGGCAGACATCTCCATTTTTTTTATTTGACACACTCAGTACTTTTGATGCCATCATAGGCTTCGACCTCTTAAAACGGGCGGGAGTAAATTTGAATTAGGTCAACAGCACGCTAGAGTACAAGAATGTATCAGAACAGTTACAATACCACAATTGTGACAGCGTTAATTTCACTGACGTTAACGATATAGTGGTACCGAAAACAAACAGTTGTGAAAAGATGACATAATAAGGCCATCCAGGTCCCCATATAACAGCCCAACATGGGTGGTTGATAAAAAAAAGGAATTGATGCCAATGGCAATGAAAACAAGCGGTTGTTAAAAGATTTCAGGAAACTGAACGAGAGAACTATTCCCGATCGTTACCCAATGCCATCCATTTCCATGATTCTAGCGAACTTTGGGAAGGCAAAATTTTTCAATTAGACTTAAAGTCAGGTTACCATCAAATCTATCTAGCGGAACAAGACCGGGAAAAACCATCGTTTTCAGTAAACGGCGGTAAATACGAGTTTTGTCGCCTGCCTTTCGGCCTAAAAAATGCAGCAAGCATTTTCTAAAGGGCCATAGATGACGTACTAAGAGAACAGATTGGCAAGATATGCTATGTTTATGAAGACGACGTCATCATTTTTTCTGAGAACGAAATTGACCATGTTAAACATATTGCCACTGTACTAAAGTGCTTAGGCGATGCTAACATGAGAGTCTCACAAGCAAAAACTACGTTTTTTAAAGAAAGCGTCGAATATTTAGGATTCATAGTAACTAGGGGCGGTGCAAAGACTGATCCCGGAAAAGTTAAAGCTATACAGGAATATATCGAGCCAAAAAACTTGTTTAGTCTCAGATCATTTCTCGGTTTGGCCAGTTACTGCAGGAGATTTGTCAAAGATTTTGCATCAATTGCAAGACCACTAACAGACATATTAAAAGGTGAAAACGGTTCAGTCAGCAAGCACAGGTCTAGAAAAGTTGCAGTAGAATTTAAGGAAACCCAACGCAATGCGTTTGAACGTCTACGGATCATTTTGGCATGTCATCCTCATGTACCCAGATTTCAAACAACCTTTCGACCTGACTACCGATGCTTCCGCTAATGGCATCGTTGCTGTTCTATCCCTAGGGGGCCGGCCAATCGCCATGATTTCTCGAACACTGAAACAATGCGAGCTAAACTACGCCACAAATGAAAGGGAATTATAAGCCATCGTGTGGGCTCTGGGTAAACTTCAAAATTTCTTATACGGTACCAAAGATGTAAACATTTTTACTGACCACCAACTTTTGACCTTTGCAGTGTCGGAAAAGAACACGAATGCAAAGATCAAAAGGTGGAAAGCGTACACAGATGAACACGACGCTAAAATGTTTTACAAACCAGGGAAAGAAAATTTCGTAGCAGACGCTTGTCCCGTCAAAACGTAAACGCGTTACAAGACGAGCCCCAATCTGACGCTACCACTGTTCACAGCGAGCTGTCACTGACCTTCACGGTCGAAACAACGGACAAACCTCTGAACTACTTCAGAAACCAAGTTGTTCTAGAAGAAGCACGTTTTCCGCTGAAACGCGATTTCATACTTTTTGGCAGCATGACTCGCCACTTAATCAGCTTCACTGACAAGAATACAATTTTCGGGCCCTCAAAGAGGTATTCAACCCAAGCGTAGTATACGCAATACACTGCGATTTTCCAACATAAGCTAGATTTCAACTCGACTTGGTTTCAAACTTCCCAGCGGTCAAATTCTGGCATTGCAAAAATATCATATCTGACATCACAGACAAAAGTGCGCAGATCGAAATAATAACTGCAGAACACAATCGAGCGCACCGTGCCGCTCAGGAAAACAAGTCTTAAGTGACTATTCTTTTCCCAACATGACCAAATTAGCGAATGAAGTCGCTGAAAATTGTAGAATTTGTGCCAAAGCTAAGTACGATCCATCCAAAGAGACAGGTACTCGGAGTAACACCGATTCCAACATACGCTGGGGAAATGCTCCATATCGACGTTTTCTCTAAGGATAAAAAACAATTTCTGACAATCGACAAATTTTCCAAATTCGCTATCGTGCAACCAATCCCTTCTCGAACAATAGTTGACATAAAATCATCCATATTCCAGTTAGTAAACCTGTTTCCAAATATGTAGACAGTGTATTGCGATAACGAAGCCGCGTTCAATTATGAGACAATAACGTCTTTACTGAAAAATAGTTATGGCATAGACATTGTTAATTTGCCCCCACTCCACAGCGTTTCAAACGGACAGGTCGAACGTTTACACAGCACAATAACAGAAATAGCTAGGTGTATTAAGATCGACAAAAAAATCGACGACACAGTAGAGCTGATCCTGAGGGCTACAGTCGAATACAATAAAACATTGCATACGGTGACAGACAAAAAGCCCGTCGAAATTATTCACGCAACACCCATCGACCTCCGGCAAACCATAACAGACAAAATAGCAAAGGCACAAATGACCAATATTAACAGATGCAACCCAAGTAGGCAAAACAGGGTATTTGAGGTAGGAGAAAAAGTACTCCTCAAAAGTAATAGGAGACTGGGCAACAAATTAACCCCATTATGCTCAGAAGAGAAAGTACAAGCATACATGGGAACGTCTGTTCTTGTTAAGGGGAGTGTGGTCCATAAGGACAACCTTAAATAAAGGTTGTTTTTGGTACACTGATCAAATAGACCAAACAATAGAAGTAAAATGTAAGCAGAAGTTTCAATTTTCCATTTTTCTTTTGCAGGCTTGTGGGTACAATCTTTTTAATAACATTGGTGAATGCGCGGATCACCGATTATTCACACTTCAACTACATTCCTGTAGCAGACGGCAATGCTTTGGTGTGGGAACAAAGAGATTATCTAAGGCATTCAAGTAATCTGACTGAGTCTGCGAGCATAGCAGAGGAAACAGAAAAATTGGCAAAATTATTTCCCCAATCGCACATGCGAAAATTATTAGATGTCTATACAGACCATATTATAAATCTTTTGTCCGTTTTAAAGATCCATCATAGAATAGCAAGAAGGTTGGACTTTTTAGGCACAGCTCTCAAGGTTATCGCAGGCACACCAGATGCCTCCGATTTTGAAAAGGTCCAAATGTCCGAGTCCAAATTAATCGAATCAAACAATAGACAGTTGATCATAAACTCAGAAACTCAGAAACAGATAAACCTACTTACAGACACCATAAACCAAATAATTAAAGCCAAAAGGAACGATTTAGTTGACACTCCACATTTTTACGAGGCTCTTCTAAATACAAAATTTGATGCTTACAGTCACGCTTGCTAAGGCTGACATAATAAACGCAACTGTTTTTAATCATAACGATTTGAAATCTCTTGTTGAACTAAATTCAGAAATCCCTATAGTAAGCCTAATGGAATTATCGAACATTAAAATCTTACAGTCCGATAGCATTATCCATATTATAATTGCATACCCCAGGGTTAAGTTTATATGTAAGAAGATCACCATATTCCCGGTATCACATCAACACACCGTGCTGCAGCTACAGGATGACATCGTGGCTGAATGCGAAGATGACACCTTGGCAGTAACCGAATGCTCCACGACAACATATACCACCTTCTGCAAATTGGCAAATCACGACACCTGATCCCGAGCTCTACATGCTGGAGGCACCGCTCTTTGTCACACGCAGCCCAGCCACCTCAAGCCGATCACATTCGTGGATGAAGCCGTTATAATTGTCAACGAGAGCCCGGCTCGAATAAGCACAGACGGATACCTACGAACAGCACGTATCTGATCACCTTTGAACGCTCAGCGATCATCAACGGTACCAAGTATATCAATCAGCGCGCGGCCCTGAACATAGCTGGATCTCCACTCTTGAACATCATCAGCCACGACCCAGTATTGAGCATGGCACTACTCCACAGGATGAATAACCAAAATTTACACACCATCCAGGAGTTTACAGAAGAGATGGCAGCAACATGGTCGCCCAAGATATGGTTCGCAGCTGGAGTGGGAATCAGCCTCTTGTGCACTGGCTCACTAATCCTTCTCCAAGCGCTAAGAAGGAGACGAGAATCTAGGAAGGTACAAAGGGTCATCAACAGTTTTAGTATAACCGGGGACGATCATAATCTTGAGGGGGAAATAGTTAACAAATAACATTACCAAATATTTATTAAGTCACCCTCGCATGCGCAACGCCTAAAATCCTATGTGTCGCCGTTTTCATTGCAGCGACCAGCGGCGGTAACCAGACACTTCTGTTTGTGTCGCAACATAGTATGCGGTTAACGTCCGCGATTATGCTGAGTCGGCTTGCCGACCAGTGCTTTGTGGCGTGATGTTGACGCCCATAGCTTAAGCATGACAATTATTGAATCTGTACTTTTAGTTCTGAATATGCCTCTGTATCAAGTACAAGCCAAAATATATTTTCCACTCCGGCACTTGGCCGTTTAAACCATTATTTTTTATTGCTGAGCCACAAGGCCAGTGATTGGAAAGCTTTAGCTTCCCAACGTAATCGTCTGTAATCATCATTACTGGCAATTATATCACAACCAACCTGCGACGTCAGCCAGCCAAAGAGGAAGACCCGCCAGGAATATCAAACACGCCTAGAGGTCAACGTATTCATCTTGAAGGAAGACCACCCAGGCGAATATCTTATTTTATTCCCTCAATTTATGAAGTGTCGAGATCGAAAAATTATGACCGCCCCACCCCCTCCCCCGCAAATGAGAAAAATCTATGTCTCCCACAATTGTACAGGTAGAGTCACCAAATTTTGCATACATACTACTGTTTTTTTCACGTATCTTTCCGAACCCACAAGTAAGCAAATTATATAGGACTGGGAACATAGTATTCTGCAGTCGGGTGCGTCCGACTGGAACGCTCTTGTTTTGTTTATGTTAAAAAAATTTTCTTATGTACGGCCATACTAAAGGTTATAACTATTATGGAATAAATTGTCTCAATCTATATTTGTGTACTTTTTGTTTTTTCTTTTTATCATCCGACATTACAATATTATCTCTATCTTCTATGCATTCTATATTGTCAGGTCAGGATTAATTTAATGTTCTGAATTAAAGTACTTTGGTAAATTACTAGGTTTACCGAAAACTAATTCATGCGGACAATAGCTATGTGCCATTGAGTTATGTTGAAACAATAAACGATGTATTGGAGCCATACGTCCCAGTCTGTTTTATCAACCGATATATATGAACGTATGTACTCATTAAAAGTTCTGTAACTCCGTTCCACAGTTCCAACCGTTTGATGGTGGTGAGCTGTCGATGTTATGTTATCTATTTTAAGATATTTACATAAATCGTTAATTAATGAATTTTTATATTCAGTTCCCATGTCCGAAATGAACGTCTTCATTGGACCGAAATTCAATATAAAATTTTCAAATATAGCTTTAGCGACACTATTTCCCCTTTTTTTGCAATCGGTATGGCAACTAAGTACTTCGTTAAGTCGCATATTAACGTAACAACATATTCATTACCATTTTCCGACTTTGGTAGTGGACCAATTGTGTCTACTATCACTGTGTCAAATGCCTTAATTGGTGTGCCTGTAACTGTCAGTGGTTGTTGTTTTCGATTTCCGGCACTTATGACATTTTCGTTGTACTCAGTTATATTTTTAGACATTGTACCTTTCCAGAAATAATATCTTTTGACCTTGGCCAAGGTTTTTGAAATGCCAGTGTGACCTCCTTGAATAGGTTCGTCATGAAACTGCAGACAGTATTGCTTGTATTTCTTTTTATAGTATGTTCCCGAGGGGAAAATAGTATATTGGGTTTGCGAAATGTCCGTCTGTCCGTATGAACGGAATTTTTTTCCACACCCTTGAAGCTAGAACAACCAAACTTGGTATACATGTTGGTGTATATCCTCAATTTATGAAGTGTCAAGATCACAGATTTGTCATACAGACTAATGTTGACCCCCTGGAATAAAAAGTTTATTCATAAATTTTCGGAACCCCCCTCCACCCCTTCCCCCACAAAGGAGCAAAATCTATATCTCCCACACCTGTTCATGTAGAGTCACAAAATTTGACATACAGACTACTGTTTTTCTCTCTCTTTCCGAACCCACAAATAGCCAAATTATATAGGACTGGGAACATAGTATTCTGCATTCGGGTGCGTCCGACTGCAACGTTCTTACTTGGTTAGTTTTAATTAGGGTCACCGGGTTAAGTAGCGCTACTCTCAATGATTTCAATATTTTGTTGCTTATTAACTTGAAATTATCAATTGAAACGTGTTCAAAGATATTTTCCCACGGTGCCATTTTGAGTTGGCTGATTTCATTTATACCGGTTTGCGTTTCAAGCCTTTGGAAGAACTGACCTAAGTCAAGAATTCCATCTATATATATAAAAGAGTTCGTCCTGACTGACTGACTGATTGGCAATCATCGCACAGCCCAAACCGTAAAAGCTAGGATGCTGAAATTTTCACAGTAGGTTCCATCTAGGATGAAAGTGCACGCTAAGACGGGATTTTGGAAAATTCCACCCACAAGCGTGGAAAATCCAGGAAAACTGTTGTATGAAACTTTTTTGTTTACTATCTAATCGGTTTCAAACTCATTTTCAAAGATCTACACAAAAAATCATTTGACACATATTTCACCGATTTTGGAAAATCCACCCCCTAGACGGTAAATGGGGGTCTCAAGTTTGTATGGGCACAAGTCTAATTTTAGTCCGATTACCTTCAAATTCATTTTCAAAGCTCTTTACGTAAAATAACTCGACACGTATATCGGCGATTTTGGGAAATTCAGCCCTATGGTCGGAAAATTGGTGGAAAACTCTGGCATTCGAAATTTTTAGTTTTCATGCGATTGGCTTCAAATTCATTTTCAGGGTTCTATGCGATAAGATAATAGGCGGAGTGGTCAAAGATTTTGGAAAATCTACCCCTAAAGTCGGAAAATTCGTGGAAAACTGTTGTATGAAACGTTGTATGTTGTATTTTGATTATCGTCCGATTGGCTTAAAACTCATTACATTAAACTGCACATTAAATAATTTGACACAAATGGCACCGAGCTTAGAAAATGCACGTTAGCGGTCTGAAAAGTAGTGGAAAACTCTGGAAGTCAGTATTTTAGTTTCTCATGCGAATGACTTCATACTAACTGCCAAAACTAAACACAGAAAGTTAGGTTCTTTGGGTCTCAACACAACGGGGGGATATAGGTAGAAAGCTTTTGTCTGGTGGTATAATTCTTGCAACAGGAGTCAAACTCATTTTCAAAACTATACCAAAAATAATTTAAGAGTGTGCCAACCGATGATAGAATGATGTACCCAGCCCGTCGCCACGGGCGGGAAATGGGAGTAAATGTCAAATGAGTGAGATTATTTGTTTTGTTTAGATCGGCTTGAAGACATTTTCATATTTAGGAGAATCTACTCCCACGGGTGGGAAATTTGTGGTATGCTATTGTGTGTATTTCTTACGATTGACGAAAGTAGTCAAATTCAATATAATGCATTTAAATCTATATATTTCGCCGGGCAACGCTGAGGTTTTACCAGCTAGTTAGTATATAAATCGCTAACATCATATCTTGCAGTAATTTTCTTCCCATGTTTAAAGAAACATAGCATATTTTTTACATGCAAGGTCACTACTTTACGTATATACGTTGGGCTGTGAAGCTTTTTCTGTAGATTGCATAGGCAATTCTACTTTATCATCTCCTGCGTAGGATTTTTGTCTACTTTGATGCCTGGTAGTGACTTTCAGGAGTTTTATTTGTATGTGCTCATTAAAGTTCTTGAATGGTTATTCTTGATAACGCATCCGCTACATGATTGTCTTTTCCCTTAAGATACTCAACTGTGAATTAATATTCTTCTAGTCTAGCCTAATTCTAGTTAATTTTGAACTTGGGTTTTTCATTGAAAATAAAAATGTAAGGGGTCTATGATCTATGGTCTGAAATTATTTATTTCCCAGTGTATTGCTGTAAGTTCTTGCTCAGTTGTGCTTTTGTTTGATTCGCCTTCAGTGAATGACTTGGAAGCGTATGCTACCGAAAGTTGTTATCCGTCATGTTCTTGCGTTAATACAGCTCCACATGCTTGCTTACTCGCATCTGTGGTTATGCAAATTTCTTTAGAAAAATCAGGATATTGAAGGAGTGTTGGACTCATTAATAGTTTTTTTAAATAATCAAAATCTTTTTGACATTGAGGTGTCCATTCGAATTTAACATTTTTCTTACATAATCTATTAATGTGATGGGAATAATTCGCGAATTTTTTTATGAATCTTCAATTATATTTGCAGAAGGCAAGAAATCGTCTGGCGCTGTCTGCGTCAGTTGGAGTTGGGTATTTCTCTATGACGTCGTATTTCTTGTCGTCTGGTAGAATACCTTTATTAGTGCATTTGTGACCTAGAAAACTTAATTCATGCATGAAAAACATGCACTTATCTGGGTGCAATTTTAGGTTGTTCTTTCGACATAGCTGAAATACGTCTGTTAGAATATTAAGCATATGTTTTTCGGAACATCCGATGACTATTACATCGTCCATATAAAGGAACGCTTGAGTGGGTTTTAATCCCGTAAAAGCTAATGTCATCATTCGTTGGAAAGAATTTATTTATTTACGAAGGCAAAACAGTGCTGCCTCGAATCAAAAAATATAATATAATACATAGATATAAGGAAAACATTTTAAAAGCCTACGCGAAATTGCAATTGAAATCTAATAACGACACCAGCACGTTGGGGGAAGTTTATTTGCCAGTCAGGCTATCTATGCCCCTATTCACAGCAAAGAATTGCCGGTGGCGTTGTTAGAGCCTATATCAAGATAGTGAAGAGTTAGTTATGAAGAAAAAGCTTATAGAATTTAAGGATAATTTAAAACTAAAGAAGAAGAATAAAGAAAGACTGAAATGAATGAAATGAAATGAAATGAAATCTCCAACCCGGTGGGGGAAGTTTTATTAGCCAGTTTGGCAAGCTGTGCCCCAGCGAGGTTGGTTAGAGATAGAGAACTCGGAGATATTTTTAAACCAAAACGTAATCACGTGAAGCGACAAGAGCCGTTGATGGTTGGAAATGACGTTATGTTTCTTGATTCTTTTTCCATCTGGTGAAATCCAGTCATTAAGTCTAAACACGAAAAATATTTTGCTCTGCCAAGTTGATCCAAAATGTCATCTATTCATAACAAGGGGAACTTATCTGCTAATAATTATGCTATGTTCCCGAAGGGAAAAATGTCCGTCTATCCGTCTGGCCGCCTGTCCGTCTGTCCGTATGAACGCAATTTTTTTCGACACCCTTGAAGCTAGAGCAACCAAACTTGGTAATTTATGAAATGTCGAGATCGACACCTGGACAAATCTGCATCAAAAAATTTTGAAATGTTGAGAAAAATCTATATCTCCCACACCTTACAGGTAGAGTCACCAAATTTGGCATACATACTAATGTTGAACCCCTGGACAAATCTGCATCAACAATTTTTGGACCCCCGCACCCCCTCCCCCACAAAGGAGCAAAATCTATATCTCACACACCTGTACAGGTAGAGTCACCAAATTTGGCATACAGGCTACGGTTTTTTTCTCGTCTCTTTCCGAACCCACAAATAACCAAATTATATAATACTAGGAACATAGTATTCTGCAGTCGGGTGCGTCCGACTGCAACGTTCTTACTTGTTTTTTTTATTGATTTGGCTATAATCAATTACCAATCGCCACCTTCGCTTTTCAGAGTCTGGTAGTGATTTCTTGGGAAATAATAGCCATGGGCTGTTGTATTCTGAAACTGAGGGCTCTACAATTTTATCTTTTATGAGTTTATCTGCTTCATTTATTATTTGTTCTTTTTGACTATGAGGATTTCTATAGTTCTTCATATAAACGGGTTCATCACTATTCAATCTCAATTTCTGTTTAAAAATTTTTGTGGTTATTGGTTCTGTCTCCAAACCAAATACATATATCTGTGTATTTAGAACATAAATTTTGTAAGTAAGCGGGGTGGGAAATTCTTTTTTAATTTATTAATTATTTGTTCTGCTCTTTCAGATTTATTTAATTGAGCTATGTGATAATCATTTCATGATTCGAAATGGATTTTTCTTACGTTTAAGACTTTTGTTTGATTTGTGGTATGTATGAATGTATGAATTTTGGGCATTTGAAATCGAGTTACCGACAAATATACCGTTTTCCAATTCCTGATTTGGTATTAGAATTTGGTTATCGTCCGTATTTATTTTAATTTTTCTTATTACTTCGCAACGAGCTGGTACAAGGATTTCATTATTGTTTATATTGTGAAAAATAGGGATTGATATCGCAAAATCGACGTTATTTGGTCTTAAAATGAATAAATCAGTTTCTGTTGTAAAATATAATTGACAGTTGAAAATTTTTATGAAGTCTATTCCGATTATTCCATCTCCTGGGATTGGAAAATGATCGGGTACTAGTGAAAATTGTGTGGTATAATGAAGTTACCAGTTCTTAATTCGAGAAGTGCTAAAGCTATTGAACTTATTGATCCTTGTCCTATTCCTGTGATTTCTGTTATATTGCTATTGTCTATGTCCAGAAATTGATCTGAGCTTTTCCTAATGACTGATATGTCAGCTCCTGTGTCTATTAAAAATGTTATTCCCTGTATGCTCATTTTTTTGCTAATGAAAATATTTAAATTGAGATTGATGGTGTGAATTTTTATATTTAACGGCCTTGAGAGTTTAAGGGAGGCTGTTGGTTTTCCGACGAGCTGTGTGCTTGTCTAACATTACTATACTACCTATCGTTGGTCGAGTTGCCGTTTCGATCATTATTATTAGAATTACCGTTTTGTCGGTTATTTCCCCTATAATATCCACGACCTCTACCATTGTTATTATGATTGTTGTTTTTATTAGTAGTAGTTATTACCGCGGTAGCCATGACGTCTCTGGGAATATAATATAGAACTTGCATTTCCAGACATTTCTGTACTGCCGTGTATATATTTTGTTACAGCTTCATTCATTGTTTTTATTGTACCTGCTTCCAGAGTTGTTTTCAATCTGCCATGTTCACAATTTTTATCATACTAGCTATTGCTTCCTTTGTGCTAAAGGTGTCTGCATGTTTTGCATTCAACCCTTCGTCGATATACGATTCAAAAATTTTCGTAAGTTATCGATTTCATTTCCTTTTTAATTTACATTTGCCATTTTAGCTTTAACTACGTCGGATGTTTCACCGACAATAGTAGTTCTAAGCTTGTCTATAATTGCAACGATTGTAGTCTCATTTTGGACTTTGAGTAAGGTTGAGCCAATTATTTTAGATTTTATGACCTCAATAGCAATAAATTCATACGGATCTTTTGTTAAATTGACCAACTTGATTGCTGTTAAAAATCTTTGCAAATGTATTCTTTTTCCATCAAATTCAGGAATGGCTGAAGATATTTCTCTTATATATGCCCATTGGGCAGCTGATTCGTCATGCATCGTGATAGTTTTTTGCTCTATTACGCTTGCGTTTGACTTGGAATTAGGAATTTCTGGATTCTATTTTTAAATTAACGGTCCCTTGTATATCCCTGTCTTGTTACTTCTAGTGTGGCCATCTTAAACATGCATATTTATACATATAAAATCGGATAGTAAAAAGTTAGTGAACTTCTTTTATTTTTTTTAAATATATATTTGTTATTAACAATTTTGTGTTTACTTTACACAATATTTATATTTTATCCAATTCAATTGCCCTGCTCATATATTTTTCTTCAGGCATTTGTTATGTATTTGCTAAAATTTAAAAAATTGATTGATAAACAACATTATTACAATAACTATTAAACGAATAGTTATGATCTTTAAATCTGGCCTTTCGACTTCTATCTTATTAATTACATTTGCGGTAGAATCTACCGGCATTGTGTCTATAAGGTCATTTTGACCAAAGGCAATTCTTTGAATATAGTGAATAATGTATCCGTTTTGGAGACAAATTATTTATTCAGTATGTTCAAAGAATATTGTTATTGTAGAATATAATTTTTAGAGACGCCTTAGGCGGTGAGAAATTTAAAATGAATCATATAAATGAATGTACATTTACCCTTCCTATGTTTTCGTACAGCTTTACGGGCTGCACTGCTAATTGGGCAGAAATGGTGCCGGTCAATTTAAAATTTTTTTAAGCCTATATCTATATATATAAAAGAGTTCAACCTGACTGACTGATTGGTGACATTTGGGCAGCCCAAACGATAGAAGGTAGAAGCCTGGAATTTTTATAGTACCTTCTTATTATAAAATTAGGTGGAACTGCCGCAGAAAATTGTTAAATATATCAGGAAGTATAAGAAAATTGTATTTGAAAATTGTAAGAAAATCTCGCCAGCTGCTACATAACAACTTGAAAGTGCAATAGAGATAAAAAATCTTTCTCTTGAATCGCTCTCTCGGCCTTAAAACTTATAAGTTCGACTGAAATCGCCATTTTGCTCATGTCTCTCAGACTTTGCCTATGCTTTGCTATCGATATACGTTAGTTGGCGTGGTACTGCTGGAGTACTACAATTTGGTTCATTTTAATCATTTAAGTTTATTAATTAGTTATGTAAATTTTTAGTTAATATAATGCGAATGTTGCTGGGCTGATTTATTACACAATACGTAATAATTGTAGTAAATCGGAACAGCTGTATTCACAGTATAGATTGTTGATCGATTTTCCATAAATGTATCGGTCGATCAATATTTGTTAGTACCAACATGTAATAAGTTTGTCGCCAAATTTGAGACTTTTGAATTTTTGCTGACAGCGGTGAACATTTCCGCAGTGCACGGGACTTACGCAAACAGAATGCGATAAATGTAGGGTTGCGCTATGTTTTAACAATGGAAATGATTGTTTTAAGAGTTTTCACTTGAATTAAGTAAAGACTTTTTACCACCCTTTCGCTATTTTCTGAATGAAGGTATTATTCATCTAACTTTAAAAATATTTTAAAGGACAACGCCCACCCGTCGCCACGGATGAGAAATGGGGGTCAAAGTCAAATGAGTGAGATTATTTGTTTAGTTAGATCGGCGTAAAAGTCATTGTCACAGCCCTACACAACACATCATTAGGCGTTTGGCTCAACTTTTTGGTTTCAATATAGATAGGAAATGCGAGCAACACCGCGGGTATAAGATAGTCTATATATATAAAAGAGTTCGTGCTGACTGACTCACTGACTGATTGGCAATCATCGCACAGCCCAAACCGTAAGAGCTAGGATGCTGAAATTTTCACAGTAGGTTCCACCTATGATGAAAGCTCACGCTAAAACGGGATTTTGGAAAATTCAACCCACAAGCGTGAATAATCGCGGAAAACTGTTGTATGAAGCTTTTTTGTTTACCATCCAATCGGCTTCAAACACATTTTCAAAGATCAACACAAAAATTTATTTGACACATATTTCACCGGTCTTGGAAAATCAACACCCATGGGCGGAAAATGGGGTCTCAAGGTTGTATGGGCGAAAGGCTAATTTTAATCCGATCACGTTCAAATTAATTTTCAAAGCTCTTCACGTAAAATAATTTAACACGTGTATCAGCGATTTTGGGAAATTCTGCCCTATGGTCGGAAAATTGGTGGAAGACTCTGGCATACGACATTCTTAATTTTCATGCGATTGGCTTGAAACTCATTTTCAAGGTTCTATGCGAAACAAGTAAGAATGCTTTAGTCGAGTACACCCGACTACAAAACTCCCTGTACCCAGGTCAAAAATTTCCGATCACATCTACGTACACATACACACACACACATCTTGTTTGTTGAATAACTTCCGTGTTTATTATCCGATCGACTTAAAATTTGGACAGTACATTAAGAGTGACTATTTTACATGCCAAATCCCAAATCTATATCTTGAAAATTGTTACTGTAAAACGATTTTTATCGAATAACGGGGGAACGGGGGGAGATATTTCAAATCTAAAATAAACTTGACCTGCTCCCGCTATACACGAACCTACATTCCAAATTTGGTGGCTCTAGCTCTTATAGTTGCTGAGATCCTTGCGTTCATACATACGGACGGACAGACAGACGGACATGGCCAAATCGAAATCTCTTTTGATACTGATCATAACATACATTTGCAAAGATTTAGTACTCCTTTTTACCAATTTTATGGGTACAGGGAGTAAAAATAATGGGCGAAATGGTCAAAGATTTAGAAAAATCAACCCCTTAAATCGGAAAAATCGCGTAAAACTGATGTATGAAACTTTTTTATTATCGTCCGATTGGCTTCAAAATCTTTACAGCTCTACTCATTAAATAATTTGACATGTGTATCAACGATTTTGGGAAACTCAGCTCAATGGTCGGAAAATTGGCGGAAAATTCTAGAACTCGAAATTTTTAGTTTTCATGCGATTGGCTTCAAACTCAATTTCAAAATTCTACACAATCTCATAATAGGCACGGTGCCCAAAGATTTTGGAAAATCTATCCACAAGTTCGGAAAATTCGCGGAAAACTGTTGTATGCAACTTTTTTGCTTATCGTCCGATTGACATCCAACTTATTTTCAAACTTTTCTGTTTATCATCCAATTATTTTGAAACTAATTTTCAAAGCACCTCACACCAAATAATTCGACACATTTGCTACCTGTTTTTAAAAAATGCACGCCCACGGCCCGAAAGTGGTGAAGTCTGGAATTCAGCATCATAATATTTTCCAAATATAAATAAAACAAATAGGAATGCTTCAGTCGAGTAAACCCGACTTCAAAACGCCCTGTACCCAGGCAAAAAGTTCCCAAGTGCATCTTCGTACATTTACACATCACACACACATACGAGCGACAGCTCAAGCGCAGCGCAAGCGACGCAATTTAAGTTGTAACTGTGCTTCTTCTTCCCCCTCGCTGCATCACTGAATCTTCTTTCGTGAATAACTTCCGTGTTTATTATCCGATCAACTTAAAATATGGACAGTAGATTAAGAGTAACTAAAGTATTGTACAAATTATAACCGATGTATTTGCAAGGTGATATTTAAGTAACACATCACCAATTACACAGTGAGGAAACCTTGTTGTATTGTCGATTTAACTTTATTGACCGACTGCACAGACTGTGTCAGTTCGGGTTATTCTAAAGACTAATTTCTAGATACAGAATGTTCTTACTTGCTAGCCCTACGCTATGTCGCAACGCCGGATGCCGTCCAGGATAATGCTGAGCTTGCGCCTCGTGCAAGGCTCATGTTAGCGACGACTCCGGGCAACAGAGTCAGCGACCGATGCAACTGAGTCAGCACTATTACGATGTGTCAATAATGCCCAGTGCCCATTTTGCCGCTTACAGTTTGTCCATGTTAACTTACATGCCAAATCTTAAAGCTATATCTTGAAAATTGTTACTGTAAAACGGTTTTTATCGAATTGCAGTGAAACGGGGAGATATATCTAAAATACGAAACAAACTTGATCTGCGTATGGCTTACAGGAACCTACATGCCAAATTTGGTGTCTCTTGCTCTTATAGTTGCTGAGATAGACGCGTTCATACGGATATACAGACAGACATGGCCAAATCAAAATCTCTTTGATACTGATCAAGAATACCTTACTAGCTGTTAATACACCGGCCTTGCCCGTCGAAATATTTAGATGCACTTTGCATTATGTTGAATTTGACTACTTTCGTCAACCGTAAGAAATACACAACAATAGGTTATCACAATTTTGCCTCCCGTGGGGGTAGGAAACTAAATAGTTGAGCCACGTGACTAATGTTTCTTGTGTAGGGCTATGAAAATGTCTTTGAAGCTGATCTAACTAAACAAGTAACCCCATCCATTTTTCCTTGACTTCCATTTCCCGCCCGTGGCGACGCGGAGTAGATTTTCCAACCTCATTTGGCGTTTGAAGTCAATTCCAAGAATATTACTTAAAATCCAGACTAAAGCTTTCCAACTCGTTGTATTGCCCGCAAAGTACCGAGGTTTTTGTATTTATATTTGGAAATTAGAATGAAGTATGGAATTCGCATGAAAATCGAAAATGCTGACTTCCAGACTTCACTCCTTTTCCCGAACGTGGCGTGCATTTTTCAAAATCGGTAGCACATGTGTCGAATTATTTAATGTGGTGGCCTTTGAAAATTAGTGTCAAAATAATTGGATGATAAACAGAAAAGTTTGAAAATGAGTTTGAAGTCAATCGGACGATAATCGAAAATGTTTCATGCAACAGTTTTCAGCAAATTCTCCGACCTTGGGGTAGATATTCCAAAATCTTTGACCAACGTGCCTATTTTTTTTCCCATAGAACCTTGAAAATGAGTTTGAAGCCAATCGCATGAAAATTAAAAATGTCGAGTTCCAGAGTTTTCCGCTGATTTTCCGACCATAGGGCTGAATTTCCCAAAATCGCTGACACACGTGTCGAATTATTTTAGGTGAAGAGCTTTGAAAATCAATTTGAAGGTGATCGGACTAAAATTAGACCTTCGCCCATACAACCTTGAGACCCCCATTTTCCGCCCATGGGGATGGAACTTCCAAAATCGGTGGAATATGTGTCCCCAGCAATTTGGCACAAACCTATATCTTCCACATTGTTAAAGCTATAGTCACCAAACTTGGCATACAGACTTATGTTGAGATTCCTGACAGATCTGCATCAACAATTTATTGACATCCCCACACCCTCCCCCGCAAATCGGCATATGCCCAAAACACGTTTTTCATATACCCCTACAGTTCTACAGTTGTACAGTTTCATAGCTAGAGTCACCAAATTTGGCATGCTAATAGTAAACTACTTGACAGATCTGTATAAAACAAATTTTTGTCACCCACACCCCCACAAATGAACAAAATATCTTTCTCACCCCACAAATAACAAAATTATACCGGACTTAAAACAGAGTATTCTGCTGTCGGGCTGTCCGACTGCAACGTTCCTACTTGTTTTCTTATACTATAACTGTTTTGTTAGATTTGTGTATAAAAAAAATAAATTGAGTTTTGATAGAAACTAAAGTTCGTTTGTAATTATATGGTATTCTTTTCATAAGGTGGGTCACGTAAGATTTGTAAACCTCATACCGGGCAAGTGGTGTAAGAACACTATTAATACTACTTTTATAAACAGTACCTATTTCGTTTTCATTTTAGACTGGATCGACCAAAATAAGCCCCAACTGTAATCATAGCTACCAAGGCACACCTCAGTTTGATCGTCGTTTAACGCAACAAAATCAACGAAACCAGCAAATCAGGTATATGAATTCAGTTTATTTATATACATTGCAGCTGGTTTTACCCAAAGGAAGTATTTTGATTAAAATTAATAATGTTGTTCCTACTTAGGGGGTAGATTTTCGTTTCGGTGGCATGAAACTTAAAAAATTTTTGCATTGTAATATTAATATGATTTTTTGGGAAAAACTGTTAATTTTTGCGATTGAACTTTATCCAAACGATTTACTCGATTTTTAATGTCTTTATCTTAATTGACAGATGTGGCGATTCTAAAGCAAACCATAGAAAATTATTTTAATATCTTAATTTTCGAAATGTTCTTAATTTTCTTAGTATTTTAAATAAATGCATTACCAAACCACTATTTATGCTTGGTTTAAAAATTTTTTTTAAAAAGAGTATATTGGGCTTATGAAATGTCCTTTTGTTCGTCCGCTTGAAGGTAGAGCATCCAAACTTGGTACACATGATGGTGTAAGCCCTGAGTTTATAAAGTGTCAAGATCGACTCCCCAACCTCTGCCCCGCAGTTGAATCCTGACTTCAAAGATAAATTTACTGCTAAATGCTTTTTAAATTTTGGCAACATCTTCTTTTAATCAGAAGATATGATTTTTGCAAAGAAAAACAAGTAAAAATGCTCTAGTCGAGTATAGCCGACTACGAAACTCCTTGTACCCAGGTCTAAAACTTCAAATCTACGTCCACTTACACATACACAAAGCCACACACACAAGCCACAGCGTAGGCGAGACATTTTAAGTGTCGGCTGTGCCTCTTCTTCCAAACAAACTTGATCTACGTGTGATATATAGGAACCTACATTCCAAATTTAGTGTCTCTATCTCTTATAGATGCTGAGATCGACGTTCATACAGACGGACAGATAGACAGACGGACATGGCCAAATCAAAATTTCTTTTGATACTGATCAAGAATATATATACTTTATAGGGTCGGAGATGTCTCCGTCTACCTGTTACATACATTTGCACAGACTTAGTACCCCCTTTTTACCCATTTTGTGGGTACGGGGAGTTAAGAGAAAACGAGCCACTGTGCCACGGTATAAAGAATATATGTATGTAGGAATTAGCTCCAAAAACCACAATCAATACAGCACTCGGCACATCAAATTGTAATGTTTACTTAACAGTATTGATTTCTAAACTTCTTCGTAACTTCAATTATCTTAAAATGGTTTCTTTTATTTTCTTAATATTCAAGTGGTACACACGTCTGTTTCCTATCGCAGTTAAGTTCCCAATGTCGTCTCTCATTTTGAAACTATTCTCCACGAGCTCTTCCGATAGGATCTCTATAGCTTATTATCGATACTACTTACTAGCTGGTATCGTCTTTCGACTCATATACTCCATAGTGTGGTAGCACTCGTCTTCTGAGTCTATCCGTAAAAGAACAGTGCCATATCTATACATGCTCGCATCACAATGGACCTCTGTAGCACTCTTCTGATCAAACAACCTCAACCACTGGCAATTAGATAAATAGGCTCTCAACTGATTGAACGCTGCAAACTCTTCTTCACCCATTTTGAAAGAAACGTTGTTTTTCATTAAGTTCATTAAGCTAGACCACTAGCAACAGTAGCGAAATCTTTTACGATCTACGAAAATAGGAGTTAATCCCAAATAACGTTTTGTTATCTCACGGAACTGGAAAATTGTCGACTGCCGAAGTTTTATCTTAGACAGCTTTATTGTCGAATTCTCAAAAATATATAAACAAGTAAGAATGCTATGTCGAGTATCCCGACTACGAAATCCTATTGCCCAGGTCAAGAATTTCCGATCGCATCTTCGTTAACTTACACATACATACACAGATACGCACACGCACGAGCCACAGCGCAAGCCAGGCATTTTAAGTTGTGACTGTGCTTCTTCTTCCCTTGCTGCAGCACTGAATCTTCTTTCGTGAATAACTTAGGTGTTTATTATCCGATCGACTTGAAATTTGGACAGTAGCTAAGAGGGACTAAAGTATTGGACATGCCAAATCTTAAAGCTATATCTTGAAAATTGTAACTGTAAAACGGTTTTTATCGAATAGCGGGGAACGGGGGGAGATATCTCAAATCTAAAATAAACTTGACCTGCTCCCATATACACGAACCTACATTCCAAATTTGGTGTCTCTAGCTCTTATAGTTGCTGAGATCCTTGCGTTCATACATACGGACAGACAGACGGACAGACGGACAGACGGACAGACGGACAGACAGACGGACATGGCAAATCGAAATCTCTTTTGATACTGATCAAGAATAATATACTTCATAGGGTCGGAGATGTCTCCTTCTGCCTGATACATACTTTTGCACAAATCCAATACCCCCTTTTTACCCATTTTATGGGTACAGGGAGTAAAATCTTTCCGCTGCAAGACCTGACACTTTTCCCATTTGATTCTAAAGCCTGATTTTTCTGCTAAGCACAACACCTTCTGCAACTTTAAATCCTTCATGCTCGTCCTTTGACGGAATAATAATATCGTCCATATGCAAAATCGGTGTACCGTCGTCTATCAATTGTCTCAACACGGCAAAGATGTACCTCATAAACACTGCAGGGAAGTAGAAATCCCGAGTGGTACAATACCAAATTCGTATTGTCCAGTCTGTGTGACAAAGGCAGTGTATTAACGCGAACTTTCGCGTACAGGAACATGAAAATTGGACAAATCTAGATTAGTGAATAACTGTCCTTTCTTATGCTTATATAAACATCGTCAATTAAAATCATCGGAAATTTATTGGGATTGGTTTTTTCATTTAATTTTCTGTAATCGCAACATAGCAACAGGTACCATCCTTTTTTGAAACTAATACAACATTATTTGCTTATTGACATCGTCATTGTCATCGTACGGTAGGCGTCTGGCCCGCTGATAGACTGGAACTTCGTCTGACAATACAATTTTAATTTCAACGGGGCCTACAACTGGTTTTAATGGCTTGTAACTCCTTATAAGGCCCACTTCTTTCAATTTTAGATTGCTATTCAAGTTCAATTAAATCCGACGTCAACATCTGGTGAAATGTATTTGACAAGTCCGATATATTCGATTCTGATCCTGGTGGAATTTCCACTTGAGCATCACTTTGATGAGTGCACTGTAGATCAAGTTCATCCACCGCTACCACTACCACAACCGCTACATTGAACCACTGAATCAAGACAAGTTTCTTTTTGGCTTATTTTCTTTGCCGCATGAAAAACTACTTCTATTGCGCATTGATACAATAAAGAACATCACAACCAATCACACAGAGTATCCTCATCGCGTACTACATGGAAGTAAATTTTTAAGGGAACGCTATCTAGCTTAGTGGCGATATCAAGCGAACTTAAAGTGTATATTTTCTTGCCTCCTATTCCGATCAGTTATTTTATGTTTGTTTGCAAAACGACGGGGTGCAGCTTCCTGTAAGCGTTCGCGGTAATAGTGTAAATGTCACTACTGGTCTCAAATAACGCTGTTATCAGCTGATCACCAACTTTGATTGTTTTAAAAAAAAGAAAGTTGCTGTATATTTGCTGATTTTTTTTTTGACGTCTCATTGTGCACTTTTTGTTTGACATTGATTTGCTTTATGTCCAATCTGGTGAAAATAAAAGCACATGAAACTATTTTCCTTGCAATCTTTAGCAATATTGCTGCCACACTTGAAACAACGTCGTTCATCTTTTCGGTTTTTGGCCGGACTATCTGCAAATCCTAAACTAAAATCAATACTACACTCGGCACATCAAATTTAAATGTTTATTGAACAGTATTGATTTCTTAATATTGATAGCGTAGCTCTTATAACTTAAAACAGTTTTTTTTATTTTCTTAATATTCAAGTGGTACATATTTTTAAACACGTCTGTTTGCTATTGCGGCTAAATTCCCACTGTCGTCACTTATTTGAAACTACTCTCCACGAGCCCTTCCGATGGGATCTCGATAGCTTATTATCGATACTACTTATTGTGTAGCTCTGTCGGTGCTACATATATCTATGTATATATGCATATATGTATATATTTATACGATGAGCATCAACATCCGAGTTGATCTAGCCTTCTCCGTCTGTGCATCTGTCTGTCCATCTGGAATCTCAGAAACTAGTATAAGAAAGTTCTAGAGACAACAACTTTTGAATGTAGGTTCCTGTATCTATACGCCGTTCAAGTTTGTTTCAAGCTTTTTCTCTTCCACTCACACCTCTGCGAATCAATAACAACGATTTATACGACAATTTAAAGGATGTAGCTTTAATTTTTGACATACATTATCCTTGCATACCTTGGGATCTAATCCTCAAAATCGACCAGACTTCGACCAGCTTTGGCCTATTGTGCTAAAAACGCTCCCTATGTGTCGAGACATTTTTACGAGCTCGGGGTTCATAAACTACGTAGATGTCTCCTTCTACTCCAAAATAATGGCAGGACAATCATAAAGAATTTGGGTAGTGGTTTCGTCATCCTACCTACAGAGTCTACACTCTGCATCAGTGGATAGTGGATTTTTAAGGTAGTACCATTAACAAAGCAATTAGATAGACATGTCAAATAAGCCTTTTTCTGAGGCCAAATGTTTTGCTGACCGCACAACCCCAGACTCTTCGGCAAAAAAGCCGAACTCCCACAATCTCAGTCGGGTTGCCAGCTCAGCAAAAACAAAAAAGCCGAGCTACTTACGCCTCTGCTCCGAACAAATATTTAGTCTTGGATCGACACCAGAACGATGAGCACGGCTTATGTCGCTTGCGCTCTTATTTCGTTTCTATGTGTGGGTTCAAGTACGCACATGCGCTTGCTTCTTAGTATGCGTGAGCAATGAAAAAATGCAACAGCGCATGGCAATATGAAATCTGAATTCAGAAATGGAAATGGAAGCGACCAAGCGCACAACACATGCCCTGTTATATGCACATACGTTGATTTTGTCGGCGTTAGAATTCATGATGCTGTGGCGGTGTGGATAGAGTGCTTGTTTGAAAAGTGGCTTTTTGCAGGTTCAATCCCCAGTTGATCCATTTTTTGATAATGGGAAGCAATATTTATTTTTTATTTTCTTTTGATTTTCTAATATTTTTTAAATGTTATTATTATTTTTTTAGACCAGTTATTATCTAATAAATTACATTGGCTAATTATAATAAATTTATCTTCTTCGGTGGCAGCTCACAGCTGACCGAAAGTATGTGAGATGTATTTAATGTGTACACTTGCATATGTTGTTGTTGCCAATGCAAGTGTTTGGCGCGCGACAATTTTCTTTTTTGTTTTGATTTCGCATACGAAGAGCGACCCAAATTATAAAGATTGGTTTTCTGAAACTTCATGGCTGCAGTGAGCATCGAAAACATATATTGAATTATTTTCTGCTCATCCTGCTTAGAAAAAATAGAATATGGCTCACGGAGAAGTTATGTGGTGCATCTCAGAAGGAGACATATGCAAGTGTACACATTAAATACATCTCACATACTTTCGGTCAGCTGTGAGCTGCCACCGAAGAAGATAAATTTATTATAATTAGTCAATGTAATTTATTAGATAATAACTGGTCTAAAAAAATAATAATAACATTTAAAAAATATTAGAAAATCAAAAGAAAATAAAAAATAAATATTGCTTCCCATTATCAAAAAATGGATCAACTGGGGATTGAACCTGCAAAAAGCCACTTTTCAAACAAGCACTCTATCACACCGCCACAGCATCATGAATTCTAACGCCGACAAAATCAACGTATGTGCATATAACAGGGCATGTGTTGTGCGCTTGGTCGCTTCTATTTCCATTTCTGAATTCAGATTTCATATTGCCATGCGCTGTTGCATTTTTTCATTGCTCACGCATACTAAGAAGCAAGCGCATGTGCGTACTTGAACCCACACATAAAAACGAAATAAGAGCGCAAGCGACATAAGCCGTGCTCATCGTTCTGGTGTCGATCCAAGACTAAATATTTGTTCGGAGCAGAGGCGTAAGTAGCTCGGCTTTTTTGTTTTTGCTGAGCTGGCAACCCGACTGGGGTTGTGGGAGTTCGGCTTTTTTGCCGAAGAGTCTGGGGTTGTGCGGTCAGCAAAACATTTGGCCTCAGAAAAGGCTTATTTGACACGTCTATCTAATTGCTTTGTTAATGGTAGTACTTAACGGTGTGGTGGCCTGTTAAGGAGGCCAGCAAATCCTCAGTTCCGCCCTAGAAAGATTAACTGTCTTCCTGTATAGGGTGGGGCCGACCGGCTCTTTAGCTTGTCGCAGCCCCGGCCTAGAAGACCAGAAATAGTGCCTCTCTTTGTTTATACAGTCCTCAACTAGGTTCTTGATTGAAGCCCAGCTCATTCCACAGTAGGGCTCAGGACCATGCAAAGGGGTCGCCGAACCGACCCTAGCCAGCTGATCAACAAATTCGTTGCCGGGAATACCAGCGTGCCCCGGGACCTAGCATAGCGTCACTCTGTTTCGTAGTGAGATATTTTAAAGACAGTTCCAGCAAGCTGCCACCATTTTTGACGTTATCCTCCATGGGGATGGGCCTCAAAGTCTGCTTGCAGAATTCGATGGCATGAATCTCATATTGAAAGACACTGGGTCAGATGCCCATTGCAAAAGAGACTCTGGTATTGGATCCATAGATACCCTCGCCAAACCCCTCATCGGTTTTTGATCCATCCGTGAACCACTGCTGGTTCAAGGGATCATAACAGGGGTTGCCATTATCTCATTTCATGCGGCTTGGAATGAGAGTCCTGAATTTCGCCCCGAAGCAAAGTTCTGTAGTCTTAAAATTTGTTCTGTTGCAGATCTCCAAGTTAGGAACGTGTTTGATTAGACTAGCATGGCTACAGTCCGCTGCTAGTAACCCATTTGTGAGTTGGATCCTAACAATCCTCAAAGTAGCGACCTTTTTAATGTATAGATGCAGCTGAGTCAACCCTATGGTGAACTCCAATGGCGCAGTGGCGCATGTGCGCATTGCTGCCGTGATGGACAAGTACACAAGCCTCTGCAGCTTATTGCATTTTTTAACCGAAGTGGTTTGTTGTAGCTTAGGCCACCAAATGAGGGATGCGTAAGAAATGATGGGTCATACAATATAACCATCTAATGGTTGTAGAGTCAAAGCCCCCCAAGAATCTTCTACAAGCCCAAAGTGGATGTGTTCCTTTGGTTAGTGTTTTGTTAAGGTGGGAGTTCCAGCTTAACATCTTTTCCAGGATAACCTCTAAATATTTAGCCTCACTAGAATGCTCCACGGGACTATCGCCGATGTAAAGCTGGCCTATATCGATAATGTACCGTTTAGAAAAAGGAACAATAATCGCTTTTTGTGGTTTGATGGTCAGATCTACATCTAGACACCATCTGAGAACTGTATTGAGTTCTCTCTGCATCAATTCAGTAATTGTGCTGCTGAACTTCCTTGAAACTGTAATCACCAGGTCATCCGCATTCTCTAAGGCGTCAATGCCCTGATCGGAGAGTAGTGCCAGGAGTTCATCTATCACTAGGGACCAAAGAAGGGGAGACAGTACCCCGCCCTGATGCGGGCAGTTGTGGTGTCCAGTGATGACGTCTCTATGTTCTAGTATGGCTTTAATTCATGCCATGGTAGCCCTGTCAATATATTTGCGGGCCAAAGCCGCTGATATTGTCTGATAACCACTGTTGTCGAAGGCAACTTCGACGTCAAGGAGAGCACACAGTGGGATTTTCTTTCAGTCGAAGCGTTCTCCAAATTGCTGACCGATGGTGTAGAACAACCTCTGTTGATCTGCCTCTCATGTAAGCAAATTGGGTATGATGTCGGGGTTTGGTGCTTGCAATTTAGACTGAATATGCGAGTCCACCCACCAACCGTTCTGCTGTCTTTAGCAGGAAGGATATAAGGCTGATTGGTCTGTAAGACGGGTGAGAAATGAGTTTTTGTATGAAAAACTTTTTGTATTACATCCAAACTAATTGAGAGTTTTATTATTCTTCAAATAGTTTCCTATAATTTGATCAAAATCGGAGCACAATGTGAGCAATGTGACGAAAATTGAGGTTTGTATAAAAACATTGCTGATATGGTATGTAACTTCGGCGCTCCGAAGATAGCCGTTCTTTCTTGTTATAATTATTTCTTTCGATACACATGGGTTTGTATAGTTCAAGGACTAATAAAGAGTAGGCATTTCATTAATATAGCTATATTGTGTACATTAAACCTTTATGGTATATGTGTATAAATAAATGCATACACAACGACGCCTCTTTGGTGAAAATGTTTTGATTTTTTATGATTGTACCTAATTTGTGTAAAGGCGACACCTGAAAAACATGAATTATGAATATAGATAGAGCTCTTCATTTATTATTAAACTATATTTATTTTTTAAAAGATTAAGTTGATTTTTACTCTCTGTACCCATAAAATGGGTAAAAAGGGGGTACTAAATCTGTGCAAATGTATGTAACAGGCAGAAGGAGACATCTCCGACCCTATAAAGTATATATATTCAGTTTCAAAAAAAAAATCGATTTGGTCATATCCGTCTGTCTGTCCGTCCGTATGTATGAACGCAAGGATCTCAGTACCTATAAGAGCTAGAGACACTCAATTTGGAATGTAGGTTCGTGTATAGTGGGCGCAGGTCAAGTTTATTTTGGATCCAAGATATTCCCCCCATTCCCCAGCCTTCGATAAAAACCGTTTTACAGTACCCATTTTCAAGATATAGCTTTGGGATTTGGCATATACAATACGTTAGTCACTCTTCATCTACTGTCCAAATTAAATCGATTGGATAAACACGGAAGTTATTCAACAAACAAGAGTACTGCAGCGCGGGGGTTAGAACAGCACGCAGGGAAGTGCCATTGCCGTGCAGTCCTTTGGGGAGCTTGGACGCATTGCACCACATGGTACTTGGCGTACTTGCCGTCTTAGCGGTGGCAACTAGCCTTCGCCCTTACTGCGTGCCACATCGGGCTTCGCAGACGCAGACCCCGAAACAGCAGCCGGCTTCGAAGCTGGCACACTTGCCAAGCTTGTTGAATGGCAAGTGTCCAGCTCTGGTTGCGAGGCCGTAGTCTCCGGAGCTGAAAGAGAAGGGGCTGCCTGGCAGAGTTCTTCAGGATAAGTCTGGTACTGTCAAAGCAGAACGACGTATCTTCCATGAAGGCTAGATTCAGCATATTACCAATTGCCGTTCGATGCACTACCCTCCACTGACTGGTGTCGACCTCGTTCTGGGCATCAATATACTCCAGAACTTCCTCATTGGGTATTCCCAAGCTATTGGCGAAGTAGCCACGTACCACGTGACCTCGGGGGAATTGGCTCTCCTCCAATAGCTTCAAATCTAGAGCACTTTTAGCCTTAATTTGGCTAAAATTACACCTGACTCATTCCGCTGAGTTGCTGTCGTGGCTCTGATAGATTCGATTCGCATTCGCAACGGACGTGTTCTTTTCTTGCGCATCGTTTTTGCTTATTTTCCTCGTAATATCAAGTGATAACTTGTTTTTTTTTTTTGTTCTTGTGACGTGTGTTATACATCGGTTGTGTGAACACATTGTTGGACACTAAATTGCAATTTAATAGCTTTAATATTTACTAAATTTGTTCAAATACAACAACAAACTGCATCACAAGCAAGCTGGTGGTTGATTTGTACAGTTTGCATTGTGCTTATATTTGTTTTTGTATTTTTACTAATTCGCGATCTCAACGTTTGCTTAACGCTCTCGTGCACGTCTATCGTTGGTGTTGGTTACGGTTTCTCTCTTTGTTTTGTATTCCGTTGCTGTTTTCGGTCGACGCACCCGCGCTTTAATATTTTCTAATTGGTGTTGTTGTGCGTAAGTACAAATCAGCGTCAACAAATTTAACCCTAGGGTGCCTTCTTTTCTATTTTGTACTTTCTATTTCTTGTGCAGTGGTTCCTGTTTATTTTATTTTTTATCTATTTATATTTTTCTTTTAATAAAATGTTTGTCTGCTATACTAAAAATTGCCAGGTTAGAGAAAGCTCTAAGATTTGCTTTGTTTGCTGCTGGCTGTGTGATAATGTATCACACGAAAAATGTGCTGGCCTTAACGGCAGAATTGTGGACCAAATTGAGTCAAAATCTGGCCCCAAGTGGACTTGTGTATCCTGTAGGGATGTTGAAAGGGGCATCATGGGTTTTATGAGGCAGACTAAGAAAGGCTTTGGTGACATTTTCGGGCGGTTTAAAAACTGTTCGATGGTTTTTCCGACTTGGAGAACGAATTTAAAAGTATGAATCTTTTAAATGAGTCTCTAAATCGGAAGAAGGCTAATTTTAGTCTGTCTATTGGCCCCAATGAACTGCTTCTCCCTACACATGCTTCCACTACATCCGTAACTAATAAACAGTTAGAATTGATAAATTTATCGTCCCCCTCTCCTCATAGTTTAATAATCAGAAGTGACGAGAATAGCATCATACCCATGCATGTTGTTCCTTCTGACCCCGTAGAGCATTCTGATTGGCTGGCTATTAACACTGTTGTTCCAGATCAAGACTCTAGTGATAATATACCAATCGAATCAACTGGTGTAGTAACCAATGCTGTGGCTCCATTGGATGCAACTGCTTTGGCTACCAAGAAGACCCTTATAGGTATTCCACCACGGAAACAAATCTTTGTTTCTAGGCTTGCCCCTGATACTACATCTGATGATGTGAAGGCCTTTATACAGGCTAAATCTAAAGCACACATTACGGTGGAAAAGTTCAAATTCACGTATTCTCGGGAAATATCGTCATTTAAAATAAGTGTTCCGGCAGAGTATTTTAACAACATTTGTTGCAAAGAATTCTGGCCGGACCACTTAGTTGTTAAGGAATATACGGCAAAAAAGAAAAATCGGCCTCCGATTTCACTTCCTTCCTCCGGTGGTAGTTCTAACCCACATATTGTAGTATCTGATAGTTCAAAAAACTAACATCCTCCCTCTCATTGGGCTATCAGAATGTAAGAGGTCTTTGTAGTAAACTTAGTAATCTTTATCTAAATAGCCTAACCTTTCCTTTCCATGTCGTTGCCTTTTCTGAAACATGGCTAAGGCCCGACATTCTTAATTCTGAAATTCTTTCTAATAAATTCTCTATACATAGAAAAGATCGCACTACTCGTCGTGGTGGTGGTGTACTTATTGCTGTTGACGTTGATTTGTCATTTGAGATAGTAATAACCGATAGCTCTGTAGATATTGAATTTATTGCTGATAAAGTTAGTTTTTGTGGTGTTTGTTTTTTTATTACTTGTTCGTATATACCACCTTCCTCAGATTTCTCTGTTTATTCTTCGCATGCTTCTGCTATACATTCTGTCTCATCTATGCTTTCTGATCGTGATTTTCTTGTAGTTCTTGGTGATTTTAATATTGCCGGAACTACCTGGATTTCTAGTCCTGACTCCAGCGTGTTGACACCCACGACTCAGCATGATTTTATTGACAGATTATACAGATTATCCCAAATTCTTTACATAAAATGCTTGATCTTATTTTTGTCTTGGATTCCTCCTTCTATTCTGTCTCCCGTACTATACCTTTATCCTTTCCTGAAGATCCTTATCACCAATCTTTGGAAGTGTTGATTGACTTACCAGCCAGGGTGCCAAGCCCAGGCAGAAAATTTGCAGAGCGAGTTCGTCAATTTCGGAAAACCGATTTTTCTAAACTTGCTCTGCTCCTATCCCAGACTGACTGGTCCAAGCTGTACATGAGTAGAGATATGGATTGTGCAATCGAATATTTTTATTTAACTTTAAATTCGTTGATTCCTGTGTTCCATTTTGTAACCCACGTAGGTCTAACAAACCTGCGTGGTTTACACGGGATTTAACTAACTTAAAAAATAGAAAGCCGAGATTGTACAATAAGTTCAAGGAATCTGGCTCTTTCTTGTATTTTTCGCGTTATTTGATTGCCCGATCTAACTTCTCTGAACTTAATATACACTGTTATAACAACTACCTCAGAAGCTGTAGGTTACAGTTTCAGCGGGATCCTAAAAGGTTTTATAACTTCGTTAATGCGAAGCGTAGGTCATCAACACTTCCATGAACTGTATTTTTCGAAAAAAAGACAGCTGACTCAGATCAAGCTTTGCCGATCTTTTTGCCGGAATTTTTCAAACGACTTTTAGTTCACAACCTTATCATATGGTTTCGCCTTATCATGTAAATAACTCCAATTGCATTTTTGGACCTTTAATAACTGAAAGTTCGCTTCTACGTGATTTAAAGGCCATAAAGCCCGTATTTTCACCGGGACCTGATGGAGTACCAAGCTGTGTGCTTAGGTACTGTGCTGAAGGTATTTTAAAGCCACTATTTTTTATTTTTAAACAGTCCGTGGAGTTGTGCTCTTTCCCCAACATTTGGAAAGAATCATTTATTATTCCTGTCCATAAAAAATGATACAATTCTAATATTGAGAACTATAGAGGTATTTCTAGGTTGTCTGCTATTCCTAAGATTTTTGAGAAATTAATAACTTCTCAACTTCAACATTTATGTAGATCTATAATTTCACCCTGCCAGCATGGGTTTGTGAAATATAGATCTACTACCACTAACCTATTGGAATTCACTTCATTTGTCATCAAATTTAAATCTAAAATGCAAACAGACGTTATTTACACTGATTTCAGTAAGGCCTTTGATATCATCTTGGCCCCTTATTATTTACTCTGTTCATAAATGACCTTCCTTCTGTTGTAAATCACTCCCGGGTGCTGATGTACGCCGATGATGTTAAAATTTGTTTGTCATCTACTGATTTCTTATCTGGTTGCAAACTGATCTTGATAGTTTTCAAGCCTGGTGTCTGGTAAATATATTAAATCTTAATTGTGGTAAGTGTAACGTAATGTCCTTTTACAGGCGAATGCCCTTTCTTAATAATACAATTCATACAATTCGAGGAGGTTGGACGAAACTGAACACCTTCTGAGAAAGCCATGCTAACACTGCGAAATAAAGGGGAGACAGAAATGCTGCAATTGAGAAGTAACAATTTTTTTTCGCAAAGCTTTGGGAAAGCGGAAATGTTTGAAATTCCGCGATAATTATAAATGTTAGACTTTGACCATTTCTTATGAAAAGGGATAATGTAGGACTCTTTCCACACTTGAGGGAAATCTCCAAACTTAAGAGATAGATGGAAAAGTGTCCGAAGTGGGACGCAAAGGGATTCAGCACATTGTTCAAGGACTGGAATATTATCAGGGCCAGAAGAGAAAGTAAACTTAGATGATTTATAATTTGTTAAGAGACAATTGTAGTCAATGGAGGAGGAGAGATACAATTAGAATGACCTAATGGAAATGGATACGACGTTGTGGCCATTGAGCCACTACCAGAGTAGCAGCGTTGAAAAAAAGAAGCACACAGATTTGCAATATCCTCTTCATTATCGGCCCTCTCACTATTTAAACAAGAAAGGACGGCTATCTTCGGAGTGCCGAAGGTATACACCCTGGCAGGAATTATTTTTTATATAAACCTTATTTTTTGTCTAATTGCTCTTATTTGAGCCATGTGGTCTGATCTTGATAAAATTATAGGAAACTATTTGAAGTACAATAAAACTCTCACTTAGTTTGGATATAATCTATATATTTAAAAGAGTTCAAGCTGACGGACTGACTGACTGACTGGTGACATTTGGGAAGCCCAAACGATAGCAGCTAGAAGCGTGCAATCTTTACACTACCTTCTTATTATAAAATTAGGTGAAACTGAAAATGGTTAAATATATATCGGGAAGTATAAGAAAATTGTATTTGAAAATTGTATGAAAATCTCGATAAAAATCTCTCTTAAATCGCTCACTCGGCCTTAAAACTTATAAGTGCGACTGAAATCGCCATATTGCTTATGTCTCTCAGACTCTGCCTAGCTTTGCAATCGATCTACATGCTGACATATGTTTGGCGGGTAATTCTTTAAACTTCGTCAAACTGTCTGACTTTGTCTGACTAGAAACCAAATTCTGTCTGCAGAAAAAGACTTAATTGTCGAAATAATGAAATGAATGCCAATAAAAGTTGACCGATATGCGTATATCGGCACGATAGTTGTTTGTCTTAGTGTGGGAAAACATCAAATACTATTTCCCAGAGTTGCTACACCGGTAGATATTGAACCGCACAAATTTGAATTTGTTAATAATAGTTTAAAAGAAAATATCAATAAACCGTTTAATATAAATCTCGCGATTTATCACTCTCTCGCCCTAAGACTTAAAAGTGCGACTGAAATTGACATATTGCAGACTCTGCATATGCTTTGCTATCTATCTACGGTAGATGGCGCGCTGCTGCTGGAGTCAATTATTTTTGCTATACTACGATTTGGTTAATTTTAATCATTTAAGCTTATTAATTAGTTATGTAAGTAAGTCGGCCCAGAGGAATGTCCGCACATTCACATTCGCATCGATAAAATGAAAGGTTATCGATACATGTAGCGCTCGGTTGACAGTACCCACATGATATAACTTTGCCGCGAAATTTGGGACTTTTGAATTTTTGGAAATAATTGTTTTACAAATTTTTCAATTGAATTAAAAACACTCTTTTCGCACTATGTTAGTGGATGTTAGTACTTATTATTCTTCCAACTTTATCAAAAATGTTTTAAAGGACCGTCGGCACGGGCGGGTAATGGGGTTAAGGTCAAATGAGTGAGATTATTTAATTAGTTAGATCGGCTTCAACATCATTGCCATAGCCCTAAATCATTAAGCATTTGGCTCAACTCCCCCACGGAAGGAAAAATTGTGATACACTTTTTTGTGTATTTCTTACGGTTGACGAAAGTAGTCAAATTCAACATAATGCAAGGTGCATCTAAATATTTCGCTGGGCAAGGCCGGGGTATACAGCTAGTATTTGTGTAAACAAAAAGTTTGATATAGTGTGATATAGTTGTCCGATTTTGACCAAATTTGGTCAAATTGTATAAACTTTCTAGAGACTCAGCTTGAAAAAGTTTGGTAAGGATACCTTTATAAACAAAAAAGTTTTTCATACAGACATAGTGAGGACTGAATGAATGGGTTAGGGTAGACAGGAGGCGAAAGTTGAATTTCTCTTTGTCGATCGATCATTCCTATGGTAGCTACACGGACGCACGAGCAGAAGGACATCGCTATATCGACTCGGCTATTCATGCTGATTCAGAATATATATACTTTGTTAGGTCGGGCATGTGTCCTTCAGTCCATTACACATTTCGAGACAAAATTATAATACCCTGCGAGGGTATAAAAAAGGGAAGATGAGAAAATATAATATTTCCATTTAGATTTTACAAATTTATAGAACTGCCTTGGGTCATGTTGAAAACTAACTAGCAAGAGGTATTTAATACAATGAATTTAGATCGCGCAATGGCGTGTTTGGAGAAATCAAATTGAGGCCCTGTTTTTTAAAATTTATTTCAAAGCCGAGACTTTGAATTTTTAAGGTTAGTAAACCTTGAGTTTGACCATAGAGGACCACGTGGCGTAGCTATTAGACGGATTAAGGGGACACACTTGTTGAATACATCAAATATTGCATTATACATTTGTACTACATTTGTAGCCGAGTCAATGTCTTGAAAAGACAAGACAAGAAGGACCAAGCTGCGTAAGAGAAATATTTAGTAAGCTAACATAAACTTTACGGAAACACAGACATGGTAAGGACTGAATGAATGGGTTTTGGTAGACAGGAGGCGAAAGTAAAATATCTTCCGGGACACTAAGTGGAGCAACTCTAGTCACATTGGATGACGGGATATCACTGACAAAAGTCGCGAAGCCTGCCAATGCTATTTAAAATGCCGTTAACTTGGCCCAAAGATAATACGGCCATTTGGTCAACAAATTCATGCCGATCAGCAGGAAAAACTAGTTTGAAATCAGATGGCTACCAGGCAAGTTAAAATCACCAAGAACAATTAAACGGTCAGTATCTTGCAATACGAACTGAAGACGGGCGTAGAAAATTTAGATTTGGGAGGAATATAAGAACAAGTAATATACATATCTTCAGACTGCAGATGCAGCAACGAATTCAAGGTTATCGTTCACTACGCAAAGTTCCGAAGGCCAATCAGCTCAAACAGCAATCAATACACAACCACCATGGCGAGAAGGACGATCAATTTTTTTCCCGATTGCAGATATCTCCCCCGCACCCTCGCAATTTGATAAAAACGTTTTACAGCCACAATTTTAAAGATAAATCCCTGGAATCTGGCATGTATAATACTTTGGTTACTTTGAATCTAATCAAGTCGATGGGAAAATAAACACGGAAGTTATTCACGAAAGAAGATTCAGTGCTGCAGAGCGGGAGGGAAGAAGAAGCACAGCCGCCACTTAATATGCCCCGCTTGCGCATCGCTTGTGTGCGTGCGTTTTTGTGTATGTATGTGTGTATATGAACGAAAATGTGTTTTAAAGTCTTAGACCTGGGTACAGGGAGTTTCGTAGCGGGTATACTCGACTGGAGCATTCTTACTTGCTTAAAATGAAATGGACAATTTACAAAAATTTTTTATACAAAATGTTTTCCGCGAACTTTCCGGCGATGGGGTAGATTTAACAAATCTTGTGAACATCATGCTAATACACTAGTTTACAAAATAAAGAAATTTTTTTGCAAAGTAAATCTTAGTGTGATTTTCTTAAGGACTTTGGCCCACTTAATACGAAAATGGCACTTACAATTTTTTACAACGAAGCGTTTTCGAAATATTCATTTTTTTTCTTTTCGAATTTTCGAAGTTGCTCGAACATTTTTAGATTCAGTACTGCAGGCTTGGCAAGCAGCAACATAAAGGCTTCAGCATATGTATGTACATATGGGCGAGCGAGCGGGAAGCGCGTGCATTTTCTATTAAGTACTTAAGGCTTAACCATGTGTGCGAGCGAGCGCGAAAGTGCAGCGGGTCTTGTACTCGTGACGTCACGACATACCAAAACACACGGCATCAGCTGATGCACATGTCGCTTTTAAGCAACACAAGCCCATATGGTTTCATAATTGCTTATCGGTACGCAAACCATACGATAAATTTTAAGCACCTGTTCTGCTTGACATTTTTCTTTGTGAGACATGCGCCATCTGCATGACTTTATTTTCTTGAAACATATTGTTATCAATGCTCTGCATAGTGCAGACTATGCATCAAAATTCAAAAATTGACTGTTGGCGCGCAGCCAATTGGCCTCTTCGATAAAATATCGATAAGTATCAGCTCTTCGATCAGTCTCGCTCATCTCTGCATTGTGCTGCTAGTATTTCTTTCACTCTACCGTCGTTCGTCATCGTCATCGTTCGTCATCGACAACTCTGGGTACAGGGAGTCTCGTAGTCGAGTGTACTCGACTAAAACATTCTTACTTGTTTTTTGTGATTATTTGAGTTTGAAAGCGCACATATAGCCCTGGAAAATTTTTTTGATTTTTTTTAATGGTGTTATGTAAATCCAATACTGTTTCAAAAAAAAAAGCTATTATTGATGCAAATCTAACAATAAATGCCGAAGAAATGCATCTTTCAGTGAAAGACCAAAAATCAGCTCTTTTAAGATTTTCACTTTGTAGAGGGTTTACTTACCTTTAATTCAAGTGGTTGTTTGGCCAAATCGGTTAAATAGAAATGGAAATATATTCAAAAATGTTGGAGCATCACACTAACATTTACTTTGCAAAATGGCTGTAAACTAGTGTTATGTTTTAGATTTGAGCTTTGAAAATTTTTCAAAATCGGTGACACACGTAACCAATCATTTAATGTGTAGAGTTTTGAAAATGAGCTGGAAGTATATCGGACTGAAATGAGACTTTTGCTTAAACATTTTTAATATCAACATTTTGCGCGCATGTATAGAGCTGTAAAACTGAGTTTGAATCAAAAATGGGTTGAATTTTCAAAATTCCCTTGTTAGACTGCACTTTCCATTTATGACGAAAGTGTAAGCCGGTTGACCACCGTGGGGTGATCGTACATAGACCAAGTATGTCCTTAGTGTCACCGGATACTAAAGGTCGTTAGGATATTTGTTGGCCCTAGCATTCGTGTGCGCGTATTCTAGTGATGCAAGCGAGTATGTGTTTAAATGTCGATGTCTAAGTATTGCGAATGCTGAAACGCCGCAAAAAAGGTGTTGTAGTGTTCCCGCAGTTCATAGTTCGTTACATTTCCGGCAGTCATCCTTCGTTAATACACCCAGCTCCTTAGCTTGATCTGCTGCTAGGCAATATTCTGCCAGTACTCTTATTACTCCATTAGTCTACAATCTATTCTTGGAAGCAGGAACTGAGTGAGTTTCTGGTTTTGTTTGTGGCAGTTCTGCAACTGATTCTATTTCGCCACCTTTCACCAGATTCGACCCAGTCTGCCATGTCGATCCCGTGGGCTAGCATAACTTAGATTATCTAAACCTCCCTTCTTGCCAGAAGATTTTTTGGAACTAATGGAAGATGCCTGCAAAGGTGACAATCTTGTGCATATCCGAAGGCATCACATCCATTGCTGTTTTGAACAAACGCACCAAATTCTTCCTTACGTAAAGGAGCTCCTGCAGTTAAGAAATTATTAATCTTAGCGAAGTATGAATTCCACAACTTGCATCGACTTTATCTCTATCATCACCGATGAAGTATATTTGAAGGCATTTACAATCTATGTATATCTGGGAGCGGTAGCAGGGTGCCAGCTTTGCTATAGATTTGACCTTTGATTTTAAAAGTTGGGAATTTGGGAGACACAATTCCCGCACCAAATGACGTCATTTGCAAGCAAGAGTAATATTTCCTGATGCTAGAGATAGTAAGTGCTTCGATTCTAGCAATTAGTTTGTTTTCACCACCAGAGCGGTGCTTCAAGTTGAGGTAATTTGATTTCTCCGCCAGTGCAACACATCCATTTCGAGCAATGCGCATATATATGTACGGCTCATTTCATAAGCCAATGCATAATACAAAAGCAATCTTGCGTGCTCCCTTTATTATCTCTATTCGCTGTCTAGGCAAAGCAACAACACTTTCGTTTGTATGTTGTTGTGCTACTGAATTTCAATGCAATTTTGTTGTTGGTTTTGGATGAAGCTCGCACTTAAAGAAACCATTATTTGATTGACTGCTGGACACAATTTTATCTGCAAAACATTTTAAGTGCATTATTTGCAAACAAAATCAAGTAAGAATGCTATAGTCGAGTATACGCGACTACAAAACTTCCTGTACCCAGTTCAAAAATTTCCAATTACATACACAAATACGCACACGTACAAACGACTGTGCAAGCGAGGCATTTCAACTGGCGGCTGCGTTGCTGCTTTGCCCGCACTGCAGTACTGAATATTTTTTTCTGAATAACTTCCGAGTATATGATTCGATCGACTTGAATTAGAAACCACAGAAAACTAGGGTAAACCAAATATATAAATTGCATTACACCTAACTGTTTGCATATGTATTGAAGTTTGTTCTGTCATAATCAGCGTATGGGCCCATTGGACACCCCTGCTTTATTGGGTACAGACTTTACTTTACTTTAGGTACAGATTTTATTCAACGCCAACATGGCGATTAAACAATAATCAACAGCTGGATTATACCGGAGTGCAAGACGATTGTATTGCAGTTTTTGGTCTGCTCTTCCTTGGGTACGTGTTTTGAACTATTCTCACCCTCTCAAGGTCATTCTGTTAAGAACGAATCAAATCTCTTAGTTTGTTTCACCTTCGGCGGATTCCCACTCTTCCTCATTCATATTCAAAACACGTCCGTTCAATGCTACTGCATTGATCCCAGATGATTGTGTCTGCTTCTTATGAGCGCTGGACAAGTACAAAGGAGGTGTTCCAGGGTTTCGGTTACCCCCGGCTCTCTGCACTTCCTGCAGTTGTCGTCATTTGGATGCCAAGTTTCTTCGCATGGGCCGCTGTTATACAGTGTCCCGTTAGAATACCTAGCAGTGTCCTGCAGTCCTTTCGTGGGAGCGATAGGATGTAGCGTGATTGCTTGGCGTTTCGCGCGTTCCACATTATCTTTGTCCATTGAGCGAGTTCTTCGAGTTCTGTATATATTGCTTCTATGGATATTGGTAGATTCTCGTCGCTACCAGTCGTTAATTCCACGCCATCCTTAGCTAACTCGTCTGCCCTTTCGTTTCCGATAATGCCCCGGTGGCTTGGAACCCAGTTGATACGCACTCCCTTAGAAGTGCTTAATGCATCCACTGCTTGCCAGGACATTTTTGGACTTGATGGCGTCCGAGAATAAGGATTTTATGGCCGCCTGACTGTCACCGAAAGGGTTGACATGTGTGCTGCGTGTTGAGCTCTAAGGCAGCTTCAGCCGCCTTCCGGATAGCAAAGACCTCCGCCTGGAAGATGCTGCAATAGTCCGGCAGTTTGTATGGTCGCTCATTGTTGAGCTCCTCACAATAAACCGCCGCGCCTACTCCATTCTGCATCTTAGAGCCGTCTTTGTAGATGTTGATCTTCCACTGCTTCGGTCCGAGCCTGTTAACCAGTCGTTGGGACCAATCATAATTTCTGTTGTATGGTTAAGGTTCGTCAAAGGGGTCATGTAGCCTGTGCTACTTAATCGTTCCCTGCCGATCTCGCAGTGACCTAGGCTCTGAAGCGCCATATTTCCTGTTGCCACCAGGCGTTGTGCGCTTTTTGGACCTATTAGTCTCGCGTGTATGTCCTGGGGATCCACATGTAGGATTTTCTCCAGGGCTTCTGTTGGAGTTGATCTCAGTGCCCCGGTAATGCACAGTAGTGCCTGTCTCTGGGTCTTCTCCATCAGCATTAAGTATGTGATCTTTTCAGTTGCCGGCCACCACACAATGATGCCGTAGAGTAGAATTGGACGCACCACTGATATGAAGATCGAATGCATTAGAGAGGGCGTGAGGCTTCAAGTGCAGCCTAGCATCTTCTTGGATGCATATAGTGCATTGGTGGCTTTCTTGACCCTTTCTATTACATTGGCCTTCCAACTTAGTTTGCTGTCCAGAACCACCCCTAGATACTTGACCTGCATCGTCGGTGCGAGTCTTGATTCGTCGATTCGGGGTGAGGTCCATGCAGGTACCTTGTACCTCTTCGTGAAGAGGATAAGATCCGTTTTCTCCGCATTGATACTTAGTCCGACTCCAGTGGCCCAATTAAGTATCTCCCTGAGTGTATGGTCCATGATGGAGCTTAGCTTGGATTGGCATTTCCTACGATGATTACGGCTATGTCGTCTGCATAGGCAGTGATATTGGGGGCCCTATCTTCAAATGACGTTAAGAGCTGGCTTGCAACCAGATTCCAGAGAAGGGACTATAGTACACCTCCGTGCGTCTGTGCGCCTCTTTTATTGCTCTACACAACAATATTTCACCACGATTTCTCCACCCGCGGGGATAGACATTCCTAAATAGTTGAGCCACGTGCTCAAAGTAAATCGGACCAGCAGTATTCAAATTCTATCAACTAAAAAGCAACAATTAATTAATAAAGTTTAATGATTAAAATTAACCAAATCTTGGTTTCACAAAAATAATTGACTCCAGCAGCAGCGCGCCATCTACTGTAGGTCGAGAGCAAAGCATAAGCAGAGGCTGAGGGACATAACCAATATGGCGATAAGTCGCGCGATTTATATTAAACAGGCTATTCACATTTTATTTTAAACCAATATTAGCTAATATTAATTAATTTAAATATGAGCGGTTTAATATCTAACAGACTTGCAACTCTGGTAAATTTTTTATGTTTTCCAACACTAAAAACGATCAACTATTGTGTCGATATACGCATATCGGTCAACTTTTATTTACATTCATTTCATTATTTCGACAATAAATTCTTGTTCCACCACCGGAATTAGCTTTCTAATTTTGAGACGCGTCGTTGAAGACAAAAGTCAGGCATTTTGAAGCAGTCTTTGTATGGGGCCGCTATACTAAAGAATTACCCGCAAAACATAGGATGTCAAGCAACCGCGCGTCATCAAGCGAAGATCGATAGAAAAGCATAACCAAAAGACTGAGAGACTAACATATGGCGATTTCAGTCGCATTTATAAGTTTTAAAGCCAAGAGGACGATTCAAAACAAAAGATTTCTTATCTCTTTTGCATTTTCATTGTTGCCATTCGCCCTGGCAATTTTTAGTATTTTCTAATCGAACACGCGATTCGTATCGATGGAGTTGTACAAACGTTAACAATGATCAACTGTTGTTTGCAAGGGCATAAATTCTGCGCCAAAAATAATTTTTATAAACAGATAAATATAAATAAATAATAAATAGTAAAATGTTTATATTTTAATGTTTCCCTATTTAATAGGAATGAGGTTAAAAGGAAAGGAGGTGGAGGTGCACGCTCGAAATGGCAACTTTTCGACAAGGTACAACTTCGCAGGTGTAAAATTATCCCATCTCCGCATCCCAGTCATTCTCCAATTGTACCAAATCGTGCGAGCTCATCGCAACCATCTGCCATTGATAAAAAAACATTGCTTTTTCCGCTGGTCTGCCATATTCTTTTTAACTTTTTGTGTTAAATATGCATCAAAACAAGCCGAACAGCTGATTTATTTCGGGCTAATAGCAAATTGCATTTGCCGTTTCACATTTGACCGTGGAAAGACCAAAATCATAAATATTGAAATGTGACAAATGTTGGTGGTAGTGGAAAGATGCTATTACATACATCTGGCTTTACTGTCTATGATGCTATCAGTGGGTGATAGTTCGTCTCTGTGCGGTAATTGCTTCGCAAATATGTTACAACCAATTTCCAACTGTCTAGACAGAAAATATTACAGTTCGAGATTACTCCTAAATATATACCTACAAGCACCTAAAGACTGATTATATTATTATTATTATTATGAAGCATAAAGAAGGGAAAGTTTTTGTACGCTGTCTTTACGGGTAGAGGACTGGTGCATGTAGGGCTTTCGGAGAGAGGAAATGTTCTCTTCGTGGGAAGCATGCAAGAGCTTTTGCAGCTGTAGCGGGACGGCGAAGCAGCATTGGCATAAAGAGAACCGTCGGCAGCTGATCCGACTTTAAGGTGGGAACTCACTTAAATCATGATCGCGATCCATGCATGTACGTGTTAAATGCAACTTTGAAACTCAGAATTTTTTAATTTTGTTATTAACAACTATGCCAACAATCAAAAGTTAAATAGAATGGACGATATCAACTATGGTAATTTGGTAACAACTAAGTTTCATGATCGGAGACAAATATCAAGCATATGTTGATTTTCCTCTCCGATCAAGAAACTTTCGGTTGAGAGGAGTGCGCTCTTTAGTTTCTGTGATTGTGCTCATCTGAATCGCGATCAAAGAAACAGCTCACACGGACGACTCACACATGTTTCAAATTTATGTTTGTGTCTGTAAGGTGTGTTATTTTATAGGTGTAAATTTTAGCAAACTGCGTGCCAGGCTCATACTTTTTACATTCTAAATGCAAAATGAAAATATAGTTTCCAGTGCAAACAGCTATGCCATGTTAAGGATTCTCGTAAAGCATAAGCCCAGTGTTGCCAAGAAAATTGATAAGCTCCAATATATGTTTGTAAACTGCTAATAGATGTGATTAGTGTGTCCGAAACATGGTTTATGCCTGGTATTTGTGATTCGTTAATTGATTGTAATGGTTATAATGTCTTTCGTACTGATCAGTCATGCTGGTGGTGTATGTAAAAATTCCGTGGAAAGTGCAATAAAGTCTATATTTATTCAGATTGATCGGATCACGCACCGTAACGGTTATAAGTAATATTTAAAAAAATTGCCTTTTAAGAATTATTTCCTGAATTTATTTATTGCTCAAGAAATAAAACTTATTTTCCAGATTGATTTTTTGCTTAAAATAAAACTTATTTTATAAAAAAATTTTTCGCTCAGAATTGTGATTTTAATAGTAATATATTTAATGACACTCATCTCATTGAAAACATGGAATCCTTTGACCTAAAACTGGTAAACTCCACAATGGCTACACATTTTACAAGTAGCAGTTGCACTTTTTTAACTTATTCTTTGTCAATATGCCAAATAAAGTTTTAAAATATTATAATATTTTTACTTATGACCTTACCTAGACTATAATGACCACTTTGTAGAATTTCGTGACTTTAAAAATATTGACTATATTAATCTAAATACTGACTTTAGCTCACTTGACTGGAATGGCATATACCGTATACCTTTAGTTAATTGCCAACTTGAACGACTGCAGTCTGATATTAATTATCTTTTCAATCGCTCGGTACCCATTAAAACCCATTAAAAAAAGAGTTAAGTATGCAGAAAATATATGCAATAATATGAACATACAGAACTCTATACTAAAATGAAACGAGGCTTTTCGGAAATGGAAACGCTTCAAAGCGGATTTCCAATTTTGCAAATACCCAACACTTAGAAGAGCAGTGGCTTGTGCTAAGCGCATATATTGAATATCCACTGTACGCAGTGGAGTACAACACTATACAGTTAACACACTGTGGCACTTTGTCGCTGTGTTTACATTAAATATAAGTTCAATGTGCGCGTGAAATATGACACCCACAAATGCAGAGTATGTAACAAATGCATGGTAAGCGTTCTCACGCTGCCCGACTACAGCATAAGTGCACATAGCGATTCACCTCACTTATACATAAAATATATATAAAAGATATACATAACGCAGCCGCTCCGCTGCTCCGCGGTTTAAGCTAACTCTAAGTAAATATGTAAACGAATAATAAATTCAATAAATGAACATAAATGTTATCATATGGCGACCGTGACAGGACATCAGGTTGGCAATATATTCCTTCCTTGACTTCGCGTCCTGTAATCGTCGGATTCGAAGTCCGATAGCGTTTGGAGAACATGTCCCTAGAAAAGGGAGCCGAGCTGTTGCAACAAGTTTTTCATTTGTCACAAATCAATCACGATGTGGAGCCGAAGTTTGTACCCATCAACGTTCAGGTCTATGAGCCCAAGGCCAATGGTGATAGGATCGTTGCTCGAATCAACGAAATGATGCAGCGCTTAAAACAGAATCAGAACTTCGGTCAGGATGAAGTGAGGTCCTGTCACGGTCGCCATATGATAACAAAACCAGTCACTTGTATGTTCATTTACTGACAAAAACATGGCACTATCACAAGTAGAATTTCTAAGATAAGCCTCATCACTCGTACCTGAGTTTGATGGAAAGGCAGAAAACCTACAAAGTTTCAAAGATGCATTGAATCTTATTGATTCACTAAAAGGCGCACACGAAACAACAGCAATTAATCTAATAAAGACTAAGCTGAAGGGCCATGCTAGAAATTTGATAGGTAATGAATAAACAATTATTGATATAATAAACAAATTAACTATTAAAGTCAAATGAGAATCAGTAGAAGTAATTTCAGCGAAATTACTAAACCTCCAACAAAAAAGTAAAACGGCAAATCAATACGTTCAAGATGTTAACAAAGTGTCTAGAAGGAGCTTATATCAACGATGGCTTAACTTCTGATCTAGCCACTAAGTACTGCAAAACGCTTGCTGTCAAGGCTATGACCCAAAATTGTTCCATTGTTAAGGTAAAACATATCATGCAGGCTGGTACATTCAACGACATGAATGATGCTATGTCTAAATTTGTTAATAGTTGCACAGAGGCAATAGGACATTCAAACACTGTCCTGCACCGGAAATTACCGTGGAAGAGGTAATAACCATAATAATGGTTATCGTAGGAAAAATAACAACAACAATAGAGGACGCGGCCGATATATAGGAAACACTAGAGACCGTGGCTACTCGAATCGAGGCCACAACAACAATAACAATGTGTTTTGTGTTTGTTGTTGTTGTTCATTTTAATGAGTATATTACGTTCTTTATTAAAATTCTCCTCCTACGCGTTTCGGCGTTTGTTACGCCTTCCTCAGGGAGTCTGGTTTTACATGCATATAAAAGACATTTACATACATATAAAGATTTTAAAAAACATTTCGATTTACATTAAAATACATACATTAAACTTATTGTAGTATTTCCTACAGTGTCGTCATTGTTCCTACGTCTAAATTGCACCTTTGTTTATGTTTATTCATCGTCGTTTTATTTCTATCGTCTTTGCGCGTCAAGTTTTGTTTGTCAACTGCTATTGCTGCCGTGTAAATAAAGTTTGTCTTTTCAATGTCTTCGTTGTGGTTTACAGTGTTCTCCCCTTGTTGCTGTATTCGTAGGCTCTCTAGCGTCAGTCTCGTTCGTTCTCTTCTCTCAATGTCTAATATTTTGGTGTTGTCGAATTCAGCTGTGTTTCCTGTTGTTGTGATATGCTGCGCAAGTGCTGTTGTCATTTTCTCTTTGTTTGCGTCTCCCTTATGTTCTGCAATTCTTGTGCCTAGCGCGCGTTTTGTTGTTCCTATATATACTCCGTTGCATCTTTCACCTTCTTTTCCATTGCACTTGATCTCATATATGACGTGTTGTTGTTTGTCTTTTTGTATTTTGTCTTTCGTGTTCGTAAACAAATTTCTTGGGCTTGTATGTGCTTTGTACGCGTACATTAGGTGTTTGGAGTGTGCGTCTTGAATTATTTTGGTAATTGCCGATTTGTTAAATTATTTATGTATGGTACACTAATGTATTGCTTATCCTCTTTTTCTATTTCATTGTTTTTGTCTGTGTTCTTGTTTTGGATTGTCGCGTTTGTTATTAAATTGTCTATAAGTTTCTCGGGGAAGCTATTTTTTAAAAATAATGTTTTTAATTTTATATATATTTCTGGTCTGTGTATTTCGTCACTAATCGTATATGCTTTGTGTATAATGTTTTTCGCTGTATTTACTTTTTGACTTATCGGTTGGTTAGAATTAAAGTTCATTATACGTGCCGATGCAATCATTTTTGTGTACCAATTGAATAAAATCCTGCCTTTGTTGTTCTCCAGTTCTGTGTCCAAATATGCAATTTTGTTGTTATTTTCCTTTTCGATCGTGAATTGTATCCTTTTGTGTTGATTATTTAGCGTGTCCAAAATAACTTGTGCATCCTTTTATTTTATAATACATAATATGTTGTCCACATATTTTGATATATGTTTTAAATGTATATTCTTCTTTGTCAGTTCGTCTGTGGCATTGTCAAGAATTTTGCCCAGTACTATATTGGCTATTGTTGGTGATATTGTCAATAAGTATGAAGTCAAGAATTTCCTTAAATTTTGGCTTAGGTATAGTTATGTATTGCGGTTTTTCAGTCCATTGTTTATTTTTTATAGCTAGATTTATCGGTATATTTGTGAACAATGAGACTACATCACAAGACACTAGAATCTCATCATTGTGGTGTTTTCTAATTGGCTTTTAAGTTGTATTGCACTGTTGATGTTGTATTTTTCCGAAGTAATATTTTTGAGTAGTGTGTTTTTGCTAGTTTGTGTTTTGCTAGTTTGTAGCATGGCACGTTTGTGGAGGCTGTTATCGGTCTAAGTGGGGTGTCATCCTTATGTATCTTTGGTAGTCCGTATATCCTTGGTGCGTGTCCTTCTGAGCAGTACAATTTTGATTTAATTTTGATTCAATATGATTCTGTTTATGAAGGTTGTTAATAATTGTATTGTTCTTTTTTATCAGCTGTTGTGTTGGAATTACACAAAGTAACTTGGGAAACTCCCAGATACCTTTGAAACTCAAAATTAAAAAATAAAGTACACATGTTGAATCCAGGTCTCAATATGTTTGTAACTTTAAAAAATACATATACAAATATTACACTTACATTTTTGCTCGATACAGGAACAGACATTTCATTAATCAAAGAAAATTCAGATGTCTTTAATGACATCCAAAAAGAGAACATAATAAATATTCAAGGCATTGGGCATGGTGCTATCACGTCCAATGGCCTAGTTCGAATTGAGCTACAGACGGACAAATACATTATTCCACACAATTTCCATTTAGTCACTTCAAGTTTTGCAATTCCGTTTGATAGAATAATAGGAGTTGACTTTATATGGTTGTAATGACCTTTATCCTAAATTTATAAAAATTTTGCTTCCTAAAATATTGAACTACGTAACACATAATATAAACACCGCCCAAACTACATCTACCTTTACTGACAAATGGAAAGAAGCAAAAATTATACCAATACCAAAGTCAAACAGTGACGAATACAGACCAATATTTTACCATTTTTGTCAAAGGCTTTTAAAAAGTTAGTGGCAATACAAATAAACAAATTTTGAAAGACAAATAATCCGGCTTTGGAAAAAGTAGAAGTCTACTACAACCATAACTAAAATAGCTGAAGATATTAGGGAACGACTTGACAATAATGATATAACGTGACACTACTTGACTACAGCAAAGCATTTGACAATGTTGATCACATTATACTTTGTACCGAATTTTCCAATTTATATAACTTCTCCAGTACTTCTGTGAATCTCTTGTCTTCTTGTTAATAGATGTCAAGCTGTCGTCTCGTCAAATATGTGTTCGCCCTCAGTGTCAAATAAGCGTGGTGTTCCGCAAGCATCAGTTCTTGAACCTTCACTGTTTGCTAATTATGTTAATGACCTGCCTGATTCTGTGATTAACTGTAGTATTCAAATGTATGTAAGTCGTCTTTTGTGTGAAAATAAATTAATGTGTTAATATTTGGAAGAGAGAACTAACTAAAATTAGCGTTTGGGCAAAAACTAATGGACTTGGCCTAAATCTTTGCACTACACCATTGATAAGCCGCATGATAGATCGCATACCAGTATCTTACGCTGAGTACGCAAATAATTTAGGCTTTAATTTTAATTAAATACTTACATGGAGTAATCGCATCAATAAAGATGTTGGGTAAACTTACGGGTTACTATCAATATAAAATTACACACTGTGACAAAAAAAATCAAAACAAAACTTCTGGGATGAAACATAGCGTAGGTTGTAGATAGTTAAATATATTTTTGTGGCACACTCGAATTTTTTGGTTCACGTCGAAATTTTTAATTACGGTGTTTTATGTGATGCGTGGTTGTGCTGCGGTGTGCCGAATAGCACTTATGCCACTAAATAGTGCAGATCCTCTTTGAAACAAGAATGTAGTCCAAGAAGAATTGCAGGCAGGAGTTTCGTCCACGGTGTATTTGGGTAACACATTAAGGCAGCCTTGAACGACCTGTGCCATCTTTCAACCAAGCTACGTTCACTGCCAGCGAGCTGCGTCAGTTCTTTGAATAAGGCGAACCAGAACTGAGTGCCCCGATCTGAAGTTATTGTTTAAGGTGATACCAAACGGGCAATCCACTGTGTTTCGACGGTGAAGTCTGCGAGTGGTATAGCCACTGACCAGTGTGTGAATCGATCAATCATCGTGAGGCATTGGTGCATTGGCATGACTACTATGTCCAGGTGTACATGGTCAAACCTGCTATTAGGTATGGCGATTTTCTCAGGTAAAAGGTGGTTGTACCTGTTGATTTTGCTGCATTAGCAAGGGAGGTAATTTCTACACCAGCTGATGATGTCCTTATTCGTAGATGGTCAAACAAATATTTGCCGTATTTGTTGTTGCCGTATTGGTTGTTAAAGAAACGATTTTTTTGCGTCGAGTGAGTTGTACGTACGTACGAACATATCCCGTTGACACATCGCAGTAGAATTCCACATCATTGTCATAGTGTACTTTTTGAAGATTAAGAAACGAAATACCTCTTAAGCGCGCTGACTGTTCTGAATGAGATACTTCCTCTTCCTCCATACATTGTAGCTCTACACATACAGGCATACTAATTGCGCGAAGTCAGATCCTTAACATGCATGATCGTTGTTGAAAATTGAGAAACAAAGCATATATGACGATGTTGTCGAGGTGATCCTTTTTATGTCGTTGTTTCAAGGACCAACGGCTTGTGATCTGTTTTAATGACGAATGTCCGTCCGTCGGGCCAATGTTTGAAATATCTGACTGCTACATATACTGCCAAAAGTTTGCAGTCATATGTGCTGTAGTTATTTCCGTGTTGCTTAGCTTTATGGAAAAAAAAACCGATTGGCTGCCAGGTTTCGCTGACCTTCTGTCCCAGAGCAGCTCCTCTAGCATCGCACACTAACACAAGCTTCGCATCGGGAAGAGGATGCGCTAGTAAAGCCACATCAATGACAAAATGATAAATGATAAAAGCGTTTGGATATGTGAGCAATTAGGCAGACACCTGCGATAATAGTTTACAATGCCGAGTTGCTTGGTGGTTTGACGCCGAGCGCGTTAATTGTGAAGCCTAGAAACTGCACCTCTTGTTTTGCGATCTGACATTTGCTCAAGGTGATGCAAAGGCCATGTTTTCGCAAGATTTGAAAGACTGTGCGCAAATGTTCTTCGTGCTCGGCGATTGAAGAAGACATCCCTCGAAAGATGTCATCCATGAACCTCTGAACCGTTTGCGTGGCGTTCGTTAGACTGAAAGGCATGAATAAGAACTCGATGAGCCCGAACGGTGTACAAACAGCTGTTTTGGCAATGTTCTTTTCTGCCATGGGAATCTGCTAGTAGGCTTTGATCAGGTCCAATGTTGAAAAGATGTTTTTCCAGTGAAGCTGCACCGTAAAATCCTGTGGCTGCATTTAGATTGCGATAATCACCACACTAACGCCACCACCATCCTTTTTGCCGACCATGTGCAGCGGGCTAGACCAAGGGCTCTTTGCAGGTCTGCAAATTTCTGCAAAATTCTGTGATGATAAAGTTAAAAGTCCAAGATTTAGTTTCACAACTAGCTTTCCGTAGGTGTGAATGACTGTCTCGTTTGCCGCATACAGGATGAAATTGCTTTTCTTAGGATCGTGTCTAGCCAACGAGCGTTGTATGACGGAGATCACTGATCCGGAGACGACAAGAAATCTTATGCGAGATTTACGAACGATGATGTGTAAACGGCGTTCCTGAAGAAGAGTTGGTTGGACGATGGAGTCGTTATGTTAGAAAGACTGCCGCCACCCAACGTTGTAGGCGCCAGCTGTGCTAGTTTAAAGAATTTGTGCGAGCGCATGAGGGCTTGCATTTTTGCGCGTTGTTCCCAAAACAGCGATGATAATAACAAAGCTCAGATTGTTGGCTAGTTGACTGTGTTGGGCCAGCCGAATCAGCGCGAGTGAGCGAAGACTGCCGTAAAGACTGTCCTCGAGACATACTGCGTGAGCGATTCCATTATTGAAGACGTTTCACATCCGACTGGAGATTATCTGCTTTTTGAGAAAGATAAATTGAAGTGGTAGCTAATTCTTTCAACGTATCGGATAAAGAAACAGCATTCACGGAATTTCCGGTGGACTGTGAGTCGCTGAAGCCAATAGCATAAGTTGTGCCTGCAGCACCTTGCTCAAACATCTTTTCTGTTGCTTTTACAAGTTTGTCAAGATCGTGTTCTTCCAAAATGCTCAAAATTTAATGGATATGTGCAGGCATTTCAAGAAGAAACAGTGTGCGAATAATCTCCTCTTTGCTTGACTCAAGGTGTGAAGAAGCCAAATACGGCGATAGCTAAGCACTCAACTTGGCGTTGGAGCTGCCTGATTTGCCAGTAATATTGCTTCGTTATTTTGGTACATGTCGAAGTTTAGTTTTCTTTGTGATTTTGAACGTAAATTGCAGCTTGGTGTGCTCATCAAAATCAGAGAATATCGAAATACTTTACGCGTGTATGTATGCGTAGCGTCAGCTGGCAACTGGTAAGAATTGGGAGCGCGGTGTGCGTTTATGCGTGCAGTATGTGTAGTACAATTTTTGGAGATTGACTGTTGCCACAATTAAGTATTTCATTTAGCGGTCGGGGTAACCAATGTAGTATTTATGATTAAATACACGTTTTTAATTCTGCTAAATAGAAATGTAAACAGGAAAAAATGCTCTAGTCGAGTATACCCGAATGTGAAACTCCCTGTATCCAGGTCTAAAACTTCCAATCACATCTACGTCACACATTCACACACATATACAAAAACAAGTAAGAACGTTGCAGTCGGACGCACCCGACTGCAGAATACTATGTTCCCAGTCCTGTATAATTTGGTTATTTGCGTGTTCAGAAAACGACGCGAAATAAACTGTACAGGTGTGGAGATATAGATTTTGCTCCTTTGTGGGGGAGGGGTGTGAGGGTCCAAAAATTTTTGATGCAGATTTGTCCAGGGGGTCCACATTAGTATGTATGCCAAATTTGGTGACTCTACCTGAACAGGTGTGGAGATATAGATTTTTCTCATTTGCGGGGGACGGGGTGGTGGTGGGGGTCAAACATTTTTGATGCAGATTTATCCAGGTGGTCAACATTAGTCTGTACGCCAAATTAGGTAACTCTATCTTTGAAGATGTAGGAGATATACCATTTGAAAAACGTGTTTTGGGGATATCATATGCCGATTTGTGGGGGTGGGGGTGGGGGGATCAAAATTTTCCCTTCGGGAACATAGTATAATGAGTAAAAAGGGGGTACTTATTCTGTGCAAATGTACGTAACAGGCAGAAGGAGACATATCCGGCCCTATAAAGTATAGTATCAAAAGAAATTTAGATCTGGCCATGTCCGTCTGTCTGTCTGTCCGTCTGTATCTCACGACTATAAGAGCTTTAGACTCCAAATTGGGATTGTTGGTTTCTGTAAACCATACGCAGATCAAGTTTGTTTCCGATCTAAGATATTTCCCCCCCTTCTCAAACAATTCGATCAAAACGTTTTACAGGCACACTTTAAAAGCTATATCCCTGAATTTGTCGTATTTTATGCTTGGGTCACTCTTAATCTACTGTCTAAATTTCAAATTGATCGCATAATAAACAAGGAAGTTATTCACGAAAGAAAAAGCGCTGCTGAGCGGAGGGAAGAAGAAGCACAGCCACCACTTAAAATGTCTTGATTGCGCTGTGGCTGGTGCTGTCGCTCGTGTGTGTGCGGCTTAGTGTATATGTGTGTGTATGTGTAAGTGGTCGAAGATACGTTTGGAAGTTTTAGACCTGGGTACAGGGAGTTTTGTAGCCGGGTATACTCCACAAGAACATTCTTACTTGTTTTGACTTAATTTTATTAATATACTTAACTTTAATTTCCGCGAGCGAAACGAGCAGGCTGCGAAGCCCTCTAGTATTTTATAAAATAACGATCTTTAGCAGAATTGCAAAATAAACGAAATGTGGACGTTAAGCAATCGTCGTCGTCTGCTGCTCTTGCTTGTTAACGCGCGGACCCATGCAAAATGCAACCCATCTCCCGCCCAACCAAAAGATGGGCGCGCGTGCTGTTATGAAGATCGCGAACTAGCTGTCAATACAAACTAAATTAAAGTTCTACATAAATTAAAACAATAGACAAAATGAGTTATAGATTACATAGATAAGAAAAAAGTGAAGTTGTGAGTAAGGAAATAGAAGTAGCATTACATTATAGATGATAAAGGTTGTTATATTTAGAACATAAAATACGAAAAGGTTTATGGATAGCAATTAGTATTATAAGTTTGAAGACAAAGAGGAAGAAAGTTTCGAGAACTTCAGATTGGAATTGCACAACTAATTTATTAGTTGATTAACTCAGAAGAATCAATTTCCCCATTATTTAGTTTTCGTAAGAAAATTACACCAAGCATGGTTCGACGATCAGAAAGAGAAGGAAGATTTATTAGTAAAAGTCTATTACGATAAGATGGCAACCGAATATTAGGATTCCAGCTAAGACCTGTAGTAGGATGAATACATAAGCACTCACATACTTGTTATACATTATAGTCGTAAGCTAGTACTGGTCACGTTGACAATACTCTGTAATTAACATAACATTAAGTTAACTATAAGCACGAACTGTAATATAAAAGAGATCAAGCGTCATTGCTTTAGCATGTGCCGTGAAATAAAGCACGAATATACATAGAGCAAAGTAAAGGTCGGCATTGTAAATAAAGCCGCTCACAGACCCCAGAGGGCAAATAGCAGAAATTGTTTTTGTATCGATTCAATTCTATCCTGATGAACCTTGTTTTGGGGACACCAAATAGAACACCCATATTCAAGAATAGGTCGAACAAGAGAAGAACTAAGAGTTTTCGTAATGTAGGGATCGTATTGGATTGAAGGATTCTTTATTCATTTTATTTTACTCAAATATCTATTTTTCTTTTTGCAGGTCCTCGTTCTCTAGTCTATCAAGTACAAATCCATTTGAAAGTGATATCGAGTCAGATATAAGTGATATGGGAAGCTTCACTGTAGGCGCGAGTCGAAAATCTTTTCGGAAAAAGAGGAGAGCACCTTTACCACCAAATAAATATACGGTAAAATATTATTTCAATCTTTGCGTTATCATTCTATGTTAATTTGATATTTATCGGTACATGATTATTTTTTCAGGTCGGCAAAATTTCCTCCAATACGGATAATGAAAAATTAGAGGAAACTTATCAAAGATCATGTACAAGACTAGAGTCTAATATAGACATAAAGTCACTTGCTGTTGAAATAGAAACATTTGTAAACAATAGAAATGAGACTTCGATTAACAATACACTTACATTGGGACCTTCCACTGAATCCGATGCTTTACATACTGAGCAAAAAATAGATCCAAAAGTACCAAGTAGTGTCAAAAATACTGAACTTAACATATCTGGTGCAAAAAGTGATAAATGTATTGAAGTTTTTGGTCCAAATGTAGAATATACGAAATCATGTGGGCAGATGGCAGAAAAACTTGTTGAATGCAACAGTGATGTCAGTGATGGTAGGAATCCAAAAAATATCATTACTGTAAATGACCATTGTCTCAATGAAAAAAAAACCCAGCCTGAAAGTTGTGAATACTTAACCGACACCTTAACAATTTTTGAAAATCCAGAGAAGCAAATCCACAGTTCACAAGATATAGTGCAACCTACAAGAATTAAATCTGTAAAGGAGATAATTGATTCCATAAATCGAAGTCAGCAGCTCCTCAAAGAGAGTGCAGCGAAAGGAACAAAGGTATATACAACTTCTTCATATGTTGAAAACAATATCAAACCGGAAAGTTGTAAAAATATAAATAGTTACGAGATGTTAACAAATGTTTTAAGTGATGACACTTCCATTGAATATGATTTACAAAATTACTTTCAGAAAAGCAAAATAAAAAAAAATGTTTTTCAACATAGAGAGTCTTCTCCAATAACATCAAATATAGATTGGAATCCATTACCAAAACCAAAGAGAACCCCTAATGATTCACCAATTTAAAATAAATAATGTTAACAATGAACATGTAATGTCAAACAATGTAAATTTATCGTTTCAAATTTGTAAAATAAGTATTTTAAGTAGTTCCAAAACTGTTTCTTTGCAATAAAATATAAAATCTGAGTCTCGTAACTGAACTAAGATTAGGTTGAGGCGGATGATCCCCCTACACAGGGGTCCTCACATAGATGATCAGATCCTTAAAGTTAAGAGTCTTAAAAGGTAGTTTTTTCGCACTTTAAGAGTTGGTTCAGCGGTGTTCTCGATACATCCTCCAAGGAGGCGAAGATATGGGATTTCAAATGATAAACTGATTGGCACCCAGTCACTAATAAAGTAATATTGCCGTTGCAGGCGTTGTGCAGTCTCTTCGGATACTAGCCTTGTGGGTAATTCCTGAGATCAATGAACATGGAGAAGCACTCTGCATAGGCTGATTGTCGAACAGCCTTGCAAAAAAGGTCAAGCACTTATCGTATACTTGTTTTAGTGCAGCTAGAGCTTTGGGACAACTATCATATGTCACCTGGCCTAGAATGTCTGAGTGACACTACAGCGGATTAAGTGAGACTGATTTGTCACTAATTGATTTTTTTGTGCGTTCAATATTTCTTGTTGCTTGAGGAGCACATTAATGTATTCAGGAGAGTCAAAGAACTGAAACAACCGTTGTTTGGTGGCTTTTCGATTACTACCAACATTTTTCAAATTACAATTGCACTCCTGTTATAACAAATATGTGATGTATCACTGAAACATACCCATGTTATACTCAGCTGTTCTCTCCTAATGTTATCCGAATTGTCTTTTAATTGCCCAATGTTTTTAACACCGAGAGAGAATTATATGTGATATCAAACTAATCGATGTTACTTCACGCAACTTATGTGTATGCGTGCTGACTGCAATCACAGCTCCTATTCCGAACTCCAGCAAACGCGAGAAAAAATTATGTCGAGAAAATTGCATCGGGTGTAATAAAAACAACTTCGATATGCGCGAAACTCAAGAGGATGAACATCTTTGATCTGTGGTTTTATCTTTCATCTTACGGATTGTGGGGAACGCAACTGAAAATGTATGTATGTATGTATATCCAGCAGTACTCACTGTTGCTCACTGCACAAAATAATATATGTTGTAAAGTATTTTCTTTGCCGGGTACAAATCTTACTCGGGCTTACTTGAACATTTGTAAGTTGCAGGGACGCTGAGTAACTGGGTAAGAAAAACCTTGAAAAGTAACCACAATTGCTGATATTTGCAAGAATACCCTACAATAACACCATACAACAAAACACTTTACAGGCGATTAGCTATAATAATCGCAGCTAGAGCCTCGACTTGCTCCACATCACTCCACCCAAATTGCATCTTGACCACTTCTACCTACCCTGGGCCGGTACCAAGCTACGTTCACCTAGCACTAATTGTACAAGGATAGAGCCTTAAACACCTCAAACACACGCCTGCTTAAGCTGCTGGGCTAGATCCCCAAACCCTTGCCTCCTAACTGTGCTGGGATAGATCTACAAGCGTACGCCGTTTAATTAATCAACTACTCACTTGTCAATCACGACCAGACTACACTTTACTATTCGCAGTTTCACAACTCTGTACATAATTTTCTAGTGTGAGGTACAAATCATAGCCGGGTTTTGTTTACAAAAAAATTTGTATGTTACGTTATGTTATGTTAGCACTGAGAGGCCTGAGCCGACTCTGCTATAATATCCACTAATACAATTCAACCATTGACTACTGTCTGATAAACAGATGCTGGTACTACTTTGTCATGGATATGCGAGTAGCAAAAGAAGTCTAAGCAGGCAATATCCCTCTCGTCAACAACATATGCTGTTACGATACAAAAGAAAATCAAATAAAGCCGTTGACAAACCTGAACTGGGCCAGACGGTATGCTGAAGAGTACGCGAAACAGCTGGACAGAAACCTCATAAGCCTAAGCTCATTGGCGCCAGACATGGAAGATTCACACAATGCATTCTAAAAGTGTCTAAAGGTTGTGAAAAGAGTCCTCCCGGATCCGCCGCAAGCACGCACTGCTGGGCAGTTGCCCGATCCTGCCACCAGAGCGCGTCTCTCATTAGAGCGAAAGCCCTAAGGCAGAGAACGAAAGCTCTTGACCGATTCGGATTATCGAGGTTAGCGCGCGGCTTGGCCGCGAAGAGCTCGAGACTGTGAGTTTGACATTAAAAGTGTGCAGACGCGTGATCAAAAGTCGGTCAGTGCAAGTGAAGAAAATAACGGAGAGAAAAGACAAGTGAGTGATATCAAGCGCACAACGAAAACGAAGAACAGATCAAACGGGAAATTCAGTCCTATGGTCGGAAAATCAGTGGAAAACTCTGAGATTCGATATTTTTAATTTTTATGCGATTGGCTTCACCCTTTTTCAATGTTCTATGGGAAAAAAATAAGAATGCTTTAGTCGAGTATACCCGACTACAAAACTCCCTGTACCCAGGTCAAAAGTTTCGTACACTTACACCTACACACATACATACAAATATGCACACTCACGAGCCATAGCGCAAGTGGTGCTTCTTCTTCTGCTGCTTCTTCCCGCCGCGCTGCAGCACTGCATCTTTTTTCGTGAATAGCTTCCGTGTTTATAATCCGATCTACTTGAATTTTTGACAGTAGATAGTAGATAGACAGTAGTTGACCAAAGTAGTTGACCATGCCAAATCCCAAAGCTATATCTTGAAAACTGTTACTGTAAAACTGTTTTTATTGACTAGCGGAGTGTGGGGGGGGGGGATTAACGTGGATCCAAAATAAACTTGACCTGCGCTTGCTATGCACGAACCTACATTCAAAATTTGGTGTCTCTAGCTTATATAGTTGGTGAGATCCTTGCGTTCTTACATACGGACGGACAGACGAACAGACGGACGGACGGACATGGCCAAATCGAATTATCTTTTGATACTAAATATATTTTATAGGGTCGGAGATGTCTAATTCTTCCTGTTACATACATTTGCACAGATATAGTACCCCCTTTTTACCATTTTATGGGTACAGGGAGTAAAAATAATAGGCACGGTGGTTAAAGTTTTTGGAAAATCTACCCCCAAGGTTGGAAAATTCGCGGAAAGCTGTTGAATTAAACATTTTTGATTATCGTCCGATTGACTTCAAACTCATTTTCAAACTTTGCTTTTTATTATCCAAATTTTACCTCACATTAAATAATTTGACACATATGCTATCAGATTTGCAAAATGCACTGCCACGGTCGGAAAAGGGGTGAAGCCTGGAAGTCAGCATTTTCGTTTTTCATGCGAATGGCTTCATACTAATTTCCAAATATAAATACAAAAACCTCGGTACTTTGCTGGCAAAACAACGGGCGGAAAATAGTTGGAAGGCTTTAGTCTGGGTTTTTAGTTTTATTCTTGGAATGGGCTTCAAATGCCAAATGAGTTTGGGAAACCTACTCCGCGTCGCCACGGGCGGGAAATGAAAGTCAAGGACAAATGAGTGAGATTATTTGTTTAGTTAGATCAGCTTCAAAGACATTTTCATAGCCTACACAAGAAACATTAGTCACGTGGCTCAACTATTGAGTGGGGTGTTATTTGTTAATAGGAGTAAAAGAAGTGACAGGACTTAGTAATATAAATGGATTCACACAAGTGTAAGAATCCCGGGGTGATAGTCCGATGCGTCTACCACCGCCGTAAAGAAATGCTGGAGGGAATCGCCACGGCTTGATAAGGAGGGCAAGGTAGTTGAGCTGCGTCGGTGTGTTGTCGCGGAGCATAGTGCTGAAACGTGGGCACGCCTTGCCAAACTGTAGGCTCAGTTCGCCAAGGTTTTAGATTCTTTCGCTGCCGGTGACCTGGGTTCGAGCGGGCGCTTCAAATCAGAATGGGATATGAATGACTTAGTCGGTCAGCCGCGATTCGTGACCAATATGCAAGCCTGCGGAGTAGAAGTGCTTAGCAGAATAGGGGAACTAGGTTCCGGAGCCAGGAGCAGCGGCGTAGAGGGGAGTCCATCTGGCACTCATCCCATCGTCGTTGCCGAGACTCCAGCGCCACGGCTACAATGGGACCCGAGGGAGCGGATCGTCGTGCCAGATCAGGTTAGGAAATGGGGCCTGCGTTTCGACGGGCAAGGAGACCCTCTAGCATTCTAGGAGGCGCTTGAGGAACGCGGAATCTCTACACGCGTAGCACCCAGTCTGGACGGATTACAATGGGACCCGAGGGAGCGTATAATCGTGCCAGATCAGGTTAGAAATGGGGCATACATTTCGACAGGAAAGAGACCCTCTGGCGTTCTAGGAGGCGCTTGAGGAACGCGCAACCTCATACACGCGTAGCACCCAGTCTGGACAGACTATTGCCACTAGAGCGGCGGTCGAATGTGGCAACTCGACTGGTTGTCTTGGTAAGCCATAGAATCCGTTTCATGCAGTCCCGCAACCCGCTTCGACGGCACTCGGTGGAGGAGCAATCCCCAATCCGGCCTCGGATCGACGCGGGGAGGCGACCCACCGGATGATCGGGCGGCAGCAGACTACGCCGTTCGATATACAGCGAGTCTGCTACAGGTGTGCGGGCGAAGGCCACTGTGCTCGTACTTGTCCTAACCCACGCTTGGATTTTGGCCGGCTGTGTGGTGCAAGGGTCATTGAGACGAGGGATTGTTGCCAAAGAGTCAACCAGGGAAACTCGCTGAGGCGTCACCAGGACCGGGATCCTGTAGGCGCCGGCGACCTTACAACCCGGAACTAGATGGGCCGCTGGGCGTCGAAGACGGTCGGATAGTGGCCGTGGTGGAGGTCGGGGGGGACTGACCATATGGCGCTGGAATGACAGAACGCCATTGAGAGTCCAGGAAGGATCGCGCGCAGGTTTCTGGAGTTGCAGCAATTCCAATTCGATGTGCACTACAGGAGAGGAAAACTCAACGTGGTGGCCGATGCGCTGTCAAGGCAACCTCTGGAGACGTTTCAGCAGGCCGTGGAGGAGAAATCCCCCTGCCGTTGGATTTCCAGTATGCTGGAACGAATCTCCCAGAACCCCGAGAAGTTCCCAGACTACGTGTTCGAAAATGGAAATTTGTACCGCCATTTGGGATACCGAGCTGATGACGAGGATTACGTGCCCTGGAAGCTGTGCGTCGGAAGCGGTGACAGGAAACGAGTGCTACAGGAGTGCCACGACGCGCCAACGGCGGGTCACCAGGGAAGACGATTTCTAGACTGTCTCAGCGATACTACTGGCCCGGCATGTTCAGAGACGTTGCCAGGTATGTAATCGTGAAGGTATGTGAATCGTGCCAATGGTTTAAAGTGGAACAGTTTAAGCCAGCAGGCCGCATGCTCACACGTCAGGTGGCCGAGACGTAAGTAACAAGGTAAGGCGGATAAGCTGAAAGAAGTTTTTGACATAGCTCGTAGTAATATGCAGCCCGCCGCGCAAGATCAGCACCATAACTTGCGGCGACGAAAGTGGAGACCATCCCTCAAGCGCCAGCATTTGCTCTCTAAGGCCGCAGACGGATTTGTGGCGAGACTAGCGGCGAAATATGACGGGCCCTATCGGGTCGTGAAATTCATGTTGCCCAATATTGTGTTGTTGGCAAGAGACGAGAGAGAAAATTTTTCACCTTTTCGAAGGTATTATAACCAAACGCATCCATTTGGGCTACAGGTACCGGCAACTACCGCAAGGAGCCATCCTGCGACGAGCAATCGGCCCCAAAATAACCGCCCCAACGATCACCGCAGCACAAACGATCGGCGCGACACGAGTCCTCGCGCATGGAGACGACCACCGAAAAAGAGAGGCCGCGGTCGAGTCGGTCGACAGCAAAGCACTCGGGGACGGACCTATTGGATAACAAAGGGGAGACTACCCCCGCACCCCAATCGTGGTATCACTAGCGCCGCCAAGGTCGGAGCGGCCGAAGTCGGTGAGGGCGGACAAACGAGCCCCGCTGCGCAAGCCGACAAGCCGCCCATCGCGATGAAAGTCGTCCAGCTGCACATCACAGCGTTCAATCGACAGGGGGTATTCAGCAGCGCCAGCGCTATCAAGCGCGGAGCGATCGGAATCGGAGGCAGCCGATAAACGGGCCCCATCCCCGGGTGTAGTTGAGTCGTTGCCCGTGAAACGTCAGCACAAGGTATCGCCTGCCGAGGCGAAGGAGACGTTGGTACCTCAACTAGCGCTCGTCGTACCGACATCAACAATCGAGGCCACCGGATGGTCGCCACCGCCAGTAGGCCCGGTGCCGTGTTCGTGGACGGTCACCTACGCCGGTTGAGCCAGAGACGCTGTCTGGCAACGCATACGGGGTATGACCGCCTCCCGTCGAAACCATCGGGACAACACTAATCAGCGCGGCCGTCGGACGATCCCTACCGTCACATCTCGAGGTGCAGCCCGACGGCGTCGACGAAGCGTCGCACCCTCTTTGGGGCCTACCGGTCCAACGCTAGCGGCCATGGACCAAGGAAGGTCCGCGGTCTCATGCTTATCACCGTGGTCGGAGACACATCTCGACGATATAATCGATTTGTTCGACCAGTTGGGGGAGGTAGAGGCGGAGCGAGACAGCAAAGACAGCAGCGAGCAGCAGCCGCCTTCGACGCGTCCGGTTGAGCAGTAGGAGGAGCAGCCCCCGCCACCGCCATCGATGCGCTGGGTGAAGAACGGCGACCACCATCATGGCGTCCGCAAGACGATTGGCCGTCAACATCAGCGCAGGCCAGGGCGGCTTTTAAGCGTAGATACCCGTCACACCGACCATTGGCCCCGGCTGAGCAAGCGGCAGGACGAAGGCAGCAATGGGCGTCGCAGTCAAAAGCGCGCGTGTCGCTGGCAGCACGAAGCCGACCGACGCGCCAGCCGCCATTGAATCAGTCGAGGACGCAAGGGCAGCCTGCCCCGCCACCGGGCACCAGAAGGCTCGAGCCACGGGTCCACCCACTAACATGATGGCAAGCTTACACGTGGGACGATTTGCTGCCCGCGAGCATCATAGCGAACGTGCGCCAGCGGATGAAACATGCGTCAATTTAACCCTGCCTAATAATTTAATGTAAACACCCCTGGGCTCGACTGAGATCTGTACGTCGGCCTAGGAACTTCTTTACAATGTATGTCAAAGCTCTCCAGGCCATGCAATGTTCAGCCTTGCTTCGACAAAAGATTGTCTTGTAGCCAGGAAAAAATCGATGCAACTGATCAAAGAAGTCCAGGAAAACCCACTGTAACAACTCAAGTTAACTACTCCGCAGCAAACAAAGTCTATAAGACTCTCTGCAGTCATAAGCAGCAAGGTTACTTCAAGCTATTGGAACTTGCAATAAACAGGGTAGACGACAGCAAATCCTTCTGACACGACATTAATAATGTGAGTTGTATTAATATTAATTTTGAAATAATAGGCTTTTTCGTTAGTGTGTGCGAGACAACAACATAGGGCTCTAAGCATCTGAATGAGAACGTTGCAGTCGGACGCACCCGACTGCAGAATACTATGTTCCCGGTCCTATATAATTTGGTAATTGTTCAGAAAGAGACGCGAAAAAAACTGCACAGGTGAGGGAGACATAGATTTTGCTCCTTTGTGGGGGAGGGGGTGGGGGCGTCCAAAAATTTTTGTTGCAGATTTGTCCAAGGGTTCAACATTAGTCTGTGTGCCAAATTTGGTGACTCTACCTGTAAAGATGTGAGAGATATAAATTTTTCTCCATTTTTGGGGAGGGGGTGGGAGGGTCAAAAATTTTTTGATGCAGATTTATCCAGGTGGTCAACATTAGTCTGTACGCCAAATTAGGTAACTCTATCTTTGAAACTGTAGGAGATATACCCTTTGAAAAACGTGTTTTTTTTTTTTTTTTTTTATATTCGGACGTTGATGTACTAAACGGGCAGTACATTCAAGTGGCCCAAACGACACCAAGCACGGGCTTGTTAACGCGCGGACCCAGGCAAAATGCAAACCCACCTCCCGCCCAACCGACCGAGGGGCGCGCCGCATAACGTGCGGTAACGAAGATCGCGAAACATATAAATACGAACAGACTAAATAAAAGTTCTACATAAATTAAACAATATACAAAAAACTATAAATTACACAGATAACATAAAATTGAAGTTCTAAGTACGGAAATAGAACTAGAATTACATATTAAATGATAAAGATTGTTATAATTAGAACATATGATACGAAAAGGGTTATGGATAGCATAGTTAGTGTTACAAACTTGAAGACAAAGGGGAAGAAAGTTTCTGGAATTTCTGATCGGAACTGCAAAACTAATCTGGCTAATTAATTCAGAAGAATCAATTTCGCCTTTAATTAGTTTGTGTAAAAAAATTACACCAAGCATGGTTCTACGATCAGAAAGAGAAGGAAGATTTATTAGTAAAAGTCTACTACGATAAGAAGGCAAGTGAGTATTAGGATTCCAGTTAAGACCCCGGAGTGCAAAGAGAAGAAATTGTTTTTGAACCGATTCTATTCTATCCTGATGAATCTTGTACTGGGGACACCAAATACAAGACCCATATTCAAGAATAGGTCGAACAAGCGAAGTATATAGAGTTTTAGTAATGTAAGGATCGTTAAATTCTTTAGACCAACGCTTAATGAAACCCAGGACACCAAAGGCACGATTAACGGTGGAAAAGATATGTTTGTCAAACTTAAGCTTGGAATCTAAAAGGATACCCAAATCATCAACCGACTCAATTCGAACAAGCGGCTTACCATTAAGAATATAACTGTTAAAAAAAGGCATTCGCCTGTAAAAGGACATTACTTTACACTTACCACAATTAAGATTTAATAAATTTACCCGACACCAGGCTTGAAAACTGTCAAGATCAGTTTGCAACCTTTGACCAGATAAGAAATCAGTAGATGACAGACAAAGTTTAACATCATCGGCATACATCAGCACCCGAGAGTAATTTACGACAGAAGGAAGGTCATTGATGAAAAGAGTAAATAATAAGGGGCCAAGATGACTTCCTTGTGGTACTCCAGAAGTAACTTGAACAGACTTAGAGACAAAGCCTTTGAAATAAACCTTTTGGGTTCTAAGAGTTAAATAGTTAGAAATCCAAAGAATTAAGTTATTTGGAAATCCTAGAAGATGAAGCTTGTGAAGTAAAAGAGAATGATTAACAGAATCAAAAGCCTTACTGAAATCAGTATAAATAACATCTGTTTGCATTTTAGATTGAAATCCCTTAATAATAAGAGAAGTAAATTCCAATACGTTAGTGGTAGTAGATCTATATTTCACAAACCCATGCTGGCAGGGTGAAATTATAGATCTACATAAATGTTGAAGTTGAGAAGTTATTAATTTCTCAAAAATCTTAGGAATAGCAGACAACTTAGAAATACCTCTATAGTTCTCGACATTAGACTTGTTTCCTTTTTTATGGAGAGGAATAATAAATGATTCTTTCCAAATATTGGGGAAAGAACACAACTCCACGGACAATTTAAAAAGAACAAATAATGGCTTAAAAATACCTTCAGCACAGTACTTGAGCACACAGCCTGGTACTCCATCAGGTCCCGGAGAAAATACGGGGTTAATAGACTTCAAATCACGTAGAAGCGAGCTTTCAGTGATTAAAGGCCCAAAAATGCAATTGGAGTTAATTACCTGATAAGGATAAGGCGAAAGCAATTGATAAGGTTGTGAACTGTAAGTCGTTTGAAAAAATTCGGCAAAAAGATCGGCGATAGCCTGATCTGAGTCAGCTGTCTTTTTTTCAAAAAATACAGTTGATGGAAATGTTGATGACCTACGCTTCGCATTAACGAAGTTATAAAACCTTTTAAGATACCGCTGAAACTGTAACCTACAGGACATACACAATTTTACAGCAACAAATTCAATATCTATACAATTATCGATTATTACAAGCTCCGATGATAAATCAGCGTCAACAGCAATAAGAACACCACCACCACGACGAGGGGTGCGATCTTTTCTATAAATGGAGAATTTGTTAGACAGGATTTCAGAATTAAGGATGTCGGGCCTTAGCCATGTTTCAGAAAAGGCAACGACATGGAAAGGAAAAGTTAGGCTATTTAGATAAAGATTACTAAGTTTACTACAAAGACCTCTTACATTCTGATAGCCAAGTGAGAGGGAGGATGTTAGTTTTTTGAACTATCAGATATTACAATAGGTGGGTTAGAACTACCACCGGAAGAAGGAAGTGAAATCGGAGGCCGATTTTTCTTTTTTACGGTATATTCTTTAATAACTAAGTGGTCGGGCCAGAATTCTTTGCAACAAATATTGTTGAAATATTCAGCCGGAACACTTATTTTAAATGACGAAATTTCCCGAGAATACGTAAATTTGAATTTTTCCACCGTAATGTGGGCTTTAGATTTGGCCTGTATAAAGGCTTTCACATCATCAGATGTAGTATCAGGGGCAAGCCTGGAAACAAAGATTTGTTTCCGTGGTGGAATTCCTATAAGGGTCTTCTTAGCAACCAAAGCAGTTGCATCCGCTGGAGCCACAGCATTGGTTGCTAGACCAGTTGTTTCGACCGGTATATTATCACTAGGCTGTTGATCCGGATCAACAGTGTTAATAACCAGCGAATCAGAATGCTCTACGGGGTCAGAAGGAACAACATCCATGGGTACGATGTTATTCTCGTCACTTCTGATTATTGAATTATGAGGAGAGGGGGTAGATAAATTTATTAATTCTAACTGTTTATTAGTTGCGGATGAAATGGAAGCATGTGTGGGGAGTTGCAGTTCATTGGGGCCAATAGACAGCCTAAAATTAGCCTTCTTCCGTTTTGGGGACTCATTCAAAAGTTTCATACTTTTGAATTCGTTCTCCAAGACGGAAAAACCATCGAACAGTTTTTTTAACCGCCCGAATATGTCACCAAAGCCTTTCTTAGTCTGCCTCATGAAACCCATGATGTCCCGTTCAACATCCCTACAGGATACACATGTCCACTTGAGGCCAGATTTTGACTCAATCTGGTCCACAATTCTGCCGTTTAGGCCAGCACATTTTTCGTGTGACACATTATCACACAGCCAGCAACAAACAAAGCCCATCTTCGAGTTTGCTCTAACCTGGCAATTTTTATTGTAACAGACAAACATTATAGCAAAAAGGAATTTAAATATAAGAAAATAGAATATAAAAAAAGATAAACAAAAAATAAAATAAAAAGCAAAAGAACCAAAAAAGAATGTAAAAAGAACGGATAGGCACCCTAGGGTTAAACAACTACCGCTGATTTGTACTTACAAACGCAATAACAACACAAAGCGCGGGCGCGACGACCGAAACTCACAAACGGATTTCTAACAGAAAAGACCGCGACCAACACCAACAACACAAATAATGCAAGCGCGGGAGAGAGATAAAAAAAAGAGAATGAAGTGAGTACACATCTCGACACATCATAAATTGACGATATTCACCAACATGTGTACCAAGTTTGGTTGCTCTAGCTCAACGATAAAGGCAAAAAAATTGCGTTCATACGGACAGACGGACATTTCGCAAACCCAATATACTATTTTACAATTTAGTATAAAAATACTGACAGAAAAAAACATCCCAAAATTCACTTTGTCAAGTAATTGCCAACAATTCGATAAAAGGCGGATTAATATATTTTCAAAATATATTAAAGTGGGCGTGCGCTTGTTGTGTTGACAGATAACGAAACGGAAGAGCATACAAAAATTTTTATTGATGTACGCTGGAGTGCTGCAAATATATGCACCCAAAATACAAAACAAAATAATATTTCTCCTCTTGGCTTATTCGTCGCGATACATATATTTGGTTGACGTCCTCAGCTAATTTTGCCAAAAATAATTATTTTTTTGCCTTATCTTGTACATCTAAACGGCTCCATGCACCGGATCAAGTAAAAAGTCAAATAACTCTTATCATAATCATATCAATTTATTTTCTCTTTGTTGAACTATATGCGCTCGCTTTTACAATAAGTGGGACCATGCAATCTTAGCGTACAAATCCATATAGAACATAGATAGCTGCCCACATCAGGGTCTCTCATGTTTTTAATTTTAATGTATTATTGGTGATGGGGGCGTTGCACTGCGACCTATGAGATTTATTGTGCCCTCTTCGGAACCTAAAGCTCACTCATCAACTCTATTTCCTGTATGAGTGCAAGTGCCTTGGTTGGATCTAGAGTACCCATATCGCTTGTCTGAAGGAAAAACCCACCCAAGTGCTTGTTTATTCTTCTGGCAAGGTCATTGCAATCTGTTAGTATGTGTGATGAGGTTTCAGACTCCATTTCACAGAATCTGCATGTCCCGTTACCTACAATCCCCAGCTTGCTGAGGTGGTTTCTCAGTCTACAGGGCCCTGTTAAAAGGCCGGTGACTATTCTAAGTTTTTCCCCAATGGTATTAGTTGCTTGAATCTTTTAAGATCATAGCTTCCTAAGAGTGACTTGTCCTGTCTTAGGCCTGGAGCATTTCTCCAGCTTGACTGCCTTCTTATGTTATCTTCTATCCTAAGGTGTTCTCGTATTGTGGGTCTTCCTATGGCAAAAAAGGGTTCTGGGCCTACAAGAGGTTTTCCTGCTCCTATTTTTGCTAGTTCATCCGCTGCATCATTACCGGGTAGATCTTTGTGCCCTGGGATCCATCTGAGGGCAAGCCTATTGTTGCTGCCTAGTTGGTTTAATTTGGTTCGCACTTCTCGAACCAACTTCGATGTGATTTTTGAGCTGCTTACAGCGCTAATTGCTGCTTGGCTATCAGATAGTATGACTATGCTTCTGTTGTGACTGTGCCCGGTAGTCATTTCATCCATCGGTTGCCTATGTAGGGGGAGTTCTCTTTCTAATCTGATAGCATCTTCCCTGCTGATACCATGCTTACCCACTCCTATGGATGATATTATAAGAAGGGTTCCCTTTCGTTGGAGCTCAATCGAGTGATTGAGTGGAATTAGCTCTATTAAGACTTCTAGGGCCGCTGTCGGACAGGTATACATAGCTCCCGTGTTACAGACGCAGGCCATTCTCTGCAGTTTTTTTAGCTGCTTTTGCACGGTGACGAGCTGTGCTCTGTCCCCCCAGTCGATGACCCCACACGTGATTATCGGCCTAACTATCATAAGATATAGCCATCTTATTATACGAGGCGCTGTTCAACACGATTTTCCGGCTATACTTCGGCAGGTATATAGTGCCCTAGAGCACTTATCTACTGTGCTCTTTAAATGTGATGCAAGGCTTAATTTGCTATCAAGGGTAACTCCTAGGTATTATTTGCTTCATATTCTGCAATTTGTACCTTCTTTTGAAGGGGACTATAACTGTTTTGGAAGTGTTCAGGTTGACACCAACCACCTTATGTCGTATGTCGTTATTAATCCTAGTGGACTGTGTTGCAGAGTGATCATCGGCGTGCCTTTGGCATTGTACACCTTTGCTGGAGAGCCTACCCAGTAGTTCCTCTACTAGAATGCTCAATACGCCCCCTTGGGGACACTCTCTTGGTTGTGACTGTAACAGTGCCCCCCACTGTTGCTGTGGCCTGGTTGTAAGCAGTGAATTAATCCATCTGCTAATCACCATATCTACCCCATTCCTACGCAGGGATGCCTAAACAGCGTCTTGGGACGTGTTATCGAAGCGCCCTCTATATCTAGGAAGGCGCAGATAGCCACTTCCTTTTTGTCAACTGCTTTCCTCATATAATACTGTGTCTGTGGAGCGATCTGCTCTGTATGCTTGCTGTGCTGGGTGCAGCGGTCTCTGCTTTAGCAGAGTGCTTCTAATATTGTTGTCTTACAGCTTTTCCAACGTTTTCAGTAGAAACGATGTTAAGCTGATGGGTCTGAAGGACTGATATCTTTCTTCCCAGCCTTATGGATGAAGACCACCCTAGCTTTGCTCCAGGCGCTGGGTATGTGACCCAGCGCTAGGCTACTCGTCATTATTTTCCTGAGGCGTGATAGGAGTTGATCCTGTCCCTGCTGTTGGAAGATTGGTGAGAGTCTTTTCAGGCCTGGTGACTTGTAGGGCTGGAAAGTGCGAAGGGCCCTTGGGCCCTTGCCTCTCCGTCCTAACTATAGACATTGCAGTTGCCCAGTCTATAGTACGTGGCCTGGATTGATCAACAAGTTTGACTCTGTCAGCCACAATAGGGATACTCCCCGGGAAGTGCGTTTCGAAAAGTAGTTCCAGTTTCTCCATGTTATTGGAGGTGAAGGAGTCATCTTTCTTCTTCAGGGCCAAATTGGCCTCAGGCGTTCGTTTTGAGAGCACTTTGTGCAGTCGAGCACCCTCATTCACACTCTCTATGGATTCACAGCAGTTTCTGTAGTTCTTCCGTTTAGCCTTCCCCAACTCCTTGTTATAGGAGGTAAGACTCTGACGGTAAAGATTCCAGGTGTCATTCCTCTTCGCTCTATTGAATAGTTGATGGGTGGTAAAGCGCAGTTTTTCGAGGCGATCGTTCCACTATATGGCATCTTTTTCCCTACGTTGTTTACTTAGGGGACAACTTCCTTCAAAGGCATGTAAAAATGCTACTATTGATACTATTAACATACCTCTCAAGCTCCAGTGGGTGTTTGGGTGTACCAGCCACGTCACTGGTTAGCTCGAGCGATTGTGTTCCCTGGCAAAGTTCCCAGTTCATTTTCCTAGGATTTCGAATAGCTGCGCTAATATCCATATTCGCCCTAAGGTTGAATAGGATTGTTCTGTGGTCCGACATGGACTCTTCTGGTGATACATGCCAGTCCCTCATGTGCCGCTTGAGGGACCGGCTTATCAGGGTGATGTCCAATACTTCTTCCCTGATCCTAGTTACGAAGGTCGGTGATGATCCGACATTTTCTTTCTCTAAGTTATATTTAAATATAAAATCGAGTAGGTACTCACCTCTGCGGTTAACATCCTTACTTCCCCAAACGACGGTTCATTGGCATCGTCCTCCACATTTCTCTTCGGCCAAAGCGGAAATAAAGCTGATGCCCCCTTTCCACGATAATGTCCCGTGATACCTCGTCGATTCCTATGACGAAGAGGGCTCCGCCCCCCTCATTTCTCCAGGATAATACCCTCCACGGATCAGTCTCGATCGTGTTTTGGTTCCTCACCAATCCCAACAAGGCATCGGTTGACCGATCCGCCCTTCTCGGACAGAAGACCGTTATGTTGTGTGGTGAGGGTATACCGTCACCCCTTCTAGCGTCGAGGGGTACACCCTTCCATGAGTGTAGCCTCGGCGCTGCGCTCATCAGCCAATCGGCTGACCTTCACCTTCATCGGTGCAGTCGATGACCAGGTGTCCTACTCGGAAGTGGATACCCGTGTAGGAGAGCGCCGTGTCCCATCCTGCAACTTGTATGTCGTCGAGGATGGCCTCCTCTATCGTGGATAATTCACTGTGGCTGAGGGTTACCTGGCGATAATCCACGGGCAACACAGCCACTTTTACCTTCTTCGCGATCGTCCCGTAAGACGCGAGAGGCTGGGTGGGCGCTATTGGGGAAAGTGGTACTGCTACCGTAGCAGCTGCCGCTTGGGATGTGCTGGGGTGTTCCACAGCAACCTGCCCAGCCTTGACGGTTGTTGGTCCTTGCGCCGCCTTCACCGTGGTGCACGCCCTTTTTGGCGTCCCGGTCGGCGGCGTAAGATTACCATTGGAGTGCTGGAGCAGGTGTTCTGGCCTGCTCGGCGCTGCCTTCGGCTCCGTAGCCTTTCTGAGGGCCTCGTCCGGAGGGTGACCCTGCTGGAGGTACCTCATGTACAATTTGAAGCGCGAACCGCACAAATTGCGCCTGTTCGGTACATCCAGCCCCCCCGGTTGGCCGCGTGGAGGTAAGAACTCGTTCTTCCTGGAGTCGGTGTCTTGCGACATTAGCCGCTGGGATATCCTGCGGAGACTTAAAATTGTTATTATTTTTCTTACTCATATTTCCCACGAGTTGCGGATAAATATAAGGTCTACCCGGGCAGAGAGCCGCCGTACTCGGGTAAGACTGGTTAGAACAGGCGGTCGCCACTTCCCTGAGCCCACACGTTCACGACTGAGCTAGTTCTTAACCCGGGCCCCCAGTCAAGCTAACTCTCGGCACGGTTCGGATGACACCATAGTCCGGCCCGGGATGAGATGTGGGGGGATAGGATGGTGGTAGGTGGGGTATAGGGGGTTGTGTGAGGCTATGTTTGAAAGACGGCGACACAAGCGTCTTGTCGGTACGCTAGTTACTGCTAGCGACCCGCTGTTTAACCGGGACTGCTTATTCACGAGGGGTCTCGTTATTCGCAGCTGACCTCGTAGGGCCGTTCGCCGTCTGCAACCCCCGACCCGCCTGGTAGTCTCAGCTAGGCCCCTTCAGAACCATCTCACGAGTTCTTTAACCCAGGAAAAAAATGTTGTTTACACTGATTTCAGTAAGGTTTTTGACTCTGTTAATCATTCTATTTTACTTCATAAACTTCTCCTCCTGGGATTTCCAAATAACTTAATTCTTTGGATCTACAACTATTTAACTCTTAGAACCCAAAAAGTGTTTTTCAAAGGTTTAGTTTCTAGGTCTGTTCAAGTTACTTCCGGAGTTTCACAAGGAAGTCATCTTGGCCCTTATTATTTACTCTGTTCATAAATGACCTTCCTTCTGTTGTAAATCACTCTCGGGTGCTGATGTATGACGATGATGTTAAACTTTATCTGTCATCTACTGATTTCTTATCTGGTCAAAGGTTTCAAACTGATCTTGACCGTTTTCAAGCCTGGTGTCGGGTAAATTTATTAACTCTTAATTGTGGTAAGTGTAACGTAATGTCATTTTACAGGCGAATGCCCTTTCTTAATAATTATATTCTTAATGATAAGCCGCTTGTTCGAATTGAGTCTGTAAATGATTTGGGTATCCTTTTAGATCCCAGGCTGAAATTTGACAAACATATCTCTTCCACCGCTAATCGTGCCTTTGGTGTCCTAGGTTTCAAATGGGCTTTCATCTATTTTCTATAATGCTAACAGATGTTATTTATACTGATATCAGTAAGGCTTTTGACTCTGTTAATCATTCTCTTTTACTTCACAGGCTTCATCTTCTACGATTTTCAAATAACTTAATTCTTTGGATCTACAACTATTTAACTCTTAGAACCCAAAAGGTTTATTTCAAAGGCTTAGTTTCTAAGTCTGTTCAAGTTACTTCCTGAGCTCCACAAGAAAGTCATCTTGGCCCCTTATTATTTATTCTGTTCATATATGACCTTCCTTCCGTCGTAAATCACTCTCGGGTGCTGAAGTATGCCGATGATGATAAATTATGTCTGTCATCTACTTATTTTCTATCTGGTCAAAGGTTGCATACTGATCTTGACAGCTTTTAGCTCGAAATCTCTTAATGACAAGAGAAGTGAATTCCAATAGGTTAGTGGTAGTATATCTAAGTTGTGGCCGAACGGGGCCAGTAGGGGGTAACGCATCTCGTTACCTAGTCAATGACGAATGCATACTGCGCTTTCCTTTCGTGACTTGATTACGAGTAGTCGGGAATGGTCGTCTGTATAACAATATTCAATTGGGAAATAAAAAGCAATCGTTTAATGAACGTTACAAAAGTCAATTTTATTTAAGACAAAAAGAGTCTGTTCGCTTTGCGTTTCAATAAGAATTAATTCTAAGCCACTCTAAATGTGGCTGCCTAGCCGATGGCTCGTTCATATCTCCAGCGTCAGCACATTCCGTTGCCGGCACTGTCGCAGCGGATGTTGCGAAACGGCCAACGCCGGTCAATGTTTATTCGGCGCGACATAGTTGCCGTAGCGACCAAGTGCCGACGCTGCAGTTCGTAGTGCTACGGTCTGTGCGACTCTTGGATGGCGTGCGGGCGAGGTAAGGGGGAATAACGCTGCAGCTCATGTTACGGCGGCCAGCGCAACTATTGGGTGACATACGAGGTGAAGTGAGGGGGAGCGCCAGCCGGTGCTAACTGCTCCCCACCACAAGATCTACGTCCCGTAGATCACTAGGCTTTGGCTGCGATTTCGCATGCGACTTGCGCTTCCAGGTCCAAAGCGAGATCGCGTAGTTTTGGAATATCTTTGGCTGAAGTTATTTTTCTCCATACCACTTAGATCGCTGTCATGACGGCCAGAGCTATGGTAAGTTCTGTGAAGAAGGAGAAGAGGATTTCATCGGACATATTGGATAACTTTTGCAAGTTCTCCAGACTGAAGTCGTGAATATACTTCAACGACAGCTGGTAACCCGTGGTAGTTATCTTGGTGAGGACGGCCGGCATAGCCATTAAGTGGTTCGTCGAGTAACTGCTGTAGTTTCTATTCCTGATTGATACTGTTTCATTGTCGTATTGAACAATAAACGACCCCTCCAGTTGATAATCCTTTGAAGCGGCGGTCACCGTCCCATTGAAATGGGTGAGGAAAATGATCCCATCATCGACCAATTCGACCACCTCCTCACTGTTCCTTTTAGCAACCTGGGAATACAACTACTTTCCTCTAATTTCCGGAGATCTTTCTCCTGGCAAATTGTTGTGTTCCCAATAGAGAGGCAGTTTCCCAAGACGGCGTACGTCTCCGATAAATCCTTTGCTAATTTGGTGTATTCCAATACTACCTGTTTCCCATTGGATATTGTTGGGAAAAGTAGCATAAGTCTGTACCTTCTATCCGTCACCTTGGGCATCGCCAACACGTACAACATGGAAGTCCCGTTGGTTAGAATAGTTGGGCGGAAGAATTCCACCGCCTCGACCACATTCTGATATGGCAGGCTGCTGACCTCTGACAATCTATTTCGATTTCTCCGTGACCCAGTAGATTCGTGTTGATTACGCCGGTTTTCGCCAACTGACAGGTTCTCGATATCTTATTGACCTGATCAGCCAACACTATGGCCTTGTGCAACACTCTTTACCCTTCCGATGACTTCGTTAAGCTTTTGGAGCGACTCGTGCGTTGCGTCGAACAGTCTTGTGTTGATTTTAATTTGTTGGTTGCCATTCCTTACCACGTTGTCTTGAGACTGGATGATCGCGTTCCAATCAGACGCGTCGCGTGAACCTGCTACCCATTTCCAAGCCGATGTTGCGCTCTGCAAATAGTGGCCCGCCAGGGCACCGATCCTCTGGTCGGAAATCGCAGTGACCTCGTTTGAAATTTTTCCGATTAGCCGTTGTATCCGATCCAAGTCGATGACATGGGCTAATTTGAAAACGTCAGACAATGCCTTGTTGTAGGGGTAGGACAGGCGCGTCGTATTTAAAAATATGATGGCGACCGCTACATGAGTAATTTGTAATTTTGGGGAAGAAACAAGTGCACATCAAATAGTATAGTACTTATAATAAGAAATTTAAAACGAATTCGTTTTTTAATAAAGGGTTTTGTGTACTTATTCTATTGTGTGTGTCATTATATTTGTGTTTTTGCTTTAATATTAGTTTTTGTTGTTTTTAAGTTTATTTGTATTTCTTTTGTTTTTAATATATAGTTTTATAAGTTGTAATTTGGTGACCTTTCTAGTTTTTAAGTTGCTGGTTTGGCCGGCTCGAGGTCCAGTTTGATAAATAAAACAAAACAACAAAAATTAGTTGCTATATTGTTCCGATATATTTCGGTTACACCACGGTAACCGTCTTCAGGGCGGCTACAACAACATACGTACATATCAAATTAACAAATTCATTAAAAATTATAAAATTAACTTACTAGTTTTACACGACTGTCCTGTGTGGCGTGGAGTTGTGAACTAACTACTGTTTAGGTGTAAGTAGGTGTCTGTATATGTGCGCGCAGTTTTCAGTGACAATTTTGTAGTTTAGTCTTCTGTGTGTCGGTATGTTTATTATATGTAGCATTTCAAGTGTGAAGCGTTTGTGGTAGTGAGGTTCATGTTGTAGTATTGTTTTTGCCTCGAAGTTCGGTGAGTGGCCGCTCTCTAAGCAGTGTGACGCTAGTGCAGTTTATATACTATGTTCCCGAAGGGAAAATAGTATATTGGGTTTGCAAAATGTCCGTCTGTGTTTCCTAATGCGAGTTTTAAGGCCGTTGTTGTTCATTTTAATAAATATGTATTACATTTATTTATTAAAATTCTTCTCCTACGCGTTTCGGCGTTTGTTACGCCTTCCTCAGGAGTCTGGTTTTACATGTATATAAAAAAAGACATTTACATACATATAACAATTTAACAAACATATTTAGTTCCATTACAATACAAACATTAGGAAACACAAAACTTATACCGGAGAGTGTACCGGATTTAAAAACAACAAACATGAAGGGATATATGCAACACATACGCGAAACTTATGGAGAAGAAATAGTAATGTATGTTAAGAATTACTTTAAGTGTCAAAAGAAGCTAGCAAAACAAAGAGGACGACTTAAATATCTAGTTAAATGTAAGGACTACAACATCATACCGAAACATATAAATAACAAAACAAAATCTTTAAGACATAACTTCACGTTAGATGACTCGAAACGAGAATTAGCTAAACTAGAGACTAATTTTCTACTAAAAATCATGAAACTAGAAATAAGAGAGACGCAAAAACAAATTACAATTATAAACAGTTACCAAACGCACACATTCGAGAAACTAAAACAGAGACTTAGTCGAGAAGATATTACAGAATTAGAAGTAGACCAAAAGTTAGCGTACCAAAGAATACGAACAACTACTGACGAAAATATTGACCGAAAAATTGACAAAGCAAAATCGACACTAACACAACAATATGACATGAAACTGAACGCAGAATGGTTTATAAACTTAACAGATGTTTATTTTCCGAAAGAAAGCCAATGGCTCTTATCTCTGGGTCCAAAGTTTGCTCTTCCAATAGACAACAATAACGTAGACCCGATACATATAATAGCGGACCTAGAACAGGGAATCCAGACGATAAAGGACGAAAAACAAAGAGACACTGCCAGAGGAAACTTAGCATGCAGGCTAAGCAACTTTAAACACAACAGGAAAATTAATCAAAAGGACAAATTTATATTAAATATATCAAAAATGACAAAGAAAGTTGTTAAAGAACACCAAGACAAGATCATAATCACACAGGCAGACAAGGGCAATAAGACAGTAGTTATGTATAAAAAAGACTACCACGACAAAATGATGAAACTATTAAATGACAAAACAACTTACAGAACAATGAGAAGAGATCCTACACAACAACTAATAAAGAAGAACAATACAATTATAAACGACCTACAAAAAGAAAATCATATTGACTGGCGACTAAAATCAAAACTATACTGTTCAGGAGGACACGCACCAAGGATATACGGACTACCAAAGATTCATAAGGATGACACCCCACTCAGACCAATATCAGCCTCCACAAACGTGCCATGCTACAAACTAGCAAAACATATAGGGGAAGTACTCAAAAATATAACATCCGAAAGATATAACATCCAAAGTGCAATACAACTTAAAAACCAATTAGAAAACACCAAAATAGAAGAAGATGAGATTCTCGTGTCCTTTGATGTGGTCTCATTATTTACAAATATACCAATAAAACTAGCTATACAAAACATAATGGAAAGATGGACTGATATAACGCAACACACAAGTATACCTAAGCCGAAATTTAGGGAAATTCTTGACTTTATACTGATTGACAACAACTATCTATCATACAACGACGTCATATACAACCAAATATTTGGCATGCCCATGGGCAACCCTATATCACCAACAATAGCTAACATAGTATTGGACAAAATTCTTGACAATGCCACACACGAACTCAAAAAGAAGAACATCCACATAAAACATATATCCAAATATGTTGATGACTTATTTTGCATTATTAAAGAAACGGAAGCACAAAATATTTTGGACACATTAAATAATCAACATAAACGGATACAATTTACAATTGAAAGAGAGAAAAACAAGAAAATTGCTTATTTGGACACAGAACTAGAAAAGAAACAAGGAAAGATAATATTTAAATGGTATACAAAAGAAATTGCATCCGGACGAATTATAAATTTCAACTCCAACCAACCAATAAGCCAAAAAGTGAACACTGCAAAGAACATTATACAAAAAGCGTACGCGATAAGTGACGAAGCGCACAGACCAGACATATATATAAAATTAACAAGTAAGAATGCTATAGTCGAGTATACCCGACTACGAAACTCCCTGTACCCAGGTCAAATATTTCCGATCGCATCTTCGTTAACTTACACATACATACACAGATACGCACACGCACGAGGCATTTTAAGTTGTGACTGTGCTTCTTCTTCCCCTTGCTGCAGCACTGAATCTTCTTTCGTGAATAACTTAGGTGTTTATTATCCGATCGACTTGAAATTTGGACAGTAGATTAAGAGGGACTAAAGTATTGGACATGCCAAATCTTAAAGCTATATCTTGAAAATTGTAACTGTAAAACGGTTTTTATCGAATAGCGGGGGAACGGGGGAGATATCTCAAATCTAAAATAAACTTGACCTGCTCCCGCTATACACGAACCTACATTCCAAATTTGGTGTCTCTAGCTCTTATAGTTGCTGAGATCCTTGCGTTCATACATACGGACAGACAGACGGACAGACGGACAGACAGACGGACATGGCCAAATCGAAATCTCTTTTGATACTGATCAAGAATATATATACTTTATAGGGTCGGAGATGTCTCCTTCTGCCTGTTACATACTTTTGCACAAATCCAATACCCCCTTTTTACCCATTTTATGGGTACAGGGAGTAAAAAACACTACTTTTGAAAAATAGCTTTCCCGAAAAACTTATTGACAATTTAATAACCGACGCAACAAACCAAAATAAAACAAGTAAGAATGCTATAGTCGAGTATACCCGACTACGAAACTCCTGTACCCAGGTCTAAAACATTCAATCACATCTACGTCCACTTACACATACACACACACATACACAAAGACGCACGCACACAGGCGGCAAAAGCGACAGCGCAAGCGAGGCATTTTAATTGGTGGCTGTGCTTTCCCTTCCCCCTCTCGCTGCATTTCTGAATATTCTTTCGTGAATAACTTCCGTGTTTATTATCCGATCGACTTGAAATTTGGACAGTAGATTAAGAGAGACTAAAGTATTGTACATGCTAAATCTTAAGGCTGTATCTTGAAAAATGTTACTTTAAAACGGTTTTAATCGATTTGCGGGGGAACGGGGGGAGATATCTGAAATATGAAACAAACTTGATCTGCGTATGGTATACAGGAACCTACATTTCAAATTTGGTGTCTCTAGCTCTTGTAGTTGCTGAGATCGACGCGTTCATCCGGACAGACGGACAGACGGACAGACAGACGGACATGGCCAAATCGAAATCTCTTTTGACACTGATCAAGAATATATATACTTTATAGGGTCGGAGATGTCTCCTTCTGCCTGTTACATACTTTTGCACAAATCCAATACCCCCTTTTTACCCATTTTATGGGTACAGGGAGTAAACAGTGACAAAAACAAAAACAGAGAAATTGAAGAAAGACAATATATTAGTATACCATATGTAAATAACTTAACAAACCGGCAAACAATAACAAAAATAATACCCGATGCACACTCCAAACACCTAATGTTTGCATACAAAGCACACACAAATACAAGAAGTTTATTTACGAACACAAAAGACAAAATATCCAAAGACAAACAACAACACGTAATATACGAAATCAAATGCAACGGGAAAGAAGGCGAAAGATGCAACGGGATATACATAGGAACAACAAAGCGGGCGCTTGGCACGAGAATTGCCGAACATAAAGGAGACGCGAATAAGGGAAAAATGACAACAGCACTTGCGCAACATATTACAACAACAGGTCACACAGCTGATTTTGACAACACCAAAATATTAGACATTGAGAGGAGAGAACGAACGAGACTGACGCTAGAGAGCCTACGGATGCAACAACAAGGGGAGAACACAGTAAACCACAAAGAAGACATTGAAAAGACAAACTTTATTTACGCGGCAGCAATAGCAGTTGACAAACAAAACTGGACGCGCAAAGACGAGAAACAAAAGTTGACGATGGATAAACAAAAGTGCAATTTAGACATAGGAACAATGACGACACTGTAGGAAATACTACAATAAGTTTTAATGTATGTATTGTAATGGAACTAAATATGTTTGTTAAATTGTTATATGTATGTAAATGTCTTTTTTATATACATGTAAAAACCAGACTCCCTGAGGAAGGCGTAACAAACGCCGAAACGCGTAGGAGAAGAATTTTAATAAATAAATGTAATACATATTTATTAAAATGAACAACAACGGCCTTAAAACTCGCATTAGGAAACACATTAAAACTTATTGTAGTATTTCCTACAGTGTCGTCATTGTTCCTATGTCTAAATTGCACTTTTGTTTATCCATCGTCAACTTTTGTTTCTCGTCTTTGCGCGTCCAGTTTTGTTTGTCAACTGCTATTGCTACTGTAATTTTGTATATTTTACTTTACATTTTTGTTATTAAAGCAAATGTGCTAAAGCAATTAGTGAGTTGTGAAACGCTACCATTTACTACTTTGCTAAAGAATCGCTTTTTAAATCTGACTTATGAAAAACTTTCCCAGACTTGGTCTTAATTGTGACCCTTCTATCCTCTTGCACCTCTTCTGCCTTATAACGCTGTTTCTCCTTTGTTTTAATTTGTTTATTGGCAACGTACACTGTATCGCCCTGGCTGTAAGAAATCGGGCGGATCTACTTTTATTACGTCTGATGTTAGTCATATCCTTCTTATGTTGTAACAACCCCCTAATATCCTCCAAGGTCTGTTGTTTGAAATTAGATAAACCTTGATAGTTTATTCTAGCTGACCGATCAAACAAAAGATCTAAAGGGTTTTTCGTTAATAACCGAATAGACAGAGTTGTTATACCTGTCTACGGCTATCGGAACCAAGTCCGTATTCTTGAAAGTCGGGTATTCGTCTTTCAAACACCTATAAATTTCCAAGAAAGTAGAGTTGAATTTCTCGATCTGTCTATTCGATTCCTAAAGCTCGCAAGTAATTGAGAACTGTCGGACCCAGAAGGCCCCTCTCATTATCAGATACCATTGTTTTGGGTACAGTGAAATAATGAAGGACTTCTAATAACTTTTCCCGAAGGTGAACCGACGATTTCGATTCTAAGGGGAAAAGTTTTGCGAACTTGGTAAATTTGTCTATGCAACTCAAATATAATTTCTTCTCCAGTGTGAAAACGTCGATGTGAAGTATTTCACATGGGTAGCTAGGGATGGGTGTTGGTTGAAACGATGGTTTGTTATACTTAAATAACTTGCAGCTTTCACAAGAGGATACCTGGTTCCGTATTATGCTGGACATTTTAGGAAAATAAAATTTCTCTAAAATTTGAACACGCATTTAAAATTTTCAAAACAACAAGTCTGGAAGAATTGTAAGCATGTCTCTGGCATTTGACCCCATTTATTATCGAAGGTTTTAAGTACTTTTGTAAAAAAATCGACAGGTTTGACATCGTATGGTTACTTATTGGGATTAAATGCCGCACATAACCTATGTGCGGGCGTTTACACGCGTAATCTGACAAGGTCGGGTCGAATTCGAACTGATTTCTGAATGCGTTTATAGGAGCTTCGACATGAGTAATTAGATCTGAGGCGTCTTGGAGAGCACTACACCAACAGTAGCCGTATCTGAACTCAAATGGTTCACATAGGTGGTAATACGTGAAAGAGCATCGGCAACGATATTAGATTTGCCTGGCTTGTAGATTAATTCACAGTTGTATTCCTCAATACGGGACTTCCAACGCTTCAGTTTAGCATTGAAGTTCCTGTTTCCTAACGCAAATGTTAACGGCTGGTGATCAGTATAAATTTTGATTGATCCCGCACCGTACAAATAAGACCGCAAGTTGTCTAATGCACAGACTATTGCAAGCATATCCTTCTCATTGGTGGCATAACTTTCTTCTGCCCTACTCAATGACCTTGAGATGTAAGCAATCGGACGATCCTTGTTTTTCTCGACTTGAGAAAGGACGGCCCCAATGGCATAACTCGATGCGTCTGTGGTCAAATGAAAAGATTTGGAAAAATTGGGGAATGCTACCACCTCTGACGAGGAAAGAATGATTTTTAAATCTTCGAAGGCTTTTAAAGCTTTCTCGTCGAGTTCTAGATTTTAGATTGTGATGACTTAACCCTAGCGAATTCCCCTCGAGTTAAGTTCGTCAATGGTTTTGCGACTTTTGCGTAGTCTCTGATTAATTTCCTGTGGTATGAGGTCATACCCAGGAAACTCTTCAACTCTTTTACATTGGATGGGGCTTTCATTTTTGCTACTGCTTCAACCTTTTTTTCATCCGCCTTAATGCTGTCCGCGGTCACCACGTAACCCAAAAATTCAACATGTGTTGACAAGAAATGTGTTTTCTCCAAATTTGTTTGAAGTTTTGCATTTGTTAAGTTATTAAAGACGGCGCGGAGGTTATTCCAATGACTATCATAGTCTTCACTAAAGACTATTATGTCGTCGATGTAAACATAGCAGATTCTACCGCTGTGTTCTTTTAACACATCGTCGATCATGCGCTGAAAAATCGCAGGGGCGTTCTTCAGCCCGAATGGAAGACGAAGAAACTCGTATTTCCCATTTGTTTAGAAACTAAACATACAACCCTCGCAATCCTCAAGAAGCACAGCCAAAAAACCAAGTCATAAATATACACATGCATTCGATTCTCGCTTGCCCGAGCCACTTGAAAACGGTCTAGGTAAGTTACAGTTAAGTCTCTCGAGTTACAAGAGGGGAAAAAAGGCGACCAATTAAAAATAAGATTCCACATGTACTATTTAGTACATAAGAACAATAATGTATATCTGTTTAAATAGAATCCACAAAAAAAGGGTATAAAAACCCATTGATTTTCAATAAAGAATCAGTACCAAACGAACTCGCGACCATGTGTAAGCATTTCTTATGGAACTGGCAGTGCGACAGTTTTACTCAATAGCTGCAACTCTCAGGAGTTGCGCTGCAGTGAACAAAAGTTGCACCAAGCAGTATAATTGGTGATCGGCCAGTTTTATATTTGCACATTTGGTCCTTCGAGCATAAAAACATCTGCTCACGAAGGCTGCCAAACCGATGTGACACTCGTAAAACGGTATCCACGGTCAAGTCCGAAGCCAGCACCCTCTCGGTGCTCCACGGCAAAGCTAGGGAATAAATAATTCAAATAATACTACCCAGACAGCGGCGTTGGACTGGCAGACGACGTGGGAGATAATAAAAATAAAAAAATCAGCGACGAAGGGATCGACAGCAGCGTTGGAGCGCCGTAAAACAGCGGCGTTGGACGACTGGGAAATCGACGTGGGATCTACAAGGAAGTGGACTAGCGACGTGGAAGACAGAGCTAGGAAGCTAAAAATATGAAGCGTCAGCGGAGGCTACAGAAGCGTCGTACCGCGGCTTAAACAAAAATAAAATCATCGACGAAGCGATCGACAGCAGCGTTGGAGCGCCGTAAACAGCGGCGTTGGACGACTGGGAAATCGACGTGGGATCTACAAAGGAAGTGGACTAGCGGGGTTGCACATCGTAAGAACCAGACTAGGAAGCTAAAAAGGAAGTGTCAGCGGAGGCTACAAAAGCGTCGTACCGCGGCTTAAACAAAAATAAAAAAACGACGAAGCGAACGACAGCAGCGTTGGAGCGCCGTAAAACAGTGGCGTTGGACGACTGGGAAATCGACGTGGGATCTACAAGGAAGTGTACTAGCGGGGTTGCATATCGTAAGAACCAGACTAGAAAACGAAAAATAAAGACAAATTAAAAAAAAAAAAAAAACCAACAAACAAAAAAAATATTATTTTTTCTCTCGCAACTTATACTGCAAAATGGTGCTAACAAGAGAATTACTAAATGCCCTGGCAGCAAGCCAGAACAACATTTACCTACAGCTAAAGAAGTGGGATGAGGAGCTGGGTCTTTTGGACGGTCAGAATATTCAACTGATGACCGAAGTACAAGGTCAATGGGATCTTTTCAAAGTACAACATCAGGAGATGTTAAAGTATGAATCTTCGTTTGAAGATTACTTTGATAAAGGAGGTTATGAGAAAACACAGAATCTCAAAAATAAAATCCTGACGGAATTAAACAGAAAGGCAGCTGAGCATACGATGAACACATCGATGCAACAAAACATTGAAGTGTGTGAAAAGAGAATGCTGAAATTTAAAATAGCTGCTAATAAAATCATTAAAAAACACGGGGGAAAACCAGTACTCCCACCAGATGGACATCGACGAAATTAAAGAAGATTTCGATCAACCGACGGAAACTTACAAGGACCTTGAGAAGAATGGTCTGGAGACTCCGTCAATTCAATCAAAATATGAAGAACTTAAAGCGATGAAAAGAGAGAGGATGAGATGGCTGGTGGAAAACAAGACAGCGGAACAATCTATACATCTCAAACAAATAGAGATACCACGGTTTTTTTGCGACATCTCCACATGGTCAAATTTTTTCGACATGTTTAAGGAAATAGTAGCAAACAGCAACAGTATCTCAAAGAGAGAAAAACTAATGCGCTTATAAGAGTCAATAAAAGGTGAAGCATCTCATCTAATTAAACATCTAGTAATTAACGAGGCAAATTATGAAATGGCATTGAACATTCTAAAGGATAGATATGAAAATCGAAGAGAGCTATTCATGAAGCATTTTAATCAGATTCTGGAATTACCAACAATGAATAGCGAATCGGAGAAAAACGTTCAACAAATGCTAGACACTATACAAAAAAGTATACATGCTATTCGTGGAATGGGAATTAATCTAGATGACACCGATGTATTCATGGCAGGAATAATTCTGAAAAAATTTGATCGTCAAGGATTGCAAAAATACGAACATACATCACCTAAGACGAAAGATGTACAAATTCTAAAGGACGCGATACTCTTCATGGAAAAGCATCTACAAACAATAAAAGCTATAAAACCGAAGTCATATAAGGAAAATCCAAGAATTTTGAGCACTACGATCGACAACGAATGCATGCATTGGAAGATACCAGACCACAGGATATTTAATTGCAGGAAATTTAGCAATCTAGCGATACATGCGAGATGGGAATTTATAAAATCAGGAAACATATGCTTTAAATGTCTAAATCATAAATTTACACCAAGTAGATTCTGCAATGAAAGATGCACAAAATGTAATGAAAAACATCATGAACTATTGCACTATGAAACAGAATCGAAAACATCGTTGAAAACAGGAACAGCACAAGCCACGCTTCTAGCAACAGCCCAAGTTGAAGTGCAAGCACTAACAGGAGAATGGATCATATGTCGAGCACTTGTGGATCAGGGATCACAGATAACAGTGATATCCGAAGAATCCGCGCAAAGGTTAAGGTTACCAAAAAAGAAAAAAGTGACAGAAATTTATGGACTGGGCGATAATCCAGTAGGAGTCTCAAAAAGTATAATGGAGCTAAGGATGCGGCCCCGATTTCCAAGCAGCGATAAATTCCAAACTGAAGCAGTCGTACTCGAAAGGATTGTGAGTTCACAGCCAACAAACTCATTTAGTTACAACAAACAAATTTGGAAAAATGAAGTACTGGCAGATCCGACATTTAATAAAAAAAGGGGAGTAGATATACTAATCGGAGGAAATCTGCTCATTCAAATTATGAAAAAAGGAATAAAACAGGAAGAAAACGTGCTTGGACAGTGTACTAAGTTAGGATGGATCTTATCGGGAGTAGTCAACATACCAGGAAACAAACATATCCAGTCAGCAGTGAACTTGGAGAAATTCTTGGAATTGGAAGAAATCCTAGACACCACAACTACCACAGACAACGAGAAATGTATGGAAATATATGAAAATACAACTCAATTCAATGTTGACGGCAGATTTGTAGTGAAAACGCCATTCCTAGAAGACACTTCACTTGGTGAAACAAGGGAAGGAGCAACGGCAAGATATCTAAATCAAGAAAAAGCCTGGTCAAAAGACGTTCAGCTTAAACAACAATACACATCATTCATGGAAGAATATGAAATGAAAAATCACATTGAAGAAACGAACTTCATTGGAGCAGAAAAGAGACTAAATACGGAATTCATACAACCCTTACAGCAAAATAGTATATCTCCAGGGCTAACAGAAGAAAATATAGAATGACATTTTATCCCGCCGGCAAGCCCCCATTTTGGTGGACTATGGGAAGCTGGAGTAAAAGCAGTAAAACATCACTTGAAAATAATCATAGGCGACAGTACACTGACCTATGAAGAAATGAGTACATTGTTAGCTCAAATAGATTCAATATTAAACTCAAGACCGTTATATCAAATCGACCGCAGCAACGAGCTTGACGACGTTTTGACACCGGGTCATTTTTTAATTGAAAGACCCATGATTGACGTACCAGAGAATGTAAACGATTAGGTGGTATCAGCATTGGATCGTTGGAAGTTAATGACCAAAATGAAAAAACACTTTTGGCAAAAATTGAAGGAGAAGTACCTCGTAACTCTTCAAAAACAATTAAAATGGCAAAAGAAATCAACAAATTTAGAAATAGGCCAGATAGTATTAATAAAAAATGAAAATACTAGCCCAACAAAATGGCCTCTCGGACGAATTGAAGAAACGCACCCAGGAAGCGACGGAAAAGTCAGAGTTGTATCAATCAAAACTTAAAATGGAATAATAAAAAGACCGATCCAAAAAGTATGCCCATTGAGATCAGAATTGGAAGAGGAAAAGCCAAGGCGAGAAACAAAGTCGGTCAAACCAGCAGTCATCCTGAATTGTCTCCTAATATTATCAATGATACAAGGGGTATCAACATCAGAAGCACAGAAAATCAAAAATGAAGTGACGCCACTAGAAAATAGCACGATGATATACATGGATAATTTGGGCTTGGTGGATATCGTTTCTTCAAAATGGAACATGATCATATATTACAAATTAGACGCATACGAAACGGAACTAAACCAAATCGGGAAATACATTGAAGAACTAACAATAAATTGCAAAGCATTGGTACATTGGTATTGGTTTGAAGGAGCATGTCAAATCATGGCAACAAGAATGAAGAACCGTTACAATCAACTTCAAGCAAACAATGAACTCATATTCAAAAACAAAAGAGCTTAGCGCGCACCATTCGAGTTTGTTGGGACATTAGATCACATACTATTTGGGACAATGGATGCCGAAGACAAAAACATGATGGAAACAAACATAAGGAATGTTTTTGAAAACCAACAAGACCTTCAAAAACTCTACAAAAAGCAAACATCACTTATTGACTCCACACTCAGTATATTAACAAAAACCACGGAGGATATGAACAACCAGTTCAAAGAAGTGGATGACGCAATACAACGGCTGCAGTACGAAATAAAGGAGAACCAGTATGTAAATAAGATGGCACTATCGTATCAAATAGTACTATCACAAATAACGCAGCTAATAGAAAACTGTGAGAAAACACAAGCATCAGTCACAAATTTACTCATAGATTTGAACCATGGGCGACTAAATCCACAATTACTGAAACCAACACAAATAAAACAAGTAATAAGCATCATCAATGGAAAACTACCACCTAAACTACAAATACCAGGAACAACAACTGGAACAGAAATTAGAGAAATTTACAATCTTATGAGTGCACAAGCCATCATTGTGGATAAGAAACTAATAATATACGCAGAGATTCCGTTATTTAATCAGGAATCCTCCAACGTGTATAAACTAATTCCCATACCTCTTGAAAGATATGGGAAAACCATCACGGCCCAATTTAAGACCTTCCTGATCTATAATTTCAACATGGACGCCTACACGCTCATAACAGCTACACAATTAAATACCTGTTCACGTCAAACGAACAAACATTTACTGTGCTGAGGAAACTTGGTATGGAAAACCGCCTCAGACAATTCATGCGAACTATCCGTCCTTAAACAAAGTCCGGATCCGTCATGTGAATTTCAACAAATAGCATCTGAGAACATGTGGACGGAATTAACCACACCAAACAATTGGTTATTTAAAACTGCAAACGATCCGGTATTAGAATGGACATGGAATGGAAATCACCAGAGCCAAGTGATGAAACTCCCCGGTCAAGGAGTACTAAAGCTGCGACAAGGCTACACTGCTCGCAATGGCAAACATCTACTAGCTGCTGCACATGATTTAACAACTCAAGACGTCATCACGGAGCGATTTTCCCCTCTCTTTACAATAGCAGATAAGATAAAATTAGGAAATGTAAAACCAATGGTAACTAAATTAATAAACAACTCGTATGAAATAAATAAAATTAAGAACATTAGAAAACATAAAATTAAGAGGTATAAATTTCCACAATGTAAGTGGTCATACATCGCTTACGCTAATTATGATTGGAATATTAGCAATAGGCATATTATATGTAAAACAGACAAGGAAAAAATTAAAATCGAATTTGGAAATCCACCAATAGAAAATTAAACTATGTCATAAGGGCCCCCGCAAAATGTTTAGAAACTAAACATACAACCCTCGCAATCCTCAAGAAGCACACCCAAAAACCAAATCATAAATATACACATGCATTCGATCCTCGCTTGCCCGAGCCACTTGATACAGTCTTAGGGACAAAAGGGACAATGCACATGTGGGTGCTCGGGAAAAAGGCGACCAATTAAAAATAAGATTCCACATGTACTATTTAGTAAATAAGAACAATAATGTATATCTGTTTAAATAGAATCCACAAAAAAAGGGTATATCAAGTAAGAACGTTGCAGTCGGACGCACCCGACTGCAGAATACTATGTTCCCAGCCCTATATAATTGGTTATTTGTGTGTTCAGAAAGAGACGCGAAAAAAACTGCACAGGTGTGTGAGATATAGATTTTGCTCCTTTGTTGGGGAGGGGGTGGGTGTGTCCAAAAATTTGATGCAGATTTGTCCAGGTGGTCAACATTATTATGTATGCCAAATTTGGTGACTCTACCTGTACAGGTGTGGGAGATACAGATTTTTCTCATTTGTGGGGGAGGGGGTGGGGGTGTCAAAATTTTTTGATGCAGATTTGTCCAGAATGTTAACATTAGTCTGTGTGCCAATCACTCGATCTCGACACTTCATAAATTGACGATATACACCAACATGTGTACCAAGTTTGGTTGCTCAAGCTCAAAGATAAAGTCAAAAAAATTGCGTTCATAAGGAACAGACGGACAGACGGACATTTCGCAAACCCAATATACTATTTTCCCTTCGGGAACATAGTATAAATACCCATGGATTTTCAATAAAGAATCAGTACCAAACGGAATCGCGACCTTGTGTAAGCATTTCTTAGGGAACCGGCAGTGCGACAGTTTTACTCAATAGCTGCAACTCTCAGGAGTTGCGCTGCAGTGAACAAAAGTTGCACCAAGCAGTATAATTGGTGATCGGCCAATTTTATATTGCACACCATTTAATGTTGAAAATGCGGTTTTCCTTCATATAAATCTGATGGAATCCCGATGTCAAGTCAAGGGTGGTAAAGTATTTAGCTTTACCGAGGCTGGCCAAAATAGAAGTGATATCCGGTATCGGATAAGCATCCGATATCGTAACGGCATTTAAACGTTTGAAATCAATTACCATGCGGTATTGTTTCTCCCCATTGGGTTTTGGTTTTTTTGGAAACCAACCAAACCGTAGAGTCATACGGGCTTTTGGAAGGTCTAATTATGCCCTCGCGCAAGACTTCTTCGATCTGCCTATCTACTTCTCCTCTCATGTTAGCAGGGTATGGGTAGCTTTTCGTATATAAGGGGTCTTGGGTGTTTGCGCGGATCTCAGCCCTAACACTTGTGTCCACAGCCTCTCCGGGCGAAAGTGGCTCAAATATTTTAGCATACTCGTCGATGAGCGCGCTTAACGCTTGCTTAACCCAGTCAGGGTGTTCGACATCAAGCAACGGATGCACATTTAAAAATCGTCTGGCTAAGAGAGGTAGCTTGATCCCGGGCGATATCACTAAAAGGTCGTTTTTTCGATCAATCAGGGCTCTTACTGCCTTGAGGGTATCATCTCCTATAATACCGTCAAAAGAGCTGAGTCCGGGCAGGACAAAAAGGTGAGAACAGAATTGTGAATTGAATTTTGGGGATAATAAAGTTCTTATTTGCGCCGGTGTCTATTAAAAATTGTAACATAGCCCCATCCCTGGTTCCATATTCTATGTATGGTACACTGGAGAGGCGTCTGTCATAAAATTTGGTCCCTCGTCATTAACGCAAACTGTCTCCTCGATGGGATTTTGGCTTGCTTCTTCTGGTGGGTTTTCGTGTTGCCTACCTTCGTCATCGTGACATGGCTGGCCGTAGTAGGGCTCGTGAGACTGCCCTTGAGCAAAGTCGCTCGAACTGGAGACGAGTCGGCTCCATATGATATAATCTCTGGGCCTTTCGGAAAGGATTCAAAGAAGAGGAAGCACTCGGGCTTCGTTTGACGCTACCACCGTCCTCCTGGCGTGTGTTAAAACCGGAACGGTAAGTTTGACCAGACTGATTGGACTCAAACTTAATAGCCGGTCTCGGTCCCTGAAATCAAAGGGTGGACTGTGTGCCCCTCCCTGGACCAGCGTGGTACCCAGTACCTATTTGCGCACGGGGATAAGATTGAAACGCTGGCGGGAATCTTGGCGCACCTGTGGGACGGTGGTTGGTGGACGTTTGACCAAGATTGCCCCTAGAAGCCACGTTCTGTAACTCTAAGCCTAGAATTATCACCGCTGAGACCCCTTAAAAAAACATCTAAGGTTTTATCCCTAAAAGTCTCAATTAAAGCGCTGAAAACCCCTGGCGGGTGAGTTCCGCTCTTTAGACTGGTAAGGATGAGTGAGAAGTGACTGTTCACTTCTATATAAAATTCTTCTAAAGACTTAGCCCCCTGAGTCATCTGACTCAGTTGGTACTCCAAGGTGCGGACATCCCTCTTGTCGGCATAATGAAGTGCCAGGACCCGCTTGACCTGCACATTGTAAGAGACAAGCGCCAAGTCAGCGTTGCCTCTTATTTTTTGACTAATATGTACCACGATTACCCTATAGATGGGCTTATCCCTAAGAGACGTATCTCTCGGCCTGCCCCTCAAACGTTTGCAATTCCTTGACACAATCCGGCAAGGTTGAAGCATCCTTCAACTCGAACTCATTGCGCGGACGTGCCAAAGGCAAAGGTTCGTAGACCACTGGATTACGACCTTCGTAATCGGTCTCTAATGTGGCTACTCTATCATTTACCTTCTTGTGTTCATCCTTCACCCCTACCATCTGATTGAGAAGCGCAACCAGCGCTGTATCCGTATGAACGCAATTTTTTTGCCTTTATCTTTAAGCTAGAGCAACCAAACTTGGTACACATGTTGGTGTATATCGTCAATTTATGAAGTGTCGAGATCGACCAAACACCCCCACCCCCTCCCCAGCAATTCGGGAAAACCTGTATCTTCCACATTTTTAAAGCTTTAGTCACAATACTACAGACTAATGTTGAGATTCCCGACAGATCTGCATCAAAAAAATTTTGACCCCCCCACCCCAACCCCCACAAATCGGCATATGATATCCCCAAAACACGTTTTTCACGGGCTATATCTCCTACAGTTTCAAAGATAGAGTTACCTAATTTGGCATACAGACTAATGTTGACCACCTGGATAAATCTGCATCAAAATATTTTTGACCACCCCACCCCCTCCCCACAAAGGAGCAAAATCTATATCTCCCACACCTGTGCAGTTTTTTTCGCGTCTCTTTCTGAACACACAAATAACCAAATTATATAGGACTGGGAACATAGTATTCTGCAGTCGGGTGCGTGCAACGTTCTTACTTGTTTTATTTTAAGTATTGTTACTATACAACTTTTACGCTCGCGAATAAGCCACTCAACAATGTGTGTGGGCAAATCGCCGCAGCGGGTTGTTGTTTCTAATATTTACACAATTTCTTGCGCCCGCGAATAAATCACTCAATGAGTTGCATGGCGTATCGCCGCGGCGGGTTATTGCTTGATTTGATTCACAACATTGTACGTCCTTGGGGAATGTTAAACTACTACAAGGAGCAGCATCCGCACTGCGGCGGGTGGTTGTATATTATATAGTTGGAAAACCATTCTGCACTGCACACACAACGCACTGACACTAAGAACAGGAAAAACATCACATATGCCACTAATTTTTCACTTTTTCCGCCAATTGGGTGGTCCATCGGGCTCCACTTCTGAAGTGCATACTGCTCGGGCGCCAGTTATGGCCGAACGGGCCTGACATCCTTAATGCTGAATTCCTGTCTAACAATTTTTCAATTTATAGAAAAGATCGCACTCCTCGTCGTGTTGGTGGTGTTCTTATTGTGGTTGACGCTGATTTACCATCGTAGCTTGTAATAATCGATAGTTATAGAGATATTGAATTTGTTGCTGTAAAATTGTGTATCTCCAGTATTTGCTTTTTACTCCCTGTACCCATAAAATGGGTAAAAAGGGGGTACTAAATCTGTGCAAATGTATGTAACAGGCAGAAGGAGACATCTATATAAAATATATATATTCTTGATCAGTATCAAAAGAGATTTCGATTTGGCCATGTCCGTCTGTCTGTCCGTCCGTATGTATGAACGCAAGGATCTCAGCAACTATAAGAGCTAGAGACACCAAATTTGGAATGTAGGTTCGTGTATAGCGGGAGAAGGTCAAGTTTATTTTAGATTTGAGATATCTCCCCCGTTCCCCGCAATTCGATAAAAATCGTTTTACAGGAACAATTTTTAAGATATAGCTTTGGGATTTGGCATCTGCAATACTTTAGTCACTCCTAATCTACTGTCCAAATTTCAAGTCGTTCGGATAATAAACACGGAAGTTATTAACGAAAGAAGATTCAGTACTTCAGCGCATGGGGAAGAAGCACAGCCACCACTTAAAATGCCTCGCTTGCGCTGCGCTCGAGCTGTCGCTCGTGTGTGTGCGTCTTTGTGTATGTGTGTGTGTATATGTGTCTGTATGTGTGTGTGTATGTGTACGAAGTTGCGATTGGAAATTTTCGACCTGGGTACAGGGAGTTTTGTAGTCGGGTTTACTCGTCTATAGCATTCTTACTTGTTTATTACTTGTTCTTATATTCCACCTTGTTCTGATATTTCCTTATATTCTTTGCATGCTTCTGCTATACAATCTGTCTCCTCTATGGTTTCTGATCGTGATTTTCTTGTAGTTCTTGGTGACTTTAATATTACCGGAGCTACCTGGATTTCAAGTCCGGATTCTAACGGGTTGACTTCCATATCTCAGCACGATTTAATTGACAGTTTATTTGGGATGTCATTGCATAAAATCAATGGTATCCCAAATTCTATACATAAAATACTTGATCATATTCTTGTCTTGTATCCCTCCTTATCTGTCTTCCGTACTGACCTTTTATCCATTCCTGAATATCCTTATCATCCAAATTTGGAGGTGTTTATTGACTTACCAGGCAGGGGCTAAGCCCCGGTAGTAAACCTGCTGTGCGAGTTCGTCAATTTCACAAACCCGATTTTATTCAACTCGCTCTAACTAGGTCTAACAAACCTGTGTGGTGTACACAGGAATTAATAAACTTGAAAAATATTAAGTGGAGATTGTACAAGAAGTTCATGGAATCTGGCGCTTTCTTGGTTTCGCCTTATCATTTTAATGTAAATAACTCCAACTGCATGTTTGTGCCTTTAGACACTGAAAGTTCGCTTCTATTATGTGATCTAAAGACTGTCAAGCCCGTATTTTCACCAGTACCAAGATGCATGCTTAAATACTGTGCTGAAGGTGTTTTTAAGCCATTATTTATTCTTTCTAAACTGTCCTTATAGTTGTGCTCTGTCCCTAACAAAAAGAATCATTTATGATTCCTCTTCATAAAAAAGGAAACAAATCTAATGTTGAGAATTAAGAGGTATTTCTAAGATGTCTGCTATTCCTAAGATTTTTGAGAAATTAATAATTATCTGTAATTTAAGCCGGCCATCACGGGCTTATGAAATATAGATCTACTACCACTAACCTTTTGGAATTTACTTCTCGTGTCATTAGGGATTTCAATTTAAATTGCAAACAGATGTTATTTGCACTTATTTCAGTAAGGCTTTTGACTCTGATAATCATTCTCTTTTACTTCACAAACTTCATCTTCTGATAAAAATTTACAGTTCTTTGAAACTGAATAAATAGTTACACTATTTATCACTTTGAATCAATAATGTTTATTTTAATGGCTTAATCTCTAAGTCGTTTCAAGTTACTTCCGGAGTACCACAAGGCAGTCATCTTGGCCCCTTACTATTTGCGTTGTTCACAAATGGCCTTCCTTCTGTCATAAATCACTCTCGGGTGCTGATGTATGCCGATGATGTTAAGCTATGTCTGTCATCTACTGAATTCCTATATGATCAAAGATTGCAAACTGATCTTGATAGTTTTCAAGCCTGGTGTCTGGTAAATTTATTAAATTTTAATTGTGGTGTAATAATATAGTTGTAATAGTAATATAGTTGTGTATTGTTTATATAACTTCTGTTAAAGTCATATTTCATATTTCTTGGTTGACCGCATGTGGTCTATATGAGTTCTCTGTATTCACTGTTTTGTCTTTTACATATAATGTCTTTGAGTACTAGGCTGCGCAGCTACGCCGCTAGATACGATGGCAGCGGAGCAGCCGCTTTGGGTTCATTATATATATATCTATATATATAAAAGAGTTCAACCTGACTGACTGACTGATTGGTGACATTTGGGCAGCCCAAAACGGTAGAAGCTAGAAGCCTGCTATTTGTACTGTACCTTCGTATTACAAAATCAGGTAGAACCGCAGAAAAGATTAGTTAAATATATATCGGGAAGTATAAGAAAATTATATGAAAATCCCGGTATGCGCTAGCTGCTACATAACAACGTGAAAGTGCAAAAGAGATACAAAATCTCTCTCTTGAATCGCTCTCACGGCCTTAAAACTTATAAGTGCGACTGAAATCGCCATATTGCTTATGTCTCTCAGACTCTGCCTAGCTTTGCAATCGATCTACGGTAGATGGCGTGATGCTGCTGACATGTATTTGGCGGGTAATTCTTTAGCATAGCGCCCTCATATAAAGACTACGTCAAAATGTCTGACTTTGGTCTTAAACGAGAAGTCTCAAAATTAGGAAGCAAATTCTGTCGGCGGAACTAAACTTTATTGTCGAAATAATGAAATTAATGCAAATAAAATTTGAGCGATATGCGTATATCGACACGATAGTTGTTTGTCTTAGTGTTGGAAAACATCAAATATTTACCATAGTTGCCAGACAGGTAGATATAAAACCGCACAAATTTGAATAGTTTAAAATAAAATGTGAATAGGCCGCTTAAAATAATATGCGCGACTTATGGCTCTCTCGGCCTTAAAACTTATAAGTGCGACTGAAATCGCCTCATTGCTCATGTCTCTCAGACTCTGCCTATGCTTTTCTATCGATCTACGGTAGTTGGCGAGCTGCTGCTGGAGTCAAATATTTTTGCTATAGTACTATGACTTGGTTAATTTTAATCATTTGTTTATTTATTAGTTATGTAATGCGAATGTTGCTGGGCTGATTTATTGCAGAATAACATTATTATGTTGTAAATCGGAACAGCTGTATTCGCATTATGGATGGTTGATCGAATTTTCATAAATGTGGCGGTCGGTCGATATTTGTTAGTCCCAACAAAGTTTGCCGCCAAATTTGAGACTTGAATTTTTGCTGACGGCGGTGCACATTTCCGCAGTTTACGGGACTTACGTAAACAGATTGCAATAAATGTAGGGCTGCACTATGTTTTAACAATGGAAATGATTGTTTTAAGAGTTTTCACTTGAATTAAGTAAAGACTTTTTACCACCCTTTCGCTAATTTCTGAATGTAAGTATTATTCTTCTAACTTCATCAAAAATATTTTAAAGGACTACGCCCAACCGTCGCCACGGACGAGATATGGGGGTCAAAGTCAAATGAGTGAGATTATTTGTTTAGTTAGATCGGCTTCAAAGTCATTGTCACAGCCCTACCACAACAAATCATTAGTTATTAGCTAGAGACACCAAATTTGAAATGAAGGTTCCTGTATACCTTTCGAAGATTAAGTTTGTTTCATATTTTAGACATCTCCCCCGTTCCTCCGCAAATCGATAAAAACCGTTTAACGGTAACAATTTTAAAGATATAGCTTTAAGATTTGGCATGTACAATACTTTAGTCACTCTTAAACTACAAGTCGATCGGATAATAAACACCTTGTGTATGAGTGTGTGTAAGTGTAAGTTTAAGAAGATGCAATTGGAAATTTTTGACCAGGGTACAGGGAGATTTGTAGTCGGGTATACTCGACTATAGAATTCTTACTTGTTGTGTATTTCTTACGGTTGACGAAAGTAGTCAAATTCAAGACAATGTACATTTATTTAAATATTTCGCCAGGCAAAGGTAGGGGTATTTCCATCTATAAATAATAAATAATTATAAGAATTGATATTTAATAAAATGAAATAATAAATTAAAGATAGTTAGAAAACGTGAGCAACGCCGCGGGTATAAGCTAGTGTATGTATATAAGGGAGTACGCTATATGCACATAAAGAGCGCGCCATGCGCGTCAAGCTTAAGCTGCCCATTGCGTTCTTGTGCGATCATGTTATGCAAACATTGCAACAAAGGGTTACAATGTGTTTGTTGAACGACACTGAGTACAGTGTGTATTTGATATGAGTGCATACTACATCTCCCTCCTTTTGAAAAATAACTTAATATAGTGAAGTTATTTTAGTAGTATATTTTTTTTTTTAAATTGTATTTTTTAAATTTTAATTTTGTTTTTGTATATTATTTTATATTAGTTTGTATATAGTGAAAATTATAATTAAATTTCTTTTCTTTGTATGTTTTATATTAGCTTGTGCGAATGTATATTTGAAAATTAAAATTCTTTTCTTTTTATGTGGAATAATTAATAAACTTATTAATGATTTAATGATATAAATTTATTTTTGTTCTGTTTTTTTTTAGACTTTACGTATATACCAATGCAAATTATTACTTATATATCGCCACACTAAGTCACTATGCAATAAAAGTTTTTAGTCTATCCTTATTTACTTTCTGTTTTTTGTTTTTAATGTCTGATATTATGATATTACTGTTATCTTCTATCTTTTCTACTTTATATGGTCCTCTGTATTTAGAATCTAGCTTGTGCCCTATTTCATCTATATATATAAAGAGTTCGTGTTGACTGACTGACTGACTGATTGGCAATCGTCGCACAGACCAAACCGTAAGAGCTAGGAAGCTGAAATTTTCACAGTAGGTTCCATCTATGATGAATGTGCACGCTAAGACGTGATTTTGGAAAATTCCACCCACAAGCGTGGAAAATCGCGGAAAACTATTGCATGAAACTCTTTTGTTTACCATCGAATCGGCTTCAAACTTATTTTCAAAGATCTACACAAAAATTCATTTGACACATATTTCACCGATTTTAGAACATGAAGTCGTTAACTTAGATTACTTTTAAGCCTGTCATGTTTAACAATTTCATGTGCTTTTGCTTAATTAAATTTTTCGTACAAATATCTGCTATCATATTTGCTGTTTCGACATATTTTAAAACAATTTCATTTTTATCAACTAGTTCTCTAATAATATTAATGATATCTTATGTCGATGTGCTTGCTTCTTGCATGATACATATGATTTTTGGCCAAATATTGGGCACTAAAATTATCGCCATAGACACAAAATGGTTGATCGGTCAGAAGTTTTCTTAGGTACACCGCTTCTTTTGCCGCTGCAGCTAATGCCATATATTTTGCCTCTGTGCTGCTTAAGGCCACCGTACTTTGCTTGTGCGACTCCCAAGAAAATGCTGCTCCAGCTAGGAAGAACATGTATCCTGTAAAAGATTTGCGATCTATTATGTTACCCCCCAGTCTGTATCAGTATAACCCTCTATTACTTCACCAGTTTTATAGTAGTGCAGTTTTAAATTCTTCGTGCAGGACAAGTAACGCAGTATGTGTTTAGCGCCAGTGTCATGCTCGCTGGCCGGGTTCTTATTTCTCTGCGATAGTTTGCATACCGAATGTAATATATATCTGGCCGCGTAGATATTGCCAAATACATTAAACTACCAATGAGCGCTTGATATTTCGTTGCGTCAACGAGTTTTTGTTCATCTGGAGCTTTGATCCACCTCCAATGGTGTTGCAGCTGACCTACAGTTTTGCATATTGTATTGATTCAGCAGCAGGTCAATATATTTAGTTTGACACACTACCACATCTCCAGTTTCTTCAGAACGCTCGACTTCAAAACCGAGAAAGCTATTTACTTCGCCTTTATCTACTGATTTGAACTGCTTTCCAATATACTGTTTAATCGCATACAGATGCTTTTTGTTCTTGCTTGCTATTAAAATATCGTCAACATATATTGCCATTAATGAACAAAGTATATAAGCATGGCTCGCTATTACATGGAACAAATCCAAAATTCTTCAAAACGCTGTCCAGTTTAGCATTCCATTCCCGTCCAGATTGCTTCAAACCGTAAATAGCCTTATTGAGTTTGGCTACTCGATTTGGATACTGCTTACTGACAAACATCTCAGGCTGCTTCATATATATTTCGTCACTAAGCTCTCCGTTCAAATATGCCGTACACACGTCCATTTGATGCATGTATAATTGAAGCTCTGTAGCAAATGCGAATACCATACGTATTGTAGCGTAACGTACGATAGGTGAGTATGTCTCTTCATAGTTAATTCCATACTGCTGGCTGCATCCCTAGCCTTGCCTTGAATTGATCTATGTTGCCATCTGGATCAGTTTTTAAGCTGTACACCCACTTGCTACCGATAGTTTTCTTGCCAGGAGGCAGGTCAACCAATGACCAGGTATCATTAGCCACCAGCAAGTCAAACTCAAGCTGCATAGCTGCCCTCCATTTGGCTGAATGATCCGAAGTTAATGCCTCCTTAACGTTGTCTGGAAGTTTGGGCCCCAGGGCCGTATCTGGGAGTGACCTCATCCTCGCTGCTATAAGCTCTTAATGTGTCATTTTGGTCAGGATCAGCATCTTCAGCATCTTCATAATCCGTCTGTGGCGTTGCTGATCGTGGACTAACATTTTCTACATGTTCTGTTTCAATACTGCTACTGTTCTGACAAATATTTTCCTGAACCACACTAGAAAAATCAGTGCCATTTCGAGTCCCCATTAACAAGTTTTCTTCAAATCTTACATCACGCTTAACAACGACTTTTTGCGTTTCTATATCATATAGTCTGTAACTTTTAGTTGCTGTACTATACCCTACAAAAATATATTCTTTGCCCTTGGCTTTGAATTTGCCTTTGTGCATTTTATCTAGACCTACTGATAAACAGCCAAACGTCTTAAAATGCTTCACTGCTGGCTTTCTTTCCAACCAAATTTCGAATGGTGTTGCATCTACTAAGGCTTTCGTTGTTGTGCGATTTCTAATATATACTGCACATGCACACGCCCAAAACTTTTCTTCAAGGCCTGAATGCACCAACATACAACGCGCCATTTAAACTAAGGTGCGATTAAAGCGTTCAGCAATACCATTTTGTTGTGGTGTATGTGGTACTGTTAGTTGTCGCCTTATGTAAATATTTGTCGAATTGTTTATTTATGTATTCACCACCATTATCGCTTCTGAGAGTTTTTATTTTATGGCCTGTTTGTTTTTCGACAGATGACTTATAATTTTTAAATTGTTCAAAAACTTCACTTTTGCTTTTTATAAATATTACCGTTGCGTATCTGGACTTATCGTCAATAAATGTCAAAAAATATTTCGATCCGCCAATCGAATTAACATTAAATGGTCCGCATACGTCTGAATGTATGATCTCCAAAATTTTTCCGGCACGATACTTGCTCTCTGTAAATGGTTGCGAACAGATTTTACTTTTCATACATGGCACACACGTAATGTTCACTGAAGGCTGTATTTTCTCCATACCCCGTACAATGTCACTTGCAGATAGTTTGTATAAGCTTTGTAAATTTATATGACCAAATCTATTTGCCATTTAATTACATTTTCGACACACGATAGATATATAGATTCACTTAAATTTTTGAAAAAGTACAATCCAGAATCTTTATTTGCCATTGTGATCACCTCGTTACCGTATTTTATTTTTATAATAGCACCAGCACTACTAAAATGGACTTGCAGTCCGTTTTATGTGCCTTTGCTCACTGACAAAAAGTTTACTTGTAAATCCGGTACATATAAAACATCTTTTAAATTAAACTCCGATTTATTTGTTTTAATGTGCACTGTTCCGATACCAGTTGCATTTATCGATTGATTTCCTGCCACTAACACTTTTTGTTGTGTTTCTTTGCATTGCGTAAATAACGCGCGATTGTTACACATATGTTAGGTGGCGCCACTGTCAACTCACCACACGTCACGACTCATGTTTTTACTCGCAGAAAAAAGAGCAATGTTCGGCGACACACACACAAACGATCGACATTTTGATATTTATTTTCTTGCTTCGGTGACTCCTCTTCTCTATGTTGCTTCGCTTTGAATTTATTTTGGCGACAGGCTGCCGCAAAATGTCCACGCTTACCACACGAATAGCATTTACCGCTACCACTGTCTCGTTTTTGTTCTTTCTTGCGATTTGCTTTGCTTTTTATCATATACGCCTGCTGCGTACTGCTTTCGCCGTTAGTTTCGTTTCTGCGATCTGCTTATTCCAGTAATTTATTGCGCATTATGCTGAAATTCGGCAACTCATCCCGAATTTCCATTGCGATCACAAAATTTTCGTAAGATTGTGGCAAACTCGATAGCAATATAATTACAATAATTTCTTCACTTAACAAAACTCCGACTTCTTTTAGTTTATCAATTACGCTTTCAAATTCGTTAACGTATTGAACGGCACTTACGCATTCAGACAAACGAAGATTTAGTAATTTTTTATATAACGACACTTTTCGCGCTGGCCCACTTGGTTCGTGTATGTCTTTTAGCTTTTGCCAGGCCTCTGCCGATGTGCTGCAATTTTTAATGTAACTTAATTGGGTCGATTTTACTGACAAAAGAATTGTAGCTAATGCCTTTTCATTAGTCTTTTCCCAAACGCCGCTATTCTCAGCCAACTTCACATCAATACCACAATAATTTTCCATGCACTTGAATGTATGAATTAGCACGCTGCGCATTTGGACACACCAAACGTCATAGTTATTCTCGTCTAATTTATCAATTGAATATAAATTATTCGCCATTGTTCACAATAATATTTGACACACCAAAATATTTAATTGCTGGACACACGAAAACTTAATTAGCTGGAGAATGTGTGTTTAGCGACGTATAATTTGTAAAATGAAATATTTAACAGGCTCGACGTCAACAATTCAGGGTGAATATAGAAAGGTTGATATTGAAAAGTATTGGCTGGTCATATAGCGCTATTTCGGATGCTGCCAAGCATCCTCATCAGTGACCTTATTGTTAGAAATTTTTGTCCAAACTTGTCCGTATATGAGTAGTAGTCGGCTAGATTCGAACCCGAGTGTTCCCGTCTGTAAGGCGGATGCCTTAACCTCTGACCCACTTGCTGTCCGATCCCGGCTTGAACTAATTACTGTCATCAACAGGTCCATTTGAAATTCTAAGTCCGCACTTAATCCCTTTATCTAAGTTTCTAACCCTTACAGTTATATTTTATTATTATTAGAACCACTTGTATTGAACTTTTTAATCACTTTGTAAAAGCTTCGCTTTAATATCCCAGTGTAAGTTCGGTACTAGCTGATCTATGCAGATCAGTCAGTTGGTTTTTGTTTCAATATGAGGTTGATACAATGAAGTTAGTTTGTTATAATGAATGGGCGTGCCGTCCCTTATTGATAGAATGTGTGTTTAGCGACGTATAATTTGTAAAATGAAATATTTAACAGACTCGACGTCAACAATTCAGGGTGAATATAGAAAGGTAGATATTGAAAAGTATTGGCTGGTCATATAGACATACCAAACTTTAATTAGTTTTCTTTACCGATCATTATAATATCTCAGGCTATATTATTTTACTATTTTGTCTCTTGGTTCCTGGGTCCTGGGCCCATAACCTGTTGGGATTTTTCCGTGGAACAAGAATAAAGCCTTTGAGTTCGAGAGTAAATTATAATGCTTGTTTATTCAAAGGCAGCAACTTAAGAACTAAGCGTGGCGCGTATTCTGCATATTGACGCGCACGCATACATAAATGTTAGATCATATGACAGGGATGCCAGAAAGTGAGAAATGACTTAACATTAACATTACATTCTGTTGCATTAACATAATACCAATTATTTTTAACATGGCATTCGATATTTTTAATTTTCATACGATTGGCTTTCAAATCATTTTCAAAGTTCTACACAAACACAGAAAAGACGTGGTGGTCATAGATTTTGGAAAATCTACCTCCAAGGTCGGAAAATTCGAGGAAAACTGTTGTATGAAACTTTTTTGATTATCGTCCGATTGGCTTCAAATTAATTTTCAAAGCTCTTCACGTAAAATAATTCGATACGTGTATCAGCAATTTTGGAAATTTCAGCCCCATGGTCGGAAAATAGGCGGATAACTCTGGAATTCGACATATTTAATTTTCATGCGATTGGCTTCAAACTAATTTTCAAGGTTCTACACAAACTCATAATAGGCACGGTGTCCGAAGATTTTGGAAAATCTACCCTCAAGTTCGGAAAATTAGCGGAAAACTGTTGTATGCAACTTTTTTGATTTTCGTCCGATGGACTTCAAACTCGTTTTCAAACTTTTCTGTCTATCATCCAATTAATTTGAAACTAATTTTCGAAGCACCTCACATTAATTATTCGACACATGTGCTACCGGTTTTGAAAAATGCACGCCCACGGTCCGAAAGGAGTGAAGTCTGGAATTCAGCTTCATAATAATTTCCATATATAAATACAACATACCTCGGTACTTTGCGGGCAATACAACGGGCGGAAAATAGTCTGGAAAGCTTTAGTCTGGATTTTTAGTATTATTCGTTGAATTGGTTTTCAAATGCCAAATGATTTTGGAAAATCTACTCCGCGTCGCCACGGGCGGGAAATTGAAGTCAAGGACAAATGGGTGGGATTATTTGTATAGTTAGATCGGCTTCAAAGACATTTTCATGGCCGTACACAAAAAACATTAGTCACGTGGCTCAACTATATAATTCCTACCCCTACGTTAGTTTTGTGTATTTCTTACGGTTGACGAAGGTAGTCAAATTCAACATAATGCATTTTAATGTAAATATTTCGCCGTACAACGCTGGCGTTTTACCAGCTAGTATTATATAAAGGCTTAATGTGGTCATCTATACTATTAAATGTCTTGTTAATACTATTAGGGTTCTTGTGTTAAAACAATGTACGAAGTATTGTAACAAAACATCCCAATCAGTTTTATCAACTGATATAGAGGAACGAATGTATTCGTTTAACGTTCTATGACTTCGTTCCACAGTTCCCAAAGTCTTGTGGGGGTGTGCCGTAGAAGTTATGTTTTTAATACCAAGGTGCTTACATAAATCTTCTATAACCGAATTTTTATATTCTTTACCCATGTCCGAAATGAACGTCTTCATTGGACCGTATTTCAGAATAAAATCTTCGAATATAGCTTTAGCTACGACTTTTGCACTTTTGTTTGGAATGGGTATGGCAAGAAGATATTTTGTTAAGTCACATATCAGTGTAACTGCAAATTCATTGCCTTGCTCTGATTTTGGTAGTTGACCGATCGTGTCTACTATTACTCTATCAAAACCATTGATTGGGATTTCCGTAATTGTTAAAGGAGTTTTTGTATGCGTTGTTATTTTCGCTTTTTGATATTTTTGACATTTTCTTATGTACTCAGTTATATCTTTAGATATACCTTTCCAGAATTAATATCTTTTGACCTTGGCCAAAGTTTTTGAAATGCCAGTATGACCTCCTTGTATTGGATCGTCATGGAATGGTAAACATGGTAAACATGTTGGTGTATACCCTCAATTTATGAAGTGTCGAGATCACCACCCCCACCCCCTACACCACAACTTGGCGAAAGCCCGTATCTTCCACATTTTTAAAGTTATAGTCACCAAATTTTGCATACAGACTAATGTTGAGATTCCCGACAGACCTGCATCAAAAAAATTTTGAGCCCCCCACCACCACAAATCGGCATTTGATATCCCCAAAAAACGTTTATCTCCTACAGTTACCAAGATAGAGTTACCTAATTTGGCATACAGACTAATGTTAACCTTCTGGACAAATTTGCATCAAAAAATTTTTGACCCACCCACCCCGTCCCCAACAATGGAGCAAAATCTTAGCTCCCACACCTGTACGGGTAGTCACCAAATTTGGCATACAGACTACTGTTTTTTCGCGTCTCTTTCCGAACCCACAAATAACCAAATTAAATAGGACTGGGAACATAGTATCCTGCAGTCGGGTGCGTCCGACTGCAACGTTCTTACTTGTTCTTTATTATTTTTAACTAAAGTCACCGGGTTGAGTAGCGCTACTCTTAAAGTTTTCAATATATTTTTGCCCATTTTCTTAAAGTTATCAATTGAAACTTTTTCACAGATATTGTCACACGGTGCCAGATTGAGTTGGCTGATTTAATGCATACCGGCTTCCATTTCAAGCCTTTTTTCCCCTATTTAAAAAAACATGCATCAGCTACATAATTGTCTTTTCCTTTAGATACTCGACTGTGAAGTCGTATACTTCTAATTCGAGCCGCATGCGTGTTAATTTTCAACTAGGATTAATCTTTGAAAACAAATATGTTAATGGTCTGTGGTCTGTTCTGACAGTGAAATGTTTGCCATAAATATATGGTCGAAATGATAATTGCCCAGTGTATTGCTGCTAGTTTTTGTTCTGTTGTACTTTTATTACTTTCGCATATTACTTTATGCATAAGCTATTGGAAGTTGGAGCCCATTATGGTTTTGAGTTAAGACCGCTCCACAAGCTTGTTTACTTGCAGTTATTATGCAAAATTCTTTGCTGAAATCTGGATATTGTTATAATGTTGGGCTCATTAAATTTTTTCTTAAGTAATCGGAACTTGTTGACATTGAGGTGTCCATACGAACTCTACGATCTTTTTACATAAATTCGTAGTGTAGCGGGAATGATCCGCGAAATTTTTAATAAATCTCCTATAGTAATTGCAAAATGCAACGAATCTTCTAGCGCTTTCCGCATCATGTGGGACTGGATAATTTTGTATGACATCAAATTTTTGTCATCTGGCAAGATTCCTTTATCAGTACATTTATGACCGAGAAAGGTCACTTCATGCATGAAAAATTAACATTTTTGAGGATGCAATTTAAGATTGTATTTCCTACATTTGTTAAAAACATCTGTTAAATTTTTGAGCATATGTTTTTCGGAACAACCTATAACTATTAAGTCATCCATGTTAAGGAATACTTGAGAAGATTCAAGTCCAGAGAATGCAACCAAAAGGTAATCGCGTGAATATGTGCCATTGCTCGTTGAAAAAGACGTTATATTTCTTGAACTTTCTTTAATTTCAATTTGATGAAAACCTGACATTAAGTAACAACATGTGTATGTCAAGACATGAAAAATACTTTGCTCGGCCTCATCAATTCTAGTTTTTTATTAATTTGACGATAGTATATTACCAATCGCCATTTCTTTTCTTCTGAGCCTTTAAGTGCTTTCTTTGGAACCAGTAAAAGGAGGTATTCAGACACTGATGGTTCGACAATTTTATCGGAGATCAATTTTCTTCAATCTTAACTTTTGTTTATACAAATTATGTGTTGTCATTAATTCGGTTTCAAGTCCGAATACATCACTATACTTGGTGCATAATTCTACTAATTGTGGTTTGAACTGTTTTGGAAAGTTTTTACTTAATTGAGCTATTACTGTTTTTTCCCTGTTTTCCGGAGTGGTTTGAACTACATCGTAGTTCGAAAATGGTTCAAAGTTTAGATTATTTATATTGATTAATTGGTCTTTATTGGTCGTATTTAGTAATCGGACAAATGTATTTGTTGGTGTTGCAACTGTTTTTGCAATGTAAATACCAGGTTGAATTCCCTGATTTGAAATTAATATACTATCTTCACTTGAAATTAGTTCAATTTTTCGGACAACTTCTGATCTTGCTGGTAGTAGTATTGAAAAGTTACCGGAACTGTATGTTATTGAACATAAATTTGGACATTTATATTGTTTGGTCTAATTATAAACCAATCTTCGGACGGTTCTAGGTCCATTTTGCAATTAAAACCTTTAATGAAATCTATGTCCATCTCACGGTATAGCGCAATTTCGATAAGCTATATGAAAATTGTGGTGAATTACATAGTTGTCTGCTTGTAGCTCTATTGGCGCGAGGCCTTTGGATTTGATGACTCCTTGACCAATACCTTGAATGTCTATAGTGTTATTTAGTTGGATGTCTTTAAAAACATCGGAATCTTCTTTTAAAATTGAGATATCTGCACCTGTTTCTAGTAAAAATATCAGTTTCTTTCGTGATTCTACATTATAGAATGAAACAAAAATATTAAGATTGATGTTTATCGAATGAATTTTTTTTAATTTGGTGTATCTAAAGGGGGTTGTTGGTTTTCCGCATTGCCTTGGGCATGCCGGACATTACCGTTTTGTCTGTTGTTGTTGTTATTATTATTAGAAGCGTTGTTTCTCTTGTTGTACTCTCCGTTTTGGTGGTTGCTACCTCTATAGTCACGTCCTCTATTATTGTAATTGTTGTTATAATTGTTATTATTATTATTATTATTATTACGATAGTTGCCTCTGCCTCTGTAATTACCGCGATAGTTATTACCTCGGTGGCCATGTCCTCTCTGAGCATACAATACAGAGCTTGCATTGCCAGTCATTTCTGTACTGCAATGGATATATTTTGTGATGGCTTCATTCATCGTTTTGAATGTGTCTGCTTCAAGTATTGTTTTTAACTTACTATGCTCACAATTTTTGGTCATGACTGAAATGGCTTCTTTGGTGCTGAACGTATCAGCATGTTCGGCCTTTAGCCCTTCATCGATATACGAAGACTCCAATAGTTTTCACAAATTCTCAATTTCGTTTGTGAATTGTGTGGCTGTTTTACCTTTTTGGTAGACATTAGCCATTTTTGCCTTTACTACATCGGATGTTTCACCGACAATTGTAGTCTGCAATTTGGATATAATAGCATATATTGTGGTTTCGTCTTGTATCTTGTACACAGTTTATTTTAGATTTTATTACTTCGATTGCACTTTCTTCGTATGGACCTTTCGTTAGGTTAACCAATTTTATTGCAGTAATAAATCTTTGAAGATGGAGTTTCTTTCCATCGAATTCTGGTATTGCTTGCACAATTTCTTTTATGTATTCCACCACAGCAAAATTATTAGAGATGGACTTCACCTTACTCGAACTAGAAACAGCTCTTCATTACACCAAAGGCCGGACCACCGGGTCAGACCGGATTTCTTATCCTATGTTAAAAAACCTTCCCATTATGGCCAAGCGTAAACTAATAGAGATATACAACACTATGCTCGAAACCGGCACATATCCGCATATGTGGCGTTTAGCGACTATTATCCCCATACCTAAGCCCAATAAACCTCCTCATAAATTAGATAGTTACCGCCCAATCTCTCTGCTTTCATGTCCATCAAAAACTATTGAGAAAATGATTGCTCGCCGTCTGATGTGGTTCATCGACAGACACAACCTACTTTCCCACAATCAAGTCGCTTTTAAGCAACAACAGAACACCACCGATACTCCTGCGCATCCAACACTTCGTGTCAAACGCCCTTTCGACAAAAATCATGTTACCATACTGGTAACCGATTTTGAAAGGGCGTTTGATCGCGTCGGATTGCACGCAGTATTATGCCGGCTCGAACAATGGGGTGTAGGTCCCAGGCTTTATAAGCTTATTAAAGCCTTCATGACTCAACGTACTTTCAAAGTCCGGGTCAACAACAACACATCGGCCACTTACAAATTGCATAACGGCATACCCCAGGGATCACCTCTTTCGGTAGTCCTATTCATTATTGCATTCGACGAAGTAAACTCAATATTGCGTAGATTTAAAAACATAAACTCCTCACTATATGCCGATGACGCCATTATTTTTACTAAAGAAAAAAAGATTAACACTGTTTACAACATCTTCAATAGACTTCTATCTGACTTAGAGGAGTGGGGCACCACATCCGGCGCCACCCTAGCAATTGAAAAATGTAAACTTCTGCACATATGCCGGAAACATAATTGTAACCCACTTAATGTAACATATAAAAACCACAAGGTTAAACAAGAAAATTATTTAAAGATATTAGGCATCACCTTCGACTCTAAATTTACATTTAAAGAGCATTGCCAAATTTTGAAAAAACAATTAAGCAACAGATTAAACATTATTAAATTTCTTAGTTCTAAGTTCAATCACACCCACACCCCCACCCTTATAAACATTACCCGCTCATTCCTATTATTATTATTATATAAAATTGATTACGGGCTGCCAATCTACGGCTTGGCGGCGGCCACCCACCTAAAACAAATAGCACCCATATTCCATGCGGCGCACCGTCGAGCAATCAATGCGTTCCCTACATCTCCAACCAGGTGCATTTTGGCGGGGGCTGGACTACCAAGCATTGAAGAAAGGATAAAGGAAAACACTTTAAAGCTGATACCAAAAATCTACTGTTCCCCCAACCCGCTATTAGTCAAGGACTTTACCAGCTCCCTGAAACAAAGGAAAACATACAAATGCATCTCCACTATCCGACGCTGCGCCCTATACAGCAAAGAACTAGATTTATTCCCTCCTAGGGTATTATCCCGTATGCATCTTGCCCCATCTTGGAGCGAAATACAGCCAGGAATAAACACTTCCTTGCACAAGTTCAGCAAAGATAGTACCAGTAGCCAAACTTTCCAGCAACTATTTCGGATGGAAAAAGAAAAAATGGGCCCCGTCACAACATGGCTCTACACCGATGGGTCAAAAACTCAGGATATGACGTCGTTTGCAGTCGTGAACGAAAACAATATGACACTTTCCTGCGGTCACCTCCCCCAATTCTGATCAGTATTCACTGCTGAAGCATTGGCTATTTCGGAGGCCTGCTCATTGGCAATAAATACCAAAGAAAAATCTATTATTTGTACCGACAGCATGATATCGATCGCAGCATTGTCAAACCCTTACCCCGTCGATCAAACCATCAGGAAAATACGCTGCATAATGGCAAGGCACCCAAAAATCACCATTCTCTGTGTTAAGTTAACCCTCTCAAGTTAACCCTCTGGAGAAACTTCAATCACAGATATCTCGCTATAAACCCGAATTGCACCAAAACTCAACTGCCAACTCTAGCTACCAGGAAGATCGCCACTACATTCACCCGTCTCCGCATAGGACACAGCCAGAAACCCATGGTCATCTACTTGCCGGGAAACCACCTCCGATATGCCATCAGTGCTCAGAGCCATGTACGATGAACCACATATTAAACGAATGCCTGCCAACGGCCAGCTACAAAATATAAACATTCAAAACAACTACCCTTTCCCCTCTACTCAACGACTGCTCCTTGCAAAACATCATTGCGCTAAATAAGTTTGTAAATAAATTTGAATTTAAATTCTAATTATATATAAGTCAACTCGAGTCGAAGGCCTAGGTTAGCACTCGTTAATTAGTATTATGTTTAAGTATTATTATTAAACATAATTTTGTAAATAAATAAATAAAATCTTTTATGTAAGCCCTAGAGGCTGCTGAAGTGTAAACCATTGTGTTGTCAGTTACTGGAGAATTTTCTTCAATCTCTGACGGTTTGATATCAGCTGGCATTGAGTGTGATTTCTCGTCGAATGACGCTGAAGTATTAAGTGAATTTGGGAGGTATATAGTTGTTTTATGTCTATCCGAAATTCGTTGAATAGAGAGCTTAATAGATCAACTGTCTGTGTTACGGCTGACGGCTGGTATTGTAGGAATCTACAAGAATTCTAACGTGTCTTAATTTTGTATCGTTTGATGTTGGTGCACTTTTGTAAGGCACTTGAAAGCTTTATCAAACTCTGCACGTTGTTCTTTAAGAATTGCAACAATTTGTGTCAATTCCATTTATTGTCATATTTTTTATTATTTATTTATCAATGTGGATTTTTTTTAAAATTTTTTTTAAAATTCCGAAACAAACTTTACCTGCGCCCGCTATACACGAACTTGAATTCCAAATTTGGTGTCTCTAGCTCTTATAGTTGCTGAGATCCTTGCGTTCATTCATACGGACGGACAGACGGACGGACGGACAGACAAACGGACATGGCCAAATGGAATTCTCTTTTGATACTGATCAAGAATATATATACTTTATTGGGTCGGAGATGTCTCCTTCTGCATGTTACATACATTTGCATTACATACATTTATGGGTTAAAATGCATACATATTAATGTATACATACAAAATATTCTATATTTTTGCTTTAGATCATTTCAAGATCGTTTGCCTTGCTGGCATATTTCTTTTTAAGGCACCTATTGTGCAACTTATACAGCTTAGTAAAAATGTTAGCACTATTTATACAACAATAATTATTAGCAGTATGGTTATTATCTTTAAGTCGGGTTGTGAAACCTCGACTGTATTTATTACATTAGCGGTTTAATCCGCGACCTTTGAATTATGGTCTAACATTATGGATAACGTCACTAACGATTAATGGGGGATCCGTTTTCGAAATCCCATTACCATTAATTATTCCGAGATCCAGTTTTTGAATGTAAACAAAATTATATAATTTGTCTGACTGTTGCTAATAAAAATAAATTTTATTTTTTTCGGTTAATTTTCAAATCTATATTCGTTTTGTTTATAGTATCTTAACAGGACAGGAAATATTTGGTGTTAAGTAGAGTGCATATGACTGGTTTACAAGATTTGGCTCTAGATAAAACAATACAAAATGTTTTTAGCAGTAAAGCCTAACAGATTTTAGTAGTTTTCAAGCAGCCCTTTCGCGCATCGGCTTGAGTTAGAAATTATAAATAAAGGCAAAAAAAGGCATTGGCATAAATGCAGCCCTTTTGCGTTACTTTGCACCAGTGCAAAGTCGTTGCTCAATCACTTTGAGATTGTCCTCGTGTTGTTGACGCTGCGGTATTTTTTGGTTTTCTTCAGTGGTTGCTGGCGTGCCCCGTACTCAGCTATTGTGAGTGGGCGGGGTCCATCGTTTGGACACACCTCTAAGGCCTCATGCCTTTGCTCAATGGGAGCAGCCTCTTACAGTCCAACGTTGCTCACTTACTATTATTTTGCGATTTAACTTCCAACGTTGGTGCAAGTGGCGGACTGCCTCTCACACTTCGTAAACTTCTGCTGCTGTCCGGGGCCTATGGGCTCAGGCGTTGCCGGTGCTGGTCATCGCACAGGCCATATCAGGATACTTGTTTTTTTTTATATATCCACCAACAATATTGATGGGACTTTCTTTCCAGTTTTGAGGTGAGATGGTGTAAAAGTATGCAGAAAATGAAGGTTTTGTTGCAATAAAAACTGGTCACACTCTGACAGACTGCATGTTTCAAATCCAAGCTGATGAGTCGATGATTTGGTTAGTTTTTTTTAGGTATGACACTTCACTTAGCACATTTTGTAATTTTAATTTTTATGCTTTTGATTGTGCTCTATTGGTGATTTCGAGCGTCTCGGTCTTCAGACCGCTGCCACGGTCGCCATGTAATATATTCTGTTAATATAGGTGTGTATTGTTTATATAATTTCTGTTAGTCATATTTCATATTTCTTGGTTGACCGCATGTGGTCTATATAGTTCTCTTTATTCACTGTTTTGTCTTTTACATTGAATGTCTTAGAGTACTAAAGGCTGCGCAGCTACGCCGCCAGATACGCTGGCGCAGCAGCCGCTTTGGGTTCATTTTATATATGTATGTATATAAGGGAGTATGCTATATGCACACTCGGCACATATGCTGCCCATTGCGTTCTTGTGCGATCATATTACTTTGCACTTTACATATGCTTGGGACTTATGTTATGTAAACATTGCAACAAAGTGATACAATGTGTTTGTTGTACGACACAGAGTTCAGTGTGTATTCGATATGTGTGCATACTACAGTGGTAAGTGAAATAAAGTGTCTTTTTATAGGCGAATGCTCTTTTTACTCCCTGTACCCATAAAATGGGTAAAAAGGGGGTACTAAATCTGTGCAAATGTATGTAACAGGCAGAAGGAGACATCTCCGACCCAATAAAGTATATATATTCTTGATCAGTATCAAAAGAGATTTCGATTTGGCCATGTCCATCTGTCTGTCCGTCTGTTCGTCCGTATGTATGAACGCAAGGATCTCAGCAACTATAAGAGCTAGAGATACCAAATTTGGAATGTATGTTCGTGTATAGCGGGAGCAGGTCAAGTTTATTTTATATTTGAGATATCTGCCCCCGTTCCCCCGCAATTCGATAAAAACCGTTTTAGAGGAACAATTTTCAAGATATAGATTTGAGATTAGGCATGCGCAATACTTTAGTCACTCCTAATCTACTGTCCAAATTTCAAGTCGTTCGGATTATAAACACGGAAGTTATTATCGAAAGAAGATTCTGTGCTTCAGTGCAAGGGGAAGAAGAAGCACAGCCACCACTTAAAATGCCTCGCTTGCGCTGCGCTCGAGATGTCGCTCGTGTGTGTGCGTCTTTTGTGTATGTGTGTTTGTATGTGTAAGTGTACGTAGATGCGATTGGAAATTTTTGACCTGGGTACAGGGAGTTTTGTAGTCGGGTTTACTCGACTATAGCATTCTTACTTGTTAAATAATTATATTCTTTATGATAAGCCGCTTGTTCGAATTGATTCAATTGATGATTTGGGTATCCTTTTAGACCACAATCTTATGTTTGACAAGCATATCTCTTTCACCGCTAATCGTGTCTTTGCTGTCCTGGGTTTCATTAACCATTTGTTTAAAGAATTTAATGATCCCTACATTTTTAAAACTTTTTATACATCTCTTGTTCGACCTATTCTTGAACATCGGTCGTGTATTTGGTGTCCCCAATACAAGGTTCATCAGGATAGAATAGAATCGGTACAAAAACAATTTCTGCTCTTTGCACTCCGGTGTCTTAAATGGAATCCTAATACTCGCTTTCCTTCTTAAAGTAGTAGATTTTTACTTATAAATCTTCCTTCTCTTTCTGAGTGTAGAACCATGCTTGGTGTAATTTTTTTACACAAACTAATTAATGGGGAAATGAATTTTTCTGAATTAATCAACCAAATTAGTTTTGCAGTTCCGATCAGATGTTCTAGAAACTTTCTTCCAATTTCTATCCATAAGCCTTTTCGTATCTTATGTTCTAACAATAACAACCCTTTAGCCTATATGACACGACCTTAATATTAAACTTACCTTAAAATTCCTTGTGAGTTGGTTCTGAAGGCGCCTAGCTGAGGCTACCAGGCGGGGCGCGGGTTGCGGATAACGAACGGCCTTCCGAGGTCAGCTGCGAATAACGAGACCCCTCGTGAATAAGCGGTTTTGGACACACAGCGGGGCGTAAGCAATAACTATCGTACCGACAAGACGCTTGTGTCGCTGTCTTACAAACATAACCTCACACACTCCCCTATACCCACACCATCTACCAACCATCATCCTATCCCCCCACATCTCATCCCGGGCCGGACTAATGTGTCATTTCGACCGTGCTGAGAGTCAGCTTGGCTGGGGGCCCGGGTTAAAAACTAGCGCAGTCGTGAACGTGTGGGCTAAGTGGCGACCGACTGTTCTATCCAGTCTTACGGTACGGTGGATCTCTGCCCGGGTGTACCGCATATTTCTCTGCAACTCGTGGGAACTTTGAGCAAGAAATCGAATATCTCCCGAAACGCACCAGTAGTAGCCTTACGCCGCCGACCAGGACGCCCAAAAGGGCGTGCACTACGGTGAAGGCGGCGCAAGGACCAGCAAGACCGGCCACCGCGCCAATCGCAAAGGCTGCGCAGGAAGCTGTAGAACGCCCCAGCATTTTCCAAGCGGCAGCTGAGCTGCAGCAGTAGCACCTACAACAGCGCCCACCCATCATCGCGCGTTGTACGCGTCGATCGCGAAGAAGGTGAAGGTGGCTGTGTTGCCCGTGGACTCTCTCTCTATGACACCTGGGCATCGACTGCACCGATGAAGGTGAAGGTTAGCCGATTAGCTGATGAGCGCAACGCCGAGGCTCGATTCATAATGTCTTTATTTGAAAGGAAATATACGACGATTCTAAAGCCAATGGTGTATTAATATTGTAATGTTGACAATATTGTGTTTTTAATAAGTAAATTATTCGACCACTATTCTTAACATAGTTTTGCAACTTCGTATAAACTTTTAACATAAAGTTCAGCAGAGTTCCGCATGGTGACTATAAATGGAAGATTCTGTAAACATTCCTTAAGCTATTCCAAAAATAAAAATCTGCCACCCCGGTTTTTATCAATGAAACAATGAACGCCCCTGACATCAAAAAAACGCAAAATGAGTACGGAGCGCGCTGCATGGTCGTAGTCGGCAAGAAGCATGCAGTTCAGAACCCTTTTAACGCCAAATTTTACTTTTCACTTTGAACCATATAAGATATTGCAAACATTTAAAAAGCGTTTTATTGTGGATTTCCGTAGATTTTAAATAAGTGAAAGATTTTTAAAATCGGAAAAGCAATTATTTATGAAAAATATCATGTTTCCAATGCATTTCTATGGTGTAAATTCCTATAAAAAGAAACTTCAACTTTGACCAAATCTTCAGAAGAATTCTTCAGTCAGATTCCAGATACAGATCTTACACTCATTTCAAAGCTACCAAAAATCCCTGTTAAATACCTTTTATTTTGACAATATCTTGTTTCGTTCAGAAAATATGATTTTTGCAAATTGAAATGACAAAAGGCGCCACTGTGCAGCGGCAGACCTGGCCGAGGACGAAGACCTGGCAGAGGTAACACTCGAGCCCGGTGCAGTAGAGGCCATGGATCTGGAGGAGGAGTTGGAGGACGGCGCTCCAATGTCATCCAAGGAGCTTGACCTGGAACTTCGCGGTCGGGCGAAAAGGGGCGAAGCCGACGTCACTTTGACGAGCGGAGGCAAGGGGGGCACATCTCAGCCCGAATCGCCAGGAACTGTGAAGCCCACAGTCCGCTGATGACGACGCCAGTCATCAGCACCGGGCTGGCCCAGGTGAACATCCACCGATGGAAGGCGGCTTCGGCCGTCCTAGCAAGGATGTTCACCAAACAACACCTTGGGCTAGCCCTAATACAGGAGCCGTGGTTCAAACATTGCACAAAAGACACAAGGGACTCAAAGGTACTACATGACCATAGCAGCGAATCTCCAAGAACTTGCATAATGGTAAGGAAAGGCACTAATTACACTGTCCTTTCAGAAATCCTGACCCGGGACTGCGTCCCAATCACAGTCCGGGCGATAGGATATTAGCGTAGCTACTCGTAATCCTAGGAAAATGAACTTGAAACTTTATAAGGAAAACTTATCGCTCGAGCTAACTAGTGAAGTGGCTGGTACACCCAAACACCCACTAGAGCTTAGGAGATATGTTAATAGTATCAATAGAAGCATGTTACATGCCTTTGAAGGAAGTTGTCCCCTAGGTAAACAACATAGGGAAAAAGATGGCCCATGGTGGAGCGATCGCCTTGAAAAGCTATACGTTACCACCCATCAACTCCTCAATAGAGCGAAGAGGAATGACACCTATGATCTTTACCGTCAGAGTCTTACCTAACAAGGAGTTAAGGAAGGCTAAATGGAAGAACTCCAGAGACACAGCATTATATGAGGAAAGCTGTTGACAAAAAGGAAGTGGCTATCTGCGCCTTCATAGATATAGAGGGCGCTTCGATAACACGTCCCATGACGCTGTTCAGGCATCCCTGCGTCGGAATGGGGTAGATATGGTGATTAGCAGATGGATTAATTAACTGCTTAGAACCAGGCCACAGCAACAGTGGGGGCACTGTTACAGTCACAACCAAGAGAGGGTGAGAACTACTGGGTAGGCAAAGGTGTACAATCCCAAGGGTACGCCGATGATATAGTCATCATAGCCCAAAGCAAGTTTGAGGAATCACCCTGCAATATAATCCAACTTGGATTAAAGACGACATACTGCTGGTGTAAGGAGGTTGGTCTCAACCTGAACCCTTCCAAAACAGTCATAGTCCCCTTCACAAGAAGGTACAAATTGCTGAATATGAAGCAAATAATACTAGCAGGAACTCCCTTAGAAGCTAGCAGGGATGTTAAATACCTAGGAATTACCCTTGATAGCAAATTAAACCTTGCATCACATTTAAAGAGCACAGTAGATAAGTGCTCTAGGGCACTATATACCTGCCGAAGTATAGCCGGAAAATCGTGGGGCACAGCGCCCCGTATAATAAGATGGCTATATCTTATGATAGTTAGGTCGATAATCACGTATGGGGTCATCGCCTGGGGGGACAGAGCACAGCTCGTCACCGTGCAAAAGCAGCTAAAAAACTGCAGAGAATGGCCTGCGTCTGTAACACGGGAGCTATGTATACCTGTCCGACAGCGGCCTTAGAAGTCTTAATGGAGCTAATTCCACTCAATCACTCGATTGAGCTCCAACGAAAGAGAACCCTTCTTATAATATAGGATTATAGGAGTGGGTAAGCATGGTATCAGCAGGGAAGATGCTATCAGATTAGAAAGAGAACTCCCCCTACTTATGCAACCGGTGGATGAAATGACTGCCGAGCAATCAGCAATTAGCGCTTTAAGCAGCTCAAAAATCACATCGAAGTTGGTTTGAGAAGTGCGAACGAAATTAAACCAACTAGGCAGCAACAATAGGCTTGCCCTCAGATGGATCCCAGGGCACAAAGATATACCCGGGAATGATGCAGCGGATGAAATAGCAAAAATAGGAGCGAGAAAACCTCTTGTAGGTCCAGAACCCTTTTTGTCATAGGAAGACACATAATACGAGAACACCTTAGGATAGAAAATAACAACAGAAGGCAGTCAAGCTGGTGAAATGCTCCAGGCCTAAGACAGGCCAAGTCACTCTTAGGAAGCTATGATCTTAAAAGATTCAAGCAACTAATACCATTGGGGAAGAACTTAGAATAGTCACCGGCCTTTTAACAGGGCACTGTAGACTGAGAAACCACCTCAGCAAGCTGGGAATTGTAGGTAACAGGACATGCAGATTCTGTGAAATGAAATCTGGAACGTCATCACACATACTAACAGATTCCACTGCCCTTGACAGAAGAAGAAACAGGCAACTGGGTGGGTTTTTCTTCAGACAATCGAAGAAATCCAAGATCCTTGCATTCATGCAGGAAATAGGGTTAATGAGTGAGCTTAAGGCTCAGAAGGGGGCACAATAAATCTCATAGGTCGCAGTGCAACGCCCGCCATCACTAATAATAATAATAACATCTGTTTGCAATTTAAATTGAAATCCTCTAATGACACGAGAAGTAAATTCCAAATGGTTAGTGGTAGTAGATCTATATTTCACAAGCCCGTGATGGCAGGCTTAAATTACAGATAATTATTAATTTCTCAAAAATCTTGGGAATAGCAGACATCTTAGAAATACCTCTATAGTTCTCAACATAAGATTTGTTTCCTTTTTTATGAAGAGGAATCATAAATGATTCTTTTTGTTAGGGACAGAGCACAACTATAAGGACAGTTTAGAAAGAATAAATAATGGCTTAAAACCACCTTCAGCACAGTACCTAAGCATTGCATCTTGGTACTCTATCAGGTCCCTGTGAAAATACGGGCTTGACAGTCTTTAGATCACATAATAGAAGCGAACTTTCAGTGATTAAAGGCACAAAAATGCTGTTGGAGTTATTTGATACAATTGATACAGTTGAGGGAAGTGTTGACAGCCCACGCTTCGCATTCACAAGGTTATGAAACCTTTAAGGATCAGAAACTGTAAACTACAGTTTCTAAGGTAATTATTATAACAATGTATATTTGTACAGAGATGTTAGATTGGGCAAGCAAGTAGCAAGAGAAATCCAAGAAAGCGCCAGATGGCCTTTAAATCACGTAGAAGCAAACTTTCAGTGATTAAAGGCCCAAAAATGCAATTTGAGGTAGTTATAATACACCTCTTGCGGTCTCTTATAGTTCAATGGACTAACATCCTCCCTCTCAATTGACTAGCAGAATGTGGAGGTCCTTGTGGTAAACTTGGTAATCTTTACTTAAATAGCTTAACTTTTCCCTTCGATGTCGTCGTTTTCCTAAAACATGGCTATGGCCCGATGTCCTTAAATCTGAAATTCTTTCTAACAAATTCTCTATATATAGAAAAGATCGTACTCCTCGTCGTTTTGGTGGTGTTCTTATTGTTGTTGACGCTGATTTATCATCGTAGCTTGTAATAATCGATAATTATAGAGATATTGAATTTGTTGCTGTAAAATTGTGTATCTCCAGTATTTGCTTTTTTGTTCCGATATTTCCTTATATTCTTTGCATGCTTCAGCCACACAATCTGTCTTCTCTATGGTTTCTGAGCGTGATTTTCTTGTAGTTCTTGGTGACTTTAATATTACCGGAGCTACCTGGATTTCAAGTCCGGATTTTAACGCATTGACTCCCACATCTCAGCCCGATTTTATTGAGAGTTTATTTGGGATGTCATTGTGTAAAATTAATGATGTCCCAAATTCTTTACATAAAATGCTTGATCTTGTTTTTGTCTTTGATTCCTTCTTCTATTCTGTCTCCCGTACTGAACCTATATCCATTCCTAAAGATCCTTATCATCCAAACTTGGAGGTGTTGATTGACTTACCAGCCAGGCTGTCAAGCCCAGGTAGAAAACCTTCAAAGCGAGTTCGTCAATTTCGGAAAACCGATTTTACTAAACTCAGCTACTATCACAGGCTGACTGGTCCCGGCTGTACATGTGTAGAGACATGGATTGTGCAATCAAGTATTTTTTATCTACCTTAAATTCATTATTTGATTCCTGTGTCCCGTTTTGTAACACTTGTAGGTCTAACAAACCTGTGTGGCTTACACGTGATTTAAAAACCTAAAAAATAGAAAGTCGAGATTTTGCAAAAAGTTCAAGGAATCTGGCTCTTCCTTGGATTTCTCTCGCTATTTGATTGCCCGATCTAACTTCTCTGCACTTAATATACTCTGTTATAACAACTACACTGTTGGTTACAGATTCAGTGGGATCCTAACGTCATCAACACTTCCATCAACTGTATTTATCGAAAGAAAAAACAGCTGACTCAGATCGGGCTATCACCGATTTTTTTGCTGAGTTTTTTCAAACGACTTATAGTTAACAAACTTATCAATTGGTTTCGCCTTATCCTTATCATGTAAATAGCTTCAAGTGCATTTTTTGGCCTTTAATCACTGAAAGTTCGCTTCTACGTGATTTGAAGGCCATTAAGCCCTCATTTTCACCGGGACCTGATGGATTACCAATCTGCGTGCTCAGGTACTGTTCTGAAGGTATATTTAAGCCATTATTTATTCTTTTTAAACTGTCCTTATAGTTGTGCTCTTTCCCCAACATCTGGAAAGAATCATTTATTATTCCTCTCCATAAAAAATGAAACAAGTCAAATATTGAGAACTTAAGAGGTATTTCTAGGTTGTCTGCTATTCCTAAGATTTTAAAAAAATTAATAACTTCTCGACTCTAATATTTATGTAGATCCATAATTTCACCCTGCCAGCACGGGCTTGTGAAATATAGATCTACTACCACTAACTTATTGGAACTTATTTCTTTTGTCATTAAGGGATTTCAATCTAAAATGTAAACAGATGTTATTTACACTGATTTCAGTAAGGCTTTTGACTCGGTTAATCATTCTCTTTTACTTCACAAACTTCATCTTCTGGGATTTCCAAATAACTTAATTCTTTGGATCTCCAACTATTTAACTCTTCGAACCCAAAAGGTTTATTTCAAAGGCTTATGGGACCCATATACAAGGCACAGTTGCCCAACTTGAATGAGTTTTTCGGTTGCGGCGACCGGTTGCAATGTGTTTGGTACGGCTGCAACAATGTTGTGCCAACTACATTCTGTATCAAAACCTTTTGTTACGAGCAGCGAGTTGCCGCAACTGGTTGTGGCGTATTTGGGCAACGCACAACTCGATGGACACAACTCGTGGGCGTTTCCTTTTGGTTTTGTACTTTCTTGCTACTGTTTTCCCTGATTGCCTGGTTCAGATGTTGTTCGTTGTATGCAAAAGATTCGATGACCTCTATCTTCATGATCGGGGTGGTTTTGTTATAGTTGTTCTATAGTTGTGCATAGTTGTGTACATCTTTGTGAGCGTCTCCCTTTCGTTTTGTACTTTCATGCTGCTGTTTTTTCCGATCGCCTGGTTCTTGGCTATGTTGTGCGAAACATTTGAAGATATTTTGCTGTCGCTCATAAGCGGCGTTGTTAAGCAGAAAATAGTGAAATTAATGACAATTCAGATTTTCGTTTCGTTGTTATTATTAATAAAATTCAAAACTTTAAATTATTTATATCAATTTTTGTATTTTTGTTAAATTAATATATTTAAATAAGCCAGTTGATTACAATATTTAGTTTATCAATTCGGCATTTGCATTGCGCCACGAAGTTGGCTGATCTGGTTGCAGCGTATGCGGCAAAGACCAAATTTGAGAGACAACTGGTTGCTGCAACCAATTGTGCTAAAATTGCCCCGTGTTTGTCTCTAAGTCTGTTCAAGTTACTTCCGAGATTCACAAGAAAATTATTTTGACCCCTTTTTATTTCTACTGATTTTCTATCTGGTCAAAGGTTGCAAACTGATCTTGATAGTTTTCAAGCCTGGTGTCGGGGAAATTTGTTAAATCTTAATTGTGGTAGGTGTAACGAATGCCCTTTTTTAAATAATTACGATAAGCCGATTTTTCGAATTGACTCGATTGATGATTTGGATATCCTTTTCCAAGCTTAAGTTTGACAAGCATATCATTTCAACGGCTAATCGTGCCTTTGGTGTCCTGGGTTTCATTAAGCGTTGGTCGAAAGAATTTAACGATCCCTACATTACTAAAACTCTTTATACTTCTCTCGTGCGTCCTATTCTTGAATATGGTTCTTGTATTTGGTGTCCCCAATACAAGGTTCATCAGGATAGAATAGTTTCGGTACCAAAACAATTTCTGCTCTTTGCACTCCGGGGTCTTAAATGGCATCCTAATACTCGCTTGTCTTCTTAAAGTAGTCGACTTTTACTAATAAATCTTCCTTCTCTTTCTAAGTCTTTTTTACTCAGAACTTCACTTGTATGTTATCTGTGTAATCTATTGTTACTTCTTGGGTATTGCTTTAATTGATGTAGAATTTTTATTTAGTTTGTACTTATTTATCTGTACGAGATCTTCGTTACCTCACGTAATGCGGCACGCCCCTCGGTCTGTTGGGCGGGAGGTGGGTTTCATTTCGTTGCAAGCCCGTGCTTGGTGTCGTTGGACTACTTGAATTCCCGTTTTAGTACATCAACGTCCAAGAGAAGAGGGAACTAAAATCGCAGACAAATTTTTCTGTTTTACAGTATATTCATTAATAATTAACAAATAAAACAAAACAAATTTTTTGTGTGACACATTATTACACAGCCGGCAACAAAGTGTACGGCCAGAACAGTGTTGCGGTGTGGGATGGTAAAGATCTATCACCAATGTTATAGTCAAATCTGGGTGTCAAACAGGGCTGTTTCCTAAGTCCACTACTGTTCGCCCTGTATGTCGATGACATCGTGTCCGCGTTACCAGATGGAGTCCAGTTGCGCGCGTAACGACTCAAAGTGGTTATGTACGCGGACAACATGGTCCTATTATCGGGTAATGCCAAGTCACTTCAAGACATGATTGATTCCTTGCACGACTGTTGCCAAGCATGGGGCCTCCAAGTCAACTGTCAAAAATCCAAGGTAATAGTGGTAAAGGCCAACCGCGTTCGCTGTGCACGAGAGAATTCATGGTGTTTAAATGGCACACAGCTAGATGTTGATAAGGAGCACAAATATCTGGGAGTAATTATAACATCGAATATGTCTTTTAAAAAACACATAGAGAAAAAGTTGAAAGACTCAAAGGCAGCGCTCACCTCCACCTGGAAACAAATAATTGGCAAGAGACAGGTAAACCGTAGCCTGAAATTCAAGTTGTTTCTCACTACAGCAAGAGCAAATATGTGCAATGCGGCACAAGTATGGGGTCACTTTTAGTTAGAACATGTATACAAGCTACTCCGATTTCACAAAAAAAATATTCCGACTCACATCTTACCTCCCCGATTACGCTATTCACCTGGGAACTGGCCTATCCACCATGTACACATATACCCTCAATCTGCACCTAGACTATATCATCAAAGTTATGAATATGCCAAGCGCACGGCTAGCAAAAATCGTTGCAGCTTACCTGCTATGCCACAAATCACAATTTTTCGCGAAATGGGAGTCTTTGGCATCGCAGCTAAACGTCACCCTGCACTTTATGGAACCCAGCAAGTGAAACCTAAGCCATACAGCAATTCTGCAGAACCTAGATGTCACAAATAGAAACGATTCCGAGACACGGGCGGGAAATATCAGCACACGGTCAACCTACAAAGTGTTAAGCTGCGACCAAGGTTAATTAAACTACTCTAAGGACGACCACAACATTCAAACAATTTCAGTCATATGTAAGGCAAGAACTGAAGACTTAAATCCAAATTTTCTACCTTATAGAGTAGGTTCAGACGTATTCTCGCTTTGCAACACTCAGGAGCGGGAAGATATCATGCATTTTATGGGGCGATGCTACATTGTGGACGAAATTAGGGTACAACACTGAAACAACTCACACATGGATACACAGAACTATGTCGCCCTTCTGAACAATCCCCCAAACTGGCAAAAACTGGCCGATTTTCTATTGAATTATAAATAATTTTCCATATTGCTAACTTATAGTTGAGAGTTTTTGAAGGCACAGAAATTTGCACCAGGCTGACGGCATATGCCAAGCCTTACACTTTTTTTTCCATCATTGTATTTTTTCACCTAATATATATTACTGCCATTATGTCAATGGAAAATAAATCTTATTACTACTAATTACTAAGTACTAGTGCTAACATTCCGGTCGAAGTAACTGGTCAATCAACCAATGCTATGGTTCCATTGGAGGCTACTGCTATGGATACAAGACCATCGTAGGTGTTCCACCACGGAAACAAATCTTTGTTTATAGGCTTGCCCCTGATGCTACATTTAATAATGTCAAAGCCTTTATACAGGAAAAATTTAAATTTGCTTATCTTCGGGAAATGTCGTCCTTTAAAACAAACGTTCCAGCCGAACACTTCAACTATATTTGTTGCAAGGAATTCTGGCCTAAATAATTAGTTATTAAAGAAAACACAACAGAAAAAATGGCCTCGGATTTAACTTCCCTTATCCGGTGTTAGTCTAATCTTCCCCTTGTGTCCTCTGATTGCACAAAAAACTAACATAGTACCTGTTACTTGGCTATCTGAATATTATAGCTCCTTGTAGAAAACTTAGGAAGACTTATTGATTTATCTTCGGAGGTATTAATAACCCATAGTTCTATAGACACTTGCGGTGTTTGCCTTTTCTTCTTCTTATATTCCACCGTCAGATTTTTCTATATATTCTTCACATGCTAGCAAAATCTGTAGCTATTGAATTTGTTGCTGTAAAATTGTGTATCTCCGGTGTTTGTTTTTTTATCACTTGTTCTTATATTCCGCCTTCTTCCGATATTTCCTTATATTATTTGCATGCTTCTGCTATACAATCTGTCTCCTCTATGGTTTCTAATCGTTTTTTTTTCTTGTAGTTCTTGGTGATTTTAATATTGCCGGAACTACCTGGATTTCAAGTCCTGACTCCAGCGTGTTGACTTCCACATCTCAGCACGATTTTATTGATCATTTATTTGGGATGTCATTGTATCAAATCAATGGTATCCCAAATTTTTTACATAAAATGCTTGATCTTATTTTTGTTTGGATCACTCCTTCTTATGTCTCCCGTACTGACCCTATATCCATTCCTGAAGATCTCCATCACCCAACTTTGGAGGTGTTGATTACCAGCCAAAGTGTCAAGCCCAGGTAGTAAACCTGCAGAGCGAGTTCGTCAATTTCGGAAAACCGATTTTACTGACTGGTCTCAGCTTAACTTGTGTAGAGACATGGATAGAGCAATTCAATTTTTTTACTCTACCTTAAACTCTTTCTTTGATACGTGTGTGTGGCTTACGCGGTATTTAATAAACTTAAAAAATAGAAAGGTGAGTTTGTACAAGAAGTTTAAGGAATCTGACTCTTTCTTAGATTTCTCTCGCTGCTTGCTTGCCCAATCTAGCTTCTCTGTACTTAATAGACATTGCTATAATAACAACTTAGAAGCTGTAGGTTACAGTTTCAGCGGGATCCTAAAAGGTTTTATAGCTTCGTTAACACTTCCATCAACCGTATTTTTCGAAAAACACAACAGCTGACTCTGATCCGGCAATTGGCGATCTTTATGCTGAGTTTTTCAAACGACTTAGTTCACAACCTTATCAAATGGTTTCGCCTTATCCTTTTCATGTAAATAACTCCAATTGTATTTTTGGACCATTAATAATTGAAAGTACGCTTCTACGTGATTTGAAGGCCATTAAGCCCTCATTTTCACCGGGACCTGTTGGAGTACCAAGCTGCGTGATCAGGTACTGTACTGAAGTTATTTTAAAGCCATTATTAATTATTTTTAAACTGTCCGTGGAGTTGTGCTCTTTTCCTAACATCTGGAAAGAATCATTTATTATTCCTCTCCATAAAAACGAAACAAGTCTAACGTCGAGAGTTATAGAGGAATTTCAAAGTTGTCTGCTATTCCTAAGATTTTTAAGAAATTAATAACTTGTCAACTTCAACATCTGTGTATATCCATAATTTCACCCTGCCAGCACGGGCTTATGAAATGTAGATCTACTACCACTAACTTATTGGAACTTATTTCTTTTGTCATTAAGGAATTTCAATCTAAAATGCAAACAGATGTTATTTACACTGATTTCAGTAAGGCTTTTGACTCGGTTAATCATTCTCTTTTACTTCACAAACTTCATCTTCTGGGATTTCCAAATAACTTAATTCTTTGGATCTCCAACTATTTAACTCTTTGAACCCAAAAGGTTTATTTCAAAGGCTTATGGGACCCATATACAAGGCACAGTTGCCCAACTTGAATGAGTTTTTCGGTTGCGGCGACCGGTTGCAATGTGTTTGGTACGGCTGCAACAATGTTGTGCCAACTACATTCTGTATCAAAACCTTTTGTTACGAGCAGCGAGTTGTCGCAACTGGTTGTGGCGTATTTGGGCAACGCACAACTCGATGGACACAACTCGTGGGCGTTTCCTTTTGGTTTTGTACTTTCTTGCTACTGTTTTCCCTGATTGCCTGGTTCAGATGTTGTTCGTTGTATGCAAAAGATTCGATGACCTCTATCTTCATGATCGGGGTGGTTTTGTTATAGTTGTTCTATAGTTGTGCATAGTTGTGTACATCTTTGTGAGCGTCTCCCTTTCGTTTTGTACTTTCATGCCGCTGTTTTTTCCGATCGCCTGGTTCTTGGCTATGTTGTGCGAAACACTTGAAGATATTTTGCTGTCGCTCATAAGCGGCGTTGTTAAGCAGAAAATAGTGAAATTAATGACAATTCAGATTTTCGTTTCGTTGTTATTATTAACAAAATTCTAAATTTTATATTATTTATCTCAATTTTTGTATTTTTATTAAATTAATATATTTAAATAAGCCAGTTGATTACAATATTTAGTTTATAAATTGTTTATTGGGTTTCATTAAGCGTCGGTCGAAACAATTTAACGATCCCTACATTACTAAAACTCTTTATACTTCCCTCGTGCGTCCCATTCTTGAATATGGGTCTTGTATTTGGTGTCCCCAATACAGGGTTCATCAGGATAGAATAGAATCGGAACAAAAAAATTTCTGCTCTTTGCACTTCGGGGTCTAACTTGATTGCCAATACTCGCTTGCCTTCTTATCGTAGTAGACTTTTACTAATAAACATGACTACTCTTTCTGATCGTAGAACCATGCTTGGTGTAATTTTCTTACACAAACTAATAAATGGGGAAATTGATTCTTCTAAATTAATCAGCCAAATTAGGTTTGCAGTTCCGAACAGATGTTCTAGAAACTTTCTTCCACTTTCTTTTAAATTTTTTAGTTCTAATTATGCTAATGGTCTTTTGGATCTTATGCTCTAACTATGACAATCTTTTCCATCTAGTAAGAAATGCTACTTCAATTTCTACTCTTAGAACTTTACTCTTACGTTATTTATGTAATCCTTAGGGATTTTTTGTAAATTTTTTTTATATTGAGTTTGTATTTTTATGACCGCGATCTTTCGCTACCGTACATTATACGGCGCCCCTCGGTCGGTTGGGCGAGAGGTGGGTTGTCTGCTATTCCTAAGATTTTTGAGAAATTAATAACTTCTCAACTTCAACATTATAGATCTACTACCACTAACCTATTGGAATTTACTTCACTTGTCGTTAAGGGATTTCAATCTAAAATGCAAACAGATGTTATTTACACTGATTTCAGCAAGGCTTTTGACTCTGTTAATCATTCTCTTTTATTTCACAAACTTTATCTTCTGGGATTTCCAAATAACTTAATTCTTTGGATCTCTAACTACTTAACTCTTAGAACCCAAAAGGTTTATTTCAATGGCTTAATCTCTAAGTCTGTTCAAGTTACTTCCGGAGTACCTGTAGTGTGTTTATGCATTAATCAACACCCTGTATTTAAATGCATAAATATGCGACACTCTGGTGCATATAATAAAACACATAAAGCTTGCCCCTGATACTACATCTGATGATGTGAAGGCCTTTATACAGGCTAAATCTAAAGCACACATTACGGTGGAAAAGTTAAAATTCACGTATTCTCGGGAAATATCGTCATTTAAAATAAGTGTTCCGGCAGAGTATTTTAACAACATTTGTTGCAAAGAATTCTGGCCGGACCACTTAGTTGTTAAGGAATATACGGCAAAAAAGAAAAATCGGCCTCCGATTTCACTTCCTTCCTCCGGTGGTAGTTCTAACCCACATATTGTAGTATCTGATAGTTCAAAAAACTAACATCCTCCCTCTCATTGGGCTATCAGAATGTAAGAGGTCTTTGTAGTAAACTTAGTAATCTTTATCTAAATAGCCTAACTTTTCCTTTCCATGTCGTTGCCTTTTCTGAAACATGGCTAAGGCCCGACATTCTTAATTCTGAAATTCTTTCTAATAAATTCTCTATATATAGAAAAGATCGCACTACTCGTCGTGGTGGTGGTGTACTTATTGCTGTTGACGTTGATTTGTCATCTGAGATAGTAATAACCGATAGCTCTGTAGATATTGAATTTATTGCTGATAAAGTTAGTTTTTGTGGTGTTTGTTTTTTTATTACTTGTTCGTATATACCACCTTCCTCAGATTTCTCTAATTATTCCTCGCATGCTTCTGCTATACATTCTGTCTCATCTATGCTTTCTGATCGTGATTTTCTTGTAGTTCTTGGTGATTTTAATATTGCCGGAACTACCTGGATTTCTAGTCCTGACTCCAGCGTGTTGACACCCACGATTCAGCATGATTTTACTGATAGTTTATTTGGGATGTCATTGTGTCAAATCAATGGTATCCCAAATTATTTACATAAAATGCTTGATCTTATTTTTGTCTTGGATTCCTCCCTATATACCTATATCCTATCTCCCGGACTATACCTATATCCATTCCTGAAGATCCTTATCACCCATCTTTGGAAGTGTTAATTGACTTACCAGCCAGGATGCCAAGCCCAGGCAGAAAATTTGCAGAGCGAGTTCGTCAATTTCGGAAAACCGATTTTCTAAACTTGCTCTGCTCCTATCCCAGACTGACTGGTCCCAGCTGTACATGTGTAGAGATATGGATTGTGCAATCGAATATTTTTATTTAACTTTAAATTCATTAATTGATTCCTGTGTTCCATTTTGTAACCCACGTAGGTCTAACAAACCTGCGTGGTTTACACGGGACTTAACTAACTTAAAAAATAGAAAGTCGAGATTGTACAAAAAGTTCAAGGAATCTGGCTCTTTCTTGGATTTTTCGCGCTATTTGATTGCCCGATCTAACTTCTCTGTACTTAATATACACTGTTATAACAACTACCTCAGAAGCTGTAGGTTACAGTTTCAGCGGGATCCTAAAAGGTTTTATAAATTCGTTAATGCGAAGCGTAGGTCATCAACACTTCCATCAACTGTATTTTTCGAAAAAAGACAGCTGACTCAGATCAGGCTATTGCCGATCTTTTTGCCGAATTTTTTCAAACGACTTATAGTTCACAACCTTATCATATGGTTTCGCCTTATCCTTATCATGTAAATAACTCCAATTGCATTTTTGGACCTTTAATAACTGAAAGTTCGCTTCTACGTTATTTAAAGGCCATAAAGCCCGTATTTTCACCGGGACCTGATGGAGTACCAAGCTGTGTGCTTAGGTACTGTGCTGAAGGTATTTAAAAGCCACTATTTTTATACTATGTTCCCGAAGGGCAAGTAGTATATTGGGTTTGCGAAATGTCCGTCTGTCCGTATGAACGCAATTTTTTTGCCTTTATCTTTGAGCTAGAGCAACCAAACTTGGTACACATGTTGGTATATATCGTCAATTTATGAAGTGTCGAGATCGATATCCCCAAAACACGTTTTTCAAGGGGTATATCTCCTACAGTTTCAAAGTTAGAGTTACCTAATTTTGCATACAGACTAATGTTGACCACCTGGATAAATCTGCACCAAAAAATTTTTGACCCCCACACCCCCTCCCCCACAAAAGAGCAAAATCTATATCTCCCACACCTGTACAGTTTTTTTCGCGTCTCTTTCTGACCACACAAATAACCAAATTATATAGGACTGGGAACATAGTATTCTGCAGTCGGATGCGTCCGACTGCAACGTTCTTACTTGTTTAATTTTAAACTGTCCGTGGAGTTGTGCTCTTTCCCCAACATTTGGAAAGAATCATTTATTATTCCTCTCCATAAAAAAGGAAACAAATCTAATGTTGAGAACTTAAGAGGTATTTCTAAGTTGTCTGCTATTCCTAAGATTTCTGATAAATTAATAGCTTCTCAACTTCAACATTTATGTAGATCTATAATTTCACCCTGCCAGCATGGGTTTGTAAAATATAGATCTACTACCACTAACCTATTGGAATTCACTTCTCTTGTAATTAAGGGATTCCAATCTAAAATGCAAACAGATGTTATTTACACTGATTTCAGTAAGGCTTTTGGCTCTGTTAATCATTCTCTTTTACTTCACAAACTTCATCTTCTGAGATTTCCAAATAACTTAATTCTTTGGATCTCCAATTATTTAACTCTTAGAACCCAAAAGTGTATTTCAAAGGCTTAGTCTCTAAGTCTGTTCAAGTTACTTGCGGAGTTCCACAAAGAAGTCATCTTGGCCCCTTATTATTTACTCTGTTCATAAATGACCTTCCTTCTGTTGTAAATCACTCCCGGGTGCTGATGTATGCCGACGATGTTAAAATTTGTCTGTCATCTACTGATTTCATATCTGGCCAAAAGTTGCAAACTGATCTTGATAGTTTTCAAGCCTGGTGTCGGGTAAATTTATTAAATCTTAATTGTGGCAAGTGTAACGTAATGTCCTTTTACAGGCGAATGCCCTTTCTTAATAATTATATTCTTAATGGTAAGCCGCTTGCTCGAATTGAGTCGGTTGATAATTTGGGTATCCTCTTAGATCCCAAGCTTAAGTTTGACAAGCATATCTTTTCCACTGCTAATCGTGCCTTTGGTGTCCTGGGTTTCATTAAGCGTTGGTCGAAGGAATTTAACGATCCCTACATTACTAAAACTCCTTATACTTCTCTTGTCCGACCTATTCTTGAATATGGTTCTTGTATTTGGTGTCCCCAATACAAGGTTCATCAGGATAGATTAGAGTCGGTACAAAAACAATTTCTGCTCTTTGCACTCCGGGGTCTTAACTGGAATACTAATACTCGCTTGCCTTCTTATCGTAGTAGACTTTTATTAATAAATCTTCCTTCTCTTTCTGATCGTAGAACCATGCTGGGTGTAATTTCCTTACACAAACTAATTAATGGGGAAATTGATTCTTTTGAATTAATCAGCCAAATTAGTTTTGCAGTTCCGATCAGATGTTCTAGAAACTTTCTTCCACTTTCTCTTCAAGCTTGTAGTTCTAAGTATGCTATTCAAAACCCCTTTCGAGTCTTATGCTATAACTATAACAATCTTTTCCATCTAATAAGTAATGCTACTTCAATTTCTACACTTAAAACTTTACTCTTACGTAATTTATGTAATCCTTAGGAACTTTTGTATAATGTTATTGTTGTATTTGCATGCACGCGATCTTTCGCTACCGTACGTTATGCGGCGTGGCCCTCGGTCGGTTGGGCGGGAGGTGGGTTGCATTTATGCTTGGGTCCGCGCGTTAACAAACCCGGTCGGTCGGTCGGTTGGGCTGGACGTGGGTTGCATTTCGTTGCAAGCCCGTGCTTGGTGTCGTTGAACCACTTGAATTCCTATTTTTGTACATCAACGTCCAAGAGAAGAGGGAACTAAAATCGCAGACAAATTTTTCTGTTTTACAGTATATTCATTAATAATTAACAAATAAAACAAAACAAATTTTTTGTGTGACACATTATTACACAGCCGGCAACAAAGTGTACGGCCAGAACAGTGTTGCGGTGTGGGATGGTAAAGATCTATCACCAATGTTATAGTCAAATCTGGGTGTCAAACAGGGCTGTTTCCTAAGTCCACTACTGTTCGCCCTGTATGTCGATGACATCGTGTCCGCGTTACCAGATGGAGTCCAGTTGCGCGCGTAACGACTCAAAGTGGTTATGTACGCGGACAACATGGTCCTATTATCGGGTAATGCCAAGTCACTTCAAGACATGATTGATTCCTTGCACGACTGTTGCCAAGCATGGGGCCTCCAAGTCAACTGTCAAAAATCCAAGGTAATAGTGGTAAAGGCCAACCGCGTTCGCTGTGCACGAGAGAATTCATGGTGTTTAAATGGCACACAGCTAGATGTTGATAAGGAGCACAAATATCTGGGAGTAATTATAACATCGAATATGTCTTTTAAAAAACACATAGAGAAAAAGTTGAAAGACTCAAAGGCAGCGCTCACCTCCACCTGGAAACAAATAATTGGCAAGAGACAGGTAAACCGTAGCCTGAAATTCAAGTTGTTTCTCACTACAGCAAGAGCAAATATGTGCAATGCGGCACAAGTATGGGGTCACTTTTAGTTAGAACATGTATACAAGCTACTCCGATTTCACAAAAAAAATATTCCGACTCACATCTTACCTCCCCGATTACGCTATTCACCTGGGAACTGGCCTATCCACCATGTACACATATACCCTCAATCTGCACCTAGACTATATCATCAAAGTTATGAATATGCCAAGCGCACGGCTAGCAAAAATCGTTGCAGCTTACCTGCTATGCCACAAATCACAATTTTTCGCGAAATGGGAGTCTTTGGCATCGCAGCTAAACGTCACCCTGCACTTTATGGAACCCAGCAAGTGAAACCTAAGCCATACAGCAATTCTGCAGAACCTAGATGTCACAAATAGAAACGATTCCGAGACACGGGCGGGAAATATCAGCACACGGTCAACCTACAAAGTGTTAAGCTGCGACCAAGGTTAATTAAACTACTCTAAGGACGACCACAACATTCAAACAATTTCAGTCATATGTAAGGCAAGAACTGAAGACTTAAATCCAAATTTTCTACCTTATAGAGTAGGTTCAGACGTATTCTCGCTTTGCAACACTCAGGAGCGGGAAGATATCATGCATTTTATGGGGCGATGCTACATTGTGGACGAAATTAGGGTACAACACTGAAACAACTCACACATGGATACACAGAACTATGTCGCCCTTCTGAACAATCCCCCAAACTGGCAAAAACTGGCCGATTTTCTATTGAATTATAAATAATTTTCCATATTGCTAACTTATAGTTGAGAGTTTTTGAAGGCACAGAAATTTGCACCAGGCTGACGGCATATGCCAAGCCTTACACTTTTTTTTCCATCATTGTATTTTTTCACCTAATATATATTACTGCCATTATGTCAATGGAAAATAAATCTTATTACTACTAATTACTAAGTACTAGTGCTAACATTCCGGTCGAAGTAACTGGTCAATCAACCAATGCTATGGTTCCATTGGAGGCTACTGCTATGGATACAAGACCATCGTAGGTGTTCCACCACGGAAACAAATCTTTGTTTATAGGCTTGCCCCTGATGCTACATTTAATAATGTCAAAGCCTTTATACAGGAAAAATTTAAATTTGCTTATCTTCGGGAAATGTCGTCCTTTAAAACAAACGTTCCAGCCGAACACTTCAACTATATTTGTTGCAAGGAATTCTGGCCTAAATAATTAGTTATTAAAGAAAACACAACAGAAAAAATGGCCTCGGATTTAACTTCCCTTATCCGGTGTTAGTCTAATCTTCCCCTTGTGTCCTCTGATTGCACAAAAAACTAACATAGTACCTGTTACTTGGCTATCTGAATATTATAGCTCCTTGTAGAAAACTTAGGAAGACTTATTGATTTATCTTCGGAGGTATTAATAACCCATAGTTCTATAGACACTTGCGGTGTTTGCCTTTTCTTCTTCTTATATTCCACCGTCAGATTTTTCTATATATTCTTCACATGCTAGCAAAATCTGTAGCTATTGAATTTGTTGCTGTAAAATTGTGTATCTCCGGTGTTTGTTTTTTTATCACTTGTTCTTATATTCCGCCTTCTTCCGATATTTCCTTATATTATTTGCATGCTTCTGCTATACAATCTGTCTCCTCTATGGTTTCTAATCGTTTTTTTTTCTTGTAGTTCTTGGTGATTTTAATATTGCCGGAACTACCTGGATTTCAAGTCCTGACTCCAGCGTGTTGACTTCCACATCTCAGCACGATTTTATTGATCATTTATTTGGGATGTCATTGTATCAAATCAATGGTATCCCAAATTTTTTACATAAAATGCTTGATCTTATTTTTGTTTGGATCACTCCTTCTTATGTCTCCCGTACTGACCCTATATCCATTCCTGAAGATCTCCATCACCCAACTTTGGAGGTGTTGATTACCAGCCAGAGTGTCAAGCCCAGGTAGTAAACCTGCAGAGCGAGTTCGTCAATTTCGGAAAACCGATTTTACTGACTGGTCTCAGCTTAACTTGTGTAGAGACATGGATAGAGCAATTCAATTTTTTTACTCTACCTTAAACTCTTTCTTTGATACGTGTGTGTGGCTTACGCGGTATTTAATAAACTTAAAAAATAGAAAGGTGAGTTTGTACAAGAAGTTTAAGGAATCTGACTCTTTCTTAGATTTCTCTCGCTGCTTGCTTGCCCAATCTAGCTTCTCTGTACTTAATAGACATTGCTATAATAACAACTTAGAAGCTGTAGGTTACAGTTTCAGCGGGATCCTAAAGGTTTTATAGCTTCGTTAACACTTCCATCAACCGTATTTTTCGAAAAACACAACAGCTGACTCTGATCCGGCAATTGGCGATCTTTATGCTGAGTTTTTCAAACGACTTAGTTCACAACCTTATCAAATGGTTTCGCCTTATCCTTTTCATGTAAATAACTCCAATTGTATTTTTGGACCATTAATAATTGAAAGTACGCTTCTACGTGATTTGAAGGCCATTAAGCCCTCATTTTCACCGGGACCTGTTGGAGTACCAAGCTGCGTGATCAGGTACTGTACTGAAGTTATTTTAAAGCCATTATTAATTATTTTTAAACTGTCCGTGGAGTTGTGCTCTTTTCCTAACATCTGGAAAGAATCATTTATTATTCCTCTCCATAAAAACGAAACAAGTCTAACGTCGAGAGTTATAGAGGAATTTCAAAGTTGTCTGCTATTCCTAAGATTTTTAAGAAATTAATAAGTCGACGTATAGTTTTTGGAATGGACGCTTCGTGACCACCTCCTGTCCAATCCCAGCCTGCTTGCGATAATTCTGCGCTTTCGACTTTTTACAAATGCTACAACGTCGGTTGTAGTCGCGTACTTCCAATGCCATGTTCGGCCAGTAATACTGCCTACGCAATAGATGCAGTGTTTTCGAGATCCCACCGTGTGCTGCCTTTTCGTCCGTGTGTGCGCGCTCAATCAATGTAGACGTCAATGAACTCGGCACCCACAACTTCCAAACGGAGCCTTCCAACAGGTCGTTGAATCGTTCAAAGCGCATGTGTTTGAATATCATGCCGCTGCGATCCGGATGTCGGGTAAGTGCTTTTGATTTGTGGTGATCTCCTTTACTAACGCCTGGTATTCCTCAGACTCAAACTCCACGGTATCGAATCCCCGCACGCTGCGCGGATCTACCTCCAGCTCTTCGATGTTTTGTGACAAGGTGTCGGCGACTACGTTATCTACGCCTTTTCGGTTCTCGAGCCAAGCGACCATCCAAATTTTTCAGAGTCATGAGCCATTTAAGGCTGGCATGATCTGTGATCACCGTAAATGGCATAAGCTCTACATATGGGCGGAACTTCAGAATCGCCATGAGCGCTGCCAGACACTCCTTTTCCGTCACCGAATAGATCTTCTGGTGACAAATTCAACTTAGCGGAAAAGAACGTGATTTGCCTTTCATGATGTTCGTTGTCTCGTTGGAACAGTACGGCCCCCACTCCATAGTGTGAAGCGTCGCACTGGATAGAAAAGTGTCGCTTAAAGTCAGCGTGGACCAAAACTAGTGCCTAGGTAAGAGCATCTTTTAATTATGCAATGGCGTGTAGTCCTTCCTCCGTCAATCTAAATTTGCATTTTGCCGACTTCTTGAGAGCGTCTGTGAGCGGGACAGCCAGTTCTGCGAAGTTTTAATAAATCGCCTGTACCAGCCTACGGTTCCCAGAAAACTGCGCAGATCTCGGACAGATCGTGATCAGGAATGCGTAGGATAGCAGAGACGCGATCAGGATCCATTTTCAAAGCTCCCTCTCCGACAATGAAACCCAAATACTTAATATTCCTAAAGCAAATGTGAGATTTCCCTAACCCAATGGTCAAATTGTCTTTTCGTAGGTGCTCTGCAACCTGCCTGAGTATGTTTATGTGCGTGCTGTCTCAAGGCTTTCATCGGACACTACTTGCGAATCCTTAGCATCGTATATTGCTAGTAAATCGTCAGCTAGCGTGTCTATTTCGAAATTTAATTTTTCCTCCCCCCGTGAAATCTCTTCATTCAAAATTAGTGTCCCACATGACTCTTTTCAAACTATTTGTGATCCGAAATTCTGGCCGCCTCATATGGTTGTCCACGAATTTAAGCCGAAAACCAGAATTCGGTCTTTGCCTGCCACCCTTTCAGCTGGTACCTCTTCTTCCCAACCCTTGACTAGCTTTGTTTCAAAAAACTAGGTTCCTCTTTTGACTTAGTTAACATTCAATATCAGAATGTTAGAGGCCTTACTTCTAAGCTTAAAAATCTATTTTTGAATAGTACTTCCTTCGAATCTGACATTATTGCATTTACAGAGACTTGGTTAAACCCTTATATCTCTGATTGTGAAATTTTGTCAAACAGTTTTATAATTTATAGGCGCGATCGACCGGACCGCCGAGGTGGCGGTGTACTTGTCGCCATCAAATCCTCTCTCCAATCGGCACTTATTCCCTTGAATTCTCCAATTGATGTAGAAATTATTGCAGTTAAAATATCTTTTCCTTCTTTCGCTATTTTTGTTATTTGCTCCTATATTCCACCTTCTTCTGATATTCAAGTTTATATGCATCATATGACTTGTATAAAAGAAGTTTGCTCTCAAGTACGGGACAATGACTTTCTTGTTGTGCTAGGTGATTTTAATTTGTCAAACATCTCATGGTCTTTCTTCAATAGCTCAAATTACCTCGTACCTTCATCCCAACATGATTTTTTAGATTGCATCTTTGATAGCTCGTTATTTCAGATCAATTCAATTCAGAATCAACTGAATAGAATTCTTGATCTAGTATTTGTTAATGATTGCCCTAACGCTTCTGTCTCTAGGTCGCTTCCTTTATCCGTCCCTGAAGATTTATACCATCCTACTTTGGAAATCTCTTTTTTCATCTCCAAACCTCATAGTCACTCTACATCTACTCCTCCTAAGCCTCGCCGTTGTTTTCGCAAAGGAAATTTTGCCTTGCTGAATCAACTTATCTATGCAACAGATTGGTCTATTTTAGATAGCTCTGTTGACATTAATAATGCTCTTGCTTTTTTCTATGATACTCTAAATTCTCATTTAGACGTGTGCATTCCTAATTTCACCCCGTTGCCTTCTTCTTCTAAACCTCCGTGGTTTACGCCTAGTCTCTCCAACTTTAGAAACGTTAAGGCAAAATGTTTTAAAAAGTTTAAGAATTCTGGTTCCTGTGCCGACTTGGCCAAATACTCCATTGCCAAAGCTAAGTTTCTTCAGATGAACTCCCTGTGCTATGAGAAATATCTTTGTCGTTGCAAACAACAGTTTGCTCAGGACCCAAAACAATTTTATAATTTTGTTAACTCGAAGCGAAAGTCCTCTCGCTTGCCTTCTTGCTTTTTTCTGGGGAATGAAAATGCATGCAATGATTCTGATGCATCCGACCTTTTTGCCAATTTTTTCCAAACAACCTATTCCTCAATGTCCCATACTAACTCGTCGTATCCTTATAAAATGCAATCCTCTAATTCTATATTTTTCCCTATTATTTCACGTAACTCTCTTTTCTCCGCTATTAAATCTTTAAAATCTTCTTTTTCTCCTGGGCCCGACAACATTCCTAGTTGCGTGCTTAAGGAATGCTGTACTCCCCTACTCCATCCATTGCTTAAGCTTTTCAATTTATCCCTCAGTTCTGAAATCTTTCCATTTCTTTGGAAAGATTCCTATATTATTCCACTCCACAAAAAAGGTGGCAAATCTAACATTTCAAATTACAGAGGCATTGCAAAGTTATCTGCTATTCCCAAGCTTTTTGAAAAAATCCTAACTTCAACTTTGCAGCATCTCTGTAAATCAATTGTCTCACCTGCTCAACATGGCTTCGTAAAGAGTCGTTCCACCACGACCAACTTATTAGAATTTTCTTCTATTGTTAATGATGCATTCCTCAAGAAAATTCAAACAGATGTCATCTATACTGACTTCAGTAAAGCATTTGACTCTGTAAATCATGATCTTCTACTCTATAAACTCAATTGTATAGGATTTCCACCATCCCTTCTACGATGGATATCCACCTATTTAAAAGGTAGAACCCAAAATGTATTGCTTAGGTCGTCCATTTCGAAGTCGGTTCACGTCACTTCTGGTGTACCGCAAGGTAGTCATCTGGGCCCATTACTTTTTACCCTTTTTATAAATGACCTCCCCTCTACTTTATTAAATTCTCGTATTCTCATGTTCGCTGATGATGTAAAACTCATTCTTTCTTTTTCTGATCCCCTCCATCATAATTTACTTCAAACTGACTTGAATGCTTTGCAGCTATGGTGTTCGACCAATATGCTGTATCTAAACTGTTCAAAGTGTATGTTTATGACTTTCAGCCGCACTAGACCCCACTTAGGCCCATATTTTATTGACAATATTTCATTGCAGCGTATCTCCTCAGTAAAAGATCTAGGTGTTCTGTTTGATTCAAAATTATGCTTTAATATGCATATCTCCACTATAGTTAATGAAGCTAATGGTGTACTTGGCTTTATTAAACGTTGGTCGAAAGAATTTAATGACCCCTTTACCACTAAACTCCTCTACATCTCTTTAGTACGCCCTATCCTGGAATACTGCTCTTGCATCTGGTCTCCGCAGTATAAAATCCACCAGGATCGAATTGAGTCTGTTCAGAAGCAATTTCTGCTCTTTGCCTTACGTGGCTTAAATTGGGATCCCAACCTTCGTTTGCCATCGTACTCCAGTAGGCTTTTACTTCTTAATCTTCCATCTTTAGTTAATAGAAGGACAGTCCTTGGTGTTATTTTTCTTCACAAGTTAATTATTGGCCACATAGATTCCTCGTTTCTTTTAGGGCGCCTCAACTTCTCTATTCCCATTAGGCCAACTAGAAACTTTATCCCTATTCTTTTACCGACGTGCACAACTGATTACGCCTTACACAGTTCTTTTCGTGTCCTATGCAGGCACTATAATAGTCTCTCCCATCTGTTCTTATCAGAACATTCTCTCTTTTCTCTTAAATCTTCCCTTTTAGGTTACCTACGGGAAGTCTCTGACCACTTACAGCTGTGAGTAGGGGCATAGCTTGCCGGACTGGCATATAAACACTCCCCCACCGGGTCACTGACTTCCCAATCTGTTTCTATCACCTTTTTATTTTTATTTTTTACCTTTTTAAATAAATTATACCAAGTCTTCACTCTCCTCCCCTCTTTTCACTCAACCCTTCAATGCTCCTCCATACTCTCACTCTCACTCTATTTTTATTTTCACTTGTCCTATGTCTTATCTGTTATTTCCATACCTATCTCTTCATCTATCTCTTCTCTTCTTTCGTTTAGTCATATGGTTTATTTTTTACATAATTTAATTAATTTAATTTTTCTAACATTTTAAGTTAATTTAAATTTAATTTTATTACTAACTTCTCCCTATTCAGGTGTAGGTACTATTGACGTCATTGACCACACTTGGCTGTGATTCGGGGCATAGCTAGCCGGACAGGCAAATAAAATACCCCCATCGGGTCGGTGTCGTCTTTAGTATTTTATGTAATTTCTATTAGGCTATTCTATTCTTTTAAATTAATTATCTTAATATGTTTCATATTTTTGGCGACAGCATTGTTTGTCAGCCAAATAAATAAATAAATAAATAAATCCTCAGCGTAAATCAGCAAATCGTCAAGATAGGCGTAGACGTTGGATCTCATCTCTACTGGAATCACTTTATCAACTAGCCTGCATAGGCGCTGAGCGGCGTTACAGAGTCCAAACGGCATCATTCAAAACTGATACAGCGGCCGCCCAGGCACAGTGAAAGCTGTATACGCCCTACTCTTCTCCTCTAGCTCGATCTGCCAAAAGGCGAATTTAAGATCGACGCTAGAGATCGTCTGATCTAGCCGCGACAAAATCCCCTCGATGCTAGGTAGTGGATACGCGTCCTTAATGGTCAACCAGTTGAGCTTGCGGGCATCGAGACAGAAACGATTTTTACCCGGCCGTCGCACAACTGTAGTGCGATTGCTCCACGGTCTATCACTGCACTCGATGACCCCCAAAGCCAACATTTTGTCCACCTCCTCCAACTCTGCTTGCTGCTCTGCTGACAATCGCCACTCTTCCTGCACTATTTCATCCTCAGGCCCATCCACATAGTGAGCCACCTGATCAGCCATCAGCTCATCGACTAGTCGCACTGACTCGCCGGCTGAACCTGTTCCCATCACCGCTGGAGCCAATGCGAATGATCGCCAAAAATCTATGCATAGGTAGATCTCTTGCTCGAGGAAAGGGCATAAGAAGAACGTAATTCTTCTAACCTCTCCCTTGTATTCTACAGGCAATTCCACTCGGCCAACAATTGCGCGATCTTCCCCTCTGGCTACCTTCACCATCGAAATATACTCTCGCGGTGCTACACCTAGCTTCTCCAGGAATTCGTGACAGCTATTTCCTAACATGCTATGTGAAGCACCGGAGTCTGGCAGGCCTCTTGCAGATTCGCCCATTATTGATATGGCTGCGAACACTCGTGGGTCATTTCTGCTACACCGTCACACGGAATCAATCACCTGTCTCCTTGTGGATCGCCGTTGCTTAAAGCGACATCTAGCTTTGCTGACTCTCACAGGCAGTGTTCGATCCCATCGACCTGTAAGTCTAAAAATATCCTATTTCTTGCTGTTATATAATTTCTAAGCCGCTCCTCATATGACAAATTTCTTAACCTAGCATGCAAACTATCTCTATCTCTAACTTACTTATTACTTATCCCCTCTTCTAGCATCCCCTCCTCGAGCAATTTCGACAGCTTGAAGCAAACATATCCGGTTTTCCACACCCATAACAGAATATGCGTCTCTCTAATGCCATACAACCCCTGAAGCCATGATCTGGTTGTCCGCAGTTCCAGCAAATCAGCTTCTGATACGGACGGCGTACCATTTGCGCCTCCTCAGTCTCCTCACAAGCCAGTTGCTCCTGCGTGATCTCGCTCACACCTGCTCCTCGCCCATAATTGCCGACTTTTGGGGCTCCTCGCCACGACGATCGGGTCTTCCGCTTTATGTTGGCCTCGACTTCCACACTTTCATCTCGCAGCTGGTCCAAGGAGTACTCCCGTAGGTCATAGAAGAAACTTGCGGTTTCATCTCCGAGTGCCTTCTTGATGATCCTGATCATGTCGCTCAGATGGTGGCATCTCCAGACGCGACGCGAGCTTCCGCATAGTGCGGAAAAATTCTTCCACGCTCTCGCTTGGACGTTGCGTCCTTTTGCGGAGCTCCCTCATGTGGTCGAACTTGGAAGCAGTTCCTCGAAAACGGCTAACTAGATGGTCTCGCAGTTCCATCCAGTTCTCCACGCGATGATCCCGCACGTACTGCCAATACTCGCGTGCGTGACCCGTGACTGGAATCCCTTCAACACCTCCTCCCAAGAACATCGGCATTGATTCTGTAGGAACTCGATTCGGAACACAAAGTCCTCCACTGTCATCTTCGTGGCGTCTCCATCGAACGTAACATCCCATTTCTCGACTTGGCCCCATTTGCCACTGTCTGGAGTTTGGTGTATATGGACTCGGCTCTTCACGTTGGTACTCGCCTGCTCGCCTATTCTCAACCCGCCAGTGACTATTCTGTCTCGGATTTCGCCAATTTCGCGCATGCTGATCAGTCTGGTTGCTTGGCTCCCCAGATGCATTAGCCCCTAACATGGACGGATCACTCCCACCCGGTCGAGATCGTGACAAAAGTGGTTTTGGTGGCGGTGCTGACGCGTCTTTCGCGCTAGAATGGTCTCGTTTCAGGATGGTTCCCTGCGATACCTGCACCTGACCACCCTCATCCCTTGCTGGCACATTTGACTGAGGTGGTGGTTGCCTGACGTGCTGCAGCACCTCATTAAGAGAACGCATCAACTCCAAGAACCCCTGGCGTATCTCTTCCTGCACCACGCGGCTTATGGAGTCCTACTGCGCACTCCTAAGGGTCGCATGAGCCTGCGCAAGCGATGCATTAACCGCTGAAGCGAGCTCCGTAGCTAATTTCGGCGACCTATCACCGTACGTGACCTCCATATCTTGCCTGAACCGGTGTCCTACTCAAGGCACTACCTGGTAGACGTTCATCTGCACCCTCGTTTGCCATCGCACCTACCCCGCCTATATCTACCAGAAACACGTTATTCTGAGTACGCGATCGCGTCTGGTAATTTGGGCTGTTCCCTGTATGGGACATTTGATTTGAATGGCACCGATGTAGAAACAACTGAAGAAGCCCACCGAAAACTAACTCCCATATCTAAGGGTATATATAGATTAATAATTATATATTCATTTACTTAAATAAATAATATATTCTGGACGTTGATGTGCTAACAAACAAAACATACAAGTGGCCCAACGACACCAAGAACGGGCTTGTTAACGCGCGGACCCAAGCATAAATGCAACCCACCTCGCGCCCAACCGATCGAGGGGCACGCCGCAAAACGTACGGTAGCGAAAGATCGCGGACATGCAAATACAACAATAACATTATACAAAAGTTCCTAAGGATTACATAAATAACGTAAGAGTAAAGTTTTAAGTGTAGAAATTTAAGTACCTTTACTTAGATGGAAAAGATTGTTATAGTTATAGCATAAGATTCGAAAGGGGTTATGAATAGCATAATTAGAACTACAAGTTTGAAAGAAAGTGGAAGAAAGTTTCTAGAACATCTGATCGGAACTGCAAAACTAATTTGGCTGATTAATTCAGAAGAATCAATTTGCCCATTAATTACTTTGTGTAAGAAAACTACACCCAGCATGGTTCTACGATCAGAAAGAGGAGGCAAATTTATTAATAAATGACTACTACGATAAGAAGGCAAGCGAGGAGTAAAAGAGAATGATTAACAGAGTCAAAAGCCTTGCTGAAATCAGTGTAAATAACATCTGTTTGCATTTTAGATTCAAATCCCTTGATGCCAAATGAAGTCAATTTATTGGTAGTAGATCTATATTTCACAAACCCATGCTGGCAGGGTGAAATTATAGATCTACATAAATGTTGAAGTTGAGAAGTTATTAATTTCTCAAAAATCTTAGGAATAGCAGACAACTTAGAAATACCTCTATAGTTCTCAACATTAGACTTGTTTCCTTTTTGTGGAGAGGAATAATAAATGATTCTTTCCAAATGTTGGGGAAAGAGCACAACTCCACGGACATTTTAAAAATAAAAAATAGTGGCTTTAAAATACCTTCAGCACAGTACCTAAGCACACAGCTTGATAATCCATCAGGTCCCGGTGAAAATACGGGCTTAATGGCCTTTAAATCACGTAGAAGCGTACTTTCAGTTATTAAAGGTCCAAAAATGCAATTGGAGTTATTTACATGATAAGGATAAGGCGAAACCATATGATAAGGTTGTGAACTATAGGTGGTTTGAAAAAAATCGGCTAAAAGATCGGCAATAGCCTGATCTGAGTCAGCTGTCTTTTTTTCGAAAAATACAGTTGATGGAAGTGTTGATGATCTACGCTTCGCATTAACGAAGTTATAAAACCTTTTAGGATCCCGCTGAAACTGTAACCTACAGCTTCTGAGGTAGTTATTATAACAGTGTATATTAAGTACAGAGAAGTTAGATCGGGCAATCAAATAACGCGAAAAATCCAAGAAAGAGCCAGATTCCTTGAACTTTTTGTACAATCTCGACTTTCTATTTTTTAAGTTAGTTAAGTCCCGTGTAAACCACGCAGGTTTGTTAGACCTACGTGGGTTACAAAATGGAACACAGGAATCAATGAATGAATTTAAAGTTAAATAAAAATATTCGATTACACATTCCATATCTCTACTCATGTACAGCTGGGACCAGTCAGTCTGGGATAGGAGCAGAGCAAGTTTAGAAAAATCGGTTTTCCGAAATTGACGAACTCGCTCTGCAAATTTTCTGCCTGGGCTTGGCACCCTGGCTGGTAAGTCAATCAACACTTCCAAAGATGGGTGATAAGGATCTTCAGGAATGGATATAGGTATAGTACGGGAGACAGAATAGAAAGAGGAATCTAAGACAAAAATAAGATCAAGCATTTTATGTAAAGAATTTGGGATACCATTGATTTGACACAATGACGTCCCAAATAAACTGTCAATAAAATCATGCTGAGTCGTGGGTGTCAACACGCTGGAGTCAGGACTAGAAATCCAGGTAGTTCCGGCAATATTAAAATCACCAAGAACTACAAGAAAATCACGATCAGAAAGCATAGATGAGACAGAATGTATAGAAGAAGGTGGTATATACGAACAAGTAATAAAAAAACAAACACCACAAAAACTAACTTTAACAGCAATAAATTCAATATCTACAGAACTATCGGTTATTACTAACTCAGATGACAAATCAACGTCAACAGCAATAAGTACACCACCACCACGACGAGTAGTGCGATCTTTTCTATATATAGAGAATTTATTAGAAAGAATTACAGAATTAAGAATGTCGGGCCTTAGCCATGTTTCAGAAAAGGCAACGACATGGAAAGGAAAAGTTAGTTCTCAGATACTACAATATGTGAAATCGGAGGCCGATTTTTCTTTTTTACCGTATATTCCTTAACAACTAAGTGGTCGGGCCAGAATTCTTTGCAACAAATGTTGTTGAAATACTCTGCCGGAACACTTATCTTAAATGACCCGAGAATACGTGAATTTGAACTTTTCCACCGTAATGTGCTTTAGATTTAGCCTGTATAAAGGCCTTCACATCATCAGATTTAGTAGCATGGGCAAGCCTAGAAACAAAGATTTGTTTCCGTGGTGGAATACCAATAAGGGTCTCCTTGGTAGCCAAAGCAGTTGCATCCAATGGAGCCTCAGCATTGGTTACTAGACCAGTTTATTCGTTTGGTATATTATCATTAGAGTGTTGATCTGGAACAACAGTGTTAATAGCCAGCGAATCAGAATGCTCTACGGGGTCAGAAGGAACAACATCCCATCCATGGGTACGATGCTATTCTCGTCACTTCTGATTATTAAACTATGAGGAATAAAACTAAAACTAAACTTAAACTATCGTCCCCCTCATAAATTTATCAATTCTAACTGTTTATTAGTTACGGATGTAGTGGAAGCATGTGTATGGAGCTACAGTTCATTGGGGCCAATAGACAGCCTAAAATTAGCCTTCTTCAGTTTTGGAGACTCATTTAAAAGTTTCATACTTTTAAATTCGTTCTCCAAGTCGGAAAAACCATCGAACAGCTTTTTAAACCGCCCGAAAATGTCACCAAAGCCTTTATTAGTCTGCCTCATAAAACCCATGATGTCCCTTTCAACATCCCTACAGGATACACATGTCCACTTGAGGCCAGATTTTGACTCAATCTGGTTCACAATTCTGCCGTTAAGGCCAGCACATTTTTCGTGTGACACATGATCACACAGCCAGCAGCAAACAAAGCCCATCTTAGAGTTTGCTGTAACCTGGCAATTTTTAGTATAGCAGACAAACATTTTATTAAAAGAAATATATAAATAGATAAAAAATAAAATAAACAGTAACACACTGCACAAGAAATAGAAAGTACAAATAAAAAAGCAGGCACCCTAGGGTTAAATTTGTTGACGCTGATTTGTACTTACGCACAACAACACCAATTAGAAAATATTAAAGCGCGGGTGAGTCGACCGACATTAGCAACGGAATACAAAACAAAGAGAGAAACCGTAACCAACACCAACGATAGACGTGCACGAAAGCGTTAAGCAAACGTTGAGAGCGCGAATTTGTAAAAATACAAAAACAAATATAAGCACAATGCAAACTGCACAAATCAACCACCAGCTTGCTTGTGATGCAGTTTGTTGTTGTATTTGAACAAATTTAGTAAATATTAATGTTAATAAATTGCAATTTAGTGTCCAACAATGTGTTCACACAACCGATGTATAACACACGTCACAAGAACAAAAAAAAACACAAGTTATCACTTGATAACACGAGGAAAATAAACAAAAACGATGTGCAAGAAAAAAAAAACACGTCCGTTGCGAATGCGAGATATGAATAATCATTCAAATAAATATTTAAATAAATAACCAAATACTTAAATAAATAAATACTTAAATACTAAATAAATAAATAAACTCCCAAATAAATAAATATTTAGAGGAATAAATAAATATTTATATAAATAAATATATACTTAGATCAATACATACATACTTACATAAATAAATAAATACTCCAATAAATAAATACCGTTCGCACCTAACAAAAAAATAAGCTTCACAGTTTCCTATTTAAACACCAACAACAAAAAATCTTTTCAGAAAGTCACCAAGAGGCGGAGGACACATGCCTGGCCGGGATCAGTAACCGCTCCAGTTTCTGCGCTCCATCTTGACAGTCGCTACACGGACATTCTACAATTACTGACATACTAGTGTAACTTCTCATCTATTCTAGTCATCACGTTAAGAGATGGCCGATAGACAAGAGTCTCACGATGCACGAGTTCGCTTTACTTGCGTTTTGTCGTCAACCCTCCATCTCAACGCTCTGCCATGCAAAGGGATGCATCGCGGGTTGTCTTTCCGACACCCGGGCCACCCACTTCACACAACATTGCGGTAGACAGACGAGCTGGACCAAAACACGAAAGTAGCTTATTCTACAAAGCAACACGGTGAGAAAACTACATTAAACAGATAAATAACATACAACTTAATCTGGCTTATTCTAATGACATATTTCATCACAGACTTAATCAATATCACAGTCCACCAGGAAAACTTACGTCCAACAGTTACATCGATTGTGAAAAGTCACCAATTTATAAATTTTGAATTTTTCTAACAATTGCTTTTGTGTCTCATCCTAGCATTCATCGCTCCTAGCATTAAAGGCTAGCTTTACGCTCCCTTTAAGCCTGCGGCAGTGACTTCGGAAGGATTAGACACAGAGCATTTCGCGAGATGTCGTCGTCTCCAAAAATGTATTTGTTCCTTATCTCCTGTCTATACGGCAGACGCAAAGCTAGGGTGACATTGGTTAGAATGACACCCGGACCCGCGTCTGTCCAGACTGGAAGATTCAGTTTGGGCGCCATTTTGTTACACATTAGCATTTTTCGGTGGGGCAACTCCGGCTAGCTGTCGGTCCCGCTTAATGTAAACAAAGAAAAGAGACATACAGCATCTCACAACATGTATACGAGCACGATGACAACAATATATCTTTCTGTTATTAACAGAACGCAGTGCTGGTAAATGATCATGTGCTGACAGAGTAGTGTTGATAAGTATCGTGAAATAATTGGCGCGAACATACTGTACGATAGCTTGAAAGTATAATTGGGCGCTAAGATTTGAATTTCATAGATTGAGTAAAACAAATTTTATTTAATATCAAAAAATTAAAGTGAATATCAATGTCAAAATAAGATACGTACAAATAATGTGTCCAGCGATCAAAAACTTAGCGCTTCGTATTTGTCCGGGGGGACCTGTCGCAGCGCTGCTCTCGCGCTCACTACCCGAAGCGGCAGGTCCACCAAGATCGTGGCTCTGTCTATCAAGTGTTGTATATTTTTATTGTTTTTATTTTTTTGTAGCGCAAGGAGCGCCAACGCAGGGCGCGCTGTAGTTATAAGCTATAAAATGTAAACATTAAAATTTAAGCCGTTAGAGTTTGAATTTAAACGCATTGATCCTCTGTCGCAGCTGGCATGCGCAGCTGATACAGTTTTCAATCCTGCCGCCAGAGCGCGGCTTCAGTCAGAGCAAAAGCTGTGAGGTGAATAGCGAAAGCTCTGAGGTGGAGATCGAAAGCTCGTGGTAGGATTGAGCTCTTCAGGCTCGCGCGTGGCTGAGCCGCGCAGAGGGGATAACTTAGCGAGAGACATACAAAGGGAAAACAGAGTGTGAGTAAGAAAAGCCGTTAGGCGGCACAGTGTAGCAGGGCACGCATAGCTTTAGCAAATTAACCGTAACAGACTTTAATAAAGATAATCAAGAGTAACCAAACGATTGTCTTTATCGCAACAGTAAACATCGAATAACTAACATTAACCGTAGAGCGAGGTATATCCCGCCGCCCGTGTGAGCAATCCCGGCATTTCTTGAGACTAATTACTAACGTAGAGCGAGGTATATCCCGCCGTCCGTGTGAGCAATCCCGGCATTGATAAAACTAACTGTAGTACAAAGCGAGGATTATCATGCTGCCCGTGTGAGTAACCCCGGGCATTGTAGAGTAGTAGTCTTAGACCAGTTGACCAGTAACGCACCAGTGGTAGGATCCTGGTCGGCACCTGGGCATTTATCCCGTGCTGCTACTACTACGTGGCCGTAGTATAACACATACATTTGCCCTAGGACGTTTCCTTTCCCTACGCCCAGCGTCCCAGCACATCTTGTAAGTGCTGGACCCTTACAGACTGAGATCCGTACCCCGGCTGGAAAACTGCCTTACAAGTGGCGCCCGAGCAGGGACTCTGGAGGCGCTAAGGGGCGTGGCATAATCGCGGCTTAAAAACCCATCATTGTGCCCAAAAAGACGTTCTAGCGTGGTATATGTGTAATGCAGGGTAGCCACTAGTGGCCATACCCGAGTCAGCCACTAGTCGGGCATACCCAGGTCTGCTACTCGATACTCTGCACGTTCGGCTTGTGCATAATTAAAACGCACAAAATGCGCGCATCACGTGTGCAAAAGTCAATGCATAGCAAAGAGACAATAAAGAACAGTTATAACGGTTATTGAAAGTAGAGTGCGCTCGCCCGGCAGGCAGCGAAAACGGATCGTTGCGAGCTTACACACACGTGTGTGCATAGTTAAAACGCGCTCTCGGAAAGTGCGTGCGTCGCAGTTGGCGTCGGCGTCGAACAAGAACAGTTGGAAAATTCGGTGTTCGTGCAGTAAAACGACTGAATCGTTAGTGTGGCTGGAAAAGGGCGAAATTGTGATTGTGTTAGTGGGCTGCAGTGGCCAAGGGCCCGGGCCGAAATAAACGGTGTACAGTGGGCCAAAATAGATGACACGGCCGAGGGAAAAATACCACAGTGAAGTTGGTGCGCTGACAGTGAGGAAGCAGCTAGAACTTTCAGCCAACGGGGATAGCGAATATTGATAGTGAACACCCGAGGAAAATATTGGTAAACCTTTTTTTGTGCGGCAAATTTTTTTTTGTTTTTGTTTTAGTTTTTTGCTGAACATTAAGCAAAGCCAAAGAGTGCCCATCGACCCAAAATTTAAATTATGGAGCCATGTGAGTGTCAAAACCCGGGAGTGGGCGTGCGCTGGGGTCACCAGCGGCGCAAAGAGGAGTTGGCAGCGATCGCCCAAGAGTTCGGGCTAGATCAAGAGGGCCGTTTGGACGAGTTGCGGAAGCGGCTCTGAGCATTCGTCCAAAAGGGTGACCATTGGGCGCGGCTGGCCAAATTGATGGCGCAGTATGCCAAGACTTTGGAAAAACGTTGTGACGGCGGTTTGACCGGCGTGGGCGGCCCGTCCCGTCGAACATCAGAGCCTTACCTGAGGAGAACGCATCTGTACGAGCGTACCCCAACCCCTGCCTTTAAAATAAATGTCCCTGGTGCGCGGTGTGTACCCGACATCCGGGTGGTGGGAGTCCGGGGAGTGGTGGATATCGACACTGAGGACGGGCCATCGCTCGCCAGTCCTCGCGGAGATATCTATGTTCCCAGGACCTATCCCCAGCCAGATGCCAGGTGTCCCTTTTATGTTCCGGAACAGGTCCGGAAATGGGGGATGAGATATGATGGCCTGGTAGACCCTCTCGAATTCTTGGAAGTTTTCGAGGAACGAGCCGTTATGGCATTGATCTGGACCGTATGCCCCGGGTGATGGGCGAAGTGTTTGTCGGCAAAGCCGCCAGGTGGTCCATGACCAGTGGGTTAAGCGACGTGTCGTGGTCGGCGTTTATGAGGGGATTTCTGGAATTCTTTCTGCCGTCTCGCTATTTTGAGCGGTTGGAAGACGAAATTCGGGCCCGCCTGCAGCGCAGCGGTGAGGAGTTTAAGGACTATGTGATCGATCTCAGGGCACGTATGCACCACGCGAGATATAATACGGCGCAGGAATTGCACCGTATATAAGAGGACGCCGCGCCTGACTACCAGTTATTTATACGTAGGCATGACTTCTCAATGCTGGCGGAGTTGACGCAATTGGCCGTGGAGCTCGAGAGTGTCCAGAGGCGGAGTTCAAAGTACTCGGCAAGGGCACCCACTGGTCAGGCGGTGCATGGGCGATTATAAGCCGACCCAGTCCCCGTGGCCCAGCCTAAGTGTAGGCATCGCAATCCATTTCGTTCCCCACCCAGGAGTCTTCCGACAGCTGCGACCGGTGGTGAGATCCCCGCGTCAGGCTATGGGGAGGCGGCAAACCGGATGATGAGCCAGGATGAGGGGAGAGGCTTTGATACGCGAAGGGCGTGCCACCGGTGTGAGCAAGAAGGCCATTTTGCCAGGGAATGCCCGAATAGGCGTTAAGATTTTTGTCGGCAATGCGGGAGGAAGGGAATAACTACGCCAGATTGCTGCCGGCGATCGGAGGCGGGAAACGGGCAACGGCGTCTCCTGTACAGGGATCAGGTCGACGCCGAAACGACCGTCGCCTGAAAGTAGATTCTCCCCTGACTGTAGAGGGTGGCCGAATCGTCGCTACAGTAGAAATTGGAGGGCATGTCAGATCTGCCACGATCGACACTGAAGCGACACGCAGTTTCGTTAGCGAAGATTGCGTGCGCAAGTGGGCGATTCAAGGGGAGGCACAGGATGTACAGACGCGGATCCACCTAGCGGACGGATCGACCTTGGAAGTGAATAGGCTACTGAGGGTGGATGTCAGCATGGCGGGACAATCAGCACGCCAATGCTGATTATGCCCTCCATGTTGGACCACATCATCCTCGGTATGGATTTTCTGTATGCCATGGGCACTAATCCTCGAGATGGTGGTGGTACCGGCCACAGGGCTGGCAGTATCGACTACCAACGAGGAGCCAATAGGAGGCATCCCGCTCGCGGAGAGGGGAACGTCTGCTTGGCAACCGGTTAGCGTAGGCGTAGAGGGATAGACCGGAACCAAGCGCTGCTCGGAGACTGGAAAGGCCGATCTCGAGGAGGAAGGGGCTGCCTTAGAACAGCACAAGCGGCTCAGCCTGCGTCGCACTGGTTCGTCGACAAAGGAATGTCGGGCGATGGAGAAAAGAGGGGCGCGGATTGAATCCTGCCCAGGTTCAGCGGGGGTAGCCAGCAGGAATCGGGGGGTCGTAAGTGTGGGTGAGAGCCAAGTCGATGTGAATCCCCCGTAGTGGAGGCAGAGTGGCCAGCAGATCTGGAACCAGAACTGGCACTCTTCGACTAGCTAAAAGGAGTCTCGCATATCGCCGAGCATCGAATTATAATGAAGGATAGCAAGCCGTTGAAACATAGATATTATCCGAAGAACCCAGCTATGCAAAAGGTAATCGACGAGCAGGTGGAGGAGCTAATCCGGGTGGGAGCCATTGAGCCGTCGCGTAGCCCACACAGCGCTCCAATAGTCTTGGTCAAGAAAAAGACTGGGGAATGGCGCATGTGTATAGACTACCGGCAGCTTAATGCGCACTCAGTGCCGGATGCTTATCCAGTTCTGCGGATTAACCGTATCCTGGAGAGATTACGCCAAGCTCGCTTCATTTGATTTGAAGCACGGGTATTGGCAAATCCCCATGGCGGCCGATAGCAGGGAGTGCACGGCGTTCACGATGCCTGGGAGGGGGTTCCAATGGCGGGTGATGCTATTTGGTCTCCACTCAGCCTGCGCGACTTTTCAGCGGGCGTTAGATTCGGTGAAAGGGCCTGATATGGAGCCACACGCGTTCGCCTATCTAGACGATATCGTGGTGATAGGAGTGACCCGGGAACAACATGTTGCTAATCTATGGGAAGTTTTCCGCCGTTTAAGGGCCGCCAACTTGAATGTGAACCGAAAGAAGTGTAGTTTCTTTCGACAACGGCTGGCTTATCTTGGGCATGTGATTAGTGGGGAAGGCATTCAGACGGACCCTGAAAAGGTGGCCCTGAAAAAAGGCCCCATCCTGTGTCAAGGAGTTGCGCCAGTGTCTCGGTATGGCTTCGTGGTACAGTCGATTTGTACCCAATTTTGCGACCCTGGTACATCCGATGACGACACTTCTGAGAAAAGGTAGGAAGTGGTCATGGGAGAAAGAGCAGGAGGAGGCACTGCGTCAGTTGAAAGAGAGTCTGACCACTGCCCCTGTTCTAGCGTGCCCCGACTTCTCAGCCAAATTCGTGCTGCAGACCGACGCGAGCAATTATGGGCTCGGTGCGGTACTGACGCAAACGATAGAGGGGCAGGAACGGGTAATAGCCTACGCGAGCAGGAAGTTGCTCAAGGCTGAGGAGAATTATTCCGCCACTGAGAAGGAGTTCGAACAGGAAGCTAAGGTGTTACCTCGAAGGGTACCGCTTCGACGTGATCACAGACCACCTTGCTCTCAAGTGGTTGAATTCGATCGAAAGTCCTTCCGGTATGATAGCACGATGGGCGCTGGAACTAAAACAGTTTCAGTTTGATGTTCAGTACCGTCAGGGCAAGCTAAATGTGGTTGCCGACGCGTTATCCAGGCATCATCTAGAGATCTGCCAGCAAGCAGTGGTAGTCGAGACCCCCTGCAAGTGGATCGCGAGTATGCGGATTAAGATCGCTGAAGAGCCAGATAAGTATCCCGATAATGTCGAGGAAACGGGCAGCTCTACCGACACTTGGGGCACAGGCCAGACGACGAGGATTATATTCCATGGAAACTTTGTGTCGCCAGTGATCAGCGGGGAAGGGTGCTACAGGAGTGTCATGACGCTCCCACTGCCGGACATCAAGGCGTGAGGAAAACCGTGTCTAGACTCTCCCAGAGGTATTAGTGGCCGGGCATGATTCGGGATGCCGCCAAATACGTGAAGTGCTGTGGCTGTGGCCTATGGCAGTATTATGTGCCGATTTCGTCGGCCCCCTGCCGCGTTCGAAACACGGCAACTCGATGTTGTTAGTATTTCATGATGCTTTTTCGAAGTGGATGGAATTGGTTCCCCTCCGGAAAGCTACGGCGAGTCAATTGCAGACAGCATTCAGAGAGCGAATCTTGAGCAGGTTTGGGGTGCCCAAGAAGTTCGTGTGTGATAATGGGGTTCAATTCACGAGTAAGAGTTTTAATTTGTTTTTGGGTTCCTTGGGCGTGGAAATTCAGTATACTGCCCCTTATTGTCCGCAGGAAAATCCCACTGAGAGGACCAACCGCACTGTGAAAACCATGATATCGCAATTTATTCATCAAAGTTCGTGGGACGAACTGTTGCCTGAAATATCGCTTGCGGTCAACTCCAGTGTGGCTGACTATACCGGGTTCACTCCAGCAATCTTGATGCAGGGTAGAGCACCGCGTCTTCCCACCGCCTTGTACGACGAGGTCACGCCGGGGTCGGCAACTACTGCGATTGACCCCCGGGAAAGAGCGAACAACCTAAAAGAAATCTTTGATATCGTTCACAGCAATCTTCAGCGTGCATCTAAGGACCAGGGGCGCCATTACAATCGCCGAAGACGTGAATGGCGGCCTGCTCTAGGCGCGATGGTTCTGTTGAGGCAGCATCAGCTATCCAATGCTGCAGAGGGCTTCGCGGCGAAATTGGCACCGAAGTTTGAAGGCCCCTACCGAGTTATCAAATTCGTCTCCCCCAATATCGTGCGTCTCGCGAAACAGGGCGAACGCAACCGAAGGGTGGCCAACATAATGCAACTTAAACCTTTCTTTCAGGGAGAAACAGAAGAAGAAGAGTACCAAGACTCGACCAACGAGGAGCCTAGCCTCAGAGGGAGTAAGAACGTGACCCGACACTAAAGTTAAACCTGTTTGTACTTTAAGCTAACCTAAGTAAAAATAAGAACCCCGCAGTTTGTGAGCTGCACTGTTAAAAAGACGACGAGCACCTTAACACCCGAGAGGTGACAGTGTCGACGCTGGAGTAGGGTGGGGGTGTACTGAGGCTTATAAATAAGGCCCCTCAAATTAATAGTATAATAGAGAACAGCGCAAGCGCATGGAACGCGGATAGGTTTGTTTGAATAGGCGTAACTAGTCATAGTTGTAGGTATAAGGTTGTTTAAGAATTTAGTGGCAAGAAGCCGGAAAACGTATGTAGCGCAAGAAGCGCCAACGCAGGGCGCGCTGTAGTTATAAGCTATTAAATGTAAACATTAAAATGTAAGCCGTTAGCGTTTGAATTTAAGCGCAACGATCCTCTGTCGCAGCTGGCATGCGCAGCTGATACAGTTCTCAATCCCGCCGTGAATAGCGAAAGCTCTGAGGTGGAGAGCGAAAGCTCGTGGTAGGATTGAGCTCTTCAGGCTCGCGCGTGGCTTAGCCGGGCAGAGTGGATCACTTAGCGAGAGACATACAAAGTGGGTAGACGTGCGTCGGAAGCACGCAGGGAAAACAGAGTGCCGTTAGGCGGCACAGTGCAGCAGGGCACGCGTAGTTTTAGCAATTTAACCGTAACAGCCTTTAATAAAGATAATCAAGAATAACCAAACGATTGTCTTTATCTCAACAGTAAACATCGAATAACTAACATTAATTGTAGAGCGAGGTATATCCCGCCGCCCGTGTGAGCAATACCGGCATTTCTTGAGACTAATTACTAACGTAGAGCGAGCACATCTTACAAATTTTCTTGTAAGTGCTGGACCCATACAGACTGAGATCTGTACCCCGGCTGGAAAGGAGTTCCTTACAACGCCTCTCATAGTATTCATCTTCAATTTCTAACTTCTGTTTTTATATCAGCTTTGTTTCTTTTCCTTGACATATAATCAGATTTTCTTCGAACGTATTTGCTTCTACAATTATAATATTACAAGATTTTCCAAAATCTTTGACCACCGCACCTAATTTTTTTCTCATAGAACTTTGAAAATGAGTTTGAAGTCAATCGCATGAAAATTAAAAATGTCGAATTCCAGAGTTTTCCACTGATTTTCCGACCATCGGGCTGAATTTCTCCAAATCGACGATGCACGCACAGCAATCATTGCACAGCCCAAACCGTAAGAGCTAGGATGCTGAAATTTTCACAGTAGGATGGAATAGATGGCAATCTATGATAAAAAGTGCACGCTAAGACGGGATTTTGGAAAATACCACCCACAAGCGTGGAAAATCACGGAAAACTGTTGTATGAAACTTTTTTGTTTACCATCCAATCGACTTCAAGCTAATTTTCAAAGATCTACACAAAAATTCATTTGACACATTTTACCGATTTTGGAAAATCCACACCCATGGGTGGAAAATGGGGGCTAAGGTTGTCTAATTTTAGTCCGATCACCTTCAAATTGAAATTCAAAGCTTTTCATGTAAAATAATTCGACACGTGTATCAGTGATTTTGGGAAATTCAGCCTTATGGTCGGAAAATCAGTGGAAAACTCTAGAATTAGACATTTTTCATTTTCATGCGATTGATTTCAAACTCATTTTCAAGGTTCTATTGGACAACATAACAGGCGCGGTGGTCAAAGAATTTGTAAAATCTAACTCCAAAGTCGGAAAATTCACGGAAAACTGCTGTATGAAACCTTTTTAATTTTCGCCCGATTGACTTCAAACTCATTTTCAAACTTTTCTGTTTATCATCCAATTATCTTGAAACTAATTTTCAAAGCACCTCCCATTAAATAATTCGACACATGTGCTACCGATTTTGAAAAATTCACGCCCACGGTCGGAAAAGTGGTGAAGTCTGGAAGTCAGAATTTTCGATTTTCATTTGAATTCCATACTTCATACCAATTTCCAAATATAAATACAAGAACCTCGGTACTTTGCGGGCAATACAACGGGCGGCAAATAGTTGGAAGGCTTTAGTCTGGATTTTAAGTAATATTCTTGGAATTGGCTTCAACTGCCAAATGAGTTTACGAAATCTACTACGCGTCGCCACGGGCGGGAAATAGAAGTCAAGGACGAATGAGTGGGACTATTTGTTTAGTTAGATCAGCTTCAAAAATATTTTCATAGCCCTACACAAGAAACATTAGTCACGTGGCTCAACTATTTAATTTCCTACCCCCACGGGAGGAAAAATTGTGTTACGCTACTTATGTGTATTTCTTACGGTTGACGAAACTAGTCAAATTTAACACAATGCAAAGTGCATCTAAATATTTCGACGGGCAAGGCCAGGGTATTACCAGCTAGTCTAGTATATGACAACATTTCCATCCCTGATCATATCTGCAAATATTGTGTTTTTATACCGTTGGAAAGTCGATGAGCATTTCGAAGACCAAATGGCATTCTTAGAAATTCGAACTGTCCAAGAGGTGTCACAAAAGATGTATATTTAACCAAATTTTCATGAACAAAAACATGGTGAAAACCATTCTTTAGGTTTAACAATGAAAATAACTTTTTATCTACTAATCTTTCTAACAAATCATCTATGAGTCGGGTAATTATCCCTTGCCTATTACCTTATTTAACTTTCGAAAATCAACACACATTCTGAGTTCACCGGTTTTTTTCTTTACAAGAACTGTAGGTGATGCAAACTCAAACTCACTAGATTGTATAAATCCTTTCTTTAAGTTTGCTTCTATTATTTTTTCTAACTCACACTCTTCAGCATATGCTAACCTTCTCGGGGCACAATAAAAAGGCACACACTCTACGATAATTTTCATTTCACATTTTATACTATGTTCCCGAAGGGAAAATAGTATATTGGGTTTGCGAAATGTCCGTCTGTCCGTATGAACGCAATTTTTTTGCCTTTATCTTTGAGCTAGAGCAACCAAACTTGGTACACATGCATCAAAAAATGTTGATGCCCCCACCCCCACCCCCACAAATCGGCATATGATATCTCCAAAACACGTTTTTCAAGGGGTATATCTCCTACAGTTTCAAAGATAGAGTTACCTAATTTGGCATACAGACTAATGTCGACCCCCTGGTCAAATCTGCATCAAAAATTTTTGGACACCCCCACCCCCTCCCCAACAAAGGAGTAAAATCTATATCTCCCACACCTGTGCAGTTTTTTTCGCGTCTCTTTCTGAAGACACAAATAACCAAATTATATAGGGCTGGGAACATAGTACTCTGCAGTCGGGTGCGTCCGACTGCAACGTTCTTACTTGTTAATTTTAGCATTGTTTGGCCTATCTGGCAATATATTCTCTTCAAACAGTGTTTCAAATAATTGCTTATCTTTAAAATTAATTTAAGTGTATATATGTATATATTTATTTCTCAATTATATAATTATGTAAATATTATATATTTAATAAGCAATTTGAAAAAAAAATTTACAACTTGTTTAAGCTGCCAAAATTGTAGTAGTACACAAGTTAAATAAATAAATATGCAAAATTTAAAAAAAAATTAAAATTGATTTTTTCTCCCAACTTGTAAGTGATTTCATATTCTTTTATAAAATCAAGTGATAGTAATTGCGTAGCGAAATTATTATTACCTTTATCGTCTTTGTTAATTTCTGTACATTTTATAAGTTGTCCTTTTTCTTGTCTATTCTTATACTTATTGGTAATAAGATATTACTTTCTCTTGATAAATTTTCTCTGTTGTTCTCTACTCTACATTGTTTTTTACTCTATACGTTTCCTCTCCATTGTACTCTACATTGTTTCTTTCTTTTAACATATTCTCTTCATTGTACTCTACATTGGTTTCATTAAGCATATAATTTTCTTTGTATTCAACGTCACTTAACACTACTAGTTTTAATTTACCAGATTTTAAAAAATCTCTACCTAATACCATCGGGTACCTTATAGACTCATCACCAACAACCATTGCTTCGATTTTAATTTTTTTATTTAACATTTCAATAAAGCAAACAATTTTTCCAGTTATATTCAATTTGCTGTTGTTAATTCTAAAATAAGAATTGGTGGTTAATCCACGATTCACTTCCACTTCATGTGGTAGTGTAGAATGTCTTAAAAAAGTAATTGGGCTACCCGAGTCTAAGCAGCACTCTATGGGGAAAAGTTTATTAAACTTCTGTGCAAAATTTATGTTAAAATATCTTACATATTCATTATTTGTAGGCTTAGGATTCCTATAGCTTGGACATCCCAGGGCGAGGTGTCCAAGCTCTCCGCAGGCATAGTATGCTCCATCAGGCCGAAAAGATTTGCGGCATGGCCAAAACTATGGCAGTTATAACATTTTTTGGCTTTCTGGTCCGGCGCCAACACAGTAGTTGTTTTTGACACGTTTGGTGCAGCCTTTATTGGTTGCTTCATGTGTGGAAACGCTCGAAGTACAGCAGCTGGCGAACCGAAGCACTGTAACATAACTTGATTTTAGCTGTCAATCGTCTATGATGTAGTGGAAAGCTCCTCATCGCTCATGCCAATTGGACCAGCCAACAAGATTTTGTCCGAATAGTATGATACGAACTTTTCGGCTGTCATCCATCTGCGACGTTCAAATTTGCGGCGAAGCTCAAGAATGTTTTTCTTGGTCTATGTCGCCTGCCAGCAACGATGGATTAGCCATGATCCAAATATTTGCACTGCCCTTCAAGCGAGTACATAAAATAGCACAGACATCATCGTTGCTCATTTAAAAGCTAAACGAATGTTATTTAAGCGCGAGGTATCAAATCCTTAAGTGTGTTAAAATAAGCAGTTGACTTGCAACGCAGCTGCTCATATTCGCATTGCAACTTGCTAAAAATATGCACACGATTTGCCGTCTCTTTCTCCATCACGTACTGATCGTTGTTTTCTTAGCGCTTAATTATTGGCGTGCCGAAAATTTTATCGGCGTTTGTGTCAGAAATTTCATTGTTGTTGTTGGCGCAGACGCTTGCGTGCATTCCAACGAAATGCATATAATTTTTGGGGGCGTCGCCGTCGGATTTGACATAATTTTCAACCACATTGGGCTTAATTGTAACGTCACCTGCTTGCGGATTCTGACGCAGCATCACTTGAATCCTCATTAATATCGACCAATGCTGAGCACGATCAACGATCACATGGATCGACGCTGTTTAGTCTTCCGAGAAGCGTTGACTTGTTGCCTGGAGTGGCATTTGCTAGTTTGCTCAGTTCGGCAACTTTGAACTCTGCAATTTCCATTTTTTGCATTTATGATTTTAATTACGTTGGCGTTTGTAAGGTCCACTTCTGCTTTGTAGTACAAAACTACTTTTGTCTGGTTGCAGAAATATATTTTTACTCCCTGTACCCATAAAATGGGTAAAAAGGGGGTACTAAATCTGTGCAAATGTATGTAACAGGCAGAAGGAGACATCTCCGACCCTATAAAGTATATATATTCTTGATCAGTATCAAAAGAGATTTCGATATGGCCATGACCGTCTGTCCGTCCATATGTATGAACTCAAAGATCTCAGCAACTATAAGAGCTAGAGACACCAAATTTGGAATGTAGGTTCGTGTATAGCGGGAGCATGTCAAGTTTGTTTTAGATTTGAGATATCACCCCCCGTTCCCCCGCTATTCGATAAAAACCGTTTTACAGTAACAATTTTCAAGATATAGATGTGGGATTTGGCATGTTCAATACTTTAGTCACTCTTAATCTACTGTTTAAATTTCAAGTCGATCGGATAACAAACACGGAAGTTATTCAACAAACAAGATTCAGTGCTGGAGCGGGGGAAGAAGCAGCACAGCCGCTGCGCTCGAGCTGTCGCTAGTGTGTGTGCGTCTTTTGTGTATGTGTGTGTGCATGTGTAAGTGTACGTAGATGCGATCGGAAATTTTTTACCTGGGTACAGGGAGTTTTGTAGTCGGGTATACCCGACTATTGCATTCTTACTTGTTTTTTATAGATATTTGGTAATGCAAAGCTAATATGCGTTACACACGGCATCTGTAGCATACCTCTGCTGCGAGATTTTTTGAACGGACCTTGGCTCGACTGAGATTTTTGCATCGGCCAAGGAACTTCTTTACAAATGGCGCCCGAGCAGGGATACAGGAGGCGGAGCGAGGCGTCGCAAATTGGTGACATAAAGCCGACCGCATGTTCGCCGAAGCCGAAGCTTTTGATGCGCAGTGCAATTTGGCTTATGTTGCGCAGTGCAATTCGATTTTCGTTGTACATCAATAAAACGCACAGCAAAAACGAATAACCAAAATGCACTACAACAACGCACAAGTCGAGATGGTGTTTGCAAGTGCGAGCACAATTTGGGGATTGTTGCGTAGTGCAATTCGTTGTGCATAGACAAAACGCACAACAACAACGAACTAGGGGATAACGGCGCGAATCGAGCCGGCGACAGCGAACAGAATCATAAGCGAAGAATATCGAAAACGGCAACGGCACATACAGAAAGCGAGACTGTACACACGCGACTGTGTTGGCAGCGAAAAGGAGAATGCAACAAAACGCGTGTATTGGGCCTTTGATCGAGTAAGGGTATTCCGGAAAAAATAAAAGAGATTTTGGGCGACGATTGGCTTGAGGATGAGTAAGGGTAAGCAATTTTATGGATGTGCCTTTGTAGGCAATCCCGCAACTGAAGTCGGTGGCACTGGGTGGTGGAGCAATCCCTAACCCGGGCACGGTTCGATGCGAGGAGTTATCCTACAAGATGATTGGGTAAGATCAGGCGCCGACGTTTGAGGCGCGGCGAATGTGCTGCAAGGACCCAGGCGAAGAGCACTTTGCAAGGGATTGCAACAACCCCCGTCTGGAGTTTGCTGGCGGTGTGATGCTAGCGCCGTTAGCACGCAGAACTGTTGCTAAAGGGGGTCGCTGTGGCGTCACGGGGAACGGGATCCGGTACACACACACAAACTAGAGGGGTCGTACGGCATCGAAGACAGTCGAGTCGTGGCCATTGGGGGCAGGAAAGTGACAGCCACGATCGATGCGAGCGCCACGCGGAGTTTGTGAGCCAGGGGTGCCGGTGCTGAAAGTAAAGGTTGTTTTGGCAGGTGCTGAAAGTGAAGGTTGGTTTGGTAGGTAGAGGTGGGCATGGCCCTAGTTATAATGGCTTCTAGTTTGGATCAGATGATGATCTAGCAGACTGGGCGTACCACACCATGACTTCTGTCACAGCCCGCACTCAGCAGGAGGATTCTTAAACTCTTCTAATTGGCTTAACACACCGTTTAGAAAAGACGCCATGTGGTATCACAAGGGGCTAATATTTGGCCGAAGTGTGCAATAGGAAAACACCAGCTCTCCTGCTCCAGCCACCGAAACCTAACCTAACCTAACGACCAACTGTTATGTCTGTTGCGTTTTTTAGGTGAGATGTCAGTCCCTAAGCGCTTACTCCATTCCATTAAGATTAACAAAAATGTCGCCAAAAAAAAATTGGAATTGAAGTAATTTGTATTTGGTACAATTCTTAAAACAGAACCTTATCTAAAAAGAATTTTGAAAAATTAGTCAAAAATTTACTAGTTTTGTAAGCTGGCGTACAGAAAAATGTATGGCATGCCATTTTCGCTAATCGCTAAGCCACATGAAATAAAGTAAGCGCTTAACATTTGGCCGTAGTTGGCTATCATTTTGGATATTTTTACACTACAAGGAATCACACTTTACATAAAGGCTAAGATTAGCTTGAACAAGATTGAACGACGTTAGTTATAGTCCAAAGATCTCAGTAAAACGCTCAAAAACCATACTTGCTAGAACAAATTACTACTTCAAATATATTTTTTAGCTATACATGAAAAGACGGGTTACAAACATATAATTTTTATTTAGTACTAGCGGACCCAGCGCGCTTCGCTGCGCAAAATGGATATATGCATAAAAATTTACACCTGTTTCATTTATATTTACCCGTATTTCATCCCAATCTATTTCGGCGCAATGAATTTCATTTTTTTCAACTCCGAACCGCAAGCAATTTCCCATCGTGAAGAATGTATTGATTTTTTTGGTGTTTTTCAAATAAATGTCAAAAGTAAAACAAAAGCGACACTTTTAACATTTGAATTCAATGAAAACTTATTTCGAAAATAAACAAAACATAATCGTTAAATAATTGACAAAATTTGCATAAAGTAATATAATCAATAATTGGTAACGTAAAGAATCATATGATAATTATTTTTCTTATTCACAGAATACAAATTATAAAATTACGCACTACGATATTAATGAGAAAATCCAAAAGAAAAACAACTTTCCATTCCGATTATCTACATGGGAAAACTTGTATTTCATAATATTTAATTAATTTACGACGATTGCATTATAATCCAGAATTGTACTTATTGGTTGGCTTGGCAAGCAGCAACATGAAGGCTTCAGCATATGTATGTACATATGGGCGAGCGAGCGCGAAGCGCGTGCATTTTCTATTAAGTACTTAAGGCTTAACCATGTGTGCGAGCGAGCGCGAAAGTGCAGCGGGTCTTGTACTCGTGACGTCACGACATACCAAAACACACGGCATCAGCTGATGCACATGTCGCTTTTAAGCAACACAAACCCATATGGTTTCATAATTGCTTATCGGTACGCAAACCATACGATAAATTTTAAGCACCTGATCTGCTTGACATTTTTCTTTGTGAGACATGCGCCATCTGCATGACTTTATTTTCTTGAAACATATTGTTATCAATGCTCTGCATAGTGCAGACTATGCATCAAAATTCAAAAATTGACTGTTGGCGCGCAGCCAATTGGCCTCTTCGATAAAATATCGATAAGTATCAGCTCTTCGATCAGTCTCGCTCATCTCTGCATTGTGCTGACTCATGAATATTATCATTTTTCGTTTATGAGTGGGTGGTTGTGGGGGTGGTGATGACACAACAAACTATAGCTATAAACATTCCCTGGACTTCAAGGAATATATTATAAAAGATTTCATCAAGATCCTTTAAACGGTTTTCAAGTTTATCGCGAACATACAGACAGACATTCACTTTTATATATATAGATAAAAGGTATGTAAAGAAAACAAAGGTTATTTTATCAGTAAACTTTAATTGGCTTGATTGTTTTAGTCTTATCTTGTACTCTCTTGGACGTTGATGTACTAAAACGTACATTCAAGTGGCCCAACGACACCAAGCACGGACTTGTTAACGCGCGGACCTAGACAAAATGCAACCCACCTCCTGCCCAACCGACCGAAGGGCACGCCGCATAACGTGCGGTAACGAAGATCGTGAACAGATGAAAAGGTACAAAATATAAAAAAATGTATACATAAAATAAAACAATAGACAAAAAGTAACAATAGATTACATAGAAAATATAAAAGTAAAGTTCTGACTGAGGATGATAAAGGTTGTTATAATTAGATCATAAAATACGAAAAGGGTTATAGATAGCATAATAAGTATTATAAGTTCGAAGAGAAAGGAGAAGAAAATTTAAAGAATTTCTGATCGGAACTCCAAATATAATTTGGCTGATTAACTCAGATGAATCAATTTCCCCATTAATTAGTTTGTATAAGAAAATTACCCCAAGCATGGTTCTACGATCAGAAAGGGAAGGATGATTTATAAGTAAGAGCCTACTACGATAAGAAGGCAAGTGAGTATTAGGATTCCAGTTAAGACACCGGAGTGCAAAGAGAAGAAATTGTTTTTGTACCGATTCTATTCTATCCTGATGAATCTTGTACAGGACCCATATTCAACAATAGGTCGAACAAGATAAGTATAAAGAGTTTTAGTAATGTAGGGATCGTTAAATTCTTTCGACCAACGCTTAGTGAAACCAAGGACACCAAAGGCACGTTTAGCGGTGAAAGAGATACGCTTGTCAAACATAAGCTTATGATCTAAAAGGATACCCAAATCATCAATTGACTCAATTAGAACTAGCGGCTTAATATTAAGAATATAATTGTTTAAAAATTGCATTCGTCTATAAAAAGACATTACGTTACACAATTAAGATTTAAAAAATTTTGCAACCTTTGACCAGATAGAAAATCAGTAAATGACAGACATTATTTAAAATCATCGTAATACATCAGCACCCGAGAGTGAATTGAGACAGAAGGAAGATCATTTATGAACACAGTAAATAATAATTGGCCAAGATGACTTCCTTGTAGTACTCCGGAAGTAACTTAAAGAGACTTAGAGGTTAAGCTATTGAAAGCTTCTAAGAGTAAGTTGCATTTTAGATAGAATTCCCTTATGACAAAAGAAGTTTAGGTTAGTGGTAGTAGCTCTATATTTCACAAACCCGTGCTGGCAGTTTCACCCTGCTATGGATCTACACAAATGTTGAAGTTGAGAAGTTAATAATTTCTCAAAAATCTTTGGAATAGCAGACAACTTATAAATACGACTATAGTTCTCGACGTTAGACTTGTTTCCTTTTTTATGGAGAAGAATAATAAATGATTGTTTCCAAATATTAGGCAAAGAGCACAACTCAACAGATAATTTAAAAAGAATAAATAATGGCTTAAACATACCTTCAGTACAGTACCTAAGCACGCATCTAGGTACTCCATCAGGTGTCGGTGAAAATACGGGCTTATTGGCCTTTACATCACGTAGAAACTAACTTTCAGTGCTTAAACCCACAAATGCAATTGGAATTATTTACATGATAAGGATAGGGCAAAACCAATTGATTTCCACTATAAGTGGAAAAAACTCAGCAAAAAGATCGGCGATAGCCCGATCAGAGTCAGCTGTTGTTTTTTCAAAAAACAAGGTTGATGGATATAGGGTCAGTATGATCCAAGACAAAAATAATATCAAGCATTTGATGTAAAGAATTTGGGATACCATTGATTTGATACAATGACATCCCAAATAAACTCTCAATAAAATCGTGCTGAGATGTAGGAGTCAACACGAGAGAACCGGACTAAAAATCCAGGTAGTTCCGGCAATATTAAAGTCCCCAAGAACTACAAGAAAGTCACGATCGAAGACCATAGAGCAGACAGATTGTATAGCAGAAGCATGCAAATAATATAAAGAAATATCGAAAGAAGGCGGAATATAAGAACAATTGATAAACAAGTAAGAATGCTATAGTCGAGTATACCCGACTACGAAACTCCCTGTACCCAGGTCAAAAATTTCCGATCGCATCTTCGTTAACTTACACATACATACACAGATACGCACACGCACGAGCCACAGCGCAAGCCAGGCATTTTAAGTTGTGACTGTGCTTCTTCTTCCCCTTGCTGCAGCACTGAATCTTCTTTCGTGAATAACTTAGGTGTTTATTATCCGATCGACTTGAAATTTGGACAGTACATTAAGAGGGACTAAAGTATTGGACATGCCAAATCTTAAAGCTATATCTTGAAAATTGTAACTGTAAAACGGTTTTTATCGAATAGCGGGGGAACGGGGGGAGATATCTCAAATCTAAAATAAACTTGACCTGCTCCCGCTATACACACGAACCTACATTCCAAATTTGGTGTCTCTAGCTCTTATAATTGCTGAGATCCTTGCGTTCATACATACGGACAGACAGACGGACAGACGGACAGACAGACGGACATGGCCAAATCGAAATCTCTTTTGATACTGATCAAGAATATATATACTTTATAGGGTCGGAGATGTCTCCTTCTGCCTGTTACATACTTTTGCACAAATCCAATACCCCTTTTTACCCATTTTATGGGTACAGGGAGTAAAAAGCAAACACCGGCAATAATCAATTTTACAGGAACAAATTCAATATCTACAGAACTATCGGTTATTACTAGCTCAGAAGATAAATCAGCGTCAACAGCAATAAGAACACCACTACCACAACGAGGAGTGCGATCTTTTCTATAAATAGAGAATTTGTTAGACAGGATTTCAGAACTAAGGATGTCGGCCCATAACCATGTTTCAGAAAAAACAACGACATAGAAAGGGAAAGATAGGCTATTTAGGTAAAGATTACTAAGTTTATTACAAAGACCTCTTACATTCTGATAGCCAAGTGAAAGGAGGTTGCTAGTTTTTTGTACTATTAGAGATGACAAGAGGTGGATTAGAACTACCACCAGAAGAAGGAAGTGAAACCGGTGGCCGATTTTACTTTTTTGCAGTATATTGTTTGATGCCAGAATTCCTTGCAACAAATATTGTTGAAATGTTCAGCCGGAACACCTATTTTAACCGACGAGATTTTCCGAGGATAAGCTAATTTAAATTTCTTCACCAGGTGTTAAAATATGTTGAGAGTTAGAGAGTCAGCTTCTCTCACGCACTTTCTCCAACTTCGGATCTACAACAACAATTTCCTGAAGTGCTATCAACTTCTACTCTGCGTAACAACTGCTATGCTGCCGAGGTGGTAAGCTTGTCGTGTGCTGCCGTAGCTCGGCTCTTCTTCTCATCGTCGCACTGCGGCTCTTACCAAAGAGTGGCACTTTCATCACCCGCTCTCGTTTTGCATATCGCCAAGACGCTTTATTACTTTTTGATAAGGCCTTTGCTCTCCGTGCCGTTGCACTTGTCATCGCTTGGATTGTATTCTGGAACTCTTCGCTGCTGCTACAGTGCATACTTCGCTCTCTACGCCAGTTTGGCCTCTCGTCGAACGCTCGCTTTGGTTTTCGCATAACTTAATAGTGCCATCTACATTTCCGTCACTCCCGTGGGTACCTTGCACCTGCGGCTCATCAGATGGACGATCAATTAAGCCTTCGCATATATTATCAAAATATCTCCGGAATGCCAACCAAGTCGCAATTGGTTCGATTGGCAACTTCCGTTTGTGATTTTGATGTCATAGTTCAGTTGAGACGTGGCTCAACTCTAATTTCTATGATGCTGAGTTTTTTTACATCAGCACCTTTTATGTCTTTCGTAAAAACAGAGACTCTGTTAAACTTCAGCGCTCGTGGGGTGTTATTGTGGCTATGCGGCGAAATTTGCGAAGTTGGCTCGCACGTCTTACCAATAATGAGTCAACGCTAGAACAGTTGGCTGTCTTTGTGGCTGGTGACATTGACTCTATTGCATTTGCGTTTCATACATACCGCCAAATAGCGCTTTTGAACTGTATAAGGCGCATGTGGACAACGTTACCAATCTTCACCGTGGCCTGGAAGCCCACCAATTTCTCTGCGTTATGGGAGATTTTAATCTTGGCAAAATTATATGGTCTCCGTTTCCTAATAATTCTACTTATTTGCCTTCTAATGTACATCACCCACAAGAAATTATTGTTGTTGATGAATTTTATAGTATGGGATTAACCCAAATGAATTCTAACTTTAATTTCTTGCATAAAATATTAGACCTTGTTTTTCTAAGCATAGATGTTAATTACAGCTTAATTCATTGCTTAAATTCACTTTCTAATTGTAACATGCACCATCTTTCTCTTCTACTTACAATAAAATGTTACTCTTTTTTACCTACTTTACGGCCTACTTATAATATATATTTGTGATGTTGATTTATCACATTGTAACTTCGATGTAATTATTATTAATAATTGTATCTCTGCTATTAATTGGAACCAAGTCTTATCGCATGTCAGTTTGGAGGCCTCTTATGATATTTTTGTATCAGTTATTTACCGTATTCTTAATAATAATGTCCCTCTTAAAAAGCGTTACTCTCGCAAAATGCCTTGGTACACTAAAAGGCTGAAAAAATTGAAAAACTTGCGCAATAAATTTTATAAAACGTATGTTAGGCACCATTAGATATCGTCAGTATAGGCGGGAATTTGAGTATTTGAATAAATTTCTTTATTTCATTCGCTTCGCTTCGCTTTCGCAAACGGACGTGTTTTTTTCTTGCGCCTCGCAGTTAATTTTTCTTTCCTCGTTCTTAGCAATTATTAAATTGCAAGTTTTATATTTGTGACGTGTGTTTTCATTCGGTTGTGTTAAACACCTGTGTTGAACTTTAATTGCAATTATTTGTGCTTTATTTGCAAATTTAAAATTTTTGTGCCTATACACAACAACAAACTGCAGCCAAGCATTCTGTTTGATTTTGCAGTTGCATTGCTGTCTGCATATAATTTGTTTTTGTGTGTACTCACTTCATTCTCTTTTTTTATCTCTCTCCCGCGCTTGCATTAGTTGTGTTGTTGGTGTTGGTCGCGGTCTTTTCTGTTAGAAATCCGTTTGTGAGTTTCGGTCGTCGCGCCCGCGCTTTGTGTTGTTATTGCGTTTGTAAGTACAAATCAGCGGTAGTTGTTTAACCCTAGGGTGCCTTTCCGTTCTTTTTACATTCTTTTTTGGTTCTTTTGCTTTTTATTTTATTTTTTGTTTATCTTTTTTTATATTCTATTTTCTTATATTTAAATTCCTTTTTGCTATAATGTTTGTCTGTTACAATAAAAATTGCCAGGTTAGAGCAAACTCGAAGATGGGCTTTGTTTGTTGCGGGCTGTGTGATAATGTGTCACACGAAAAATGTGCTGGCCTAAACGGCAGAATTGTGGACCAGATTGAGTTAAAATCTGGCCTCAAGTGGACATGTGTATCCTGTAGGGATGTTGAACGGGACATCATGGGGTTCATGAGGCAGACTAAGAAAGGCTTTGGTGACATATTCGGGCGGTTAAAAAAACTGTTCGATGGTTTTTCCGTCTTGGAGAACGAATTCAAAAGTATGAAACTTTTGAATGAGTCCCCAAAACGGAAGAAGGCTAATTTTAGGCTGTCTATTGGCCCCAATTAACTGCAACTCCCCACACATGCTTCCATTTCATCCGCAACTAATAAACAGTTAGAACTAATAAATTTATCTTCCCCCTCTCCTCATAATTCAATAATCAGAAGTGACGAGAATAGCATCGTACCCATGGATGTTGTTCCTTCTGACCCCGTAGAGCATTCTGATTCGCTGGTTATTAACACTGTTGATCCGGATCAACAGCCTAGTGATAATATACCGGTCGAAACAACTGGTCTAGCAACCAATGCTGTGGCTCCAGCGGATGCAACTGCTTTGGTTGCTAAGAAGACTCTTATAGGAATTCCACCACGGAAACAAATCTTTGTTTCCAGGCTTGCCCCTGATACTACATCTGATGATGTGAAGGCCTTTATACAGGCCAAATCTAAAGCCCACATTACGGTGGAAAAATTCAAATTTACGTATTCTCGGGAAATTTCGTCATTTAAAATAAGTGTTCCGGCTGAATATTTCAACAATATTTGTTGCAAAGAATTCTGGCCCGACCACTTAGTTATTAAAGAATATACCGTAAAAAAGAAAAATCGGCCTCCGATTTCACTTCCTTCTTCCGGTGGTAGTTCTAACCCACCTATTGTAATATCTGATAGTTCAAAAAACTAACATCCTCCCTCTCACTTGGCTATCAGAATGTAAGAGGTCTTTGTAGTAAACTTAGTAATCTTTATCTAAATAGCCTAACTTTTCCTTTCCATGTCGTTGCCTTTTCTGAAACATGGCTAAGGCCCGACATCCTTAATTCTGAAATCCTGTCTAACAAATTCTCCATTTATAGAAAAGATCGCACCCCTCGTCGTGGTGGTGGTGTTCTTATTGCTGTTGACGCTGATTTATCATCGGAGCTTGTAATAATCGATAATTGTATAGATATTGAATTTGTTGCTGTAAAATTGTGTATGTCCAGTATTTGCTTTTATATTACTTGTTCTTATATTCCACCTTCTTCCGATATTTCTATTTATTCTTTGCATGCTTCTGCTATACAATCTGTCTCATCTATGGTTTCTGATCGTGATTTTCTTGTAGTTCTTGGTGACTTTAATATCGCCGGAACTACCTGGTCTTCAAGTCCCGATTCGAGCGTGTTGACTCCCACATCTCAGCACGATTTTATTGAAAGTTTATTTGGGATGTCATTGTGTCAAATCAATGATATCCCAAATTCTTCACATAAAATGCTTGATCTTGTTTTTGTCTTGGATTCCTCATTCTATTCTGTCTCCCGTACTGAACCTATATCCACTCCTGAAGATCCTTATCACCCAACTTTGGAGGTGTTGATTGACTTACCAGCCAGTGTGCCAAGCCCTGGTAGAGAACCGGGTGAGCGAGTTCGACAATTTCGGAAAACCGATTTTACTAAACTTGCTCAGCTCCTATCCCAGACTGACTGGTCCCAGCTGTACATGTGTAGAGACATGGATTGTGCAATCAATTACTTTTATTCTACCTTAAATTCATTATTTGATTGTTGTGTCCCGTTTTGTAACCCTCGTAGGTCTAACAAACCTGTGTGGTTTACACGTGAATTGATAAACTTAAAAAATAGAAAGTCGAGATTGTACAAAAAGTTCAAGGAATTTGGCTCTTCCTCGGATTTCTCTCGCTATTTGATTGCCCGATCTAACTTCTCTGCACTTAATTTACACTGTTATAACAACTACCTCAGGAGCTGTAGGTTACAGTTTCAGCGGGATCCTAAAAGGTTTTATAACTTCGTTAATGCGAAGCGTAGATCATCAACACTTCCATCAACTGTATTTTTTGAAAAAAAGACAGCTGACTCAGATCAGGCTATCGCCGATCTTTTTGCCGAATTTTTTCAAACGACTTACAGTTCACAACCTTATCAATTGATTTCGCCTTATCCTTATCAGGTAATTAACTCCAATTGCATTTTTGGGCCTTTAATCACTGAAAGCTCGCTTCTACGTGATTTGAAGTCTATTAACCCCGTATTTTCTCCGGGACCTGATGGAGTACCAGGCTGTGTGCTCAAGTACTGTGCTGAAGGTATTTTTAAGCCATTATTTGTTCTTTTTAAATTGTCCGTGGAGTTGTGTTCTTTGCCTAATATTTGGAAAGAATCATTTATTATTCCTCTCCATAAAAAAGGAAACAAGTCTAATGTCGAGAACTATAGAGGTATTTCTAAGTTGTCTGCTATTCCTAAGATTTTTGAGAAATTAATAACTTCTCAACTTCAACATTTATGTAGATCTATAATTTCACCCTGCCAGCATGGGTTTGTGAAATATAGATCTACTACCACTAACGTATTGGAATTTACTTCTCTTATTATTAAGGGGTTTCAATCTAAAATGCAAACAGATGTTATTTATACTGATTTCAGTAAGGCTTTTGATTCTGTTAATCATTCTCTTTTACTTCACAAGCTTCATCTTCTAGGATTTCCAAATAACTTAATTCTTTGGATTTCTAACTATTTAACTTTTAGAACCCAAAAGGTTTATTTCAAAGGCTTTGTCTCTAAGTCTGTTCAAGTTACTTCTGGAGTACCACAAGGAAGTCATCTTGGCCCCTTATTATTTACTCTTTTCATCAATGACCTTCCTTCTGTCGTAAATTACTCTCGGGTGCTGATGTATGCCGATGATGTTAAACTTTGTCTGTCATCTACTGATTTCTTATCTGGTCAAAGGTTGCAAACTGATCTTGACAGTTTTCAAGCCTGGTGTCGGGTAAATTTATTAAATCTTAATTGTGGTAAGTGTAAAGTAATGTCCTTTTACAGGCGAATGCCTTTTTTAACAGTTATATTCTTAATGGTAAGCCGCTTGTTCGAATTGAGTCGGTTGATGATTTGGGTATCCTTTTAGATTCCAAGCTTAAGTTTGACAAACATATCTTTTCCACCGTTAATCGTGCCTTTGGTGTCCTGGGTTTCATTAGGCGTTGGTCTAAAGAATTTAACGATCCTTACATTACTAAAACTCTATATACTTCGCTTGTTCGACCTATTCTTGAATATGGGTCTTGTATTTGGTGTCCCCAGTACAAGATTCATCAGGATAGAATATAATCGGTTCAAAAACAATTTCTTCTCTTTGCACTCCGGGGTCTTAACTGGAATCCTAATACTCACTTGCCTTCTTATCGTAGTAGACTTTTACTAATAAATCTTCCTTCTCTTTCTGATCGTAGAACCATGCTTGGTGTAATTTTTTTACACAAACTAATTAAATGCGAAATTGATTCTTCTGAATTAATTAGCCAGATTAGTTTTGCAGTTCCGATCAGAAATTCCAGAAACTTTCTTCCCCTTTGTCTTCAAGTTTGTAACACTAACTATGCTATCCATAACCCTTTTCGTATCATATGTTCTAATTATAACAATCTTTATCATTTAATATGTAATGCTAGTTCTATTTCCGTACTTAGAACTTCAATTTTATGTTATCTGTGTAATCTATAGTTTTTTGTATATTGTTTAATTTATGTAGAACTTTTATTTAGTCTGTTCGTATTTATATGTTTCGCGATCTTCGTTACCGCACGTTATGCGGCGCGCCCCTCGGTCGGTTGGGCGGGAGGTGGGTTTGCATTTTGCCTGGGTCCGCGCGTTAACAAGCCCGTGCTTGGTGTCGTTTGGGCCACTTGAATGTACTGCCCGTTTAGTACATGAACGTCCGAATAGAATATAACCAATACATATTGAGCATAGAACAAGGGATCAAGAGCTGCCCCAAAATGTTCTGGACTTTTATTAAATCCAAGAAATCATCGTCATCCTTACCTTCATCTATGACTTATGATTCATTTTCATCTAACTCTGATTAAGGATTGCTAACTCTTTGCTAGGTTTTTTAAATCGAACTTCGAGCCTTGGATTGAGTGTGTTGATGAAATTACTCACTGAAACTGAAACTTTCTTAAATGTAGGAAATATGAGAGTATCAGAGGCAGATATTTTTGATGCGGCCAGTAATCTAAATATCTCAATGAAGCCTGATTGTGATGGTATATCTCATATTTTTCTTAAATCATGCATTAGTGCACCCAGTGTACCTCTGCTGGTATTTTTTCTAAGTCTCTAGCCTCTGGCATTTTTAATGATAAATGGAAACAAGCTAAAATCACGCCAATATTTAAGAATGGCCATAAATGTGATATTAGGAATTATAGAGGCATTGCCAAACTTAGTAATGTTTCTAAATTATTTGAGCGCATAATAGCTAAGCACATTGCTTTCTTAATAAAACCATATATTTATCCTAGGCAACGCGGGTCTTTACCAGGGAGATCTACTGTGACTAATTTATTCGTTTTTTACAATCTTTGTATCAAGAGTTTTTCCCGTCGCTGCCAGGTAGACACAATCTATACTAATTTTTCTAAAGCTTTTGATAAAGTGAGTCACAGTATTCAAGTTTTGAAATTGTCAAAGTGTGGGTTTCACTCATCAATCTTGAACTGGTTCAACTCATATCTGAGTGGTCGTTCTTATCGTGTTGACATAAATAATACTCTATCTTCTTCTTTCCTGGATTCCTCTGATGTTCCTCAAGGGAGCTCACTAGGTCCCTTGCTTTTCATTATATCTATTAATGGCAGTTGCTTTTTTTCTGCAGACTATCTTTTATATGCGGATGACCTTAAATTGTTTAGTTGGTGTATTCTTAACCATCTGGCTCTAAACTAAATGTTGCTTTGTAACTTATAGTAAATGCCTATACTCATTTAATGGTTCCTATTTGTTAATGGGATATGTGCTAACACGGAAAAATGAAGTTTTAGACTTAGGAGTTATATTTGACTCAAAATTTATATTTGGTGAACATATAAATTATATGTTGCCTAGAGCATATGCGATGACAGGTTTTGTGAGGCGCAACTCCTCTCAATTTAATGACCCTTATACCAGACTGGCTTTATATTTTGCTTTTGTCAGATCAATTTTAGAATACGCATCTATTATTTGGAACTCTTCTGCAGTGATACACTGTAGTAGCGGGTACAAAAACGGTTTCTTAAATTTGCGTTAAGCCCTCTCCATTTTATGTTACCTTTCCCCTCATATAGAAGTCAATCTCCTTTAGTGCACCTGTCTACGCTAGAGGATAGGCGAACGATTGCTGCTCTAATATTTATAAATAATATTATTATTGGCAATATAGATTGCTTAGTCCTTCATGCTAATATAAACTTTTGTGTACCGGGTAGACAATTGCGAAACTGTTTGTCATTTAATGTGGGTTTTCACAGAACTTTCTAGGCTCTTAATGAGCCCTTAACACGAGCTCTGCAATATTATAATGAGTTGCCAACTGACATGCGGTTTGACTTTAGTCAAAACACATTTAATATTAAGGAACTACTTTTTAAGTAGTTCTTTTTATAATTCTTATTATATAATTCAAATTTGTTACCTTAATATTATTATAATAATTTTAAGATTAAGTATGCTTAGCTAGATCCAGAAAGTCCTTTGACATTGGTTAAGAATAAATAAATAAATAATTCGACTGATTGACTGGCTCTATTAATGCTAGGTTATTGACCTGCATCAATAGTGCTAAGAGTAAGGCTTTTGACTCTGTTAATCATTCTCTTTTACTTCACAAACTTCATCTTCTGGGGTTTCCAAATAACTTATTTCTTTGGATTTCTAACTATTTAACTATTAGAACCCAAAAGGTTTATTTCAAAAGCTTAGTTTCCAAGCCTGTTCAAGTTACTTCCGGTGTACCACAAGGAAGTCATCTTGGCCCTTTATTATTTACATTGTTCATAAAAGTCCTTCTGTAACGAATCAAATGTCCTGCCGGGCTTAACTCGGTCGGTCAGGATCCGTATCAACAAATTTGTATTTGGACACTTGCGATAAATAACGACTCTAGATTTCGATGATAATTATATTTATTTGCTGACCATATTCTAGGTGTAGGTTTAGTTTTAGTGTGTGATTCCTGTGGTGGCCGCCGAGAGTATCCTGGTGATGCACCGACTCGCTGTTCAGCGTCGCCTGTTCGCTAAGAACCACCCACTCGCTTTTGGCTCGTGGGATAATTCCGCGTAGCAAAGCTCCGCCTAGTTGCAAGAGGCCGCGCACCCGAATAGCTGGCTTGGTAGTGGTGGTGGGATCCGGTGGGGATCCTTGCTGGAACTGGTGGGATCCGGTAGGGATCTTTGCTGGAACTGGTGGGATCCGGTAGGGATCCTTGCTGGAACTGGTGGGATCCGGTGGGGATCCTTGCTGGAACTGGTGGGATCCGGTGGGGATCCTTGCTGGAAATGGTGGGATCCTTGCTGGAACTGTTGGGACCCGGTGGGGGTCCTTTGCTGGAACTGGTGGGCCCCGGTGGGGATCCTTGTTGGAACTGGTGGGATCCGGTGGGGATCCTTGCTGGAACTGGTGGGACCCGGTGGGGGTCCTTGCTGGAACTGGTGGGACCCGGTGGGAATCCTTGTTGGAACTGGTTCTGCTCTCCTGTTACGCCAGGATTTGTCAGGGTTCTCCTGCTATTCGCGAGGATTTATCCCGTGACTCTCCTACTACACAAGGATTTGCATACGACCCTACTGCACAGTGACTCGCTGTGTTCTCCTGTTACGCAAGGACTCGTCAGTGTTCTCCTGCTATTCGCAAGGATTTACCACTTGACTCTCCTGCTACACAAGGATTGGTCACGGTGTGCCACGATTCGCAGTGCTTCTCCTGTTACGCGAGGACTTGTCAGTGTTCTCCTGCTATTCGCAAGGATTTACCACTTGACTCTCCTGCTACACAAGGATTGGTCACGGTGTGCCACGATTCGCAGTGCTTCTCCTGTTACGCGAGGACTTGTCAGTGTTCTCCTGCTATCCGCAAGGATTTATCACTTGACTCTCCTGCTACACAAGGATTATTGCACAGGACTCGGTTGGTTGGCTGATGTATCCTTGCGCGGGACAAGAATACTTGGCGTGGTTTGTTAGTTGCTGCGACGTTGAATTTTGCTGTTGACTCCGTTGACTTGTTTTCTGTCTGCCCTCCTCGTGCGTGTTACTGTGCCCTCTTATATGTTTATCAACTGTCGTTAACTGTACTTTTGTCATCGCAAACGCACTCAGGCACCGTTTCTGGCTCTTCTATAACGGCACTAAGTCCCGTTGTGGTTTGTCAGCGCTTACCAGCGGTACCGCGTAGTGCCGACCCACATTAACCGGGCGGCCCGCCAATCCCGGTTAATTGTTCGGGCGTACGCGGCCACCGCTTCTGGCCATTCTTCGTGGCCCACCTCCCTCCATCGATGATCCATTCCCGGGCCGGCCAATGAGGCCTGGCGGAATAGTGTTGGCCGCCGTTCCACCGCTCCCTGCTCCATGTTTGAGCGTTGTCGGTGCAATGCCGGTCGGAACGTGGGTGGAGGGGGTGGAGGTGACTCCGGTGTGGGGGCACGTGGTCGGGGCGTCACTGGCCGGGGTGGTGTCGGGCTTCGGTCGTCTCGGGGGGCGTTACGGCCGTCAGGGTCCTCGGCTGTGGCGTGATCGCCCGGGGGGGCGTCGGCGACCTAGGAGTCTTTGGCGAAGCCGGCGTTGCAGGCGCGCTCTGTGGCGGCCCTGGCGGCGTTGTGCTCCGGATCGGCCGATATTCGACCACCTGTACGTCCTGTCGTACTGGCCTCCCGTCCTGCATGACCGAGCGTTGGACGCGGTAGACGTGCCTTGTAAGGGGTGGCTCCGGTGCCTCGGACTCCGACTCCGACGATATGATGACCACCTCCGTAGGGCGGTCCAGGACTGGCTCTGCGGGACGGGGCGGTGGTGTCATCAGCGTTGGCGTCGCGGGTCGTGGCTGCGGCTGTACCATGCCGACTGGCTGCTCCCGTGGGGCCTCTGGTGCCGGCGGCGTGGTGCCCGGTGTTGGCCGTTTTAGAGCCGGTACCTTGGCCGATGGCTTCACTGGTGGTGGCCGGATGGGCGAGTGACGACCAGGTTTTTGGCGGGTGGCCGCCGGTTTTCTTACCGGCCTTCGGGGGTGGAAGGGCAGCCGCGTTGCCGTCCTCCTCGACTGCCGCCGCGGTGCCGTTTCGATGTTGCGTTTAGTTGGCGTTTCCATTTTGATGTGATCCTCGGCTGTTGGGGTTATGGCTTATATAGCTGTTGCGCCTGCGCTCTTCAATTGCTGATATCTATCGGTTGCCTGTATTAGTTTGTCAGCAATTGGAAATGCATTGTGCCTTGCATATCAGGTGTTTCGCACCGTGGTCTCGATTCGATTTGGTGCCTTGCATTCCTTGTCGTATGCGAGCTTGATGGAGCTCGTGCCTTGTTAGATGTATAATTTTGTTTCTTTATTTATATTGTTGTTGTTCTAAGTATTGTGGTTATTATTTTGCTTTATTGTTATTATTATAATTATTATTATGATTATTATGATTATTATGATTATTAGTATTATTTTATTATTATTATTATTTTTATTATTTTTATTATTATTATTATTATGGTTTTCGTTTGAATGCGGCGTGGCATTAAATTGTGTATGATTATGTAGTTATTTTTATTTGTTGGATTTTGTGTGAGATTGCCCCACTGTTCACAATGTGTGATCCCGTTGTTCTTATTTCACAGGCGCCGAAGCTTTGAAAAGGGGGTTAGTGTACGCAGAGGCTTAGTTAAGAATTGTTTCCGAAGGTGTCTTGGGGGGTTTTATACTTAATAAAAATTTCCAATTTTTAATGTAAATTAATTTTATTTACATTTTCCCCCTTTAATAAGTTCTCGCCCGTGTCCTACACTTACTGCATTTTAGTTGGTTTTGTTTGCGTCGCATACAATTTTAAGTCCATGATGTGGGCCGTTCGTATTTTCTTGTCCGCCTGTCCTCGAAGCTGGCATATAACCGGCGAAACAAAGTTTATTATCTGATACGGCCCGCCGAATTTTGGAGCGAGCTTGGCTGCAAATCCCTCCGCGGCGTTGGAGAGGTGGTGTTCTTTGCGCCATACCTGATCGCCTATTGTCGGTTTCCATGGCCGTCTCCGCAGGTTATAATGTCTTGCTTGGTCCTGGGCTGCCTTTTCCAAATTGCGACGTACTAGTTCGAAAATCTCTTTAAGTTTCCTCTCGTTATCTCTGGGCTTTGAGATTGCTTGTCCTGTGCCTACAGCTTCCTTGTCGTATAGGGCCCTGGGTAGTCTGGGCTCGCGGCCTTGTGTGACAAATGCTGCGCTGTAGCCCGTTGACGCTGAGACGCTAGTGTTGATCGCCAGTGTCAATTCGGGTAACACCTCATCCCAATTCCGCTGATTTTCTCCTGTGTATTGTGCAACCATAGTTTTAACGGTCCGGTTCATACGCTCGGTTGTATTTTCTTGAGGCGTATAGGGGGCCGTGTATTGGTGTCGTACTCCCATCTCTTCTAAGAACGTCTTGAACGCCTTACTTGTGAATTGCGCTCCATTATCTGTGATGAGTACTTTTGGTGCCCCGAACCTAGCCAGTATCCGTTCTCTGAACACCTTTTGCAGGGCTGCCGTCGTTGCACTCCTCAGTGGGACCAGTTCTGTCCATTTTGAGAATCGGTCAATAAAGACGAGTAAGGTCGTGTTTCCGTGTTCCGACCTCGGCAGGGGTCCCACAAAGTCTGCGCAGACCGTGGCCCATGGCTACTCAGGGACTTGGGTGAGCATTTTACCTGCGGCTTGAAGTTGGCTGGGTTTGTATCGTTGGCACGTCTCGCAGCACCGTACGTAGGCTCGTACATCTCGGTAGAACCCTGGCCAGTAGTACCGCGCGGCCACTCGTGCCATGGTTTTGCATGTCCCCAAGTGTCCGGCTGTAACTGCGTCGTGGTTTTCATGTAGTATTCGTTGTCTCTGTCGTTTTGGTACGCAGAGCTTCCAGGCCACCACGTCTTCGTCCCCTGCTCTCTGTGGGATGTGTCTATAGAGGTTTCCTGACTCTATAGTGTAGTCGGCGTATTTTTGGGGGTTATTTTGAGCTTTTGCCATTAGTTTCTCTATCCATTTGTCCCCCTCTTCTGCGTTTTTCCCTTGGCTCACCGCTCGGCCACATGTCTCCTCTGCTAGGGGTTGCCGGGACAGAGCGTCTGCTACCACGTTGAGTTTCCCCTTGCGATAAGTCACCTCGAAATCGTACTGTTGCAGCTCTAAAGCCCACCTCGCGACTCTGCCCGAAGGACTTTCGCTGGAATTGAGCCATTTCAGTGCCATGTGGTCGGTGATGACAGTGAAATGGTATCCTTCCAAATATGGCCTCAGTTTCCTGATTGCCCATACAATTGCCAGACATTCCTTCTCCGTGGCCGAGTAGTTCTTCTCGGCTCCGTTTAGTGTCCTGCTGGCGTATGAGATGACTTGTTCACCTTCCTTGGTCGTTTGGGTGAGGATTGCCCCGAGTCCGTAGTTGCTGGCATCTGTCTGCAGGATGAACTGGCTGTTGAAGTTCGGGCATGCTAGCACGGTTGCTTTCGTGAGTTTATCCTTCATGGTCTCAAATGCCTTTTGTTGTTCCTTATTCCATTCCCACTTGGTACCCTTTTTGAGCAGGGCGTTGAGTGGATGAACCGTCGTAGCAAAGTCGGGTACAAATCTTCTATACCATGATGCTACTCCCAGGTATTGACGCAGTTCTTTGGTATTAGTGGGGGGTTTTAGCTCAGCGATGGCAGCTACTTTGTTGGGGTCTGTGCGGATACCGTGTTCCGTCACCAGATGCCCCAGATATTTTAGCTCCTGCTTGAAGAAATCGCACTTGTCGATGTTGATCCTCAAGTTGGCCGCTCGAAGCCGTCGGAATACCTCCCGCAGGTTAATCATATGTTCTTCTGGTGTTTTCCCGATGACGATGATGTCGTCCAGGTAGGCGAACGCATGTGGCATCATTTCCGGGCCTATCACTCGGTCCAACGCTCGTTGAAATGTCGCCGGAGCAGAGTGAAGCCCAAACGGCATCACTTTCCACTGGAAAAGTCCTCTCCCAGGGACGGTGAACGCTGTTAATGGCCTGCTGGCCACTCCCATTGGAATCTGCCAGTATCCATCCTTCAGATCCAAGCTGGTAATGTACTGGGCCTCCCTTAACTGGTCTAAAATGTGATGCACTCTTGCTAAGGGATACGCGTCTTTGACTGAACGGCTATTTAACTGCCGAAAGTCGACGCACAGTCTCCACTTTCCCGTCTTCTTCCTTACCATGACGATTGGCGCGCTGTGGGGACTGTTCGACGTTTCGATGCAGCCTCTTGCCAGTAGTTCGTCCACCTGTTTATTAATCTCTTCTTGCATCTTGGGGTTCTTCGGGAAGTATCTTTGTTTGATGGGACGGTCGTTGTGCATCACTATCTGGTGCTCTGTAATGGGTGATGTGCCTGACATTTTCCCAAAAGCAGCCAGTTCTTCTTGGAGGAATTGGTCGATAGCTGTGTCACGGTGTAGTGGTTGTCTCTCCATCTCGCTGTTGCCTGTCTGTTCTGTAGCGGTTCTTTCGGGTTCCTGTGCTCTTGGTGGTTTTGTCATGGCAACTGCTACCGAGAGTCTTTCTTGTAACCTTCCACTATGCCTGTGGCGGGCTGGAATTATGACTCGGAGCCCGGCACACTCCAAAACGGTGCCCATGCCTGTGAGGAAATCCCATCCTAGCACAAACTCGTCGATGACCCCGGGTAGGATGAGGAGTGCCAGATCGATGTGTTGGTCCCCGAGCTTGATTTCGACCTCCAGCTGCTTCGGCCATCCTCTAGTCGCACCTGCTTTTGCGTGGTCTTCCGATGTTCTTGGTGGCCCAGTTCCATAGCCAGTTTTTCGCTGACAAAACTGCTTGTTGCCCCAGTATCTATGGTCGCTTTGTAATGGCCGGTCCCAATTTGTACTGTTGCCGACAGGTACGCCCCCTCATCCTGTAGGGCGCCTATTAATGCTGAGGGGCAGTTTCCCTGGGCATCCGCTCTCCCCTTGGTGGCGGATGCCGGCGCCCGTTTCCCGGTCGGCAACATTCAATCGTTCGGATGCCAATTCGACCACACATCCAGCAAAAAATGAGCTGGTCGTTTCGGCATTCGGGGGCCCAATGTCCCTCCTGGCCGCACCTCCGACAGGCCCGGGCGGGGTCCTGGATGTGAGTTCTGGCCTGTCCTGTTCGTGCTCTTGGGGCTGGTTGCGGTTCACTGCTGATGCGTTCGTGATACCGGCAGTTTTGAGTCCGGGGTTCCTCTTCGCATGCCATTAGCCTGGTTCGGTTCGGGTGTGCTTGTTGTCGCAGCCTGGCCCGATCCTGCTCTAGTTCTTCGAACTCCTCGGCCAGTTTTGTGAGTTCGGCCAGGCTAGAACTTTGGTACGGCCGTACGAATGCCCGTAGATCTGGAAGACTGTTATCGCATATTTGCCTCAACTCCCTCGGTCTATCATACTTCAGAGGCCTCATTAGGGTCTGCATCTCGACCATATATATTTTAAAGGGCTCATCTATGCCCTGTCTTCTCCGGGTTACTTCCTCCTGTAATCGTGTGAAATAGTCCCGTGGTAGGAAGAACTCCTGGAAGCTAGTCACAAAGGATGTCCATGACCGCCAATGTTGGTTATTGGCAATGTACCATTTAAGGGCCATGCCTTGGAGGAGTTTGGGCATCGCTCGGGGAATCAGATCTAGGTTGAGTCCATATGTCTCTGCTGACCATTCAACCTGCTCCAGAAATTCTAGCGGCTTGGTCGTGCCGTCAAAACGGAAGCTCCACTCCCTCACCTGTTTTGCTACTCGTGGATACTCTTCTGTATGAGTCCTGTTTGGTGCTGTAGTCCTGTGCGGCGACTCGTTTCTGGGCATGTTCATGCTTCCCCATGGTGGAGGGCGTGTGTCTGATAGCCTTGCCGCTGTCTGCGTCTCTGGTATGTTCAGGCGCTCGATGAATTTGCTCGGGTCCTCAAATTCTTCCTGCTGTGTTGCGCTCTTTAGTGGTGACTGGCGAGTGTGAAGGCGTGCCAAGTCATTGAGCTTCAAGGCATGCTGCAGATTCGACTCGTTTGCCAGGACCCATTCTCCAAATTGCCGACGCATCGTGTCTACTGTGCCGGTCACGGTTATCCCGGATTCTTCGGCATATCGAAGAATTTCCTCCTTTTTGAGGTTATAAACCCATCCTCGTACCATTTTGTTTATGTGTATGTAAAGCTGTATTTCCTTGAATTTCTTTTTATCGCAAGACCCCAAACGTTGGGCGCCAGTTGTAACGAATCAAATGTCCTGCCGGGCTTAGCTCGGTCGGTCAGGATCCGTATCAACAAATTTGTATTTGGACACTTGCGATAAATAACGACTCTAGATTTCGATGATAATTATATTTATTTGCTGACCATATTCTAGGTGTAGGTTTAGTTTTAGTGTGTGATTCCTGTGGTGGCCGCCGAGAGTATCCTGGTGATGCACCGACTCGCTGTTCAGCGTCGCCTGTTCGCTAAGAACCACCCACTCGCTTTTGGCTCGTGGGATAATTCCGCGTAGCAAAGCTCCGCCTAGTTGCAAGTGGCCGCGCACCCGAATAGCTGGCTTGGTAGTGGTGGTGGGATCCGGTGGGGATCCTTGCTGGAACTGGTGGGATCCGGTAGGGATCTTTGCTGGAACTGGTGGGATCCGGTAGGGATCCTTGCTGGAACTGGTGGGATCCGGTGGGGATCCTTGCTGGAACTGGTGGGATCCGGTGGGGATCCTTTCTGGAACTGGTGGGACCCGGTGGGGGTCCTTGCTGGAACTGGTGGGATCCGGTGGGGATCCTTGCTGGAACTGTTGGGACCCGGTGGGGGTCCTTGCTGGAACTGGTGGGACCCGGTGGGGATCCTTGTTGGAACTGGTGGGATCCGGTGGGGATCCTTGCTGGAACTGGTGGGACCCGGTGGGGGTCCTTGCTGGAACTGGTGGGACCCGGTGGGGATCCTTGTTGGAACTGGTTCTGCTCTCCTGTTACGCCAGGATTTGTCAGGGTTCTCCTGCTATTCGCGAGGATTTATCCCGTGACTCTCCTACTACACAAGGATTTGCATACGACCCTACTGCACAGTGACTCGCTGTGTTCTCCTGTTACGCAAGGACTCGTCAGTGTTCTCCTGCTATTCGCAAGGATTTACCACTTGACTCTCCTGCTACACAAGGATTGGTCACGGTGTGCCACGATTCGCAGTGCTTCTCCTGTTACGCGAGGACTTGTCAGTGTTCTCCTGCTATCCGCAAGGATTTATCACTTGACTCTCCTGCTACACAAGGATTATTGCACAGGACTCGGTTGGTTGGCTGATGTATCCTTGCGCGGGACAAGAATACTTGGCGTGGTTTGTTAGTTGCTGCGACGTTGAATTTTGCTGTTGACTCCGTTGACTTGTTTTCTGTCTGCCCTCCTCGTGCGTGTTACTGTGCCCTTTTATATGTTTATCAACTGTCGTTAACTGTACTTTTGTCATCGCAAACGCACTCAGGCACCGTTTCTGGCTCTTCTATAACGGCACTAAGTCCCGTTGTGGTTTGTCAGCGCTTGCTGTGCAACGGCGCTGTTGCTGCCTATTTCGCGCAACGAGAGAGCGCATGTGTAAGTGGCCGTGAGAGCCTACTCACCGATGCCCAGAGGCTTAGTTGAAAGGGGTCGTTTAGTAATGTTGTGGGGAGCCGGCTAAAGCTCCTCACACTTCCTTGTGTCATAAATCACTCTCGGGTGCTGATGTATCCCGATGATGTTAATCTTTGTCTGTCAGCTACTGATTTCTTATCTGGTCAACGGTTGCAAACTGATCTTGACAGTTTGCAAGCCTGGTGGCGGGTCAATTTATTTAATCTTAATTGCGGTAAGTGTAAACCGTTTGTTCGAATTGAGTCGGTTGATGATTTGGGTATCCTTTTAGATCCCAAGCTTAAGTTTAAGCGTTGGTCGAAAGAATTTAACGATCCCTACATTACTAAAACTCTTTATACCTCTCTTTTTTCGACCTATTCTTGAATATGGGTCTTGTATTTGGTGTCCACAGTACAAGGTTCATCTGGATAAAATAGAATCGGTATAAAAACCATTTCTGCTCTTTGCACTTCGGGGTCTTAATTGGAAACCTAACATTCGCTTGCCTTCTTATCGTAGTGGACTTTTATTAATAAATCTTCCCTCACTTTCTGATCGCTTGGTGGAATTTTCTGACACAAACTAATAAATGATGAAATTAATTCTTCCGAATCAATTAACCAAATTTGTTTTGCAGTTCCGATTAGAAGTTCTAGAAACTTTCTCCCTCTTTCTCTTCAAGCCTCTAGTTCTAATTATGCTTTCCATAATCCTTTCGTATATTATGTTCAAATTATAACAATCCTTATCATCTAATATGTAATACTACTTCTATTTCCTTACTAAGAAATGCACTATTATGTTATCTATCCATTGTGTTTTCTCGTCGTGCCTATGCAAGAAAAGAATCTATCTCTGTGCCGCCGTTGCTGCCGCAGCTCGTTTTCATTACATATTTCCCGGAATGTGCCTGACCCCCATCGTGTTATGTTTAGTGATCTTTTCTTTGCAACATAAATATTGATTGTCTCAATGCTGGCAGGCAGTTTCTCATTGTATGTTGAAAGCAAATTTAAGCATTAATTGTAATTAGTTAGCGTGTATTTAATGTTATCTATATAAGTTTATGTACGTACCACTTAATTACCTAATTTGGCCTAATTTAAATGCTAATTAATCATTATATATTATCATGGTCTTATATATATATATATATACTATATGCATATGCACTACATACACATAGAAATGTAGCCTATTGTTACCTATTGCTTATTGTTATATTATCATATATTCACATTTATATAGAACTAGTATCTGTCCGCGATCTTCGCTACCGCACGCTATGCGGCGCGCACCTCGGTCGGTTGGGCGGGAGGTGGGTTGCATTTTGCCTGGGTCCGCGCGTTAACAAGTCCGTGCTTGGTATCGTTGGGCCATTTGAATGTACTGCTCGTTTTAGTACATCAACGTCCGAAATCAGGAACCTCTTCGGGGTCAGAAGGACTCACATCCATAGGTAAGATGTTGTTCTCGTCACTTCTGATCTTCGTAAACTTACACATACACACACACATACTACATAAGGACGCACACACACGAGCGACAGCGCAAGCGAGGCATTTTAAATGGTGACTGTGCTTCTTCTTCCCCCTCGCTGCAGCACTGAATAACTTCCGTGTTTATTATCCGATCAACTTGAAATTTAGACAGTAGATTAAAAGTGACTAAAGTATTGTACATGCCGAATCTGAAAGCTATATCTTGAAAATTGTTACTGTAAAACTGTTTTTATCGATTTGCGGGAGAACGGGGGTAGATATCTGTAATTAAAACAAACTTGATCGGCGTATGGTATACAGGAAACGACATTCCAAATTTGGTGACTCTAGCTCTTGTAGTTGCTGAGATCGACGCGTTCATACAGATGGACAGACACACGGACATGGCCAAATCGAAATTTCTTTTGATACTGATCAAGAATATATATACTTCATATGGTCGGAGATGTCTCATTCTGCCTGTTACATACATTTGCACAGATTTAGTACCCCTTTTTACCCATTTTGTGGGTACAGGGAGTAAAAAGAAGGCACTCTTAGGTTAAATCTGTTGACGCTTATTTGTACTTACGCACAAAACCACCCTTTGACCGATATGGTCACACTCCCTCCACCTAAGCCCCCTAGAACCATTAATTAACTACGATTCTGTATCATCGACTACCCATGATCAGTACTTAGCAGAACTCGGGTCATCACAATTGTCACACATGTCACAACACACATGTCGCACACCAAGAATTTGACGCTAAAAAGGGGTAAAGCAAGTTGGACGCGAACACACCATGTGCTCGAACAAGTCATTAATACGAGCCGAACCCGTTTCGCTGTCAACTTAGCGAGAAATAGACAAGGTCGGTGTTCGATTTGCTCGGAACGACAAGTTGGACGCGAACATACAACATGTTCGAGTAAGTCATTGATACGCGTCGAACCTGGCAGCGAACAGATAGGTTCGAACTGGTAGTGAATACGACAAGTTGGACGTGAACACACAACATGTTCGAGTAAGTCATTGATACGCGTCGCACACTAGCAGCGAACAGTTAGGTTCGAACTGGTAGTGAATACGACAAGTTCGACGAGAACACACAACATGTTCGAGTAAGTCATTGATACGCGTCGTACACTAGCAGCGAAAAGATAGGTTTGAACTGGCAGGGGATACGACAAGTTGGACGCGAACATCCCATGATGTTCGAAGAGGTCACTGAAACTTGTCAAGTCCATTACCTAGCTGGTACAAAATGAATAATATACGACAAGTTGGACGCGAACATCCAATGATGTTCGAAGAGGTCACTGAAACTTGTCAAGTCCATTACCTAGCTGGTACAAAATGAATAATATAAATTTCAACTAATAAATAACATGCCACCAAGACAATACAAACATTGCGACACAATAGCAAAAAAAAAACAACTTTTATTTAATTGCGACATAATAGCAACAAACAAAAAACGAACAAGGAAAAAAATTTTTGATGCAGATTTGTCAACATTAGTCTGTATGCCAAATTGGGTAACTCTATCTTCGAAAATGTAGGAGATATACCCCTTGAAAAATGTGTTTTGGGGATATCATATGCCGATTTGTGGGGGTGGGGGTCAAATTTTTTTAATGCAGATCTGTCGGGAATCTCAACATTAGTCTGTATGCCAAATTTGGTGACTATATCTTTAAAAATGAAGAAGATACAGGTTTTCCCCAAATTTGCCGTGGAGGGGTGGTGGTGGGGGTCGATCTCGACACTTCATAAATTGACGGTATACACCAATTGTGTACCAAGTTTGGTTGCTTTAGCTTAAAGATAAAGGCAAAAAAATTGCGTTCATACGGACAGACGGACAGACGGCCAGACGGACAGACGGATATTTCGCAAACCCAATATACTATTTTCCCTTCGGGAACATAGTATAAAAATAAAAAACAAGACTCTTTAAAATATATAAAGACTTGTTTAGCACCAGCAAGCTCCCTCTCACTACAACACCCAAGACCTTTATACGAACAACAGCAATCGACAAGCGGGATATCTTGTTGTCTGCAAGTGGATATAGCTCTTTACAATGCAAGGGCATGTTCAGCGTCAGCAGATACTCGGGAGTCATTGCAAGTGTTGTCTAGTGTATGCATTAAATTAAATTCTACATTTAACATTTAACATTTAATTCTACATTGTATGTATGTATTTGTATACGCATAGCGATTTACGGTAGAGTTGTACACGGAGTTTAAAATGGCTGTTCACACTGTACATCGTATATTCTTTATTGTGCAACACATGTGGCATTTGTGGAAATACATATATGTACATATATCGTCAATTTGTGTGAAAATTAAACAAATTTATAATTGCTGAAATGGACATCGATCTCGATTCTGTTACACATTCGCTTCTTGTCGGTGGGGCAATGCCGGCTAGCTGTCGGTCCCAGGGCTGGATACGACCCACTGCCCGCTAAATGTGAACAGAAGAACGAGACATACAGCATCTCACACGATAACAACAACAACACAACAAAAAAACTACGCAACAACAAAGAAAACACAACAAACAAACGAACAATCGACTGCCAGATGGATGAGGCTTCGATGGTTCCACCTCGCGCGCCCACCCTGCCTGTGGTCCAAGTCATCATGATTATTTGGGCCACCCTCTGCTGGAACGGTTGCGGCTGGCCTAATCCATGGCACAAGACACGCGTCCTCCCTCTAAATTAATTTAAAACTCCATGTTTTCCTCTTCTATACTTAGTTTAATATTAATATTGTGACCCTAACATAAACTCCATTTAATTTCGTTTAATTAAACATTAACTTTAAATATATAAATTATAAATTTAGGCAGATAAATAATGAAATTATAAATAAAATGAAAATTCAAGAAATTATATAAATTTAATTCAACCACCAAAACTTTTAAATGTAATTAATTAATTAAATGCAAAGAAAAAATAAATATAATGAAACTCAAATAAACTTTCATGCACGTATATATAAACAAGTAAGAATGCTATAGTCGAGTATACCCGACTACGAAACTCCCTGTACCCAGGTCTAAAACATCCAATCACATCTAAGTCCACTTACCCATACACACACACATACACAAAGACGCACGCACACAGGCGGCAAAAGTGGCTGTGCTTCTTCTTCCCCCTCTCGCTGCATTACTGAATCTTCTTTCGTGAATAACTTCCGTGTTTATTATCCGATCGACTTGAAATTTGGACAGTAGATTAAGAGAGACTAAAGTATTGTACATGCCAAATCTTAAAGCTATATCTTGAAAATTGTTACTGTAAAACGGTTTTAATCGATTTGCGGGGGAACGGGGGGAGATATTTGAAATTGGAAACAAACTTGATCTGCGTATGGTATACAGGAACCTACATTCCAAATTTGGTGTCTCTAGCTTTTATAGTTGCTGAGATCGACGCGTTCATCCGGACAGACGGACAGACGGACGGACGGACAGACGGACAGACGGACAGACAGACGGACATGGCCAAATCAAAATCTCTTTTGATACTGATCAAGAATATATATACTTTATAGGGTCGGAGATGTCTCCTTCTGCCTGTTACATACTTTTGCACAAATCCAATACTCCCTTTTACCCATTTTATGGGTACAGGGAGTAAAAATGCCATGGGAAATAAATATTTATGCGAGGATGGGGCGTTAAAAAGCTGTTAATCAATCGCCAATAACCAACCTACACCTACCAAGAGCTCTTGTTATGGGTCAGGGAGGGGCAAAACAATATACATATATTAAATTATAAAAATAACACTATCAAAAAAAATCGCAAGATCGACACCACATACGGGTCAATGAGTATGTTGTGGTCAGCTGTTTGGCAGCTAATATGTGTGACAAAATGTTAAGAGTGTTGGTGATGAAAGTGAACAGGGTCGATGCACTCTTAGATGAAAAGAAGGTAAATATTACAAAAATCAAAATTAAATGAATAAATAAATAAATTACATGCTAATAAATAGTTACACTTAAACAGGAACGTGGACAAGCAGTTTTATTGTTGCAATTTGGATCGGCGGCTGTAATTGAAGGTGCGCAGCAGATTTGGCCCCGACGCAAGGCACATATATTTGTAAGGTGTGTGTGTGTGTGTTGCGCAAATGCGTGCGCCACAACAAATAGACACAGTGGCCAAACACAGGTAAGTTGCACTATTTTCGACAATTGTCACTGCACATAACTTTATTCTGCTTTTTAAAGGGTATTGGCGGCTGTACGGCCTTGCCGAAAATTTGCACTGCCCGCTGCAGCTGGATGGTGATGGTGGTGATAGTGGTGGATTTGGTCCGATGTGTTCTGTTCCAGCACTCTTGTCCGCCAATTGTCGGTGAGTTTTTGAAGTGTGTTGCAATATGCGAACAGAAAAAGAAATCCACTGACCCGGCTGCTGTGTCGCTCTTCCGGGCCAGGCTGCCGAGGATAAAGAGAATGTCACTCACGGTTCACTGGGCAGGTCGGATATTTATACTCACATGTTCTAAATTACACACAAACACAAAAAAAAATCCAAATTATTATTGGCCGCCTTGCTGCGTGCATCTAACCTTGACAATCCCGCGCCATTTGCCTTTTCACTCTATTTATCCCCTTCAAGCGCCTGCGCACCCTCAATAATACACACCTATTTTCCCCACAGTACTAGACGCCTGCTCCCCGCTACTGTTACATTCCCCTAGACTCCCCCACCTAAACACTGCTTACTTAAACGATATTTCTATTCTTTCAGCCCTGGTCTTGTGCGCGTTGCCACTTCGCCCCGGTACAAAATGGAACACCACCACGAGTAGGTGGACTGACCCAGGATGACCAACCTGCGCGTGGGCATGACTACAGACTTGGCTACTCTCATGCCGGCGTGCCCTACACTCTTATGCAGACACGCCCAACGTAGGCCACACCCACATACGCTTACACACGCAAATCTTTGGCGTGGTGTATTCCAATTGGACGACCGTTGAGATCCTCCAGTGCGTACGCGTTGTTACCTACTGGCTTGGTCACTCGACACCTGATGAACTTTCGTGCGAACTTGGCATTAAAGCATTTGCCAAAGTCGCTTAGCACGAAGTTGCGACGATACACCTCCTGTCCAGGCTTCGCGAAGAACTGCCGTGATCGCTGATTATATCTCGCGCTGCTACGCTCATATGCCTGATGTAATTTCTTCCGAATATCCTCCTGAATAAGCTGTCGCTTATCTTGAGCCTCCAGCAAGGACACCTCATGCTCTCCGATGGATCGCAAACTCTTCGCCAACTTATAGCATGATCCATGCAAATACATTTGCTGTCCGAACACAGCGAAAAACGGTGTTACTCCAGTCGCCTCATGCACCGAGTTTCGAATGGCCAACTCTATCTCGGGCAGATGCGCATCCCATTCGCGGTGATCATCCTCCAAATATGTTCGGATCGCGTTGAGAACTGTCCGATTTACGCGTTCAGCTACGTTGCTCTGCGGTGAATGTACTGCTGTTCTCATGTGTGTAATTCCAAACGCCATGATCATCTCCTGGAAAGTCCTCGATTTAAATTGTGATCCATTATCGGAGTGAATCAGCTCAGGCACTCCAAATTTGAAGAACACCTCATGGACGAGGAAACTAACCACCTCTCCTGCTGTTGCTGACTTCATGGTCTTGAGAAAGGTGAATTTGGAAAAATGGTCAACCACGATAAATATCCACGCCTGTCCATTCTTCGATCGCGGATATTTGCCCAAAAATCGACGTAGAGTTTTTGGAACGGACGCTCCGTGACCACCTCCTGTACAATCCCAACCTGCATGCGATAATTCTGCGCTTTCGACTCCCTGCAAATGCTATAACGTTGGATGAAGTCGCGTACTTCCAATGCCATGTTCGGCCAATAGTACTGCCTGCGCAACAGATGGAGTGTTTTCGCGATCCCACCGTGTGCTGCCTTTTCGTCTGTATGTGCGCGATCTATCAGCGTCGACGTCAATGAGCTCGGCACCCACAACTTCCAAACGGAGCCTTCCAACTGGTCGTCAAATCGTTCGAAGCGCATGCGCTTGAATATCATGCCGCCTTCGATACGGATATCGGGTAAGTGCTTTTGATTTTCGGTGATCTGCTTGACTAACGTCTGGTATTCCACAGACTCAAACTCCACGGTATCGAAGCCCAGAACGCTGCTCGGATCTACTTCCAGCTCTTCGATGTTTCGCGACAAAGTGTCGGCAACAACATTGTCTACGCCTTTTCGGTGTTCAATGACGAAGTCAAATGCCTGAAGTTGAAGAGATCATCGAGCCAAGCGACCATCCAAGTTCTTGAGCGTCATGAGCCACTTAAGGCTGGCGTGATCTGTGATCACCGTAAACGGCATCAGTTCTACATATGGGCGGAACTTCAGAATCGCCATGAGTGCTGCCAGACACTCCTTTTCCGTCACTGAGTAGTTCTTCTGATGGCAATTTAATTTGGCTGAAAAGAACGCAATGGGCCTTTCATGCTGTTCGTCCCGTTGGAACAGCACGGCTCCTACTCCGTAGTGTGAAGCGTCGCACTGGATATAAAAGTGCCTCTGAAAGTCAGCGTGGACCAAAACTGGTGCTGAGGTAAGTGTAGCTTTCAGTTTAGCAATGGCGTGTATTGCTTCTTCCGTCAATTTAAATTTGCCTTTCACCGACTTCTTGAGAGCGTCTGTGAGCGGGACTGCCAGTTCTGCGAAATTTTTAATAAATCGCCTGTACCAGCCTGTGGTTCCCAGAAAGCTGCGCAGTTCGCGGACAGATCGTGGCTCAGGAATGCGTAAGATAGCAGAGACTCGATCAGGATCCATTTTTAACGCACCCCCTCCGACTATAAAACCTTAATACTTAATATTCTTATAGCAGAAATGTGATTTCCCTAACCCAATGGTCAAATTCGCTTTTCGTAGGTGCTCTGCAACTTGCCTTAGGATCCTTACGTGCGTACTGAAATCCTCAGCGATGATCAGCAAATCATCAAGATAAGGGTAGATGTTGGATCTCATCTCCACTGGAATCACTTTATCAACTAGCCTGCATAGGCGCTGAGCGGCGTTACAGAGTCCAAACGGCATCATCCGAAATTGATACAGCGGGCGCCCAGGCACAGTAAAAGCTGTATAGGCCCTACACTTCTCCTCTAGCTCGATCTGCCAAAAGGCGAATTTAAGATCGACGCTAGAGATGTAGATCGTCTGATCGAGACGCGACAAAATCCCCTCGATGCTAGGTAGTGGATACGCGTCCTTAATGGTCAATTTGTTGAGCTTGCGGGCATCGAGACAGAAACGATTTTTACCCGGCCGTCGCACAACAGTAGTGCGGTTGCTCCACGGGCTATCACTGCACTCGATGACGCCCAAAGCCAACATTTTGTCCACCTCTGCACACACTACCTCCTACATCGCTGGTGACAGCGGATAATGTCGATCCTTTACAGGCTCGGCATCGTCCACATATTGGATTTTATGTGTTTCCATCGACGTCTTCCCCAGACCTACCGTTTCAAATGTAAGGAACTCTTTCTTTACCTCCTCCAATTCTGCTTGCTGCTCTGCTGACAATCGCCACTCTTCTTGCACTATTTCATCCTCAGGCCCATCCACATAGTGAGCCACCTGATCCGCCATCACCTCCTCCTAGTCCTCCTCCACTAGTCTCACTAGTCTCCCATAACCGCTGGAGCCACTGCGAATGATCGCCAAAAGCCTATGCCGAGGTAGATCTCCTGCTCGAGAAAAGGGCATAAGAAGAATGTTATTTTTCTTATCTCTCCCTTATACTTTACAGGCAGTTCTACTCGGCCAACAATTGCGCGATCTTCCCCACTTGCTACCTTCACCATCGAAATATATTTTCGAGGCGCCACACTTAGCTTCTCCAGGAACTCGTGGCAACTATTACCCAACATGCTATGAGTAGCGCCGGAGTCTAGCATGCCTCTTACCGATTCGCCCATAGCTGCGAACACTCTTAGGTCACTTCTGCTGCACCTACGCACGGAATCGATCACCTATCGTCACGAGGATCGCCGTTGCTTAAAGCGACATCTAGCTTTCCTGACTCTTACAGAAAGTGCTCGCATCCCATCGACTTGTAAGTCTGAAAATATCCTATTTCTACATACATAGTTTCTAAGCCGCTCCTCATATGATAAATTCCTTAACCTAGCATGCAAACTATCTCTAATTAACTTATTAACTATATTCTCCTCTATCTTTTCAGTGCAGGCCCCATCTGCGAGCGTGATTCGCCTGCCTGAATCGCTCTCCTTCTCGCGTTTCCCGAGCAATTTGCACAATTGGGAGCATACGCATCCGGCTTTCCACACTTATAGCAGAAGATACGCCTCTCTACTGCCATACAGACCCTGAAGCCGTGATCTGGTTTTCCGCAGTTCCAGCAAATCAGCTTCTGCTGTGGACGGCGTACTATTTGCACCTCCTTGACGACTTCAGCCTCTTCACAAGCCAATTGCTCCTGCGTGATCTCACTCACTCCAGCTCCTCGCCCATAATTGCTGGCCTTTGGAGTTGCTCGCCAAGACGATCGGGTCTTCCGTTTAATGTTTGCCTCGATTTCGACGCACTCATCTCGCAGCTGGTCCAAGGAATACACGCGTAGGCCATAGACGAAGCTTGCTATTTAATCTGTAAGTGCCTTCTTTATGATCTTTATCATCTCGCTCTCAGATGGTGGCATCTCCAGTCGCGACGCGAGCTTCCGCATGGTGTGGAAAAATTCCTCCACGCTCTCGTTTGAACGTTGCGTCCTTTCGCGGAGCTCCCTCATGCGGTCGAACTCTGACGCAGTGCCTCGAAAACGGCTAACTAGATGGTCTCGCAGTTCCATCCAGTTCTCCACGCGATGATCCCGAACGTACTGCCAGTACCACTCACGTGCGTGTCCCGTGACTAAATGGTGGAATCCCTTCAGCACCTCCTCCCAGGAACATCTGCATTGATTCTGCAGGAACTCGATGCGGAACACAAAATCCTCCACTGCCTTTTTCGTCGCGTCTCCATCGAAAGTGACATCCCATTTTTCGACTTGGCCCCATCGTGGCCTCTGTCTGGAGTTTGGCGTATATGGATTTGGCTCTTCCCGTTGGTACTCGCCTGCTCGTCTATTCTCTACTCTATTCTGTCTTGGATTTCGCCAATTTCGCGCGTGCTGCTCAGTCTGGTTACCCGGCTCCCCAGATGCAGTAGCCCCTACCATGGACGGATCACTTCCACACGGTCGAGATCGTGACAAAAGTGGTTTTGATGGCGGTGCTGACGCGTCTGTCGCGCTTGAATGGTCTCGTTTCGGGATTGCTCCCTGTGAAACTTGCACCTGGCCACCTTCATCCCTTTTTGGCACTTCTGACTGTGGTGGCGGTTGCCTGATGTGCTGCAGTACCTCATTAAGCGAACGCATCATCTCCATAAACCCGTTGCGAATATCTTCCTGCACCACGCGGCTTATCGAGTCTGACTGCGCCGCCCTATGGGTCGCATGAGCCTGCGCAAGCGACGCATTGACCGCTGAAGCGAGCTCTGTGGGTAGACTCGGCGGACTATCACCCCAATCCGACGGTGCCAGATCCCCACCTCCTGCCTGCACCGGTGTCCTACGCAAAGCACTACCTGGCAGACGTTCACCGGTACCCTCGTTTGCCATCGCACCTGCCCCGCCTATATCCACCAGAAACGCGTTATTTTGGGTACGCGATCGCGTCTGATAATTTTGGATGTTTCCTGAATGGGACATTTGATTTATTTGGCACCGATGTCGAAACTACTGACGAAACCTACCGAAAACTACTTCTTATTTTCCGAGGGTATGTATAGCTTAAGAATTATATATTCATTCAATTAAATAAATAAATACTTAAAGACTAATTAAATAAATAAACACCCAAATAAATAAATAAATATCCAAATAAATATTTAGATGAATAAATAAATACTTATAAAAATAAATAAATATTTAAATCAATAAATAAATACTTTCATAAATAAATAAATACTTAAATAAATAAATACTTAAATAAATAAATAAATATTACCCCTAACAAAAAAAACTTCACAAACACCTATCTAAACACCAACAAAAAAAAAACTTTTCAGAAAATCACCAAGCGGGGGAGGACACGTGACTGGCCGGGACCAGTAACCGCTCCAGTTTCTGCGCTCCACCTTGACAGTCGCTACACGGATACTCTACAATTACTGACATACTAGTATGACTTGTCATCTATTCTAGTCATCACTTTAAGTGATGACCGATAGACAAGAGTCTCACGATCTACGAGCTCACTTTACTTGTGTTTTGGCATCAACCCTCCATCCTAACGCTCTGCCATGCAAATGGATGCATCGCGGGTTGTCTTTACGACACCCGGGCTACCCACTTCACACAACATTACGTAAGACAGATGAGCTGGGCCAAAACACGAAAGCGGCAGCGACTTCGGAAGGACTAGACACGGAGCATTTCGCGAGATGTCGTCTTCTCCTCCAAATTGATTTATACCTTATCTCCAGTCTATCCGGCAGACGCAGAACTAGGGTGACATTGGTTATAATGTAACCCGAACCCGCGTCTGTCCCGACTGGAAGATTCAGTTTGGGCGCCATTTCTGTTACACATTCGCTTCTTGTCGGTGGGGCAACGCCGGCTAGCTGTCGGTCCCAGGGCTGGATACGACCCAATGCCCGCTAAATGTGAACAGAAGAACTAGACATACAGCATCTCAAACGATAACAACAACAACACAACAAAAAAAACTACGCAACAACAAAGAAAACACAACAAACAAACGAACAATCGACTGCCAGATGGATGAGGCTTCGATGGTTCCACCTCGCGCGCCCACCCTGCCTGTGGTCCAAGTCATCATGATTATTTGGGCCACCCTCTGCTGGAACGGTTGCGGCTGGCCTAATCCATGGCACAAGACACGCGTCCTCCCTCTAAATTAATTTAAAACTCCATGTTTTCCTCTTCTATACTTAGTTTAATATTAATATTGTGACCCTAACATAAACTCCATTTAATTTCGTTTAATTAAACATTAACTTTAAATATATAAATTACAAATTTAGGCAGATAAATAATGAAATTATAAATAAAATGAAAATTCAAGAAATTATATAAATTTAATTCAACCACCAAAACTTTTAAATGTAAGCAAATTAAATGCAAAGAAAAAAATAAATATAATGAAACTCAAATAAACTTTCATGCACGTATATATAAAAAAATGCCATGGGAAATAAATATGTTATGCGAGGATGGGGCGTTAAAAAGCTGTTAATCAATCGCCAATAACCTACCTACACCTACCAAGAGCTCTTGTTATGGGTCAGGGAGGGGCAAAACAATATATATTAAATTATAAAAATAACACCATAAAAAAAAACCACATACGGGTTAATGAGTATGTTGTGGTCAGCTGTTTAGCAGCTAATATGTGTGACAAAATGTTAAGAGTGTTGGTGATGAAAGTGAACAGGGTCGATGCACTCTTAGATGCAAAGAAGGTAAATATTACAAAAATCAAAATTAAATGAATAAATAAATAAATTACATGCTAATAAATAGTTACACTTAAACAGGAACGTGGACAAGCAGCTTTATTGTTGCAATTTGGATAGGCGGCTGCAATTGAAGGTGCGCAGCAGATTTGTCCCCGACGCAAGGCACATATATTTTTAAGTGTGTGTGTGTGTGTTGCGCAAATGCGTGCGCCACAACAAATAGACACAGTGGCCAAACACAGGTAAGTTGCACTATTTTCGACAATTGTCACTGCACATAACTTTATTCTGCTTTTTACAGGGTATTGGCGGCTGTACGGCCTTGCTGAAAATTTGCACTGCCCGGTGTGGGCTTGGGAATGCGGATCAAGTGCGTAACTGCCGACGTAAATGGAACAGACTCACGTATGTATTTCGCTGCAGCTGGATGGTGATGGTGGCCTAAGATTTGGTCCGCTGTGTTCTGTTCCAGCACTCTTGTCCGCCAATTGTCGGTGAGTTTTTGAAGTGTGTTGCAATATGCGAACAGAAAAAAATCCACTGACCCGGCTGCTGTGTCGCTCTTCCGGGCCAGGCTGCCGAGGATAAAGAGAATGTCACTCACGGGGCACTGGGCAGGTCGGATATTTATACTCACATGTTCTAAGTTACACACAATCACAAGAAAAACCCAAATTATTATTGGCCGCCTTGCTGCGTGCATCTAACCTTGACAATCCCGCGCCATTTGCCTTTTCACTCCTATATATCCCCTTCAAGCGCCAGCGCACCCTCACTAATACATACCTATTTTCCCCACAGTACTAGCCGCCTGCTCCCCGCTACTGTTACATTCCCCTAGACTGCCCCACCTAAACACTGCTTACTTAAACGATATTTCTATTCTTTCAGCCCTGGTCTTGTGCGCGTTGCCACTTCGCCCCGGTACAAAATGGAACAATTCATCTTACGATTCCGAGAAAGCAGCTACTACAATTCTTGCAATTGCATTGAAGCGTTAAATTAAAAAAAGGAAAAATTTTAAAATATGGACAAAGCCATGGATTTTAAGGTCGTCTGTTAAAGGTGAGACGGAAAATTAAGTTATGGAATTGCAACTTGAAGATGAAGCATCATACCGCAATTATTAAAGAATGCGTCCAGAATTTCAATATTTATTGGAGAAAGTAAAACTATACATTGAAAAGATAGACATTTGAGACCAGCCCTATGTGCGAAAACACGTTTGTCATTAACTTTGAGGTGCCTTGCTACAGGTAAAAATATGTGCATAAAATAAAAATACACTTGATAGCAAATTGTGCCTATGTTTCGTAGGTATTATTCGCCTATGTACCAATTTCGTGTTGGAAAATCCATGATATGTTCGACTATACCAAAAGTTATGAAAGCAATTTATTTCGTTTTAAAAGACGAATATCTCAAGCTAACATCTTTATATATGAAAGAGTGCAACTTGACTGACTGACTGATTGGTGACATTTGGGCAGCACAAACGGTAGAAGCTAGAAGCCTGCAATTTTTACAGAACCTTTTTATTATAAAATTAGGAGGAACTGCCGAAATAAATTGTTAAATATATATCGGGAAGTATAAGAAAATTGTATTTGAAAATTGTATGAAAAACTCGGTATGCGCTAGCTGCTACATAACAACGTGAAAGTGCAAAAGAGATAAAAAATCTTTATCTTGAATCGCTCTCTCGCCCTTAAAACTTACAAGTGCGACTGAAATCCCCATATTGCTTATGTCTCTCAGACTCTGCCTAGCTTTGCAATCGATCTACGGTAGATGGCGCGATGCTGCTCGACATGTGTTTGGCGGGTAATTCTTTAGTATAGCGCCCCTATATAAAGACTGCGTCAAAATGTCTGACTTTGGTCTAAATCGACGCGTCTCAAAATTAGAAAGCAAATTCTGTCGGCGGAACAAAACTTTATTGTCGAAATAATGAGCTGAATGCAAATAAAAGTTGACCGATAAATATATATCGACACGATAGTTGTTCGTCATAGTGTTGGAAAACATCAAATATTTACCATAGTTGCCAGACAGGTAGATAGAAAACCGCACAAAATTGAACTTGTTAATAATAGTTTAAAATAAAATGTGAATACGCCGCTTAAAATAATAAGCACTATTTATCGCTCTCTCGGCCTTAAAAGTTATAAGTACGACTGAAATCACCACATTGCTTATGTCTCTCAGACTTTGCCTATGCTTTGCTATCGATCTACGGTAGTTGGCGTGCTGCTGCTGGAGTACTTCAATTTGGTTAATTTTAATCATTTCAGTTTATTAATTAGTTATGTACATTTTTAGTTAATATAATGCGAATTTTGCGGGCTGATTTACTACACAATACATAATAATTATATTTGTTAGTACCAACATGTAATAAGTTTGCCGCCAAATTTGAGACTTTTGAATTTTTGCTGACAGCGGTGAACATTTCCGCAGTGCACGGGAGTTAGGCAAACAGAATGCGGTTGCGCTATGTTTTAACAATGGAAATGATTGTTTTAAGAGTTTTCACTTGAATTAAGTAGACATTTTACCACCCTTCCGCTATTTTCTGAATGTAAGTATTATTCTTCTAACTTCAAAAATATTTTAAAGGACTACGCCCACCCGTCGCCACGGGCGAGAAACGGGGGTCAATGTCAAATGGGAAATTATTTGTTTAGTTCTTCAAAGTCATTGTCACAGCCTTACACAACAAATCATTAGGCGTTTGACTCAACTATTTGGTTTCCACGGGTGTGAAAACTGTGATACGCTATTTTTGTGTATTTCTTACGGTTGACGAAAGTAGTCAAATTCAAGATAATGCACTTTTATTTAAATATTTCGTGATTCCGGGGTATTTCCAGCTATAAATAATAAATAATTATAAGAATTTCCAAAAATTTTTGATGCAGATTTGTCCAGGGGGTCAACATTAGTACGTATATCAAATTTGGTGACTCTACCTGTAAAGGTGTGGGAGATATAGATTTTGCTCCTTTGTGGGGAGGGGTGGGGGGGGGTCCAAGAATTTTTGATGCAGATTTGTCCAGGGGGTCAACATTAGTATGTATATCAAATTTGGTGACTCTACCTGTATAGGTGTGGGAGATATAAGTTTTTCTCCTTTGCGGAAGAGGGGGTGGGGAGGTCCAACAATTTTTGATGCAGATTTTTCCAGGTGGTCAACATTAGTCTGTATGCCAAATTAGGTAACTCTATCTTTGAAACTGTAGGAGATATACCCCTTGAAAAACGTGTTTTGGGGATATCATATGCCGATTTGTGGGGGTGGGGATGGGTGGGTCAAATTTTTTTAATGCAGATCTGTCGGGAATCTCAACATTAGTCTGTATGCCAAATTTGGTGACTATATCTTTAAAAATGAGGAAGATACAGGTTTTCCCCAAATTTGCCGTGGTGGGGGGTCGATCTCGACACTTCATAAATTGACGGTATACACCAACAGGTGTACCAAATTTGGTTGCTTTAGCTTAAAGATAAAGGCAAAAAAATTGCGTTCATACGGACAGACGGACAGACGGCCAGACGGACAGACGGATATTTCGCAAACCCAATATACTATTTTCCCTTCGGGAACATCGGACGGAAAACATATGGCAATTTTAACACCGAAAAATGCAGGAGTACTACAACTACAAACAGCTTAATAGCATTGTATTGATGGTATTGGCAGATGCAAACCACAAATTTATATACATTAATTGTGGTTCCAATGGAGCAAATTCTGATGGAGGATACACGGATACTCTACAATTACTGACATACTAGTATGACTTGTCATCTATTCTAGTCATCACTTTAAGTGATGACCGATAGACAAGAGTCTCACGATCTACGAGCTCACTTTACTTGTGTTTTGGCATCAACCCTCCATCCTAACGCTCTGCCATGCAAATGGATGCATCGCGGGTTGTCTTTACGACACCCGGGCTACCCACTTCACACAACATTACGTAAGACAGATGAGCTGGGCCAAAACACGAAAGCGGCAGCGACTTCGGAAGGACTAGACACGGAGCATTTCGCGAGATGTCGTCTTCTCCTCCAAATTGATTTATACCTTATCTCCAGTCTATCCGGCAGACGCAGAACTAGGGTGACATTGGTTATAATGTAACCCGAACCCGCGTCTGTCCCGACTGGAAGATTCAGTTTGGGCGCCATTTCTGTTACACATTCGCTTCTTGTCGGTGGGGCAACGCCGGCTAGCTGTCGGTCCCAGGGCTGGATACGACCCAATGCCCGCTAAATGTGAACAGAAGAACTAGACATACAGCATCTCAAACGATAACAACAACAACACAACAAAAAAAACTACGCAACAACAAAGAAAACACAACAAACAAACGAACAATCGACTGCCAGATGGATGAGGCTTCGATGGTTCCACCTCGCGCGCCCACCCTGCCTGTGGTCCAAGTCATCATGATTATTTGGGCCACCCTCTGCTGGAACGGTTGCGGCTGGCCTAATCCATGGCACAAGACACGCGTCCTCCCTCTAAATTAATTTAAAACTCCATGTTTTCCTCTTCTATACTTAGTTTAATATTAATATTGTGACCCTAACATAAACTCCATTTAATTTCGTTTAATTAAACATTAACTTTAAATATATAAATTACAAATTTAGGCAGATAAATAATGAAATTATAAATAAAATGAAAATTCAAGAAATTATATACATTTAATTCAACCACCAAAACTTTTAAATGTAAGCAAATTAAATGCAAAGAAAAAAATAAATATAATGAAACTCAAATAAACTTTCATGCACGTATATATAAAAAAATGCCATGGGAAATAAATATGTTATGCGAGGATGGGGCGTTAAAAAGCTGTTAATCAATCGCCAATAACCAACCTACACCTACCAAGAGCTCTTGTTATGGGTCAGGGAGGGGCAAAACAATATATATTAAATTATAAAAATAACACCATAAAAAAAAACGCAAGATATCTTTAGCCCGCGATACCACATACGGGTTAATGAGTATGTTGTGGTCAGCTGTTTAGCAGCTAATATGTGTGACAAAATGTTAAGAGTGTTGGTGATGAAAGTGAACAGGGTCGATGCACTCTTAGATGCAAAGAAGGTAAATATTACAAAAATCAAAATTAAATGAATAAATAAATAAATTACATGCTAATAAATAGTTACACTTAAACAGGAACGTGGACAAGCAGCTTTATTGTTGCAATTTGGATAGGCGGCTGCAATTGAAGGTGCGCAGCAGATTTGTCCCCGACGCAAGGCACATATATTTTTAAGTGTGTGTGTGTGTGTTGCGCAAATGCGTGCGCCACAACAAATAGACACAGTGGCCAAACACAGGTAAGTTGCACTATTTTCGACAATTGTCACTGCACATAACTTTATTCTGCTTTTTACAGGGTATTGGCGGCTGTACGGCCTTGCCGAAAATTTGCACTGCCCGGTGTGGGCTTGGGAATGCGGATCAAGTGCGTAACTGCCGACGTAAATGGAACAGACTCACGTATGTATTTCGCTGCAGCTGGATGGTGATGGTGGCCTAAGATTTGGTCCGCTGTGTTCTGTTCCAGCACTCTTGTCCGCCAATTGTCGGTGAGTTTTTGAAGTGTGTTGCAATATGCGAACAGAAAAAAAAATCCACTGACCCGGCTGCTGTGTCGCTCTTCCGGGCCAGGCTGCCGAGGATAAAGAGAATGTCACTCACGGGGCACTGGGCAGGTCGGATATTTATACTCACATGTTCTAAGTTACACACAATCACAAGAAAAACCCAAATTATTATTGGCCGCCTTGCTGCGTGCATCTAACCTTGACAATCCCGCGCCATTTGCCTTTTCACTCCTATATATCCCCTTCAAGCGCCAGCGCACCCTCACTAATACATACCTATTTTCCCCACAGTACTAGCCGCCTGCTCCCCGCTACTGTTACATTCCCCTAGACTCCCCCACCTAAACACTGCTTACTTAAACGATATTTCTATTCTTTCAGCCCTGGTCTTGTGCGCGTTGCCACTTCGCCCCGGTACAAAATGGAACAATTCATCTTACGATTCCGAGAAAGCAGCTACTACAATTCTTGCAATTGCATTGAAGCGTTAAATTAAAAAAAGGAAAAATTTTAAAATATGGACAAAGCCATGGATTTTAAGGTCGTCTGTTAAAGGTGAGACGGAAAATTAAGTTATGGAATTGCAACTTGAAGATGAAGCATCATACCGCAATTATTAAAGAATGCGTCCAGAATTTCAATATTTATTGGAGAAAGTAAAACTATACATTGAAAAGATAGACATTTGAGACCAGCCCTATGTGCGAAAACACGTTTGTCATTAACTTTGAGGTGCCTTGCTACAGGTAAAAATATGTGCATAAAATAAAAATACACTTGATAGCAAATTGTGCCTATGTTTCGTAGGTATTATTCGCCTATGTACCAATTTCGTGTTGGAAAATCCATGATATGTTCGACTATACCAAAAGTTATGAAAGCAATTTATTTCGTTTTAAAAGACGAATATCTCAAGCTAACATCTTTATATATGAAAGAGTGCAACTTGACTGACTGACTGATTGGTGACATTTGGGCAGCACAAACGGTAGAAGCTAGAAGCCTGCAATTTTTACAGAACCTTTTTATTATAAAATTAGGAGGAACTGCCGAAATAAATTGTTAAATATATATCGGGAAGTATAAGAAAATTGTATTTGAAAATTGTATGAAAAACTCGGTATGCGCTAGCTGCTACATAACAACGTGAAAGTGCAAAAGAGATAAAAAATCTTTATCTTGAATCGCTCTCTCGCCCTTAAAACTTACAAGTGCGACTGAAATCCCCATATTGCTTATGTCTCTCAGACTCTGCCTAGCTTTGCAATCGATCTACGGTAGATGGCGCGATGCTGCTCGACATGTGTTTGGCGGGTAATTCTTTAGTATAGCGCCCCTATATAAAGACTGCGTCAAAATGTCTGACTTTGGTCTAAATCGACGCGTCTCAAAATTAGAAAGCAAATTCTGTCGGCGGAACAAAACTTTATTGTCGAAATAATGAGCTGAATGCAAATAAAAGTTGACCGATAAATATATATCGACACGATAGTTGTTCGTCATAGTGTTGGAAAACATCAAATATTTACCATAGTTGCCAGACAGGTAGATAGAAAACCGCACAAAATTGAACTTGTTAATAATAGTTTAAAATAAAATGTGAATACGCCGCTTAAAATAATAAGCACTATTTATCGCTCTCTCGGCCTTAAAAGTTATAAGTACGACTGAAATCACCACATTGCTTATGTCTGTCAGACTTTGCCTATGCTTTGCTATCGATCTACGGTAGTTGGCGCGCTGCTGCTGGAGTACTTCAATTTGGTTAATTTTAATCATTTCAGTTTATTAATTAGTTATGTACATTTTTAGTTAATATAATGCGAATTTTGCGGGCTGATTTACTACACAATACATAATAATTATATTTGTTAGTACCAACATGTAATAAGTTTGCCGCCAAATTTGAGACTTTTGAATTTTTGCTGACAGCGGTGAACATTTCCGCAGTGCACGGGAGTTAGGCAAACAGAATGCGGTTGCGCTATGTTTTAACAATGGAAATGATTGTTTTAAGAGTTTTCACTTGAATTAAGTAGACATTTTACCACCCTTCCGCTATTTTCTGAATGTAAGTATTATTCTTCTAACTTCAAAAATATTTTAAAGGACTACGCCCACCCGTCGCCACGGGCGAGAAACGGGGGTCAATGTCAAATGGGAAATTATTTGTTTAGTTCTTCAAAGTCATTGTCACAGCCTTACACAACAAATCATTAGGCGTTTGACTCAACTATTTGGTTTCCACGGGTGTGAAAACTGTGATACGCTATTTTTGTGTATTTCTTACGGTTGACGAAAGTAGTCAAATTCAAGATAATGCACTTTTATTTAAATATTTCGTGATTCCGGGGTATTTCCAGCTATAAATAATAAATAATTATAAGAATTTCCAAACATTTTTGATGCAGATTTGTCCAGGGGGTCAACACTAGTATGTATATCAAATTTGGTGACTCTACCTGTAAAGGTGTGGGAGATATAGATTTTACTCCTTTGTGGGGGAGGGGTGGGGGGGTCCAAAAATTTTGATGCAGATTTGTCCAGGGGGTCAACATTAGTATGTATATCAAATTTGGTGACTCTACCTGTATATGTGTGGGAGATATAAGTTTTTCTCCTTTGCGGAAGAGGGGGTGGGGAGGTCCAAAAATTTTTGATGCAGATTTTCCCAGGTGGTCAACATTAGTCTGTATGCCAAATTAGGTAACTCTATCTTTGAAACTGTAGGAGATATACCCCTTGAAAAACGTGTTTTGGGGATATCATATGCCGATTTGTGGGGGTGGGGATGGGTGGGTCAAATTTTTTTAATGCAGCTCTGTCGGGAATCTCAACATTAGTCTGTATGCCAAATTTGGTGGCTATATCTTTAAAAATGAGGAAGATACAGGTTTTCCCCAAATTTGCCGTGGTGGGGGGTCGATCTCGACACTTCATAAATTGACGGTATACACCAACAGGTGTACCAAATTTGGTTGCTTTAGCTTAAAGATAAAGGCAAAAAAATTGCGTTCATACGGACAGACGGACAGACGGCCAGACGGACAGACGGATATTTCGCAAACCCAATATACTATTTTCCCTTCGGGAACATCGGACGGAAAACATATGGCAATTTTAACACCGAAAAATGCAGGAGTACTACAACTACAAACAGCTTAATAGCATTGTATTGATGGTATTGGCAGATGCAAACCACAAATTTATATACATTAATTGTGGTTCCAATGGAGCAAATTCTGATGGAGGTGTTTGCTCTGATTGCAAGTTGGCACAACTGCTATCCTTTGAATATACCGACGCCGAAAAATCTCCCAGGAAGAAGCAAGGCAGTACCGTATTGTATTGTCGCCGACGATGAAATTCCGCTGAAACCAAATATCATGAAGCCATACCCACAACGAAATTTGACTGCTGAGAAAAGAATATATAAATCTCGATTGTCTCGCGCTCACAGAATAATTGAAATCGCATTTAGAATTGCCGCGGCCCGATTCCGAATTTTACGACGCTCCGATGAATTATCGCCCGAAAAAACGAAGGATATTGTGGCAGCAATTTGTACATTGCATAATTTCTTAATACGTTCTGGTTCTTTGTACGCACCAAATGGCTCGTATGACGATGAATCAAATGATGGAACAATTGTTATGGGGAGTTGGCAGTTGTTCACATTCAAGCGCCCATGTGATTCTGCCAAGCCAAACACTACACGTATACATAGGTATAGAAATATCCATTTCTGTTGGTAAAGTTCTTTATGTCACAGTTTACCAAAAAATTGCCATTCACACATGCTTAACTAATATACGGCTTACACTATACAGTATTCAAAAAATGTCGATATACGACGGTATACGAAGCGTTCACACTGTCCGTATTGAACTATTCAATAAAATATACCAAAAAAGTGCACAGTGTGTCCGGGGCTTTAGAGTGGGTCAATTTGTGTGGCCCAAAAAAATGCACCAAGCGGTTGTCAAAATCGTAATCTATGACGAATTCTTTGCCCATAAAACCATGGGTCTAAAGTCAAAATCAAGCTGCCGATTTTTAACGTCAAAATGTAATATTTTTTTTTTTTAATATGCTGACATTTTATTAAATATTTTAAGACGAATGACGAAGAAAACTGTAATAAATAAACTAAAAACCTTGCTTAATTAATATTTTAAAGAAACAAAATCGCTTAGTAAATATATTAAAGAAACAAAATCCACGTCAACACAAAACAAAACACACCGCATTTGTGGAGGCAATGAATGGCTTATTCAAATAGGAAAATTCCAGTACAGCTTGCTAATTAATCGATGTTCATGTGGATTGATGCCTGGTAACTTACATGAATTTTTGACTAATCAGCTTACCGTAAAAAAGCTGACAATTCCAGAATTCCAGACGGAGTCTTATTTTGAATCGGATTATCCTACTATTCCTACTGCCGATTCCTCTTACCGGCCTGAGACAGCGGACATGGACGTTGATGACTATTCTATATTCAAAACACCAAATTTAGAAGACACAATTGTTTTTGCGCGCGGTCCCTAAACGACAAGGCTTGATACCCCCAATTATTTTGATTTCAGCATATTTAAAAAAATAGAAAATATGAGATTTTGAAATGTACCCACTCTAATATAGATAATATATATACATTACACCTAGAATACAACATCTATAAGACCTTTCAAGTCGCGAAGAAACTTAATGTCAAAACCTCCAAAAAAGACATTTACCCTGAGCATAGTTACTAGAAGTAGAGCTGAACAAAATAGCCAAACAACATACATCTTAACACCAACGAAGTTACACCTGACGCAAAGACCTAATACGAACAAGCCCACTAACATGACTAGTAAAGGTTCAGCTAATGTTTCGGGAGTTGGCTCCCAAGAGATATCTCTAGAAATTCCTGGGGCTATTACTTGCTTTTCACCCTTTGACGGAAACCCAAATTCTCTAAAAAGATTCATTGCCAACGTGGATGAAATTTTAATGGTAATCAAGGCAAGCGATCAAACGCTCAGAGGGCAAATTTTGCTGAGAGCCATTAGAAACAAAATAGAAGGTTAGCTCTACCTTGGATGAAGAAAATACTCCATTAAATTGGGACAGCATTAAAGAAACCCTGATAAAAAACTTGACGGAAAAAAGATACGAATTTGCAATAACAGAGAAACTACACGACATTCCGTATTATTCCCTATCGGTGACCATGTTAATCGCGAAAATCACAGAATGAAGAAGAGCACTTTATAGCATAGCCGACAACTCCGAGCTTCCCATGCAGCTTGCAAGGGAGAAATAAGAAGAAGAAAAATTTTGCTTAATAACATTCCTCAAGGGACCTACCGGACCGTTAAGAAATTGCGTAAGAGTGTTACACCCTATAGACCTGAAACAACCACGAAATATGCAATACAGGATCGAGACTCTTATTTTCAAGAAAGACGTAGGGACGAAGCCAGACCACAATCAAATAACAACTACAATAAAAATTACCAAGGACAAGGGACAATGAGGAGAGGACCATATAATCAAAATCTAACAATATGTACAATCCCAATAAAAACAGCGGACGGAATTATCCCAGCAATAACTATGGTGGGGGCACTAACAACGCTTCCCGCCAATTCAAACAATCGGCAGTCACTAACTTCTCCCTAAATAGAAGTAGTAACAGGCGATTTGATAATTTCCCTAACACGAGCAGACAGACAGCCTTAGACGACTCAGAAAGTTTTCGTTGGGCAGCTTCACCAGGCAAACAGGATACCAAAGAGGTATTAAAGATAGACAGGGATCAACGCTACCGTATATTTCGATCCACTCACCCTTTGCCAGAAACCTATTATTTTTAACCGACACAGGAGCTTGCCTCTCCTTTTATAGATCCCCAATTCACCCCACTAAATATGAGAATTAAACTCCCACAACCGGTAAAACTAAAATCAGTACTATCAACGTTCGATTTACATGAGAAGCTCCAATTCCGAGCATTTAAGGAATTCAATACCTAGGGCACCTTCTCATCTTTACTACTAAAATTCCATGAATATTTCGATGGATTAATTGGAATCGATAATTTAAAAAATATCAAAGGTAATATTAACACACATCAAAAAATCTTGGAAACACCCGAAATAAACTTAAGTCTAGTTCTGAAAGAAAACCCGGCCACATAAATTTATAAGGTGGAGAGTTCGACAAGAGTAGCTTTATTTTTTACCAGTACACATCAAAGAGGAAACGTTTTGGCAAGAAGGGCATAACTGACGAATAATCTTATCATTTCAGAGGGCATCTAAAAAGCTAGAAATTGCTCTGCCTTGATGGAAGTAGTGAGTTACTCAAACGACGATGACATGTTCTGCTTAGAAACACCCTTACAAGGGGAAATCTACGACGACCAGCAAATATTTGAAATAAATTTCACCACATATCTAGACCAACAAACCGCAACATTACCAACAACAAAAAAATTCAATTACGAGTACAAACAGGCCACCTTAATACAGAAGAAGAAACACAATTAAAAAACTTGTGTCGCAAATTTTCATTTTTATTCCACGACGAAAAAGACACCTTAACATTTTCAGATACACAGAAATACAGAATTGACACAACGGACAACATTCCCTAAACCATTTAGATATAGTCTCCATGAACAACATGAAATGAAAGCCCAGATAAATAAAATACATCTTCGTTATATCGGCATTAAAGACGTAGCGATAGAGCCGACACTTTAGGATCTGAATCGTTAGATCTGCTTGGAGGACTGGTCCCGTATGTAGGGTGTCATTTAGACATCTCCCATTGACATCTCCAAGACGGGCTAGAGGCGTTGAAAACAACGCGGACCTTTGTAGTGGTGCTGTTGGGCTTAAACACAACATGATCTGGCAAATATAAGTCGTTGGGGATGCTATTTTGGGAAACTTGAATCATATGACCCAAGTCCAGATACTCCTGAATCACGGAGTCGTACTGCGCTTTCAAAGGAAGGTTTTTCTTTAAGCGGTTCTCGTTCTTGAGCAACTGCGCCAGTGCGATGGACATTGAATGTCCCAAATCGATGTGATTAGGTTCTCGGAAGGGTAGTGTAACTACGTATCTGCCATTCTCGATTCTTACGGTCGTATGGATAAAATTCTTCTCACAGAAGGAGTCGGAATCTTTCGAGGGCTTAACTGGAAGGTCCTCCACCTCCCAGAATTTGGTCTAACTGTGTTTCCTTAGTCACTGTCAGTCGAGTTGAAAAGGACGAGATTGCATTGGATGCGGTCTTTGAGACTGGGCAGCTGAGGATCCAGACAAAAATAGTTTTCTGAACAATGTGCCACGAGAGCCACCCAGAAGAATGGAAGGAAGGATATCAGCGCCAATCAGCACGTCAATCTGCGAACTCTTGTGGAAAGTAGGATCAGCCTACTGTAGGCTTGGAAGATCTTGCAACAACTCTTGGGGAAACATACATAAGAGCAGATTTCCTGCCAAATGTGAGAGCACATAAGCCGACGCTTCAATTTGAACGCGTGGTTTGTGAGTAGAGCTAATATGGAAATGGCAGAACTTACGAGGCTGGGCTGAAATAGCTTGGTTCAGCCCAATAACTTGTGCTTGTACGGATTAATAAGAAAGCCTTATCTAATCCTGAATCGATCAGTGCACGTGCTGTATACTTGACGCCCAAATGGCAGACATTTATGACAGCAGTGCTTAGGAGAACGCCATGAGTGTTAACTGCAAGGTAGGTGGACTGTATGGATTACTTGGGAGCTACCGTTGCGACTTGTGGCGTAGAAGCTGTTGCTGATGCTGATTGTGGAGCGTTGTTACGATGCAAGAGTATATTGTGACGAGCCTTGCATGCAAAACAATTATGTGCACTCTTTAAGATGGTGGCCTCGTGCAAAACAATTTAAGCAAAGTTTTTGCTGTTTTATATAATCCCCCCGTTGACAGACATTCGGAGAAATCTTGGATAAAGGCGGATAGGATGATTCTCTTTAGAACTCAATTTGCAGGATTGCGGTTTGGCAGTGACCTTGTTCTCAAAGGAGTTAAGCCTTCTTGCCGTAGGGGCTTCTTTATGAACCGATCTGGATTGAGCTTGCGTACTCGTGCTCGGTTCAAGCTCGCCTATTGCTTCCAGAGTGCTATAGCGATCTAGGAGGAACGTATTCATTTCAGGCTATGTTGAAATGTCCCGCTTTCTCAGGATGGACTGTTCCCATAAAGCACGTGTGAGTTTGGGTAGTTTGGAGACGCAAAGGAACACGAAAATACAATCCCAGCGCTCAGTGTTGATCTTATATAATTTTAGCGCTGATAAGCAACCTTGGATGGTGCTCTGAAGTTTTTGGATCGCTACTCCAGATTCGAGGGTGATTGGCTGTAAATTAAGCAGGACCTTGAGCAGGTTATTGACTAGCAATCTCCGGTTTTCGAAACGCTCGAGCAGATTGGTCCAGGCTGATCATTTGTCAAAGGTGTCTGACACAATCGCGCGAGCCTCTCCGCTGGTTTTGGCGTTGAGATGAAAGAGTTTTTCAACCTCTGATGGCCTGGGATTGTTGATGTAAATTGCGGTAAAAAGATCTTTTAATGTTGGCCACCGTAAATAGTCTCCTTATCAGACGGAGGTAAGCGACTGCCACTGGGAGCAGAGCTCGGAATGGAGGGCTGTCTGGACAGTCTGTTTTGAGCATTTGCTCGCTGAGATGGGCAGCGCATTTTGAAAACACGGATAGCAATAGTCATACTTAGACTGCATTACCGGAAGAGCCTCTACTGCACCCTCATCGGATATTACAGCGGAGCACACCTCGTACTCCTTTTCGACCTTATTCCACAAGGTTATTACTTGGTCTAAATGGACCTGACACATATATTGGGACGGATTAGTACCCCCTGGAGTATTCACCTTAGCCTCGAACTGGCTTAACCTATCAGTGACCGTAAGAAACTTCATTAAGGCTCTTTCGGATTGAGGTCTCTCGGTAGCGTCGTTAACCATGCCGCCTTTTGTTCGGGTGGTTATCGGACTTGGTTTTTGACTTGGAGAAGTCTTTGCGCGTCCGGCAGTGGTCAAGGATGACTCAGTCTTAGTCTTGATCGGCGGTTTGACCGTGAACAATGGAATTTGGTTTTCCCTTTGAGGTGCCTTAATTAAGGTCTTTGACTTGGATGCAGGAGAAACGCTGCTGGTATGGGGCGATGATCCCTTTTTGTTCGTGGGAACGGAAGGCAGAGAAGGAGAAGCTTTGGAGGTGCTTGGTGACGGGACTGATAATTTGTGCCTGCTGTTTTCCTCTTTTCCAGTTGGCATTCTAGGAAGCTACTGAATTGGAGAGCACACCGAAATTTAGACACGAAAACAAAGAATTAATCGCACTTTAATCGAAAAGAGTTGCGGAACGAATGAAATATATGGAACACCATGATAGCAAAAGAGTGGTTCCTTATTCAATATCTACAAAATAATATATATATGTATATATATAAAATATATATATGATATAATGTGTGAAGTTGCATAAATTTGCAAAATAATTGATAATCGATTTTTGTTTTCTATATATAAATTATTTGAATAAACCGGGGTTGTTCCCGAATATTCAATCGGCGAATTCAGTAAAAGAAGAAACGTAAAAATTTAACACTGCACGGACAGCAAACATAGGCAGTGGAAACGGCCCAAAACAAATAGTGGGCGTTAGTGAAAAAATCGATGCCGATAGCTGTAGTTTATCGATTTTTGTGGTATTAAATGTGTATGGTTTGTTAAATGTGTAAAGTAATAGTATTTTTATTTATTTTTATTTTTTTTTTATAAACAATAAACACAGAAAATAAAACAACGCCAAATAAAATTGTTATTGGCTTTATTCCGTGGTGCAGTCGAGTATGTGCAAATATTTTATTAGTACTCGACTCGTTACTGTATCGGAAAACACATCACTTGTTTACTTTTGTTTTAACTATTTTAATTTATGGGGCCGGTTAATGAAAATTTTTTTAAACTCTTTGCGTTGGCCGGTGTGGAATATTATTTATGTTATTTGGTGCTTTAATGGTTTTAAAGTTTGTGTGCAAACAAGTGTATGCGTACATATGTACATCTAATAGCCTGTTTCCACGACATCATATTTCCACATTTTTCGTCATATTTTTGATTTGGAAAAATGTCACATATTTCCTGTAGAAAATCCCATAAGAAAAAAAATGACAAATTCGTCATATTTTTAATATGATGCCATTCGCCCCGGCATTTTTTAGTATTTTCTTATCGAACTCACGATGTTTATCGATTAACTGGTGCAAATGTAAACAATGACGAGTTGTGCGCCAAAATTAATTTTTAAAATAAATTGTAAAATGCTTATAATCTTAATGTTCCTGTATTTAGTAAGGATGAGGTTAAAAGGGAAGGTTTATCCGGAGGTGCGCCCTCGTACTGGCAACATTTTGACAAGGTACACCGCCTTTTAGGAGCATTGAAGTTTGTGCACTTCACAGGTGCGCACTCGCAATTTCATTGCAAATTCCTCCCATCTCCGCATCCCAGACATCTTCCAATTGTTCAAAACCATACGAACACATCGCAACTAAATGCCTATTGATATGCAACTTTGACTTTTTACAGTTCTGCCATTATTTGCCATATTTTTCACTTTTGTGAAAATTGTCATCAAAACAAGCAGAACAGCTGATTTATTTGGGCAAATGACAAATTGCACATATGACCGTGGAAACACCATCATCCACATTTTTGAAATGTGACATTTTTCGGCTGTAGTGGAAACAGGCTATAAGTGTTAGTAGGAATAAACACAACACTTAATGTATATACATATATGCTTGGAGTTTTCAATTTGGGATTAATTAGCACAGTGAATTGTTAAATATAGTGTGTAGTTAAAATAAGTGATGTTATGTAGTTGGCAAGTAATGAAATTATATGTATGTACATACATGCGTACATATATATGTATGTATGTATGTGGGTGCCAATGTCGATCAGTAAGTATCAATGTATGTAGAATATGTGCCGCGGTATGTATGTATGTACATACATATGTAGATTCACTTTTAAACTTAAAACAATTTTTAATAATTGCTTTTGTATCAGGAAGAGCTATAAAGCAAATTTAATTGGAATTACTTGAACGAGAAAATCTTTCCTCTTGGAGGAAATATATGGCGACGAAAATGGCGGTATGTAATTTTTATACTATGTTCCCGAAGGGAAATATCCGTCTGTCCGTCTGTCCGTATGAACGCAATTTTTTTGCCTTTATCTTTGAGCTAGAGCAACCAAACTTGGTACACATGTTGGTGTATATCGTCAATTTATGAAGTGTCGAGATCGACCACCCATCCCCACCCCCTCCCCGCAATTTGGGGAAAACCTGTATCTCCCCTATTTTTAAAGCTATAGTCACCAAATTTGGCATACAGACTAATGTTGAGATTCCCGACAGATCTGCATCAAAAATATTTTGATCCCCCACCCCCACAAATCGGCATATGATATCCCAAAACACGTTTTTCAAGGGGTATATCTCCTACAGTTTCAAAGATTGAGTTACCTAAATTGGCATACAGACTAATATTGACCATCTGGATGAATCTGCATCAAAAAATTTTTGACCACCCCACCCCCTCCCCCGCAAAGGAGAAAAATTTATATCTTTCACACCTTTACAGGTAGAGTCACCAAATTTCGCACACAGACCAATGTTAACCTTCTGGACAAATCTGCATCAAAAATTTCTGGACACCCCCACCCCCTCCCCAACAAAGGAGCAAAATCTATATCTCCCACACCTGTGCAGTTTTTTTCGCGTCTCTTTCTGAACACACAAACAACCAAATTATATAGGTCTGGGAACATAGTATTCTGCAGTCGGGTGCGTCCGACTGCAACGTTCTTACTTGTTCTTATTAGCTAATTGGAATAATTACTTAACTTGCATATCCTGTAGCTCAGCGAGCGGAATTTGAATATATGTATATAAATTATCACCGATGTATTTGCAAGGTGACATTTAAGTAACACATCACCAAATACTGAGTCAGCACTATTACGATGTGTCAATAATGCCCAGTGCCCATTTTGCATTTTACAGTTTGTCCATGTTAACTTATATATTCGGCTCGAAGGACCAAATCAGAAGTTTCTCTTTACTTTGCGATTGACGTGTTTTTTGTGTGCTCCGCAAACTATCCATTTAATTTCTGTTTAAAGCTCTTAAATATATTAAATTTGTATTCATTTTGTGCGTTATTTGATACGCTTCAAAATTGTGCTAAAATGTATTTAGTTGTGCATCGTAAGTTTATAAATTTACTAATTTATTAACGCGGCGTCAGTGCTGTGTTTGTTGTTAGCTTTTTTTTCGTTTCTGCCTTGCGCTTTGTCGCTTCCCTTACGCATTTGTGCGTGTGTTTGTTTATGTATCGCGCTCTCAAAAGTTGCCTGTTTGTTTTGTTAGTGCGTGGTTGTGCATTATCTTTGCGTTGATGCAGCGCCTCTCATTCCTCGTTGTGTTGTTTTCGCTCTGCACTTGATTGGTTGTGTACAATTTCTCTTGCTTTTAGCTTAGCTTGAGCGCCTTTTGCTGCTTTTGCGCGCCGTTTTCTATCCGGGTTATTTTAAACTTCTGTGTTTTGTTTTGAGTTTGACCCCTGTAGGAAATATGTCGTGCTGTAAGAAGTCTTGAAATTTTAAGCAGGCCGATGCTTCAGCTCAGCCACATTTCTTAAATTGTTGGTTGTGTGATAACGTCATGCATGCTAAGTGTGTAGGACTTATTGGGCGTGATTGCGTAATTCCTATGAAAAGCTGTGGCGTCTTGAGATGGTCTTGCACTTTATGCATTGAAACTCAATTTGATTTCTCCCGAATGTATCATTGGTAAGAAATCAATTTGTGAATGAATAGTGTGGTAAAACTTCTCTCAAGTGATTTTGGCTCGAGTGTCGAGTTGCTAAGCCGATTTAAATTTGAGTCGCCACCTAAAGCAACCGAGTGTACATTTTAAGCGTGCCTCCCTCAACCGTGCTTCTATGGCCTATCCACCTCTAACTCCCCAATATCTAGATGCTTTGCCAATGCTGTCCCTTTCATCTATTTCAGGTATTACTTCCCCAATTGTTCAATCTATCCCTCTGAATATGTCTTTTCCCCCATCGCCATCCCCAATTGATATTTCCGTAGCCCCCGTTGTAGAACCGTCGACATTAGATCCTGCTGTAAAAATTCCTTCGCCATTGATTGAAATTCCTTCAGCCCCAATTGTACATACTGATCCGAGTGATAATGTTGTTCGATTTTCCCAAGCGTAGGGTAAGACTTCGAGCAATCCTGCTCCCAGTGATAGCAGCAATATGTCAGCTCTTTCAACAGTCCCTGTTACCCTCACAGTTGTTGCCCCTCGTAGGCAAGTTTTTGTCTCAAGGCTTTCATCGGACACCACGCGAATCCTTAGCGTCGTATATTGCTTATAAATATTCAGCTAGCGTGTTTATTTACAAATTTAATTTTTCCACCCCCCGTGAAATCCTTCTTTCAAAATTTTGGCCGCCTCATATGGTTGACTACGAACCAGCTGAAAACCAAATTCGGTCTTTCCCTTTCAGCTGGTATCTCTGCTACACCAACCTTTGACTTGTGTTGTTCCACAAAACACATAGATTCCTCATTTCTGTGCAGGCACTATAATAGTCTCTTCCATCTGTTCTTTTCAGAACATTCTCTCTTTTTTTTTTTTAATCTTCCCTTTTAGGTTACCTACGGGAAGTTTCTGACCACTAACAGCTGGAATAGCGAACCGGACGGGCAAATAAACACTCCCCCATCGGGTCATTGATTTCCCATTTTATCTCTATCTCTATCATATTTTTTACTCCCTGTACCCATAAAATGGGTAAAAATGGGGTACTAATTCTGTGCAAATGTATGTAACAGGCAGAAGGAGACATCTCCGACCCTGTAAAGTATATATATTCTTGATCAGTATCAAAAGAGATTTTGATTTGGCCATGTCCGTCTGTCTGTCCGTCTGTCCGTCCGTATGTATGAACGCAAGGATCTCAGCAACTATAAGAGCTAGAGACACCAAATTTGGAATGTAGGTTCGTGTATAGCGGGAGGGAGCAGGTCAAGTTTATTTTAGATTTGAGATATCTCCCCCCGTTCCCCCGCTATTCGATAGCGTACATGTACATACTTTAGTCACTCTTAATATACTGTTCAAATTTCAAGTCGATCGGATAACAAACACGGAAGTTATTCAACAAACAAGATTCAATGCTGGAGCGCGGGGGGAAGAAGCAGCACAGCTACCACTTAAAATGCCTCGCTTGCTCTGCGCTTAAGCTATGCTCGTGTGTGTGCGTCTTTTGTGTATGTGTGTGCGTATGTGTACGAAGATGTGATCGGAAATTTTTGACCTGGGTACGGGGAGTTTTTTAGTCGGGTATACTCGACTATAGCATTCTTACTTGTTGAAAATAAAACCTATTCTCTATCCACTTTTCACTCCATTTCCTTCTCATTTCTCTCCCCTTTTCACTCCAACCTATAATGCTCCTTCCACACTCTCACTCTTTTTTTATTTTCACTTATCTTATGTCTTGTCGGTTACTTCTTAGTCTTCTCTTCTTTCATTTAGTCGTATGATTTAATTTAAATTTATTTTTATACCCTAGCAGGGTATTATAATTTTGTCTGGAAATGTGTAATGGACCGAAGGAGACATTTGCAACCCAACAAAGTATATATATTCTGAATCAGCATGAATGGCCGAGTCAATATAGCCATATCCGTCTATCCGTCTGTTTCTATGCGAACTAGTCTCTCAGTTTTAAGGCAGTACATATGTATGTCAGAACCGGCCGGATCGGACCACTATAACATATAGCTGCCATAGGAATGATCGATCGACAAATTTGTTTTTGTATGAAAAACTTTTTTGTTTATTTATGTATCCATACATAACTTTCCCAAGCCGAGTCTCTAGAGAGTTTATCTAATCTGACCGAATTTTGTCAAAATCAGACCACTATATCACTATATCAAACTTTTTGTTTATACAAATATTTCATCCAATCTAAGTGAGAGTTTTATAATACTTCAAATAGTTTCCTTTTTGATCAAAATCGGAACACATAGGAGCAATCAGACAAAAATTAAGTTTTGTATAAAAAACATTGCTGCTAGGGTATATAGCTTCGGCACCACAAGATAGCCGTTCTTTCTTGTTATTACTAACTTCTCCATATTCGGGTGTAGAGACTATTGACGTCACTGACAACACTTGGCTGTGATTCGGGGCATAGCTAGCCGGACGAGCAAATAAAATTCCCTCATCGGGTCGGTGTCGTTTTTAGTATTTTATGTAATTTCTATTAGGCTATTCTATTCTTTTAAAATGAATTATCTTAATATGTTTCATATTTTAGGCGACAGCCTTGTTTGTCAGCCAAATAAATTAATAAATATTACTGAGAAACCATTAAACGACTTTAACATTCAGTTAGTTTTCGAAAAATGACAACCCCCTTCCCTAGTGACGGGAACCCTATTTAAGAACAAGACGACCTACCAAAGAACAAAAATTTTGCTTTGAAAATATGACCAAATTACTCAAAAACACCCTAAGACCAAAAAACACGTGTGCCATCTATACTTCGGACGAAATACCCAATACATATGTCAAAATCCCATCTTGGTGTGCACTTTCATCATAGATGGAACCTACTGTGAAAATTTCAGCATCCTAGCTCTTACGGTTTGGGCTGTGCGATGATTGCCAATCAGTCAGTCAGCACGAACTCTTTTATATATATAGATTATACTAAATGCATGCCTGTCGATTACTTTTCGAGTTTTGGGTCGAAAACGCTACCTTAGGCGTCCTTGATTCGAATTTCGAAGGGGCTTCTAGACTTTCTAGAACTTCCGACCACGTTCTTTTCCAATTATCCCATTGAACGAAGCAGACATCTTCACGCTGACGGAGTCGAAGCCAAAATTGGAAAAATATAAAAATAAAAATCGCCGTTGGACTGCCGTACAGTGAGTAATATTCTTCTTTTTTTTCATTGTAACCCACCTGGTTTTTATACTGTAAAGTAGTTCTTGGGCTGGGGTGTAGCTGAGTCACGGCCAGGGTCTTTTACAAAGAATTTATAAAATGCGTGGGACATATACATATCCGACCTCCGCCGGGATGCTCAGAGCACTACCGAGACTCTCTGGTGTACCCTGGGGCACCCGGCGACGCCTCGGATGGGATCAGGGCTCATAGCGCGCGTCGAGAACGCTCTAATATTTCAGCTCTTTCAGCGGTCCCTCACAGTTGTTGCCCCTCGTAGGCAAGTTTTTGTCTCAAGGCTTTCATCGGACACCACTTGCGAATCCTTAGCGTCGTATATTGCTTATAAATATTCAGCTAGCGTGTTTATTTACAAATTTAATTTTTCCACCCACCCGTGAAATCTCTTCTTTCAAAATTAGTGTCCCTCATGATTCGTTTCCAACTATTTGTGATCCAAAATTTTGGCCGCCTCATATGGTTGACCACGAACTTAAGCCGAAAACCAGAATTCGGTCTTTGCCTTTCAGCTGGTATCTCTGTTTCACAACCTTTGACTTGTATTGTTCCAAAAAACACATAGATTCCTCATTTCTATGCAGGCACTATAATAGTCTCTCCCATCTGTTCTTTTCAGAACATTCTCTCTTTTTTTTTTTAATCTTCCCTTTTAGTTTACCTACGGGAAGTTTCTGACCACATAGCTTGCCGGACTGGCAAATAAACACTCCCCCATCGGGTCATTGATTTCCCATTTTAAATCTATCTCTATCATCTTTTTTATTTTTTAAAAATAAAACCTATTCTCTATCCACTTTCCACTCCATTTACTTCTCATTTCTCTCCCCTTTTCACTCTACCCTATAATGCTCCTTCCACAGTCTCACTCTATTTTTATTTTCACTTATCTTATGTCTTGTCGGTTATTTCCATAACTATTTCTTTTTCTTAGTATTCTCTTCTTTCATGTAGTCGTATGATTTAATTTTTACCTAATATAACTAGTTTAATTTTTCTAACATTTTAAGTTAATTTAAATTATTTATACCCACAGTATTATAATTTTTCTCGAACTGTGTAATGGACCGAAGGAGACATTTGCAACCCAACAAAGTATATATATTCTGAATCAGCATGAATAGCCGAGTCAATATATCCATATCCGTCTCTCCGTCTGTTTCTATGCAAACTAGTCTCTCAGTTTTAGGCAGTACATATGTCAGAACCGGCCGGATCGGACCACTATAACATATAGCTGCCATAGGAATGATCGATCGACAAATATGTTTTTGTATGAAAAAAGAGAATGATTAACAGAGTCAAAAGCCTTACTGAAATCAGTGTAAATAACATCTGTTTGTATTTTAGATTGAATGATAAAAGAAGTAAATTCCAATAAGTTAGTGGTAGTAAATCTATATTTCACAAACCCATACTGGCAGGGTGAAATTATAGATCTACATAAATGTTGAAGTTGAGAAGTTATTAATTTCTCAAAAATCTTAGGAATAGCAGACAACTTAGAAATACCTCTATAGTTCTCAACATAAGACTTGTTTCGTTTCTTATGGAGAGGAATATTAAATGATTCTTTCCAAATGTTGGGGAAAGAGCACAACTCCACGGACAGTTTAAAAATAAAAAATAGTGGGTTTAAAATACCTTCAGCACATTACCTAAGCACACAGCTTGGTACTCCATCAGGTCCCGGTGAAAATATGGGCTTAATGGCCTTTAAATCACGTAGAAGCGAACTTTCAGTTATTAAAGGTCCAAAAATACAATTGGAGTTATTTACATGATAAGGATAAGGCGAAACCATATAATAAGGTTGTGAACTATAAGTCGTTTGAAAAAATTCGGCAAAAAGATCCACGCTTCGCATTAACGAAGTTATAAAACCTTTTAGGATCCCGCTGGAACTGTAACCTACAGCTTCTGAGGTAGTTGTTATAACAGTGTATATTAAGTACAGAGAAGTTAGATCGGGCAATCAAATAACGCGAAAAATTCAAGAAAGAGCCAGATTCCTTGAATTTTTTGTACAATCTCGACTTTATATTTTTTAAGTTAGTTAAATCCCGTGTAAACCACGCAGGTTTGTTAGACCTACGTGGGTTACAAAATGGAACACAGGAATCAATTAATGAATTTAAAGTTAAATAAAAATATTCGATTGCACAATCCATATCTCTACACGTGTACAGCTGAGACCAGTCAGTCTGGGATAGGAGCAGAGCAAGTTTAGAAAAATCGGTTTTCCAAAATTGACGAACTCGCTCTGCAAATTTAGTGCCTGGGCCTGGCACCCTGGCTGGTAAGTCAATCAACACATCCAAAGATGGGTGGTAAGGATCTTCAGGAATGGATATAGGTATAGTACGGGAGACAGAATAGAAGGAGGAATCCAAGACAAAAATAAGATCAAGCATTTTATGTAAAGAATTTGGGATACCATTGCTTTGACACAATGACATTCCAAATAAACTATGCTGCTCAATAAAATCATGATGAGTCGTGGATGTCAACACGCTGGAGTCAGGACTAGAAATCCAGGTAGTTCCGGCAATATTAAAATCACCAAGAACTACAAGAAAATCACGATCAGAAAGCATAGATGAGACAGAATGTATAGAAGAAGTATGGGAGGAATAAATAGAGAAATCTGAAGAAGGTGGTATATACGAACAAGTAATAAAAAAACAAACACCATAAAAACTAACTTTAACAGCAATAAATTCAATATCTACAGAACTATCGGTTATTACTAACTCAGATGACAAATCAACGTCAACAGCAATAAGTACACCACCACCACGACGAGTAGTGCGATCTTCTCTATATATAGAGAATTTATTAGAAAGAATTTCAGAATTAAGAATGTCGGACCTTAGCCATGTTTCAGAAAAGGCAACGACATGGAAAGGAAAAGTTAGGCTATTTAGATAAAGATTACTTAGTTTACTACAAAGACCTCTTACATTCTGATAGCCCAATGAGAGGGAGGATGTTAGTTTTTTGAATTATCAGATACTACAATATGTGGGTTAGAACTACCACCGGAGGAAGGAAGTGAAATCGAGGCCGATTTTTCTTTTTTACCGTATATTCCTTAACAACTAAGTGGTCGGGCCAGAATTCTTTGCACAAATGTTGTTGAAATACTCTGCCGGAACACTTATCCTAAATGACGATATTTCCCGAAAATACGTTAATTTGAACTTTTCCACCGTAATGGGGGCTTTAGATTTAGCCTGTATAAAGGCCTTCACATCATCAGATGTAGTATCATGGGCAAACCTAGAAACAAAGATTTGTTTCCGTGGTGGAATACCAATAAGGGTCTCCTTGGTAGCCAACGCAGTTGCATCCAATGGAGCCACAGCATTGGTTACTAGACCAGTTGATTCGATTGGTATATTATCACTAGAGTGTTGATCTGGAACAACAGTGTTAATAGCCAGAGAATCAGAATGCTCTACGGGGTCAGAAGGAACAACATCCAATGCTATTCTTGTCACTTCTGATTATTAAACTATGAGGAGAGGGGGACTATACATTTATCAATTCTAACTGTTTATTAGTTACGGATGTAGTGGAAGCATGTGTGGAGAGCTGCAGTTCATTGGGGCCAATAGGCAGCCTAAAATTAGCCTTCTTCCGTTTTGGAGACTCATTTAAAAGTTTCATACTTTTAAATTCGTTCTCCAAGTCGGAAAAACCATCGAATAGTTTTTTAAACCGCCCGAAAATGTCACCAAAGCCTTTCTTAGTCTGCCTCATAAAACCCATGATGTCCCTTTCAACATCCCTACAGGATACATATGTCCACTTAAGGCCAGATTTTGACTCAATCTGGTCCACAATTCTGCCGTTAAGGCCAGCACATTTTTCGTGTGACACATTATCACACAGCCAGCAGCAAACAAAGCCCATCTTAGAGTTTGCTCTAACCTGGCAATTTTTAGTATAGCAGACAAACATTTTATTAAATGAAAAATATAAAAACATAAAAAATAAAATAAACAGTAACACACTGCACAAGAAATAGAAAGTACAAATAAAAAAGAATGCACCCTAGGGTTAAATTTGTTGACGCTGATTTGTACTTACGCACAACAACACCAATTAGAAAATATTAAAGCGCGGGCGAGTCGACCGACATCAGCAACGGAATACAAAACAAAGAGAGAAACCGTAACCAACACCAACGAGAGCGTTAAGCAAAAACAAATATAAGCACAATGCAAACTGCACAAATCAACCACCAGCTTTCTTGTTATGTAGTTTGTTATTGTATTTGAACGAATTTAGTAAATATTAATGTTAATAAATTGCAATTTAGTGTCCAACAATGTGTTCACACAACCGATGCATAACACACGTCATAAGAACAAACAAAAAACACAAGTTATCACTTGATATCACGAGGAAACTAAACAAAAACGATGCGCAAGAAAAAAACACAAACGACTTTAACATTCAGTTAGTGTTCGAAAAATGACAACCCCCTTCCATAGTGACGGGAACCCTATTTAAGAACAAGACGACCTACCAAAGAACAAAAATTTTGCTTTGAAAATATGAGCAAATTACTCAAAAACACCCTAAGACCAAAAAACACGTGTGCCATCTATACTTCGGACGAAATACTCAATACATATGTCAAAATCCCGTCTTGGTGTGCACTTTCATCATAGATGGAACCTACTGTGAAAATTTCAGCATCCTAGCTCTTACGGTTTGGGCTGTGCGATGATTGTCAATCAGTCAGTCAGCACGAACTCTTTTATATATATAGATTATACTAAATGCATGCCTGTCGATTACTTTTCGAGTTTTGGGTCGAAAACGCTACCTTAGGCGTCCTTGATTCGAATTTCGAAGGGGTTCTAGATTTTCTAGAACTTCCGACCACGTTCTTTTCCAATTATCCCATTGAACGGAGCAGACGTCTTCACGCTGACGGACTCAAAGCCAAAATTGGAGAAATATAAAAATAAAAATCGCCGTTGGACTGCCGTACAGTGAGTAATATTCTTCATGTTTTTTTTATTGTAACCCACCTGGTTTTTATACTGTTGTATAATAAGTAGTTCTTGGACTGGGGTGTAGCTGAGTCACGCCCAGGGTCTTTTACAAAGAATTTATAAAATGCCGTGACTCCGGGATGCTTGGACAAGGGCGGGGATTTTAGCGCCATGTCCCCCGCAACACACTCTGAGACTCTCGAGTGCGGGTTTTGGGGTACCTGGGATAGACCCAGGCGGGAGACAAGCCAGCAGAGCGCGTTGAGTACTCTCTAACGCACTCTGTTGCCTGTTCCTCGCCAGGGGGGGCTGAGGCTGAAGGAGGGGAAAAGACAGAGATTGTACCACCAGGTCCACCCAGTGCACACACTGACACTCTAATGCGTGCATTGGAGTACCTGGGCCGATCCCGGTGGGAGACCGGGTCAACAGAGCACGCCGAGAACTCTCTAACGCACTCTGTTGGCCTGTTCCCCGCCAGGAAAAGCTGAGGCTGAAGGAGGAAAAAGGACAGAGATTATACCACCAGGTCCTCCCAGTGCACACACTGAGACTCTAATGCGTGCATTGGAGTACCTGGGGCGATCCCGGTGTTTGACCGGGGCAACGGAGCACGCCGAGAACTTTCTAACGCACTCTGTCGGCCTGTTCCCCGCCAGGGAGAGCTGAGGCTGAAGGAGGGAAAAGACATAGATTGTACCACCAGGTCCACCCAGTGCACACACTGAGACTCTCTAATGTGTGCATTGGAATACCTGGGGCGATCCAGGCGGGAGACCGGGTCAACAGAGCACGTTGAGAACTCTTTAACGCATTCCGCTGGTCCGTTTCCCCACCATGAAGAGCTAGACAGAAAAGGGGGAAAGGCCATAGTTTACATCGCCAGATTTCCCCAACACGCACTGAGACTCTCTAATGCATGTGAAGGAAGCTCCGATGGTGGCCCGAAGGGGAAAGCACGGCCGATTAAGTATGCTGAGACTCTTTAACATACCCAACGGTTCTGCAACCCCGACCGGGCGGAACGCACAACACTTATTTGAAAACAAGGGGGTAGAAGCGAGCTTTTGAGACGAGTTTTTCTAGTATTTTATTGAAACATTTGAAAATTACACTTCCCTAACCGCACCAAGAATTCTTCCTAACTCGCTCCTTTGAGCACGCATGGCCATGCTTACCCCTTGTTGGACTCCTCCTTTCAACGTGACTCCAGGCTGTTACGGTCGCGTGGCGCGCGGTTTTATTTCAATTCCCACTTTTTTTCTACTCAGGTCCCGTTGCCGTAGATGTGTACCCGGTCTCTGTGGTTTTCACGGTTTCGCACCCGCACACTTCTGTCTGGCTTTCTATTCCCCAGGCAACTAACTCTGACCTCATTCTGGGAAACGCGCTTGGCCTCTTGCTGCTCAAGCGCTGCGCGATCGCTCGCTCTTTCCCCAGACGCCTTTTCCTTGTCTTGCCTGCGCCCTAATTCCTGGGCAACTGTGTATGTGAGCGAGCGCGTATATGCATGGTGAGTTTGTCGGCTGCTGTGAGCGCGTCTCTATGTGGTGAGTCTGCGCAATGCGTGCGCTCTTCGTGCATTCTCTCTCTCTCTCTGTGCTGCTTGTGTTGATCGTGTGCGTGTGGCTGTGTGTTCTCTTGGCGCGCGTTCTTGTCAGTGTTGTCCGTGTCGAACAGTGATGCTCTGTTCTCATGTGTGCCCGTCAGTGCTGTCCCTGCATGTCAGTGATGCTCGCCTCTGGTCAAATTATGTACTAGGGGCTTCTTGCTTAATATATATTCATGCTCTATTAATCTTTGCTTATAAACCATAACTTCATTTGACTCAAAAATAATAAAACAGAAAAATGTGGGGGAGCGTTCTACGCTCCTTCACACCCCATCCTTACTTTGGGATGATTTTGAAAACCGCGACCTCGCGTCGCATTTTGGCCTTCCAGCGGAAAATGTGGGGTCCGATGTGGAAGAGGTTCCGGAGCCGCAGTTTGGCGTCCGGGTCGGCCAAGTAATGCTCCTGTGCCTGTTTTTCTTCGGCTGCGTCCACGCCGTTGCTAGGCCCGTCAATGATTGGGAGAGGCTGGTGGCTTGGGGTCCTTCCGCCTGCTCCTCCAGGACAACACACGCTGTGGGGTTTCTTTTTCTTCATGTTTTCTTCCGTCGAAACAATTGAGAAGGCCGTATTCCGATCCCATCAGCACCGACCCGTAAGCTGGTGGAGGCGATGCTGGGTACGGTGGTGGCGGGTCCTCCCAGCGTCCGCACATATCCTCGTCGGACTCCTCGGTGTCCTGTATGTTTTCATCCTCTGCGGCACTCTCCTCCCATTCGTCGTCTGCCTCACTAGTTTCGTCGTCCACGTCCTCCGTATCCTCGTACCCCGCATCCTCGGACTCCATGTCCTCATCGGCCCCGAGTGGTAGTACGGCCGGAGAGGAGTGCTGGCGTCCTCGGAGTCCCGATGACAGCTACCCTCGACACCGGAGCTACCCGATCCTTCGTCAGTGAGCGTATGGTACGGGTGTTGGGAACGGAGGCAAATCTGCGGGACATACGGATTCGGATAACCTTGGCGGACGGTTCCTCGAAAGAGATACCCGGTCCGTGGTAACACAAGTACGGTTGGACAACCGAGCAACGGAGGTGGCTATACTGGTGATACCCACGATCCTGGACGACATCATTCTGAGTCTGGATTTTCTGTGCGGAATACAGACAAAGGGGGTAGGAAGAAGTCAAGAACCTCCTTCTTGAATCCTTCCCAGGACTCGTCTTGCATGTGGCACGTGCGGAACCAGCCTTCGGCCCGACCTGTCAACAGTCCCGATATGGCCCGTGGCAAATGGTCAATGCCCACCCGGTATGCCGCTACGCGTTCCTCTAGTCTTTCGATGAAGCTCAAGGCCGTCGAAGAGGATACCCCAGTTGCGCAACTTGTCCGCCAACATGGAACACGAGATCGCGTCTCGTCCCAGTCGTTCAGGCCTACCCACTGCGGTATCCCGGTCGACACCGGTCGGCTCCGATAACCCTCGGTTAGACGCACTCCGTTCCGGCACAGGCAGTTGTAGCTGACGATAGTGGCATCCTTGGTGTCTCGGGAATCAGGTCCTGGTGACGGGGTCCGGGAGCGGTTGTCCCTGGGGCTCGGCTCCGTAGCTTGAGTCCAATTCCCCCAGCCGCGTCCGGGTGTTCACCCCTAGAGCCGAACGCCGAGATCCTTCCACGCAACTCGTCCACCGAACCAGTAGTTCCGAGTCCGCGTTGCGCAACTTGTCCGCCAACATGGAACACGAGATCACGTCTCGTCCCAGTCGTTCAGGCCTACCCACTGCGGTATCCCGGTCGACACCGGTCGGCTCCGATAACCCTCGGTTAGACGCACTTAGTTCCGGCACAGGCAGTTGTAGCTGACGATAGTGGTATCCTTGGTGTCTCGGGAATCAGGTCCTGGTGAAGGGGTCGGGGAGCGGTTGTCCCTGGGGCTCGGCTCCGTAGCTTGATTCCAATTCCCCCAGCCGCGTCCGGGTGTTCACCCCTAGAGCCGAACGCCGAGATCCTTCCACGCAACTCTTCCACCGAACCAGTAGTTCCGAGTCCGAACTTCTGCGCTAGTTGCTGCAGTTCGTCCTTGCGATCCATCTTACTCCCACTTTCCCGCGCTTTTTAATCCTGAACTTGGATTGCGTCTTTATTTTGCCGGCGCGAGTATTGTTCAGAGTGTCCTGAGGATCTACACTTGGCTTACACTTATCACTAACTCACGCCAGCCACGGTGCAGGGTTTAAATGAACGATTAGTGTCCTTGCTCACTGACCGCGACGGATCCTTATCGAGGATCTTTGCTTTTATTCGCGGTGTCGCACTGATCTACCAAGATCCTTGTCAAGGATCTCAACAAATAGCAAATGGTTCGGTTGTTGTTCTTGCAGGACTATCTGTGTGTCTATAACCAAGGATTCACTGCGTTACTTGGGATTTGCGAGTTGTTCACTTTCCGATGTTTACTTGTTGACTCGATGTCACTGACTGTCCCGTCATCGTCAAGGTGCACTCCTCATATTAGAGTCGCACCGCTGTGTTCTGCTGCGGCCTCTGCTGCTGTCCTCGTGCACGGCGCGGACGTTGACGCGGTCTTGCACTGCGTCGGCGTTCGGCTCTGTCGCTGTGATCGGGTCCGGTGTTGTACTTTTTTTTCCGAAGAAACAAAAATGGGTTTGTGGTAAACTAGCCTTTACTGTGCTCCCAAAACGAATGTCGGACAAGCTCCCACGTGCGGATGAAGAGAGAGGAAACAAAAACTATCATTGTCTCTGTCTGCCAGCCGTTTGGTTTGGATGGAATTTGGGTTAGAAAAAACAACAAAATTTTGGTTCGAAATGTCTGTTAGACGCGTACTCTCACGGAGATTGTGAGAGGGGAGGGGGAGAAAGGGACGGCTTTGCGGCGAGACACGTGCTTCAGGCTGTGCGTTCGCTCTCGCATGGAGGGCGTGATGAGAGAAAAAAAATCGAATTCTAACGGTCTCCCGTTAGTCAGTAATTGTCACGTGGTGACTGTACTTTTTGGTGCCTCGCAACGGGGCGAGAAAAAACAAAAATTGCATGGGTACCCGATTGGGTTGGGTCGAATAGGGGGTGTTTTGGGGCACGCCGAGAACTCTCTAACGCACTCTGTCGGCCTGTGTGTGTTCTCTTGGCGCGCGTTCTTGTCAGTGTTGTCCGTGTCGAACAGTGATGCTCTGTTCTCATGTGTGCCCGTCAGTGCTGTCCCTGCATGTCAGTGATGCTCGCCTCTGTTCAAATTATATACTAGGGGCTGCTTGCTTAATATATATTCATGCTCTATTAATCTTTGCTTATAAACCATAACTTCATTTGACTTAAAAATAATAAAACAGAAAAATGTGGGGGAGCGTTCTACGCTCCTTCACACCCCATCCTTACTTTGGGATGATTTTGAAAACCGCGACCTCGCGTCGCATTTTGGCCTTCCAGCGGAAAATGTGGGGTCCGATGTGGAAGAGGTTCCGGAGCCGCAGTTTGGCGTCCGGGTCGGCCAAGTAATGCTCCAGGAGGACTATTAGCGATATCGGCAGTTATCGTGATGGGGTTTCCACGCTCCATGTCAGCGGCGCGACGCCCCCCTCCTCTTCTTCCTCGGTCGCATCCGGGGCCTCGTCCACGTCGGTGTTGTCCGGGAGGCGCGTTCCGATGACACTGGGCTCGGGTGCCTGTTTTTCTTCGGCTGCGTCCACGCCGTTGCTAGGCCCGTCAATGATTGGGAGAGGCTGGTGGCTTGGGATCCTTCCGCCTGCTCCTCCAGGACAACACACGCTGTGGGGTTTCTTTTTCTTCATGTTTTCTTCCGTCGAAACAATTGAGAAGGCCGTATTCCGATCCCATCAGCACCGACCCGTAAGCTGGTGGAGGCGATGCTGGGTACGGTGGTGGCGGGTCCTCCCAGCGTCCGCACATATCCTCGTCGGACTCGTCGGTGTCCTGTATGTTTTCATCCTCTGCGGCACTCTCCTCCCATTCGTCGTCTGCCTCACTAGTTTCGTCGTCCACGTCCTCCGTATCCTCGTACCCCGCATCCTCGGACTCCATGTCCTCATCGGCACCGAGTGGTGAGTACGGCCGGAGAGGAGTGCTGGCGTCCTCGGACGGCGGGGAGACGTTGAGCGCGTCCAGGGTCCAGCCGAGTGGGGCCCGGATGCCATTGGCGCCAAACCGCCCGTCGGGCTCGACCTCGCTGTCATCGGAGTCGATGGTTATAGTGTCCGATGGTTCCAACACAGCGCTCGGCGGATCTTCCGATGCGACCTCGGCATTTTGGCACGCCACCCAGCCTAGCACGGCCCTCATCCGGTCAGGCGCATCCTGCGGGGGCGCATCCACCCGCTTCAGCATCACTCTTGGGTTTAGCCACCGGTCCAAGGAACGACCCATATGTTCGTCATCTGACCCCATGGCTGACTGCTCCTCGTTGCTTGACATTTGCTGTTGCCTGGTTCCGGTTAAGAAAAGATTCCTCAGATTACTAACCATCCTACCTATCCTAACAACTGGCCATGTGGTGCGGTGCACAAAGTTTACTTAGTCTAACTTGATTCTGCTCCGAAGGAGCTTTTACATTTGGGATTCTGATGGTAGTCCATCAGGTTTGGCGTTCCTTCAACCGCCTGCTGGTCATTTTACTTGCCACTGCTCGCTGTTCTGCGTAGCGGTTGAGGTTTTCCCCCCGTGGGGGCGGGGATGTTATGATGGCGAACCATCAAAAGTGGCCCCCGTGAATCTTGCTGCTGTTTATGCGTCGCTTGGGCACTCCTGTTCATCTGGTGCCCCTTGTCCAGTCTCGGTTGGCAGTAGCTCGTCTTCGTCTGCTCTTGCCCGGAACTCTTAAGTCCGCCAAGCTGGCGGTCCTCCGTTGTCGGCCCCCTCGGTACTTCCAACGCTTGGAAGATACCATCCGCACCCGATACCAACACCCAGGGGAAGCCTTCCGGGACTATCTCATTGAGCTACGACTAATTATGCAGAGAGCTCAGTATTCCCCGGAGAGGGAATTGGAGCGCATCTATGAGAATTAAAAGCCGGAATACCAGCTGTTCCAGCAATAAATTCAATATCTACAGAACTATCGGTTATTACTAACTCAGATGACAAATCAACGTCAACAGCAATAAGTACACCACCACCACGACGAGTAGTGCGATCTTTTCTATATATAGAGAATTTATTAGAAAGAATTTCAGAATTAAGAATGTCGGACCTTAGCCATGTTTCAGAAAAGGCAACGACATGGAAAGGAAAAGTTAGGCTATTTAGATAAAGATTACTTAGTTTACTACAAAGACCTCTTACATTCTGATAGCCCAATGAGAGGGAGGATGTTAGTTTTTTGAACTATCAGATACTACAATATGTGGGTTAGAACTACCACCGGAGGAAGGAAGTGAAATCGGAGGCCGATTTTTCTTTTTTACCGTATATTCCTTAACAACTAAGTGGTCGGGCCAGAATTCTTTGAACAAATGTTGTTGAAATACTCTGCCGGAACACTTATCCTAAATGACGATATTTCCCGAAAATACGTGAATTTGAACTTTTCCACCGTAATGGGGGCTTTAGATTTAGCCTGTATAAAGGCCTTCACATCATCAGATGTAGTATCATGGGCAAGCCTAGAAACAAAGATTTGTTTCCGTGGTGGAATACCAATAAGGGTCTCCTTGGTAGCCAACGCAGTTGCATCCAATGGAGCCACAGCATTGGTTACTAGACCAGTTGATTCGATTGGTATATTATCACTAGAGTGTTGATCTGGAACAACAGTGTTAATAGCCAGAGAATCAGAATGCTCTACGGGGTCAGAAGGAACAACATCCAATGCTATTCTCGTCACTTCTGATTATTAAACTATGAGGAGCGGGGGACGATAAATTTATAAATTCTAACTGTTTATTAGTTACGGATGTAGTGGAAGCATGTGTGGAGAGCTGCAGTTCATTGGGGCCAATAGGCAGCCTAAAATTAGCCTTCTTCCGTTTTGGAGACTCATTTAAAAGTTTCATACTTTTAAATTCGTTCTCCAAGTCGGAAAAACCATCGAATAGTTTTTTAAACCGCCCGAAAATGTCACCAAAGCCTTTCTTAGTCTGCCTCATAAAACCCATGATGTCCCTTTCAACATCCCTACAGGATACATATGTCCACTTGAGGCCAGATTTTGACTCAATCTGGTCCACAATTCTGCCGTTAAGGCCAGCACATTTTTCGTGTGACACATTATCACACAGCCAGCAGCAAACAAAGCCCATCTTAGAGTTTGCTCTAACCTGGCAATTTTTAGTATAGCAGACAAACATTTTATTAAATGAAAAATATAAAAACATAAAAAATAAAATAAACAGTAACACACTGCACAAGAAATAGAAAGTACAAATAAAAAAGAAGGCACCCTAGGGTTAAATTTGTTGACGCTGATTTGTACTTACGCACAACAACACCAATTAGAAAATATTAAAGCGCGGGCGAGTCGACCGACATCAGCAACGGAATACAAAACAAAGAGAGAAACCGTAACCAACACCAACGAGAGCGTTAAGCAAAAACAAATATAAGCACAATGCAAACTGCACAAATCAACCACCAGCTTTCTTGTTATGTAGTTTGTTATTGTATTTGAACGAATTTAGTAAATATTAATGTTAATAAATTGCAATTTAGTGTCCAACAATGTGTTCACACAACCGATGCATAACACACGTCACAAGAACAAACAAAAAACACAAGTTATCACTTGATATCACGAGGAAACTAAACAAAAACGATGCGCAAGAAAAAAACACAAACGACTTTAACATTCAGTTAGTGTTCGAAAAATGACAACCCCCTTCCATAGTGACGGGAACCCTATTTAAGAACAAGACGACCTACCAAAGAACAAAAATTTTGCTTTGAAAATATGACCAAATTACTCAAAAACACCCTAAGACCAAAAAACACGTGTGCCATCTATACTTCGGACGAAATACTCAATACATATGTCAAAATCCCGTCTTGGTGTGCACTTTCATCATAGATGGAACCTACTGTGAAAATTTCAGCATCCTAGCTCTTACGGTTTGGGCTGTGCGATGATTGTCAATCAGTCAGTCAGCACGAACTCTTTTATATATATAGATTATACTAAATGCATGCCTGTCGATTACTTTTCGAGTTTTGGGTCGAAAACGCTACCTTAGGCGTCCTTGATTCGAATTTCGAAGGGGCTTCTAGATTTTCTAGAACTTCCGACCACGTTCTTTTCCAATTATCCCATTGAACGGAGCAGACGTCTTCACGCTGACGGACTCAAAGCCAAAATTGGAGAAATATAAAAATAAAAATCGCCGTTGGACTGCCGTACAGTGAGTAATATTCTTCTTTTTTTTTTTATTGTAACCCACCTGGTTTTTATACTGTTGTATAATAAGTAGTTCTTGGACTGGGGTGTAGCTGAGTCACGCCCAGGGTCTTTTACAAAGAATTTATAAAATGCCGTGACTCCGGGATGCTTGGACAAGGGCGGGGATTTTAGCGCCATGTCCCCCGCAACACACTCTGAGACTCTCGAGTGCGGGTTTTGGGGTACCTGGGATAGACCCAGGCGGGAGACCAGCCAGCAGAGCGCGTTGAGTACTCTCTAACGCACTCTGTTGCCTGTTCCTCGCCAGGGGGGGCTGAGGCTGAAGGAGGGGAAAAGACAGAGATTGTACCACCAGGTCCACCCAGTGCACACACTGACACTCTAATGCGTGCATTGGAGTACCTGGGCCGATCCCGGTGGGAGACCGGGTCAACAGAGCACGCCGAGAACTCTCTAACGCACTCTGTTGGCCTGTTCCCCGCCAGGAAAAGCTGAGGCTGAAGGAGGGAAAAGGACAGAGATTATACCACCAGGTCCTCCCAGTGCACACACTGAGACTCTAATGCGTGCATTGGAGTACCTGGGGCGATCCCGGTGTTTGACCGGGGCAACGGAGCACGCCGAGAACTTTCTAACGCACTCTGTCGGCCTGTTCCCCGCCAGGGAGAGCTGAGGCTGAAGGAGGGAAAAGACATAGATTGTACCACCAGGTCCACCCAGTGCACACACTGAGACTCTCTAATGTGTGCATTGGAATACCTGGGGCGATCCAGGCGGGAGACCGGGTCAACAGAGCACGTTGAGAACTCTTTAACGCATTCCGCTGGTCCGTTTCCCCACCATGAAGAGCTAGACAGAAAAGGGGGAAAGGCCATAGTTTACATCGCCAGATTTCCCCAACACGCACTGAGACTCTCTAATGCATGTGAAGGAAGCTCCGATGGTGGCCCGAAGGGGAAAGCACGGCCGATTAAGTATGCTGAGACTCTTTAACATACCCAACGGTTCTGCAACCCCGACCGGGCGGAACGCACAACACTTATTTGAAAACAAGGGGGTAGAAGCGAGCTTTTGAGACGAGTTTTTCTAGTATTTTATTGAAACATTTGAAAATTACACTTCCCTAACCGCACCAAGAACTCTTCCTAACTCGCTCCTTTGAGCACGCATGGCCATGCTTACCCCTTGTTGGACTCCTCCTTTCAACGTGACTCCAGGCTGTTACGGTCGCGTGGCGCGCGGTTTTATTTCAATTCCCACTTTTTTTCTACTCAGGTCCCGTTGCCGTAGATGTGTACCCGGTCTCTGTGGTTTTCACGGTTTCGCGCCCGCACTCTTCTGTCTGGCTTTCTATTCCCCAGGCAACTAACTGTGACCTCATTCTTGGAAACGCGTTTGGCCTCTTGCTGCTCAAGCGCTGCGCGATCGCTCGCTCTTTCCCCAGACGCCTTTTCCTTGTCTTGCCTGCGCCCTAATTCCTGGGCAACTGTGTATGTGAGCGAGCGCGTATATGCATGGTGAGTTTGTCGGCTGCTGTGAGCGCGTCTCTATGTGGTGAGTCTGCGCAATGCGTGCGCTCTTCGTGCATTCTCTCTCTCTCTCTGTGCTGCTTGTGTTGATCGTGTGCGTGTGGCTGTGTGTTCTCTTGGCGCGCGTTCTTGTCAGTGTTGTCCGTGTCGAACAGTGATGCTCTGTTCTCATGTGTGCCCGTCAGTGCTGTCCCTGCATGTCAGTGATGCTCGCCTCTGGTCAAATTATGTACTAGGGGCTTCTTGCTTAATATATATTCATGCTCTATTAATCTTTGCTTATAAACCATAACTTCATTTGACTCAAAAATAATAAAACAGAAAAATGTGGGGGAGCGTTCTACGCTCCTTCACACCCCATCCTTACTTTGGGATGATTTTGAAAACCGCGACCTCGCGTCGCATTTTGGCCTTCCAGCGGAAAATGTGGGGTCCGATGTGGAAGAGGTTCCGGAGCCGCAGTTTGGCGTCCGGGTCGGCCAAGTAATGCTCCAGGAAGACTATTAGCGATATCGGCAGTTGTCGTGATGGGGTTTCCACGCTCCATGTCAGCGGCGCGACGCCCCACTCCTCTTCTTCCTCGGTCGCATCCGGGGCCTCGTCCACGTCGGTGTTGTCCGGGAGGCGCGTTCCGATGACACTGGGCTCGGGTGCCTGTTTTTCTTCGGCTGCGTCCACGCCGTTGCTAGGCCCGTCAATGATTGGGAGAGGCTGGTGGCTTGGGATCCTTCCGCCTGCTCCTCCAGGACAACACACGCTGTGGGGTTTCTTTTTCTTCATGTTTTCTTCCGTCGAAACAATTGAGAAGGCCGTATTCCGATCCCATCAGCACCGACCCGTAAGCTGGTGGAGGCGATGCTGGGTACGGTGGTGGCGGGTCCTCCCAGCGTCCGCACATATCCTCGTCGGACTCCTCGGTGTCCTGTATGTTTTCATCCTCTGCGGCACTCTCCTCCCATTCGTCGTCTGCCTCTCTAGTTTCGTCGTCCACGTCCTCCGTATCCTCGTACCCCGCATCCTCGGACTCCATGTCCTCATCGGCCCCGAGTGGTGAGTACGGCCGGAGAGGAGTGCTGGCGTCCTCGGACGGCGGGGAGACGTTGAGCGCGTCCAGGGTCCAGCCGAGTGGGGCCCGGATGCCATTGGCGCCAAACCGCCCGTCGGGCTCGACCTCGCTGTCATCGGAGTCGATGGTTATAGTGTCCGATGGTTCCAACACAGCGCTCGGCGGCTCTTCCGATGCGACCTCGGCATTTTGGCACGCCACACAGCCTAGCACGGCCCTCATCCGGTCAGGCGCATCCTGCGGGGCCAAAATCCAGTCGGAATGGCCACCCGCTTCAGCATCACTCTTGGGCTTAGCCACCGGTCCAAGGAACGACCCATATGTTCGTCATCTGACCCCATGGCTGACTGCTCCTCGTTGCTTGACATTTGCTGTTGCCTGGTTCCGGTAAGAAAAGATTCCTCAGATTACTAACCATCCTACCTATCCTAACAACTGACCCTGTGGTGCGGTGCACAAAGTTTACTTAGTCTAACTTTATTCTGCTCCGAAGGAGCATTTGGGATTCTGATGGTAGTCCATCAGGTTTGGCGTTCCTTCAACCGCCTGCTGGTCATTTTACTTGCCACTGCTCGCTGTTCTGCGTAGCGGTTGAGGTTTTCCCCCCGTGGGGGCGGGGATGTTATGATGGCGAACCATCAAAAGTGGCCCCCGTGAATCTTGCTGCTGTTTATGCGTCGCTTGGGCACTCCTGTTCATCTGGTGCCCCTTGTCCAGTCTCGGTTGGCAGTAGCTCGTCTTCGTCTGCTCTTGCCCGGAACTCTTAAGTCCGCCAAGCTGGCGGTCCTCCGTTGTCGGCCCCCTCGGTACTTCCAACGCTTGGAAGATACCATCCGCACCCGATACCAACACCCAGGGGAAGCCTTCCGGGACTATCTCATTGAGCTACGACTAATTATGCAGAGAGCTCAGTATTCCCCGGAGAGGGAATTGGAGCGCATCTATGAGAATTAAAAGCCGGAATACCAGCTGTTTACTCGGCGACACGATTTCGAGACACTAGCCGCGCTGACACAATTGATCACAGGCTATGAGACCGCCAGAGACCCAGCCCGATATGCCACAATAGTGCCCACTCGCATCGGAAAGCCCCAGCTGAGCCCAAGCATTGAGATCGGAGAACTCACTGTAAACACGTCTGGATCAGCGTCACTAGACGCAGCCCTGGTCTCTCGAAGCCCGACAGGATCAAATAGTTTGATCACACAGAACACAGACAGGCCAATCGACGTGAAACGGTCGTGCCGGAATTGCGGGGAAATTGGACATTTCTCCAAGGAGTGCAACAAACACAGGGAATGTGGCCGCCGCGGGACTCGCACAATCGGATGCTGTCCTTTCTCGAGACCGGGAAACGGTCAGCGTCTCCTTCCAACTGAGGACAGGGGGGAGAGCAGCAGCAGTTGGAACCCCCAGTAACGCACCCACTACGACTGGAGGAGGGGAGGATCGAGGCAATGGTGTCGATAAGAGGAGTCCCGATGACAGCTACCCTCGACACCGGAGCTACCCGATCCTTCGTCAGTGAGCGTATGGTACGGGTGTTGGGAACGGAGGCAAATCTGCGGGACATACGGATTCGGATAACCTTGGCGGACGGTTCCTCGAAAGAGATAACCCGGTCCGTGGTAACACAAGTACGGTTGGACAACCGAGCAACGGAGGTGGCTATACTGGTGATACCCACGATTCTGGACGACATAATTCTGAGTCTGGATTTTCTGTGCGGAATACAGACAAAGGGGGTAGGAAGAAGTCAAGAACCTCCTTCTTGAATCCTTCCCAGGACTCGTCTTGCATGTGGCACGTGCGGAACCAGCCTTCGGCCCGACCTGTCAACAGTCCCGATATGGCCCGTGGCAAATGGTCAATGCCCACCCGGTATGCCGCTAGGCGTTCCTCTAGTCTTTCGATGAAGCTCAAGGCCGTCGAAGAGGATACCCCAGTTGCGCAACTTGTCCGCCAACATGGAATACGAGATCACGTCTCGTCCCAGTCGTTCAGGCCTACCCACTGCGGTATCCCGGTCGACACCGGTCGGCTCCGAGAACCCTCGGTTAGACGCACTTAGTTCCGGCACAGGCAGTTGTAGCTGACGATAGTGGCATCCTTGGTGTCTCGGGAATCAGGTCCTGGTGAAGGGGTCGGGGAGCGGTTGTCCCTGGGGCTCGGCTCCGTAGCTTGATTCCAATTCCCCCAGCCGCGTCCGGGTGTTCACCCCTAGAGCCGAACGCCGAGATCCTTTCACGCAACTCTTCCACCGAACCAGTAGTTCCGAGTCCGAACTTCTGCGCTAGTTGCTGCAGTTCGTCCTTGCGATCCATCTTACTCCCACTTTCCCGCGCTTGTTAATCCTGAACTTGGATTGCGTCTTTATTTTGCCGGCGCGAGTATTGTTCAGAGTGTCCTGAGGATCTACACTTGGCTTACACTTATCACTAACTCACGCCAGCCACGGTGCAGGGTTTAAATGAACGATTAGTGTCCTTGCTCACTGACCGCGACGGATCCTTATCGAGGATCTTTGCTTTTATTCGCGGTGCCGCACTGATCTACCAAGATCATTGTCAAGGATCTCAACAAATAGCAAATGGTTCGGTTGTTGTTCTTGCAGGACTATCTGTGTGTCTATAACCAAGGATTCACTGCATTACTTGGGATTTGCGAGTTGTTCACTTTCCGATGTTTACTTGTTGACTCGATGCCACTGACTGTCCCGTCATCGTCAAGGTGCACTCCTCATATTAGAGTCGCACCGCTGTGTTCTGCTGCGGCCTCTGCTGCTGTCCTCGTGCACGGCGCGGACGTTGACGCGGTCTTGCACTGCGTCGGCGTTCGGCTTTGTCGCTGTGATCGGGTCCGGTGTTGTACTTTTTTTTTCCGAAGAAACAAAAATGGGTTTGTGGTAAACTAGCCTTTACTGTGCTCCCAAAACGAATGTCGGACAAGCTCCCACGTGCGGATGAAGAGAGAGGAAACAAAACTATCATTGTCTCTGTCTGCCAGCCGTTTGGTTTGGATGGAATTTGGGTTAGAAAAAACAACAAACTTTTGGTTCGAAATGTCTGTTAGACGCGTACTCTCACGGAGATTGTGAGAGGGGAGGGGGAGAAAGGGACGGCTTTGCGGCGAGACACGTGCTTCAGGCTGTGCGTTCGCTGTCGCATGGCGGGCGTGATGAGAGAAAAAAAATCGAATTCTAACGGTTCTAACCCGTTAGTCAGTAATTGTCACGTGGTGACTGTACTTTTTGGTGCCTCGCAACGGGGCGAGAAAAAACAAAAATTGCATGGGTACCCGATTGGGTTGGGTCAAATAGGGGGTGTTTTGGGGCACGCCGAGAACTCTCTAACGCACTCTGTCGGCCTGTGTGTGTTCTCTTGGCGCGCGTTCTTGTCAGTATTGTCCGTGTCGAACAGTGATGCTCTGTTCTCATGTGTGCCCGTCAGTGCTGTCCCTGCATGTCAGTGATGCTCGCCTCTGGTCAAATTATATACTAGGGGCTTCTTGCTTAATATATATTCATGCTCTATTAATCTTTGCTTATAAACCATAACTTCATTTGACTTAAAAATAATAAAACAGAAAAATGTGGGGGAGCGTTCGACGCTCCTTCACACCCCATCCTTACTTTGGGATGATTTTGAAAACCGCGACCTCGCGTCGCATTTTGGCCTTCCAGCGGAAAATGTGGGGTCCGATGTGGAAGAGGTTCCGGAGCCGCAGTTTGGCGCCCGGGTCGGCCAAGTAATGCTCCAGGAAGACTATTAGCGATATCGGCAATTGTCGTGATGGGGTTTCCACGCTTCATGTCAGCGGCGCGACGCCCCACTCCTCTTCTTCCTCGGTCGCATCCGGGGCCTCGTCCACGTCGGTGTTGTCCGGGAGGCGCGTTCCGATGACACTGGGCTCGGGTGCCTGTTTTTCTTCGGCTGCGTCCACGCCGTTGCTAGGCCCGTCAATGATTGGGAGAGGCTGGTGGCTTGGGATCCTTCCGCCTGCTCCTCCAGGACAACACACGCTGTGGGGTGCAACTCCACATGTTCATGTTTTCTTCCGTCGAAACAATTGAGAAGGCCGTATTCCGATCCCATCAGCACCGACCCGTAAGCTGGTGGAGGCGATGCTGGGTACGGTGGTGGCGGGTCCTCCCAGCGTCCGCACATATCCTCGTCGGACTCCTCGGTGTCCTGTATGTTTTCGTCCTCTGCGGCACTCTCCTCCCATTCGTCGTCTGCCTCACTAGTTTCGTCGTCCACGTCCTCCGTATCCTCGCACCCCGCATCCTCGGTCTCCATGTCCTCATCGGCCCCGAGTGGTAAGTACGGCCGGAGAGGAGTGCTGGCGTCCTCGGACGGCGGGGAGACGTTGAGCGCGTCCAGGGTCCAGCCGAGTGGGGCCCGGATGCCATTGGCGCCAAACCGCCCGTCGGGCTCGACCTCGCTGTCATCGGAGTCGATGGTTATAGTGTCCGATGGTTCCAACACAGCGCTCGGCGGCTCTTCCGATGCGACCTCGGCATTTTGGCACGCCACCCAGCCTAGCACGGCCCTCATCCGGTCAGGCGCATCCTGCGGGGCCACAATACAGTCGGGATGGCCACCCGCTTCAGCATCACTCTTGGGCTTAGCCACCGGTCCAAGGAACGACCCATATGTTCGTCATCTGACCCCATGGCTGACTGCTCCTCGTTGCTTGACATTTGCTGTTGCCTGGTTCCGGTAAGAAAAGATTCCTCAGATTACTAACCATCCTACCTATCCTAACAACTGACCCTGTGGTGCGGTGCACAAAGTTTACTTAGTCTAACTTTATTCTGCTCCGAAGGAGCATTTGGGATTCTGATGGTAGTCCATCAGGTTTGGCGTTCCTTCAACCGCCTGCTGGTCATTTTACTTGCCACTGCTCGCTGTTCTGCGTAGCGGTTGAGGTTTTCCCCCCGTGGGGGCGGGGATGTTATGATGGCGAACCATCAAAAGTGGCCCCCGTGAATCTTGCTGCTGTTTATGCGTCGCTTGGGCACTCCTGTTCATCTGGTGCCCCTTGTCCAGTCTCGGTTGGCAGTAGCTCGTCTTCGTCTGCTCTTGCCCGGAACTCTTAAGTCCGCCAAGCTGGCGGTCCTCCGTTGTCGGCCCCCTCGGTACTTCCAACGCTTGGAAGATACCATCCGCACCCGATACCAACACCCAGGGGAAGCCTTCCGGGACTATCTCATTGAGCTACGACTAATTATGCAGAGAGCTCAGTATTCCCCGGAGAGGGAATTGGAGCGCATCTATGAGAATTAAAAGCCGGAATACCAGCTGTTTACTCGGCGACACGATTTCGAGACACTAGCCGCGCTGACACAATTGATCACAGGCTATGAGACCGCCAGAGACCCAGCCCGATATGCCACAATAGTGCCCACTCGCATCGGAAAGCCCCAGCTGAGCCCAAGCATTGAGATCGGAGAACTCACTGTAAACACGTCTGGATCAGCGTCACTAGACGCAGCCCTGGTCTCTCGAAGCCCGACAGGATCAAATAGTTTGATCACACAGAACACAGACAGGCCAATCGACGTGAAACGGTCGTGCCGGAATTGCGGGGAAATTGGACATTTCTCCAAGGAGTGCAACAAACACAGGGAATGTGGCCGCCGCGGGACTCGCACAATCGGATGCTGTCCTTTCTCGAGACCGGGAAACGGTCAGCGTCTCCTTCCAACTGAGGACAGGGGGGAGAGCAGCAGCAGTTGGAACCCCCAGTAACGCACCCACTACGACTGGAGGAGGGGAGGATCGAGGCAATGGTGTCGATAAGAGGAGTCCCGATGACAGCTACCCTCGACACCGGAGCTACCCGATCCTTCGTCAGTGAGCGTATGGTACGGGTGTTGGGAACGGAGGCAAATCTGCGGGACATACGGATTCGGATAACCTTGGCGGACGGTTCCTCGAAAGAGATAACCCGGTCCGTGGTAACACAAGTACGGTTGGACAACCGAGCAACGGAGGTGGCTATACTGGTGATACCCACGATTCTGGACGACATAATTCTGAGTCTGGATTTTCTGTGCGGAATACAGACAAAGGGGGTAGGAAGAAGTCAAGAACCTCCTTCTTGAATCCTTCCCAGGACTCGTCTTGCATGTGGCACGTGCGGAACCAGCCTTCGGCCCGACCTGTCAACAGTCCCGATATGGCCCGTGGCAAATGGTCAATGCCCACCCGGTATGCCGCTAGGCGTTCCTCTAGTCTTTCGATGAAGCTCAAGGCCGTCGAAGAGGATACCCCAGTTGCGCAACTTGTCCGCCAACATGGAATACGAGATCACGTCTCGTCCCAGTCGTTCAGGCCTACCCACTGCGGTATCCCGGTCGACACCGGTCGGCTCCGATAACCCTCGGTTAGACGCACTTAGTTCCGGCACAGGCAGTTGTAGCTGACGATAGTGGCATCCTTGGTGTCTCGGGAATCAGGTCCTGGTGAAGGGGTCGGGGAGCGGTTGTCCCTGGGGCTCGGCTCCGTAGCTTGATTCCAATTCCCCCAGCCGCGTCCGGGTGTTCACCCCTAGAGCCGAACGCCGAGATCCTTCCACGCAACTCTTCCACCGAACCAGTAGTTCCGAGTCCGAACTTCTGCGCTAGTTGCTGCAGTTCGTCCTTGCGATCCATCTTACTCCCACTTTCCCGCGCTTGTTAATCCTGAACTTGGATTGCGTCTTTATTTTGCCGGCGCGAGTATTGTTCAGAGTGTCCTGAGGATCTACACTTGGCTTACACTTATCACTAACTCACGCCAGCCACGGTGCAGGGTTTAAATGAACGATTAGTGTCCTTGCTCACTGACCGCGACGGATCCTTATCGAGGATCTTTGCTTTTATTCGCGGTGCCGCACTGATCTACCAAGATCATTGTCAAGGATCTCAACAAATAGCAAATGGTTCGGTTGTTGTTCTTGCAGGACTATCTGTGTGTCTATAACCAAGGATTCACTGCATTACTTGGGATTTGCGAGTTGTTCACTTTCCGATGTTTACTTGTTGACTCGATGCCACTGACTGTCCCGTCATCGTCAAGGTGCACTCCTCATATTAGAGTCGCACCGCTGTGTTCTGCTGCGGCCTCTGCTGCTGTCCTCGTGCACGGCGCGGACGTTGACGCGGTCTTGCACTGCGTCGGCGTTCGGCTTTGTCGCTGTGATCGGGTCCGGTGTTGTACTTTTTTTTTCCGAAGAAACAAAAATGGGTTTGTGGTAAACTAGCCTTTACTGTGCTCCCAAAACGAATGTCGGACAAGCTCCCACGTGCGGATGAAGAGAGAGGAAACAAAACTATCATTGTCTCTGTCTGCCAGCCGTTTGGTTTGGATGGAATTTGGGTTAGAAAAAACAACAAACTTTTGGTTCGAAATGTCTGTTAGACGCGTACTCTCACGGAGATTGTGAGAGGGGAGGGGGAGAAAGGGACGGCTTTGCGGCGAGACACGTGCTTCAGGCTGTGCGTTCGCTGTCGCATGGCGGGCGTGATGAGAGAAAAAAAATCGAATTCTAACGGTTCTAACCCGTTAGTCAGTAATTGTCACGTGGTGACTGTACTTTTTGGTGCCTCGCAACGGGGCGAGAAAAAACAAAAATTGCATGGGTACCCGATTGGGTTGGGTCAAATAGGGGGTGTTTTGGGGCACGCCGAGAACTCTCTAACGCACTCTGTCGGCCTGTGTGTGTTCTCTTGGCGCGCGTTCTTGTCAGTATTGTCCGTGTCGAACAGTGATGCTCTGTTCTCATGTGTGCCCGTCAGTGCTGTCCCTGCATGTCAGTGATGCTCGCCTCTGGTCAAATTATATACTAGGGGCTTCTTGCTTAATATATATTCATGCTCTATTAATCTTTGCTTATAAACCATAACTTCATTTGACTTAAAAATAATAAAACAGAAAAATGTGGGGGAGCGTTCGACGCTCCTTCACACCCCATCCTTACTTTGGGATGATTTTGAAAACCGCGACCTCGCGTCGCATTTTGGCCTTCCAGCGGAAAATGTGGGGTCCGATGTGGAAGAGGTTCCGGAGCCGCAGTTTGGCGCCCGGGTCGGCCAAGTAATGCTCCAGGAAGACTATTAGCGATATCGGCAATTGTCGTGATGGGGTTTCCACGCTTCATGTCAGCGGCGCGACGCCCCACTCCTCTTCTTCCTCGGTCGCATCCGGGGCCTCGTCCACGTCGGTGTTGTCCGGGAGGCGCGTTCCGATGACACTGGGCTCGGGTGCCTGTTTTTCTTCGGCTGCGTCCACGCCGTTGCTAGGCCCGTCAATGATTGGGAGAGGCTGGTGGCTTGGGATCCTTCCGCCTGCTCCTCCAGGACAACACACGCTGTGGGGTGCAACTCCACATGTTCATGTTTTCTTCCGTCGAAACAATTGAGAAGGCCGTATTCCGATCCCATCAGCACCGACCCGTAAGCTGGTGGAGGCGATGCTGGGTACGGTGGTGGCGGGTCCTCCCAGCGTCCGCACATATCCTCGTCGGACTCCTCGGTGTCCTGTATGTTTTCGTCCTCTGCGGCACTCTCCTCCCATTCGTCGTCTGCCTCACTAGTTTCGTCGTCCACGTCCTCCGTATCCTCGCACCCCGCATCCTCGGTCTCCATGTCCTCATCGGCCCCGAGTGGTAAGTACGGCCGGAGAGGAGTGCTGGCGTCCTCGGACGGCGGGGAGACGTTGAGCGCGTCCAGGGTCCAGCCGAGTGGGGCCCGGATGCCATTGGCGCCAAACCGCCCGTCGGGCTCGACCTCGCTGTCATCGGAGTCGATGGTTATAGTGTCCGATGGTTCCAACACAGCGCTCGGCGGCTCTTCCGATGCGACCTCGGCATTTTGGCACGCCACCCAGCCTAGCACGGCCCTCATCCGGTCAGGCGCATCCTGCGGGGCCACAATACAGTCGGGATGGCCACCCGCTTCAGCATCACTCTTGGGCTTAGCCACCGGTCCAAGGAACGACCCATATGTTCGTCATCTGACCCCATGGCTGACTGCTCCTCGTTGCTTGACATTTGCTGTTGCCTGGTTCCGGTAAGAAAAGATTCCTCAGATTACTAACCATCCTACCTATCCTAACAACTGGCCATGTGGTGCGGTGCACAAAGTTTACTTAGTCTAACTTGATTCTGCTCCGAAGGAGCTTTTACATTTGGGATTCTGATGGTAGTCCATCAGGTTTGGCGTTCCTTCAACCGCCTGCTGGTCATTTTACTTGCCACTGCTCGCTGTTCTGCGTAGCGGTTGAGGTTTTCCCCCCGTGGGGGCGGGGATGTTATGATGGCGCAAGGATCGAGGATCGAGGCAATGGTGTCGATAAGAGGAGTCCCGATGACAGCTACCCTCGACTCCGGAGCTACCCGATCCTTCGTCAGTGAGCGTATGGTACGGGTGTTGGGAACGGAGGCAAATCTGCGGGACATACGGATTCGGATAACCTTGGCGGACGGTTCCTCGAAAGAGATAACCCGGTCCGTGGTAACACAAGTACGGTTGGACAACCGAGCAACGGAGGTGGCTATACTGGTGATACCCACGATTCTGGACGACATAATTCTGAGTCTGGATTTTCTGTGCGGAATACAGACAAAGGGGGTAGGAAGAAGTCAAGAACCTCCTTCTTGAATCCTTCCCAGGACTCGTCTTGCATGTGGCACGTGCGCAACCAGCCTTCGGCCCGACCTGTCAACAGTCCCGATATGGCCCGTGGCAAATGGTCAATGCCCACCCGGTATGCCGCTACGCGTTCCTCTAGTCTTTCGATGAAGCTCAAGGCCGTCGAAGAGGATACCCTAGTTGCGCAACTTGTCCGCCAACATGGAACACGAGATCACGTCTCGTCCCAGTCGTTCAGGCCTACCCACTGCGGTATCCCGGTCGACACCGGTCGGCTCCGATAACCCTCGGTTAGACGCACTTAGTTCCGGCACAGGCAGTTGTAGCTGACGATAGTGGTATCCTTGGTGTCTCGGGAATCAGGTCCTGGTGAAGGGGTCGGGGAGCGGTTGTCCCTGGGGCTCGGCTCCGTAGCTTGATTCCAATTCCCCCAGCCGCGTCCGGGTGTTCACCCCTAGAGCCGAACGCCGAGATCCTTCCACGCAACTCTTCCACCGAACCAGTAGTTCCGAGTCCGAACTTCTGCGCTAGTTGCTGCAGTTTGTCCTTGCGATCCATCTTACTCCCACTTTCCCGCGCTTGTTAATCCTGAACTTGGATTGCGTCTTTATTTTGCCGGTGCGAGTATTGTTCAGAGTGTCCTGAGGATCTACACTTGGCTTACACTTATCACTAACTCACGCCAGCCACGGTGCAGGGTTTGAATGAACGATTAGTGTCCTTGCTCACTGACCGCGACGGATCCTTATCGAGGATCTTTGCTTTTATTCGCGGTGCCACACTGATCTACCAAGATCCTTGTCAAGGATCTCAACAAATAGCAAATGTTTCGGTTGTTGTTCTTGCAGGACTATCTGTGTGTCTATAACCAAGGATTCACTGCGTTACTTGGGATTTGCGAGTTGTTCACTTTCCGATGTTTACTTGTTGACTCGATGTCACTGACTGTCCCGTCATCGTCAAGGTGCACTCCTCATATTAGCCTCGCACCGCTGTGTTCTGCTGCGGCCTCTGCTGCTGTCCTCGTGCACGGCGCGGACGTTGACGCGGTCTTGCACTGCGTCGGCGTTCGGCTCTGTCGCTGTGATCGGGTCCGGTGATGTACTTTTTTTTCAGAAGAAACAAAAATGGGTTTGCGGTAAACTAGCCTCTACTGTGCTCCCAAAACGAATGTCGGACAAGCTCCCACGTGCGGATGAAGAGAGAGGAAACAAAAACTATCATTGTCTCTGTCTGCCAGCCGTTTGGTTTGGATGGAATTTGGGTTAGAAAAAACAACAAAATTTTGGTTCGAAATGTATGTTAGACGCGGGGAGAAAGGGACGGCTTTGCGGCGAGACACGTGCTTCAGGCTGTGCGTTCGCTCTCGCATGGCGGGCGTGATGAGAGAAAAAAAATCGAATTCTAACGGTTCTAACCCGTTAGTCAGTAATTGTCACGTGGTGACTGTACTTTTTGGTGCCTCGCAACGGGGCGAGAAAAAACAAAAATTGCATGGGTACCCGATTGGGTTGGGTCGAATAGGGGGTGTTTTGGGGCACGCCGAGAACTCTCTAACGCACTCTGTCGGCCTGTGTGTGTTCTCTTGGCGCGCGTTCTTGTCAGTGTTGTCCGTGTCGAACAGTGATGCTCTGTTCTCATGTGTGCCCGTCAGTGCTGTCCCTGCATGTCAGTGATGCTCGCCTCTGGTCAAATTATGTACTAGGGGCTTCTTGCTTAATATATATTCATGCTCTATTAATCTTTGCTTATAAGCTATAACTTCATTTTACTTAAAAATAATAAAACCGAAAAATGTAGGGCACCGTTCTACGCTCCTTCACAACATTTTTTTGTATTTCATTGTTTACAAAAAAAAAAAGGTTTCTTAAAAAAAAAATTGAATATGCTGATGATTAATTCTGATTTAAAAATTCATCAATATTTATTTTAATTTTTGTTAATGATAAATTTAGTAGCGCCTCCAGGTTATTATTTGTCAATCGACTTCTGTTACAATTTGTGATTAATTTTAAAGTAGAAAAGGCGCTTTCACAAATTTATGTACTTCCAAACATTGCGTACATTCTTAAAACATTATTTCGAAGCAAAGGGTATTTTCTTGCGCTTTCCGTTTTCCAAAATTCAATGCCTTTTAAATTATATGACTTTAATTCTAAGTCGCATTGCAAAGCCTTCGATGGAACTGATTAAATCAAAAATATGTTTATTTTGGCCTTGAAGGGAATTATTCAGATGATTAAAAAGCTAGACAAATAATGAATTGTTTGGACTTTAATTCATTCAACAAATCGAATTTTGGCATTTGCAACTCCACATATTCAACAACATCCTTTCTCGGCTCAAAGAAACGCTCAAGGCATTTCCCTCATTTTAACCATCTCACTTCTGTGAACATAAGTAGGTCCTTGTATTGATTTTCACATTCCTCAAGGAATGTTTTAAACTTGCGATGTGTTACGATGTGCATTATGTCCGCCTCTTATTTTGTTCACGATTTCGACAACAACATTCATTGTGTGAATATTATTCGTCCATTTGGAGTACAAGGACAAGGATGAATCGCACAGTGAAATTATGGCACCTGAATGTCATTTCTTTTTAACTGTCCAAGCCCATAAGTCTTCCCTAACATAGCAGGTGCACCATCAGTGCATAGGGCGGTCAGTTTTTTTTTCTTGTTTCAATTGTAACCTTTCTGTTACCGCATTAAAGATATCGACTCCCTTTGTGTTTTCAAGATGTGGAATTAGTGCAAAAATCTCCTCACTTATATTAAATTCCTGGTCAATCATTCGAAATGCTAATATTAATTGACTGATGTCAGAATTATCGCAAGACTTGTCTGCAATAGAAAAATGTGACCATGACTTTAACTTTTCATTTAAAATCGTATCCAAATAAGTGTTGAGATTCACAATTCTGCAGGTCACCGAAGAACTTGATAAACAAACAGTCTCAATTAATTAAGCTGCCATATTTCCATTTTCTCCGAAACAGCTTAACATTTCCTTGCATACCTTTTATGCAAGGGCCATCTGAAAATGGCTTACATTGTTGAGCAATAGCTAAGCTGACTAAATATGATGCTTTTTTGCCGCTTGGTTATTTATTTCTGAACTTAACACAATTTTACTTTGCTGTTCATATACTACTTTAAAGTTTTGTTCGATATATTTAAGAGTTTACTGCGCATCAAAATCATAACATTGTTGAATAATGTTCTCAAGCTTTCAATTGATTCCAGTGGATGACATATTAAGAAATGCCTTTCACGATTATGTTTTGTGTTTGTCAATAGTATTTTTTTGCATAATAATCATTGCAATTCGTATTTAAAGTTTTCGGCGAAGAAAACACTTGCCCGTTCATCACGCATTTTACTGACCCGTGAAAAATTAAATGATAAATCAAAAAAATGTGAATAGAACACATGCGTCGAACGGTTCACAACGAAGTGAAGTTTTTCGTTTTTCAGTGTACAGTAAACGATAAGACAACAACAAAATACATTCGGATTAGCAACGGCAAACCGAAGCAATAAAATTGTTTTTCAGTTGCCAGCAACGAAATTTGACTAAAAGCGAAAAGTAAAAAATTGTTTGTGTAATTTGCAATGTGCACCAGAAGCTTACCTATGAGTAAGCCTCATACACTTCCATATGCTTTGTGCAATACAATAACAAATGTGCGTCGTGGGCGCTACGCACCCCTGCTCTAATCATAGTGGAATAGAGAGACTATTTTATTTTCCATGTATCAAAAACAAGGTAAATCGTACCATTAATAACTGTGACATTTGCCAACTACTTAAATACGACAGACACCCACAGAACATCAAATAACAGGAGACAGAAACTTCCAACAGTCCACTAGACATTATACACATCGACCTGTGCACGATTAACGGAAAATACACGCTAACAATAATAGATACATTTTCAAAGATTGCATCGGGCTACAAGATTCCCACTAGAAACACAGTAAACATTGTAAACTCCATTAAGACCTTCTAGAATACCTATGGCATACCGCAAAAATCATTTGAGATCAGGGAGCAGAATTCGCTTCAAACCTTTTCAAAGACTTTTGCAAACAGTACGGTATAACATTAAACATAACGTCGTTTCAAACCTGACAGAAATCTACAGTCTAATTGTAGACGCAAAAAAGAAGAGAGGAATTATTCACTGGTAGGACGCATAGCTTTAATAAGAACATGACATTTGACGACGAACACGATTTCCTAAAAAAAACTAAACAAATTCAGACAAGAACTGTACCCATAAATCGCGGAAATAATAGACCAACACAAAAAAGACAACATATAAAAACTTAATAAAAAACCGAACAGAAACTTTACAACTACAGCAGGGAGACGTAATATTTAGGAAATAAAATAGGCGCAATAAACTAACACCAAGGTTTTTTAAACAAACCGTACCAAACGATAATGGACCAACGATAACTACAGTACGCGGACAGATTCAAATTCAAATTCACAAATTTCACTAAATAGTCTAATGCCAGCCAAAAGACACAAAAGTATTAGGATCAATTAATAAATCCATCACTGGAAACATGGATGCAACGGACGCTACCGACATAGAACATACACTAAAGAAGTTACAAGTGAACACAGACGACCTAATCACTTATACTAAACCACAAATACACTTTAACAACGAAGTCCTAATAAGATTCAAAACCTATCGCAACATATTAACCAAGAACAAGACATGATAAACAATTTCATTCAAATTACCCAAAACAAAATATATAACAATATAAATAATGATAATAAGAACACCCAATTAATTAATGTTGCAACTAGAATAATTATATGCATAGATATTATAATTAATCATATAAACAACATTTCCGAGAGTCTTCTACTTTCCAAATTAAACGTTGTTCCCCAATTTATATTAAACAAAGAAGAGTTACTGAAATTTAAGGACATTATGTATCAACAAAATTAAAAAATCGTGTCTAACGAACATACATATAGACACAAACATTATTTTTATCATTAATATACCTCTTTTAACGCACGAACAATACGAATTGGTACACATAGTACCCCTGCCGATTAACAACACTCAGTTTATAATTACACCAAAATTCATTGTATTCAACAAAAACCAAATTAAATTCTTTAATCAACCCTGTATTAAAGTACATGCAATAAATATTTGTAAAAATTGAGATATAGAATAAAACATTGTAAACGTGGAATGTCTAAAAAATATATTGTATAATAAAACGGACAACTGCGAGACCAGGGACTTGGGCATCTTACAGCGAATCTTCGAACCAGGTTCAACCCACCCGGACTTAAAGCAGAGTCCGATTGTGGCAAGGAAATCTTAATAGAAATTTCAGCAATCCTGCACTACAAAAACTGTACTATCACCATTAACAACCAGAGATTCGACGACTTGTGCAAGTGGAAGAAACCGTCACCGATGACCATTCCGGTAATACCCAAGCTACAAACGAATCTAACAGTAGACGAATTCAACCTTTATAAATTACTGTTGGCGTTAAATTAACTTAAATTAAATTAACTAAACGTCACACATTTCTCGAAAATTTGTCCAGCTTGTCCGGTTTCGCAGCATTAATATTTGTATGGATGAAGCGACGCACAATCCTGAAATTAAACAAACCTATGACCAGCAACGTTCAGCCCATGCCTTCGAGATACCATATCATCCCCTCTGAGAGATATGGACCATTTAATAGCTAGGACTCTGTATCAACGGCTACCCATGATCAGGCCACTTAGCAGAACTCGAGTCATCACAATTGTCACATATGTCACAACACATACATATGTCGCACAATTGCACCCACGGCCCGAGAATAAAGATCAGTCTAATTTTTGAACGACAACAAGCAAGTCCTACACTCTATTAACTCCGTGGTATTTTACAAGAAAGTTCTAACAAGTTATACATCTATATAATTACATTCTTATCCTTCCGTTGTGGAAAAATAAAAATAGAACGAATAATATTTTCGAGATTTTCGTTTATTTCGATAAGTAGTTTGATTAAGACTGCTGTACAAAATCGGCTTATGTTAGTATTTAAAGCTTAGAATAGTTGGAGTACGTGACTCTTTGCAATGGGTCAGCGATTGTGATTTGTTTACAGTTTGGTATTCTACTGACCTATTGCCGTTGATCAGTGTTTGTTTATACAATTGTTTGTTGATATTAAGTTCAGCTGCAGAAGGCATGCTGTTGATCCGTGTGGAATATATTGACACTTATTAAGTTGAGCTGCAGAAGGCATGCTGATGATCCGATTGGAATTCGTTGACATTTATTAAGTGCGGATGCAGTTGGCATGCTGTTTGCACGATTCTAATTAGAGAATTCGGTATTTATTGACATTATTTTAATGTGGCTATAAAAAGCAGGCCACTGTTATGAGTTTTCAATTTGTAAACATACAGTGGGTTACAATATGCAATGCAATATGTGAATTACAGTGGTTCAAAAATGATATTGCTATAAATATGTCACTCCTCCACACTAAAAACAAGTAAGAACGTTGCAGTCGGACGCACCCGACTGCAGAATAGTATGTTCCCAGTCCTATATAATTTGGTTATTTGTGTGTTCAGAAAGAGACGCGAAAAACTGCACAGGTGTGGGAGATATAGATTTTGCTCTTTTGTGGGGGGGTCCAAAAATTTTTGATGCAGATTTGTCCAGGGGGTCGACATTAGTATGTATATAAAATTTGGTGACTCTACCTGTACAGGTATGGGAGATATAGATTTTTCTCATTTGCGGGGAGGGGGTAGGGGAGTCAAAATTTGTTTGATGCAGATTTGTCCAGATAGTTAAGACTAGTCTGTATGCCAAATTTGGTGACTCTACCTGTAAAGGTGCGGAAGATATAGATTTTTCTCCTTTGCGGAGGAAGGGGTGGGGGGTCCAAAAATTTTTGATGCAGGTTTATCCAGGTGGTCAACATTAGTTTGTATGCCAAATTTGGTAACTCTATCTTTGAAACTGTAGGAGATATACCCCTTGAAAAACGTGTTTTGGGGATATCATATGCCGATTTGTGGGGGTGGGAGTGGGCGGTCAAATATTTTTTATGCAGCTCTGTCGGGAATCTCAACATTAGTCTGTATGCCAAATTTGGTGACTATATCTTTAAAAATGAGGAAGATACAGGTTTTCCCCAAATTGCGGTGGTGGGTGGTTGATCTCGACACTTCATAAATTGACGGTATACACCAACAGGTGTACCAAGTTTGGTTGCTCTAGCTTAAAGATAAAGGCAAAAAATTGCGTTCATACGGACAGACGGCCAGACGGACATTTCGCAAACCCAATATACTATTTTCCCTTCGGGAACATAGTATAATAAAAGCATGCCTCATGCGTGTAAGGTAATAAAATATTCAAAAAATTTTGTTAAAGTGCTGAGTACATTTTTGGTAGGTTAGTTAAATTCTCTTGCTCCTCTTCAACTATTGTTTCAAGCGGGAATTCATTTGGCTATTGTTCAATAACATTTAGTTTTATGGCAAATATTATTTTAGGTATAATTTTAAACTTATAGAGTAGGTACATTATTATGCATAACATGGTAAGAACAAATATTGTAATTATTATTACTTGGTATATTTTTGTTTCTTTCGCATTGTAAGGGAGTTTTCCAGCCGGGGTACAGATCTCAGTCTGTATGGGTCCAGCACTTACAAGAAAATTTGTAAGATGTACTGGGACACTGGGCGTAGGGAAGGGAAATGTTCTAGAGGGAATATATGTGCTAATACTACGGCCTCGTACAACTCTGCACGGGATATGTGACCAGGAGCTGACCAGGATTCTACCGCTGGTGCTCTACTGGTCAACCGGTCTACGAACGACTACTCTACGAAGGCCCGGGATTACTCACACGGGCAGCAGGCTAACCCTCGCTTTGTACAATGGTTAGTGTTATCAATGCCGGGATTGCTCACACGGACGGCGGGATACACCTCGCTATACGTTAGTATTAGTGTGTTTTATAAATGCCGGGATTGCTCACACGGGCGGCGGGATAAACCTCGCTCTACGGTTAGTATTAGTGTGTTTTATAAATGCCGGGATTGCTCACACGGGCGGCGGGATAAACCTCGCTCTACGGTTAGAATTAGTTATTAGATGTTCTACGCAGAAATAAAGACAATCGTATAGTTATTTTGGATTATCTTTATTCCGGCTTCTTACTGTTAGTTTTTTTATTACAGCTACGCGTGCCCTGCTGCACTGCCGCTTAACGGCTCTTCTACTCACGCTCTTTTACCCTACGTGCTCCCGACGCACGTCTACTCACTTTGATCGTCGCTCGCTAAGTCCTCTACTCTGCCCGGCTTGGCCACGCGCGAGCCGGAAAAACTCAACCCTACCACGAACTTTCGCTCTCCACCTCAGAGCTTTCGCTCTTCACCTCGCAGCTTTGCTCTGGCTGAAGCCGCGCTCTGGTGGCAGGATTGCGAACTGTGTCAGCTGCGCGTGCCAGCTGCAGCGGAGGATCGTTGTGTTTGAATTCAAACGCGTTCGTTAACTGCTTAGATTTTAATGTTTATTACTAAATACACCTACAGCGCGCCAGGCGCTGGCGCTCCTTGCGCAACAAAAGTCTTATGGCTTCTCGCCCTTACTTAACTAAATAATAGCTACCTATAATTAATATTTAATTCATGTCCGCGCTCCATGCGCTCCTGCTTCCGGCGCTTATTCTAGTATTGTAAGGGGGTTTGCTTAAAGCCTCCTTACACCCCCCCCTTACTCCAGCCTTGAAACCGTCACCTCTCCGGCGGCATTGAAGGTGACACTGTATACGGAGCTGCCCTCCGTCACACGGAATCGGGTACGCCGAGCCCTGCCGACGTACCGCGCCAGTTCAGCTCCACCAGCCGCGGGCTCAAGACTCCTCCGCGGGGAAACACTCTCCAGCCTGGCGGTGTTGCATCCCTTTGCTCGGTCCGGGGGAGGGTGACAGGAATGGACCCATCCTCCGATTCGGCCCAGCCGTCGAGCGTCGACCCTGGCTCCGTCTCCCACCCCTCTATGCCGTCGAACAGATCAAGGACGTCCTCCCACAACTCATTTTCGTTCGTCGGCATGTCGCTTGGGTCTTGCGGTGCTTGCTGCTCTTCGGCGATTGCTTCTCCGGGGACAGCATCGACCTCTGCCACTCCCGCTGCTTCCTCTAGCACCTCCTCCGCCGCAGTCTCCTGGGCCTCCTCAACCTCAGGGGGATCGCAAGCGTCCCAGGCGCGGTACGCCACCAACGGTGGCATGACCTCCCTCAAAGGCGTCGTTCTCTCCTCCGCGGCCATGCGGCAGGACACCGCCCTGGGGCCCGGACTTTGCGGCGAGGAAGAACGGCCGCAGCTACGGGCTTCCTCCCTTTGAGGGGGAGAACCCTCCTGGCGCCCGCGGGGAAAACGCGGCGCTCGTAGCTGCGGGCCGCGACGCTGGGGTGGGCTCCGTCGGGGCCTTTTGGGCGGGGAGTTGGGTCTGACCCTTGCGCGGGACCGTCCACTTCCGCTGCGGCGTCTCTTGTTATGACACGCCTTTGTTACTCGGCGTCGGTTCTGTGACCGTTTGGCCGACGGCTCCCCCTGGGATGTCGCTCGAGTGCGCTTGCTCGTTGCACCAGCGGCCTCCGGGGTACGCGGGAGAAAACGCAGGCTGACCCGCGGAAACACGCTTCCGGGGTCCACCTGGAAGCGGTGAGCGGTGGCTCCGCGGAAAGGGCCCGGCCGATCCTCGTCCGACGCGAGCGGTCGCTGTCCGTCCTGGTTATCGGGTTCCTGCGCTCCCGATGCGGCTGGGGGCGTGCTGCCCGTGCGGCGATCCACGTCGACCTCCGGTGACCACGGCGCGTCGGGCGCCGGGAACTCCGGCTCTGGCAAAGCCGCCAGCGGCGGCGGAGATGGGGGCTCCTCCACATATGGGGGTGGGTTGCGCGATCGGGGCGCCTGCCTTATGAGGGTCGTCACCTGCACGCGCATGTGCATCACGATGCCGTCCAACTGCTCCACCGAGTCGGTGGTGTTGGAGAATATTGAGAAACGGCATCGGTGTGCGTCCTCTTCAAACCTCTGCCGGTATGCTCCGTGGCCGTAGCGCGGGTCTCGGCGGCGGTCAGCACCCGGTGACTCGGGTCGCGGCTCCGTGCAGTCGCTGTCGTCGTCTTCAACCCTTGCCTCCTCGTCACTGCTAATTTCAATTACGTTGTCCATCTGTGGGATTAACTTAGTCATTATCTCGCTAGTGAACTTAATTAGTATCTCCTGCCCTAACAGTGCAGCTCACAAACTACGGAATTATAAGGTTACTTAGGTTAGCTTAAAAATACAACTAGGGTTAAGTCTATAGGGGGGTCGCGTTCTTACTCCCGCTGGCGTTGAGCTCCTCTTGGTCCTCTTCGCCTTCTGTTTCTCCCTGAAAGAAAGGTTTAAGTTGCATTATATTGGCCACCCTTCGCTTGCGTTCGCCCTGTTTTGCGAGACGCACGATATTGGGGGAGACGAATTTCATAACGCGGTAGGGGCCGTCGAACTTCGGCGCCAATTTTGCTGCGAAGCCCTCTGCAGCATTGGACAGCTGATGCTGCCTCAACAGAACCATCGCACCCAGAGCAGGTCGCCATTCCCGTCTTCGGAGATTATAATGGCGCCCCTGGTCCTTAGATGCACGCTGAAGATTACTGTGGACTATATCGAAAATCTCTTTTAGCCTTTTAGCCCTTTCCTTAGGGTCAAGTGCAGTAGTTGCCGATCCAGGTGTGACCTCGTCGTACAAAGCGGCGGGAAGACGTGGTTCTCTACCCTGCATCAGGAATGCTGGAGTGAACCCGGTCGAGTCAGCCACACTGGAGTTGACCGCAAGCGATATTTCAGGCAACAGTTCGTCCCACGAACTCTGATGGCCTTCAATAAATTGCGCTATCATGGTTTTCACTGTGCGGTTAGTTCTCTCAGTGGGATTTTCCTGCGGACAATAAGGGGCCGTATACTGGATTTCCACGCCCAGAGAACCCAAAAATGACTTAAAATTCTTGCTCGTGAATTGGACCCCATTATCACACACGAACTTCTTGGGTACACCAAACCTGCTCAAGATTCGTTCTCTGAAAGCTGTCTGCAATTGACTCGCCGTGGCTTTCCGGAGGGGGACCAATTCGACCCACTTCGAAAAAGCATCATGAAACACCAACAACATCGAGTTGCCGTGCTTCGAACGAGGTAAGGGACCAACGAAGTCGGCACATAACACTGCCATAGGCTCTGCCACCTGCCTTGTCAGCATCCGACCGGCTGGCTTTAGCTGTTCCATTTTGAATTTTTGGCATAGCTCACAGCACTTCACGTACTTGGCAGCATCCCGAAACATCCGTGGCCAATAATATCTTTGGGCGAGTCTAGACACAGTTTTCCTCACGCCTTGGTGTCCGGCAGTGGGAGCGTCATGGCACTCCTGCAGCACCCTTCCCCGCTGATCGCTAGCAACACAAAGTTTCCATGGAATGTAATCCTCATCATCTGGCCTATGACCCAAATGACGGTAGAGCTGCCCATTTTCCTCGACAAAATCGGGATACTTGTCTGGTTCTTCGGCGATCTTGACCCGCATACTCGCGATCCACTTGCAGGGGGTCTCGACCACCACTGCTTGCTGGCAGATCTCTAGGGGATGTCGGGATAACGCGTCAGCAACCACATTTAGCTTGCCCCGACGGTATTGAACATCAAATTGGAACTGTTGCAGTTCCAGTGCCCATCGTGCTATCCTACCAGAAGGACTTTCGATCGAGTTCAACCACTTGAGAGCGAGGTGGTCTGTGATCACTTCGAACCGGTACCCTTCGAGGTAACACCTTAGCTTCCTGATCGACCACACAATCGCGAGACACTCTTTCTCAGTAGCGGAATAATTCTCCTCAGCCTTGAGCAGCTTCCGGCTCGCATAGGCTATTACCCGCTCCTGCCCCTCTATTGTTTGCGTCAGTACCGCACCGAGCCCATAATTGCTCGCGTCGGTCTGCAACACAAATTTGGCCGAGAAGTCCGGACACGCTAGAACAGGGGCAGTGGTCAGGCTCTCTTTCAACTGGCCCAGTGCCTCCTCCTGTTCTTTCCCCCATGACCACTTCCTACCTTTTCTCAGAAGCGCCGTCATGGGTTGGACTAAGGTCGCAAAATTGGGCACAAATCGCCGGTACCACGAAGCCATACCGAGACATTGGCGCAACTCTTTAATACAAGATGGGGCCTTTAGATTTCTGATCGCCTTTACTTTGTCAGGGTCAGTCCGAATACCTTCCCCACTAATCACATGCCCGAGATAAACCAGCCGTTGCCGAAAGAAGCTGCACTTCTTTCTGTTCACCTTCAAGTTAGCGGCCCTCAAACGGCGGAAAACTTCCCTTAGATTGGCAACATGTTGTTCTCGGGTCGCTCCTATCACCACGATATCGTCTAGATACGCGAACGCGTGCGGCTCCATATCGGGCCCTATCACCGAATCTAACGCCCGCTGAAACGTCGCGCAAGCTGAGTGGAGACCAAATGGCATCACCCGCCATTGGAATAAACCCCTCCCTGGCACAGTAAACGCCGTGCACTCCTTGCTTTCGGCCGCCATGGGGATTTGCCAATACCCGCTCTTCAAATCTAGAGTGGAAATGTAGCGAGCATGGCGCAATCTTTCGAGGATGTGGTTAATCCGAGGGACTGGATAAGCGTCCGGCACAGAGTGCGCATTGAGCTGCCGGTAGTCTATACACATGCGCCATTCCCCAGTCTTTTTCTTGACCAGGACTATTGGGGCGCTGTGTGGGCTACGCGACGGCTCAATGGCACCCGCCTGGATTAGCTCTTCCACCTGCTCATCGATTACCTTTTGCATAGCCGGGTTCTTGGGATAATATCTCTGTTTCAGGGGCTTGCTATCCTTCATTATTATCCTATGCTCGGCAATATGTGAGACTCCTTTCAGATTATCGAAGAGTGCCAGTTCTGATGCCAAGAACTCCTGCAGTTCTGGTTCCAGATCCGCTGGACACTCTGCCTCCGCTACGGGGGACTCATAGCTATTTTCCCCTTGGATGATCGACAACTCGAGCCGGGATGCCTCACCTTGTGGGTCGGCTTGGCTCTTACCCCCACTCACGGCCCCCTGATTCCCGTCGGCAACCCCTGAACCGGTGCAGGACTCAGTCTGCTTCCCTCTTTTGCCCATCTCCCGACAATCCTCTATCGACGAACTGGTGCGACGCAGACTGAACCGCTTCTGCCGTTCCGCGGCAGCCTCTTCCCGGCCGGAATCGGCCCCTTCAATCTTTGAACAACGCTCGGCTTCCGTCCTACCCTCTACAACCACGCCACCCGGTTGCCAAGCAGGCGCTCCCCTCTCCATGAGCGGGATGCCCTCTGTCGGCTCCTCGTTTCTGGGTGGTACTGCCAGCCCTGCGGCCGGTACTACCACCGTCTCGAGGATCAATTCGGCGTTGCCGCATCGTATGGTAGTGCCCATGGCACAAAGAAAATCCATGCCGAGGATGATGTGGTCCAGCATGGAGGGCATAATCAGCATTGGCATGCTGATCGTCTTGCCGGCCATGTTGACATCCATCCTCAGTAGCCTATTAACCTCTAGAGTCGATCCGTCAGCTAGATGGATTCGAGTCTGCACATCCTGTGCCTCTCCCCGAATCGCCCACTTGCGCACGCAATCTTCACTCAGGAAACTGCGTGTCGCTCCAGTGTCGATCGTGGCAGACCTGACCTGCCCCCCAATCCCCACTGCAGCGACGATCCGGCCACCCTCTACGGTCAGGGGAGGATTTACTTTCGGGCGAAAGTCGTTTCGGCGTCGACCTGATCCCTGTCCAGGGGACGCCGCTGCCCGTTTCCCGCCTCCGATCGCCTGCAGCAGTCGGGCGTAGTGATTCCCCTTTTTCCACATTGCCGACAAAACTCTACCCGCCTATGCGGACATTCCCTGGCGAAGTGACCTTCTTGCCCACACCGGTGGCACGCCCTTCGCGGATCGAACCCTCTTTCGTCCCCCTGGCTCATCATCCGGTTTGCCGCCTCTCCGTAGCCTGATGCCGGCTGCGCGGGGATCTCACCACCAGCCGCAGCCGACGGATGGCTACCGGATGGGGATCGAAAAGGATTGAGATGCCTACTCTTAGGCTGGGCCTCGGGACTCGGGCCGACTTGTGTTCGCCTCTGTACCGCCTGACCACTGGGCATCCTCGCCGGGTACTCCAAACTCCGCCTTCGGACACCCTCGAGCTCCACGGCCAATTGTGTCAGCTCTGCCAATGTTGAGAAGTCGTGCCTGCGTATATACAATTGATACTCAGGCGCGGCGTTCTCGTATATACGGTGCAACTCCTGTGCCGTGTTATACCTCGCGTGGTGCATACGCGCCCTCAGGTCTATCACGTAGTCCTTAAACTCCTCATCGCTACGCTGCAGGCGGGCCCGAATTTCGTCTTCTAATCGCTCAAAATAGCGAGGCGGGAGGAAGAATTCCAGAAATCCTCTCCTGAATGTCGACCAAGAAACATCCCTCAACCCGCTGGTCATGAACCACCTGGCGGCCTTGCCAACGAAAACTTCGCCCATCACCCGGGGCATACGGTCTAATTCGATGCCGTAAGTCACTGCCCGTTCCTCAAACGTCTCCAAAAATTCGAGAGGGTCTACTAGGCCATCATACCGCATTCCCCATTTCCGGACCTGTTCCGGAACATAAAAGGAACACCTGGCATCTGGCTGGGGATAAGTTCTGGGAACGTAGATACTACCAGGAGGACCGGCGAGCGGTGGTACGGCCTCAGTGTCCATATCTACCGTTCCCCGGACTCCCTCCACCCGGATGTCGGGCACACACCGCGCACCATGGACATTTAATTTCAGGGCGGGAATAGGGGTACACTCGTACAAATGCGTACTCCTCAAGTCCGGCTCTGATGTTCTTCGGGGTTGGCTGACCGCGCCGGTCAGGCCGCCCCCACAGCGTGGCTCCAAAGTTTTGGCGTACTGCGCCTCCAACTCGGCCAGTCGCGCCCAAACTTGCGTATCATGTCCCCCCTTCTGCACAAATGTGCAGAGCCGCTTCCGCAGCTCATCCAACCGGCCTTCTTGGTCTAGCCCGAACTCCTGGGCGATCGCCGCCAATTCTTCTTTGCGCCGCTGGTGAATCCAGCGCACGCCCACCCCCGGATTTTGGCACTCACCTGACTCCATCATATTTTTTTTTTCCTCGGTCAAGGGGCAATTTGTTTTTGTTTAAATTTCACAAAAAAAAATAAAACAAAAACCAAAAAAATGCAACACAAAAAAAAAATTGTTTACAAATTCTTTTTTTTTTTTCTCCGGTGTTGGCGTTCAATTCCACTGTTCACTGTTCACTGTTCTGTTTTTATACTGGCCAGGGCCTTCGGCCACTTGCAGCCCACCAACACAACCACAATCCCGGCCTTTTCTGGCCGCACTCACGATTCGGTCGCTTGGCCGCACGAAAACCGAATTTGTCCCACTGTTTTCGTCGACGCCGACGTCGACCGCGGCGCCCGCACTTTTCTGAAGTCTTTTTATGTACGCACACACGAATGTGCGAGCTCGCGACGATCCGTTTTCGCTGCCTGCCGGGCGCGCGCACTGTACTTTCGATCCCGTTATAACTGTTCTCTTTTTGTCTCTTCACTGTGCATTGCTTTTTTCCGCAAGCAATGCGCGCGTTTTGTATGTATTAATTGCGCACAAACCGAACGTGCAGGGTATTGAGCAATAGACCTGGGTATGCCCGACTAGCGGCTGACCGGGTATGCCCGACTAGTGGCTACCCTGTATTACACATATACCACCTAGAACGATTTTTTGGGCACAATGACGGGTTTTTAGGCCGTAATTATGCCACGCCCCTTAGCGCCTCCAGCGTCCCTGCTCGGGCGCCACTTGTAAGGGAGTTTTTCAGCCGGGGTACAGATCTCAGTCTGCATGGGTCCAGCACTTACAAGAAAATTTGTAAGATGTACTGGGACACTGGGCGTAGGGAAGGGAAAGGTTCTAGAGGGAATATATGTGCTAATACTACGGCCTCGTACAACTCTGCACGGGATATGTGACCAGGAGCTGACCAGGATTCTACCGCTGGTGCTCTACTGGTCAACCGGTCTACGAACGACTACTCTACGAAGGCCCGGGATTACTCACACGGGCAGCAGGCTAACCCTCGCTTTGTACAATGGTTAGTGTTATCAATGCCGGGATTGCTCACACGGACGGCGGGATACACCTCGCTATACGTTAGTATTAGTGTGTTTTATAAATGCCGGGATTGCTCACACGGGCGGCGGGATAAACCTCGCTCTACGGTTAGTATTAGTGTGTTTTATAAATGCCGGGATTGCTCACACGGGCGGCGGGATAAACCTCGCTCTACGGTTAGAATTAGTTATTAGATGTTCTACGCAGAAATAAAGACAATCGTTTAGTTATTTTGGATTATCTTTATTCCGGCTTCTTACTGTTAGTTTTTTTATTACAGCTACGCGTGCCCTGCTGCACTGCCGCCTAACGGCTCTTCTACTCACGCTCTTTTACCCTACGTGCTCCCGACGCACGTCTACTCACTTTGATCGTCGCTCGCTAAGTCCTTTACTCTGCCCGGCTTGGCCACGCGCGAGCCGGAAAAGCTCAACCCTACCACGAACTTTCGCTCTCCACCTCAGAGCTTTCGCTCTTCACCTCGCAGCTTTGCTCTGGCTGAAGCCGCGCTCTGGTGGCAGGATTGCGAACTGTGTCAGCTGCGCGTGCCAGCTGCAGCGGAGGATCGTTGTGTTTGAATTCAAACGCGTTCGTTAACTGCTTAGATTTTAATGTTTATTACTAAATACACCTACAGCGCGCCAGGCGCTGGCGCTCCTTGCGCAACAAAAGTCTTATGGCTTTCCGCCCTTACTTAACTAAATAATAGCTACCTATAATTAATATTTAATTCATGTCCGCGCTCCATGCGCTCCTGCGTCCGGCGCTTATTCTAGTATTGTAAGGGGGTTTGCTTAAAGCCTCCTTACAGCATTTTCAAAAATTATTTCTTTTGCTTGAATGTACGATAGTGATTTCCATTTGGTAATATTATTTTTTACACATATGCTTTGTGTGTAATCTGCGTTGAAATTAGTTATAGATATATCATTAAGTATAACTGAACAATTATAAATTTTAATTATGTTATTTCCTTCAATTACGATGTCTTTTTTCAAACAATTTTGATTTAAAATGGTTTTGGGTAAGTTCCATGCTATGATTATATTTGGTTCAATGTAGTTAGTTTGAGCATTAATTACTGAATACATAGATACGTCAAACAAGCCTTTTTCTGAGGCCAAATGTTTTGCTGACCGCACAACCCCAGACTCTTCGGCAAAAAAAAACCGAACTACCACAACCCCAGTCGTGTGTTGCCGAGCTACTGAAATCCCAGGTCCCGAATAAACAATTAGTCTTGGATCGACACCAGAACGATGAAAATAAAAAATAAATATTGCTTCCCATTATCAAAAAAATAGATCAACTGGGGATCACCTGGGGTTGTGGTAGTTCGGCTTTTTTGCCGAAGAGTCTGGGGTTGTGCGGTCAGCAAAACATTTGGCCTCAGAAAAAGACTTGTTTGACGTATCTATGTATTCAGTAATTAATGGTTTGAGTAATTTAATGTGTCTTTGCATACCTGTAACAAGAAATAGTTTGTTTGATAATGCCTAATAAACATGGGTTAATAATTAGTTTAGTTAGTTTAGTTTGTCTTTGTTGTATAAGATATTATTATGTGAATAATACTTGTACTGAGTTTTATCTTGTAGAATATTTTTATTATCGCCAGGGTACGGTAAAGTTTCGTATAATGGTGCTTTAATTATTTCCCTTTGAATATGTATTTGATTTAATGGGGTTTATATCTAAAAATTGGGATCTGTTTCCAGGTAAAAAGGGGGTTAGGGGGTTTTCCTATACTTCGTATTTATTTTAAATTCTTGTCTGTTTTTATTAATATTATTTATTTTTGTCTCTTTTATGTTATTTATTACTCCCTGTACCCATAAAATGGGTAAAAAGGGGGTATTGGATTTGTGCAAAAGTATGTAACAGGCAGAAGGAGACATCTCCGACCCTATAAAGTATATATATTCTTGATCAGTATCAAAAGAGATTTCGATTTGGCCATGTCCGTCTGTCTGTCCGTCTGTCCGTCTGTCCGTCTGTCTGTCCGTATGTATGAACGCAAGGATCTCAGCAACTATAAGAGCTAGAGACACCAAATTTGGAATGTAGGTTCGTGTATAGCGGGAGCAGGTCAAGTTTATTTTAGATTTGAGATATCTCCCCCGTTCCCCCGCTATTCGATAAAAACCGTTTTACAGTTACAATTTTCAAGATATAGCCTTAAGATTTGGCATGTCCAATACTTTAGTCCCTCTTAATCTACTGTCCAAATTTCAAGTCGATCGGATAATAAACACCTAAGTTATTCACGAAAGAAGATTCAGTGCTGCAGCAAGGGGAAGAAGAAGCACAGTCACAACTTAAAATGCCTGGCTTGCGCTGTGGCTCGTGCGTGTGCGTATCTGTGTATGTATGTGTAAGTTAACGAAGATGCGATCGGAAATTTTTGACCTGGGTACAGGGAGTTTCGTAGTCGGGTATACTCGACTATAGCATTCTTACTTGTTTTTTATGTCATTTATTAAGTGCGGATGCAGTTGGCATGCTGTTTGCACGATTCTAATTAGAGAATTCGGTATTTATTGACATTATTTTAATGGGGTTATAAAAAGCAGGCCACTGTTATGAGTTTTCAATTCAGGTCATTGTTATGAGTTTTCAATTTGTAAACATACAGTGGGTTACAATATACAATGCAATATGTGAATTACAGTAGTTCAAAAATTATATTGCTATAAATATGTCAGTATATATGTACATATAAGTTAAGAACGCAAATATTCGAAACTGCAAATGCAACAACATCCGGCAGTCGGGTGCAGTAGCCCCAAAACTGCTTAGCTCTGCGTCTGGATAACTTCCCGCACGCGCAACCCAAAGGCCAGAATTCTGGGAACATTGGGCAACACGTCAGGTGTGCCAGAAACGTCGCCACCGTTGCAGCCGCTGTTGACGCTGCTCAGGGGGTTCTTATTTGTTTATTCTAATTAGTCTTCAAATTGTAATCAATTCAACAAGTCCAATTCGGACTTATAAAGTTTAAGTTTTTCTTCTCAACAACAACCTAAAAGGATTTAACTGGCGCCCGAGCAGGGACCAGTGGAATAAAAAGAAACGACAAAGCAAAATCGTCTTTGAGTTTTCGGTTCGCGACGGGTTAAGTCCGACAGTTGCCAACCGTCCACTGGTCTAGTGATTTATTAGAAAGACTCCCTCGTGTTATTTCGCGCGGCTAATACTTCAACATAAACTGACAAGAGCGTAATTGTTCTGTCAGCCAGCAGTGGATCTTAATTGATCACGCACTCTTCGGTGGACTACGTGTTCTGTACGATCCGTTCGCAGAACAACCTCAACGTGTACTGGTCGCAGGATCCCCAGTAGAGAAATCAAAAAGGATGAAATCCGGATCGTCAGGAGGTGTAGCCACAGCAACCATTATTACGTAAGCTAGTGAATAAGTGCTCAAAATGAATAAATATTTAAGAAAAACAAATTTAAAATACAATTAAAACAAATTTAGATAACAAACCGTAAAACGATAACAGTCTATAACTAACTACTCCAAGGGTAGTATAACTATTTCCAATCTTGCGATTCCCAAAATAGGGACCCTCTAAGGTAGAAGGAAGAAACTAGCCACTGGGTTTTACCCAACCATCAAAATCAAAATTAAAAATACAAAGGAGAATTTTCCTATTGATTAATATTAATCGTAAACAATATTTCTTTGAGTGTCATCCCATAATTCTTTAATTATTTACCAAAATTTTAAATTTTTGTTTAAAATAAAATCCTTTTCCTTGACTTGGAAAATTTATGGCCAGAATAGGAACATGGCGACTGTAGAAGAGATTACTGAACTAGTTGGACGATTGATAACTCAACAGGTCCCATCAATAGTACGAGCACTTAACAACCCAGAGCATGAATTTAATAACGCGACAGACCAAGGGATAAATGCAGAGTACCGTGTGAACTTAGGGGGACTTGACAGAATCCCAGATGTAGTTAAATGTTTAAGGGAATTCAGCTCATGGAAAAAGAGCGTTGACCGCCTCATGGAAGCCTATGCAGGAGAAGCGGAGACACCAAGGTATTTTGGTATCCTTCATTCAGTCAGGAGCAAGATAATTGGCAATGCCGACACGGCACTGGAATCATATAGCGTTCCATTATTGGAAAGCAATGGTCAAGTGTTTCACAATGCATTACTGAGACAAACGCGATCTTGGTGCATTAGAATACCAGATGACGATGCTAATGCAGGGTAGTAACCAATCGGTTGAAGAATTTCATCAAGCAGTATTGTAAGGGAGTTTTCCAGCCGGGGTACAGATCTCAGTCTGTATGAGTCCAACACTTACAAGAAAATTTGTAAGATGTACTGGGACGCTGGGCGTAGGGAAGGGAAAGGTTCTAGAGGGAATATATGTGCTAATACTACGGCCTCGTACAACTCTGCACGGGATATGTGACCAGGAGCTGACCAGGATTCTACCGCTGGTGCTCTACTGGTCAACCGGTCTACGAACGACTACTCTACGAAGGCCCGGGATTACTCACACGGGCAGCAGGCTAACCCTCGCTTTGTACAATGGTTAGTGTTATCAATGCCGGGATTGCTCACACGGACGGCGGGATACACCTCGCTATACGTTAGTATTAGTGTGTTTTATAAATGCCGGGATTGCTCACACGGGCGGCGGGATAAACCTCGCTCTACGGTTAGTATTAGTGTGTTTTATAAATGCCGGGATTGCTCACACGGGCGGCGGGATAAACCTCGCTCTACGGTTAGAATTAGTTATTAGATGTTCTACGCAGAAATAAAGACAATCGTATAGTTATTTTGGATTATCTTTATTCCGGCTTCTTACTGTTAGTTTTTTTATTACAGCTACGCGTGCCCTGCTGCACTGCCGCCTAACGGCTCTTCTACTCACGCTCTTTTACCCTACGTGCTCCCGACGCACGTCTACTCACTTTGATCGTCGCTCGCTAAGTCCTTTACTCTGCCCGGCTTGGCCACGCGCGAGCCGGAAAAACTCAACCCTACCACGAACTTTCGCTCTCCACCTCAGAGCTTTCGCTCTTCACCTCGCAGCTTTGCTCTGGCTGAAGCCGCGCTCTGGTGGCAGGATTGCGAACTGTGTCAGCTGCGCGTGCCAGCTGCAGCGGAGGATCGTTGTGTTTGAATTCAAACGCGTTCGTTAACTGCTTAGATTTTAATGTTTATTACTAAATACACCTACAGCGCGCCAGGCGCTGGCCCTTACTTAACTAAATAATAGCTACCTATAATTAATATTTAATTCATGTCCGCGCTCCATGCGCTCCTGCTTCCGGCGCTTATTCTAGTATTGTAAGGGGGTTTGCTTAAAGCCTCCTTACACCCCCCCTTACTACAGCCTTGAAACCGTCACCTCTCCGGCGGCATTGAAGGTGATACTGTATACGGAGCTGCCCTCCGTCACACGGAATCGGGTACGCCGAGCCCTGCCGACGTACCGCGCCAGTTCGGCCCGGATTAGCTCCACCAGCCGCGGGCTCAAGACTCCTCCGCGGGGAAACACTCTATAGCCTGGCGGTGTTGCATCCCTTTGCTCGGTCGGGGGAGGGTGACAGGAATGGACCCATCCTCCGATTCGGCCCAGCCGTCGAGCGTCGACCCTGGCTCCGTCTCCCACCCCTCTATGCCGTCGAACAGATCAAGGACGTCCTCGCACAACTCCTTTTCGGCATGTCGCTTGGGTCTTGCGGTGCTTGCTGCTCTTCGGCGATTGCTTCTCCGGGGACAGCATCGACCTCCGCCACTCCCGCTGCTTCCTCTAGCACCTCCTCCGCCGCAGTCTCCTGGGCCTCCTCAACCTCCGGGGGATCGCAAGCGTCCCAGGCGCGGTACGCCACCAGCGGTGGCATGACCTCCCTCAAAGGCGTCGTTCTCTCCTCCGCGGCCATGCGGCAGGACACCGCCCTGGGGCCCGGACTTTGCGGCGAGGAAGAACGGCCGCAGCTACGGGCTTCCTCCCTTCGAGGGGGAGAACCCTCCTGGCGCCCGCGGGGAAAGCGCGGCGCTCGTAGCTGCGGGCCGCGACGCTGGGGTGGGCTCCGTCGGGGCCTTTTGGGCGGGGAGTTGGGTCTGACCCTTGCGCGGGACCGTCCACTTCCGCTGCGGCGTCTCTTGTTATGACACGCCTTTGTTACTCGGCGTCGGTTCTGTGACCGTTTGGCCGACGGCTCCCCCTGGGATGTCGCTCGAGTGCGCTTGCTCGTTGCACCTCCGGGGTGCGCGGGAGAAAACGCAGGCTGACCCGTGGAAACACGCTTCCGGGGTCCACCTGGAAGCGGTGAGCGGTGGCTCCGCGGAAAGGGCCCGGCCGATCCTCGTCCGACGCGAGCGGTCGCTGTCCGTCCTGGTTATCGGGTTCCTGCGCTCCCGATGCGGCTGGGGGCGTGCTGCCCGTGCGGCGATCCACGTCGATCCACGCGCCGGGAACTCCGGCTCTGGCAAAGCCGCCAGCGGCGGCGGAGATGGGGGCTCCTCCACATATGGGGGTGGGTTGCGCGATCGGGGCGCCTGCCTTATGAGGGTCGTCACCTGCACGCATGTGCATCACGACGCCGTCCAACTGCTCCACCGTGTCGGTGGTGTTGGAGAATATTGAGAAACGGCATCGGCGTGCGTCCTCTTCAAACCTCTGCCGGTATGCTCCGTGGCCGTAGCGCGGGTCTCGGCGGCGGTCAGCACCCGGTGACTCGGGTCGCGGCTCCGTGCAGTCGCTGTCGTCGTCTTCAACCCTTGCCTCCTCGTCACTGCTAATTTCAATTACGTTGTCCATCTGTGGGATTAACTTAGTCATTATCTCGCTAGTGAACTTAATTAGTATCTCCTGCCCTAACAGTGCAGCTCACAAACTACGGAATTATAAGGTTACTTAGGTTAGCTTAAAAATACAACTAGGGTTAAGTCTATAGGGGGGTTGCGTTCTTACTCCCGCTGGCGTTGAGCTCCTCTTGGGCCTCTTTGCCTTCTGTTTCTCCCTGAAAGAAAGGTTTAAGTTGCATTATATTGGCCACCCTTCGCTTGCGTTCGCCCTGTTTTGCGAGACGCACGATATTGGGGGAGACGAATTTCATAACGCGGTAGGGGCCGTCGAACTTCGGCGCCAATTTTGCTGCGAAGCCCTCTGCAGCATTGGACAGCTGATGCTGCCTCAACAGAACCATCGCACCCAGAGCAGGTCGCCATTCCCGTCTTCGGAGATTATAATGGCGCCCCTGGTCCTTAGATGCACGCTGAAGATTACTGTGGACTATATCGAAAATCTCTTTTAGCCTTTTAGCCCTTTCCTTAGGGTCAAGTGCAGTAGTTGCCGATCCAGGTGTGACCTCGTCGTACAAAGCGGCAGGAAGACGTGGTTCTCTACCCTGCATCAGGAATGCTGGAGTGAACCCGGTCGAGTCAGCCACACTGTAGTTGACCGCAAGCGATATTTCAGGCAACAGTTCGTCCCACGAACTCTGATGGCCTTCAATAAATTGCGCTATCATGGTTTTCACAGTGCGGTTAGTTCTCTCAGTGGGATTTTCCTGCGGACAATAAGGGGCCGTATACTGGATTTCCACGCCCAGAGAACCCAAAAATGACTTAAAATTCTTGCTCGTGAATTGGACCCCATTATCACACACGAACTTCTTGGGTACACCAAACCTGCTCAAGATTCGTTCTCTGAAAGCTGTCTGCAATTGACTCGCCGTGGCTTTCCGGAGGGGGACCAATTCGACCCACTTCGAAAAAGCATCATGAAACACCAACAACATCGAGTTGCCGTGCTTCGAACGAGGTAAGGGACCAACGAAGTCGGCACATAACACTGCCATAGGCTCTGCCACCTGCCTTGTCAGCATCCGACCGGCTGGCTTTAGCTGTTCCATTTTAAATTTTTGGCATAGCTCACAGCACTTCACGTACTTGGCAGCATCCCGAAACATACCTGGCCAATAATATCTTTGGGCGAGTCTAGACACAGTTTTCCTCACGCCTTGGTGTCCGGCAGTGGGAGCGTCATGGCACTCCTGCAGCACCCTTCCCCGCTGATCGCTAGCAACACAAAGTTTCCATGGAATGTAATCCTCATCATCTGGCCTATGACCCAAATGTTGGTAGAGCTGCCCATTTTCTTCGACAAAATCGGGATACTTGTCTGGTTCTTCGGCGATTTTGACCCGCATACTCGCGATCCACTTGCAGGGGGTCTCGACCACCACTGCTTGCTGGCAGATCTCTAGGGGATGTCGGGATAACGCGTCAGCAACCACATTTAGCTTGCCCCGACGGTATTGAACATCAAATTGGAACTGTTGCAGTTCCAGTGCCCATCGTGCTATCCTACCAGAAGGACTTTCGATCGAGTTCAACCACTTGAGAGCGAGGTGGTCTGTGATCACTTCGAAGCGGTACCCTTCGAGGTAACACCTTAGCTTCCTGATCGACCACACAATCGCGAGACACTCTTTCTCAGTAGCGGAATAATTCTCCTCAGCCTTGAGCAGCTTCCGGCTCGCATAGGCTATTACCCGCTCCTGCCCCTCTATTGTTTGCGTCAGTACCGCACCGAGCCCATAATTGCTCGCGTCGGTCTGCAACACAAATTTGGCCGAGAAGTCCGGACACGCTAGAACAGGGGCAGTGGTCAGGCTCTCTTTCAACTGGCCCAGTGCCTCCTCCTGTTCTTTCCCCCATGACCACTTCCTACCTTTTCTCAGAAGCGCCGTCATGGGTTGGACTAAGGTCGCAAAATTGGGCACAAATCGCCGGTACCACGAAGCCATACCGAGACATTGGCGCAACTCTTTAATACAAGATGGGGCCTTTAGATTTCTGATCGCCTCCACTTTGTCAGGGTCAGTCCGAATACCTTCCCCACTAATCACATGCCCGAGATAAACCAGCCGTTGCCGAAAGAAGCTGCACTTCTTTCTGTTCACCTTCAAGTTAGCGGCCCTCAAACGGCGGAAAACTTCCCTTAGATTGGCAACATGTTGTTCTCGGGTCGCTCCTATCACCACGATATCGTCTAGATACGCGAACGCGTGCGGCTCCATATCGGGCGCTATCACAGAATCTAACGCCCGCTGAAACGTCGCGCAAGCTGAGTGGAGACCAAATGGCATCACCCGCCATTGGAATAAACCCCTCCCTGGCACAGTAAACGCCGTGCACTCCTTGCATGGGGATTTGCCAATACCCGCTCTTCAAATCTAGAGTGGAAATGTAGCGAGCATGACGCAATCTTTCGAGGATGTGGTTAATCCGAGGGACTGGATAAGCATCCGGCACATAGTGCGCATTGAGCTGCCGATAGTCTATACACATGCGCCATTCCCCAGTCTTTTTCTTGACCAGGACTATTGGGGCGCTGTGTGGGCTACGCGACGGCTCAATAGCACCCGCCTGGATTAGCTCTTCCACCTGCTCATCGATTACCTTTTGCATAGCCGGGTTCTTGGGATAATATCTCTGTTTCAGGGGCTTGCTATCCTTCATTATTATCCTATGCTCGGCAATATGTGAGACTCCTTTCAGATTATCGAAGAGTGCCAGTTCTGATGCCAAGAACTCCTGCAGTTCTGGTTCCAGATCCGCTGGCCACTCTGCCTCCGCTACGGGGGACTCATAGCTATTTTCCCCTTGGATGACCGACAACTCGAGCCGGGATGCCTCACCTTGTGGGTCGGCTTGGCTCTTACCCCCACTCACGGCCCCCCGATTCCCGTCGGCAACCCCTGAACCGGTGCAGGACTCAGTCTGCTTCCCTCTTTTGCCCATCTCCCGGCAATCCTCTATCGACGAACTGGTGCGACGCAGACTGAACCGCTTCTGCCGTTCCGGGGCAGCCTCTTCCCGGCCGGAATCGGCCCCTTCAATCTTTGAACAACGCTCGGCTTCCGTCCTACCCTCTACAACCACGCCACCCGGTTGCCAAGCAGGCGCTCCCCTCTCCATGAGCGGGATGCCCTCTGTCGGCTCCTCGATTCTGGGTGGTACTGCCAGCCCTGCGGCCGGTACTACCACCGTCTCGAGGATCAATTCGGCGTTGCCGCATCGTATGGTAGTGCCCATGGCACAAAGAAAATCCATGCCGAGGATGATGTGGTCCAGCATGGAGGGCATAATCAGCATTGGCATGCTGATCGTCTTGCCGGCCATGTTGACATCCATCCTCAGTAGCCTATTAACCTCTAGAGTCGATCCGTCAGCTAGATGGATTCGAGTCTGCACATCCTGTGCCTCTCCCCGAATCGCCCACTTGCGCACGCAATCTTCACTCAGGAAACTGCGTGTCGCTCCAGTGTCGATCGTGGCAGACCTGACCTGCCCCCCAATCCCCACTGCAGCGACGATCCGGCCACCCTCTACGGTCAGGGGAGGATTTACTTTCGGGCGAAAGTCGTTTCGGCGTCGACCTGATCCCTGTCCAGGGGACGCCGCTGCCCGTTTCCCGCCTCCGATCGCCTGCAGCAGTCGGGCGTAGTGATTCCCCTTTTTCCACATTGCCGACAAAACTCTACCCGCCTATGCGGACATTCCCTGGCGAAGTGACCTTCTTGCCCACACCGGTGGCACGCCCTTCGCGGATCGAACCCTCTTTCGTCCCCCTGGCTCATCATCCGGTTTGCCGCCTCTCCGTAGCCTGATGCCGGCTGCGCGGGGATCTCACCACCAGCCGCAGCCGACGGATGGCTACCGGATGGGGATCGAAAAGGATTGAGATGCCTACTCTTAGGCTGGGCCTCGGGACTCGGGCCGACTTGTGTTCGCCTCTGTACCGCCTGACCACTGGGCATCCTCGCCGGGTACTCCAAACTCCGCCTTCGGACACCCTCGAGCTCCACGGCCAATTGTGTCAGCTCTGCCAATGTTGAGAAGTCGTGCCTGCGTATATACAATTGATACTCAGGCGCGGCGTTCTCGTATATACGGTGCAACTCCTGTGCCGTGTTATACCTCGCGTGGTGCATACGCGCCCTCAGGTCTATCACGTAGTCCTTAAACTCCTCATCGCTACGCTGCAGGCGGGCCCGAATTTCGTCTTCTAATCGCTCAAAATAGCGAGGCGGGAGGAAGAATTCCAGAAATCCTCTCCTGAATGTCGACCAAGAAACATCCCTCAACCCGCTGGTCATGAACCACCTGGCGGCCTTGCCAACGAAAACTTCGCCCATCACCCGGGGCATACGGTCTAACTCGATGCCGTAAGTCACTGCCCGTTCCTCAAACGTCTCCAAAAATTCGAGAGGGTCTACTAGGCCATCATACCGCATTCCCCATTTCCGGACCTGTTCCGGAACATAAAAGGAACACCTGGCATCTGGCTGGGGATAAGTTCTGGGAACGTAGATACTACCAGGAGGACCGGCGAGCGGTGGTACGGCCTCAGTGTCCATATCTACCGTTCCCCGGACTCCCTCCACCCGGATGTCGGGCACACACCGCGCACCATGGACATTTAATTTCAGGGCGGGAATAGGGGTACACTCGTACAAATGCGTACTCCTCAAGTCCGGCTCTGATGTTCTTCGGGGTTGGCTGACCGCGCCGGTCAGGCCGCCCCCACAGCGTGGCTCCAAAGTTTTGGCGTACTGCGCCTCCAACTCGGCCAGTCGCGCCCAAACTTGCGTATCATGTCCCCCCTTCTGCACAAATGTGCAGAGCCGCTTCCGCAGCTCATCCAACCGGCCTTCTTGGTCTAGCCCGAACTCCTGGGCGATCGCCGCCAATTCTTCTTTGCGCCGCTGGTGAATCCAGCGCACGCCCACCCCCGGGTTTTGGCACTCACCTGACTCCATCATATTTTTTTTTTTTCTCGGTCAAGGGGCAATTTGTTTTTGTTTAAATTTCACAAAAAAAATAAAACAAAAACCAAAAAAAAAATGCAACACAAAAAAAAAATTATTTACAAAATTTTTGTTTTTTTTTTCTCCGGTGTTGGCGTTCAATTCCACTGTTCACTGTTCACTGTTCTGTTTTTATACTGGCCAGGGCCTTCGGCCACTTGCAGCCCACCAACACAACCACAATCCCGCCCTTTTCTGGCCGCACTCACGATTCGGTCGCTTGGCCGCACGAAAACCGAATTTGTCCCACTGTTTTCGTCGACGCCGACGTCGACCGCGCGCACTTTTCTGAAGTCTTTTATGTACGCACACACGAATGTGCGAGCTCGCGACGATCCGTTTTCGCTGACTGCCGGGCGCGCGCACTGTACTTTCGATCCCGTTATAACTGTTCTCTTTTTGTCTCTTCACTGTGCATTGCTTTTTTCCGCAAGCAATGCGCGCGTTTTGTATGTATTAATTGCGCACAAACCGAACGTGCAGGGTATTGAGCAATAGACCTGGGTATGCCCGACTAGCGGCTGACCGGGTATGCCCGACGAACGATTTTTTGGGCACAATGACGGGTTTTTAGGCCGTAATTATGCCACGCCCCTTAGCGCCTCCAGCGTCCCTGCTCGGGCGCCACTTGTAAGGGAGTTTTCCAGCCGGGGTACAGATCTCAGTCTGTATGAGTCCAACACTTACAAGAAAATTTGTAAGATGTACTGGGACGCTGGGCGTAGGGAAGGGAAAGGTTCTAGAGGGAATATATGTGCTAATACTACGGCCTCGTACAACTCTGCACGGGATATGTGACCAGGAGCTGACCAGGATTCTACCGCTGGTGCTCTACTGGTCAACCGGTCTACGAACGACTACTCTACGAAGGCCCGGGATTACTCACACGGGCAGCAGGCTAACCCTCGCTTTGTACAATGGTTAGTGTTATCAATGCTGGGATTGCTCACACGGACGCCGGGATACACCTCGCTATACGTTAGTATTAGTGTGTTTTATAAATGCCGGGATTGCTCACACGGGCGGCGGGATAAACCTCGCTCTACGGTTAGTATTAGTGTGTTTTATAAATGCCGGGATTGCTCACACGGGCGGCGGGATAAGCCTCGCTCTACGGTTAGAATTAGTTATTAGATGTTCTACGCAGAAATAAAGACAATCGTATAGTTATTTTGGATTATCTTTATTCCGGCTTCTTACTGTTAGTTTTTTTATTACAGCTACGCGTGCCCTGCTGCACTGCCGCCTAACGGCTCTTCTACTCACGCTCTTTTACCCTACGTGCTCCCGACGCACGTCTACTCACTTTGATCGTCGCTCGCTAAGTCCTTTACTCTGCCCGGCTTGGCCACGCGCGAGCCGGAAAAACTCAACCCTACCACGAACTTTCGCTCTCCACCTCAGAGCTTTCGCTCTTCACCTCGCAGCTTTGCTCTGGCTGAAGCCGCGCTCTGGTGGCAGGATTGCGAACTGTGTCAGCTACGCGTGCCAGCTGCAGCGGAGGATCGTTGTGTTTGAATTCAAACGCGTTCGTTAACTGCTTAGATTTTAATGTTTATTACTAAATACACCTACAGCGCGCCAGGCGCTGGCGCTCCTTGCGCAACAAAAGTCTTATGGCTTCTCGCCCTTACTTAACTAAATAATAGCTACCTATAATTAATATTTAATTCATGTCCGCGCTCCATGCGCTCCTGCTTCCGGCGCTTATTCTAGTATTGTAAGGGGGTTTGCTTAAAGCCTCCTTACAGTATACAAACATCTGTCTCTCCTATTGAATAGAGTGAACTGTATGGAATTGGGTGGTGAAGCTCATCGGCTTTTGACAAAAATGTAACGCGACAAAGCCTTAGATACATTTGTATGTGTTTTACGCGGAGATCTGTCTCACATTCTAGGGGAACAATCGCCATCAGACCTCCCTACGGCATTAAACATATGCTTAAAAATGGAAAATCAAAGATTTCGCACCATGCATGCGATATCCGTAGGACAGGCCAACAATGGAAACTCTAACGCCAAACCAACTCAAGCTCCTCGCAACATGACATTCGTTAACTCAGGTTCCCGACAATCACCACAGGTTCCAACCAGAAATCGTCCGATCCATTATCAACAAAACACACACCAACAGAACTACACAAACTTTGGACAGCAACGACCGGTCGCTATGCCGCGACAATATGACCCCAACCAGTACCAGCAACAACAGTTTGCACCACCCAGACCAATAGCGCCAAAACCTTTAGCAAAGCCAGAACCAATGGATATAGATCCAAGCATTAGGACAAAAACTAAAGGTAAACTATATGAATAGACCACAGTTCGAAACAGGGAAAAGACCTCCAGGCCTAAACTGACGAAAATGGACAGAATGAAATGCAATCCACCAAGACGTACGCCACCATGGCAGAATACGCGCAAGCAATTGCAGACCAGGAAGATCAGGTAACCTAAGACGAGACTTTGGACGAATACTATGCACAAATAGAGAGCTACGACTACGAAGAAACCGAACACGTCGACAATTCTGCAATGAATTTTTAGAATAGAGAATTCCTCGCTCCCATACTCTGAATACAAGCTGAGGAATGGGACAGTTTTAAAAATACTAATAGATACAAATAGGAATTATATTCAACCCAAGTTTCTTACTCATCAAATACCCAATAAAAAACCTTTTAACGCTGTGTCAGTAGGGAGCAGTGTTCATGTCACTCACCATAAAATAGCCAACCTCTTCAACCACCCCGATATTAACGTTAAGTTCTTTCTGTTACCGGCCTTAAAGTCATTTGATGCCATTCTGGGCAATGATAGCTTAAAGGAACTGGCAGCTGAGATTAAAATCAGCAAAAAAATAATGACCATTAAAAACATAATTAACATACCCATTAAAGAAAATAAATTTGATGCAGTAAATACCATAGTACCCAGAATTGAGCATTTGACCAAGCCTCAGAGCGATAGCTTGAATAGACTCCTCCGAACATATTCGAACTTATTTGCAGAACCAGACCAGAAACTGACTTACACTACTAAAGTGAAGGCAGAAATACGAACTTCATCAGACACTCCAGTATACTCCAAGTTTTATCAATATCCAATGACTCTGAAAGATGAGGTTAATAAACAGGTCTCTGAACTCTTAAATGACGGTATTATCCGACCATCAAGGTCGCCGTACAATTCACTTGTATGGATAGTACCTAAAACAACAGATGCTTCAAAGGAAAAAAATATCGTATGGTCATAGAATACAGAAAATTAAACTTAATAGCAATAGCCGATAAATATCCTATTCCAGAAATAAACGAAGTGCAATTAGGTCACAACAAAGTCTTTTCCGTATTAGACCTTAAAAGCGGATACCACCAAATCCCACTGAAAACATCCGACATAGAGAAAAACGCCTTCTCCGTGAACAACGGAAAATATGAGTTTACACGACTCCCGTTTGGGTTAAAAAAAACAAGCCAGCAATTTTTCAGCGCGCACTAGATGACATACTCCAGAAACATATTGGTAATATATGCTTTATCTATATTGATGACATCATCATTTTCAGCAAAGATGATGAATCACACTTTCAAAATCAGGACACCATTTTTCGAACTTTGCAAGAAGCCAAATTGAAATGTCAATTGGACGAATGCGAGTTCATGAAGAACAATGTCGAATTCCTTGGCTTCATTGTATCCGACAAGGGTGGCGAAACTAACCCAGATAAAGTTGCTGCTATAGCTCACTATCCTCTGCCGAGGACTCTAAAGGACTTAAGATCTTTTCTGGGACTCTCCGGGTACTACTGGAGATTCATGGAGAATTATGCTAAACTCCCTAAGCAGCTTACTTTGCTCTTAAGAGGGGAAGACGGACGGGTGTCCAAAAAAATGTCTTCAAAAAACCAATTTCGCTTGACAACCAAGCACTAGAGGCATTCAGGAAGCTTAAAAGTAGCCTAATATCTAAGGATATAATACTTCGCTATCCAGATTTCGGAAGAGAGTTTCACTTGACAACAGATGCTTCCAACTTCGCAATAGGCGCAGTTTTATCGCAAGATAACAAACCTATTTAATTTTTCTCAAGAACGCTTTCCAAGGCAGAAGAGAATTATGCTGCCATAGTTTGGGCCTTAAAAAGTTTGAAGAATTACTTATACGGTAAAGCACAAGTTAAAATATTTACAGACCACCAGCCTCTAACTTACTCCTTGAATGGAAATGGAATGGAAATGCGAGAATCAAAAGGTGGAAATCCTATTTAGAGGAATACGATTACGAGATGCTGATGCGCTATCCAGAATACCTCCTGTAGAGCAAATCAATTCAATAGCCTCGACACAACATAGCGATGAGAGCTCAAGTGAAGAGTTGATTCCAAGTATGGAAGTCCCTATTAACGCCTTTAGGAACCAAATTTTTCTTCCAAAAGCAGAAATGACCGACTACAAATTCAGCGTACCCTTTCCAAGCTTTCATAGACACGACATATACAGACAATAATACAACCCTAACAAACTTTAATCCGACTTAAAAAAATATCTTAATCCCTCTGTAATCAACGGTATCCACACGACCGAAGACATAATGGGTAAAATTCAATTATTTTATCCCAGCCATTTTAAAAACTTCAAAGTACGTTTCACCCAGACACTAGTAAAAGACCTGACCGACACAACAGACCAGGAGGAATTGATCCTCAAGACGCACAACAGAGCTCATCAAAATGCTTTAGAGAATAAAATCCAGTTGTCCGAAGAATTTTACTTTCCGCAAATGAAGAAAAAAATTGCTAATATAGTCAAACAGTGCAAGACTTGTAAGGAGACGAAATACGACCCTCATCCACCTAACCCGTATATTAGAGAAACTCACATACCAGAGTACCCCGGACATATAATTCACATTGACATCTATTCGACAGAACGCAATCTCATACTCACAGCAATAGACAAAATTTCCAAGTTAGCAAGAGCTCAAATCTTAAAATCAAAAGCTATAGAGGATATCAGGACACCACTACGCGACATTGTTTTCTATTTCGGTGTACCGAAATGTATAGTAATGGACAATGAAAAATCCCTAAATTCCGAATCAATTCGGTTCATTCTGGTAGACCAACTCAGAATAGAAATTTATAAAACACCCCCTAATATAAGTACAGTTAACGGACAAATAGAACGATTTCACCCTCTCTGAAATAATGAGATGTTTGAAAAGAGATCAAATCAATAGGAACTTCCAAGAACTTCTAGATAGAGCCGTCTACGAGTATAACTACTCAATTCATTCTGTAACGAAAAAAAGACCATTTGAAGTTTTCTTTGGCAGAAGAGTCACCACCGACCCCAAACAGTACGAACATGCAAGACTGGACAATATTGAAAAACTGAGACGTAAACAGACCTAAGACCTACTAGATCACAATAACAGAAGAAAACCAATTCGAACTTATAAAGTAGATGAGATATTTGTGAAAATAAATAAAAGATTAGGTTCAAAGCTATCTAATCGATTCAAAAAGGTAACTGTAAAAGAAGACAATAATACTACAGTACTAACGGAATCCGGACGTACAGTACATAAAAGTCACATTAAAACCTAAATTCAATTACAGGATGCTGGTAGGCTTAACCAACGGAACCGTTACATTATCTAATTATACCGATGCACAGACAGTCACCATTTATAAAGGAATTGGCAAAATGAGATCCAACCTATATCATACCATCCAGCACGAAATAACACAGACTTTTGTAATTTTTAAAACTATTACTACACAACACTCCCGAAAATGCAGGGCAATTAATATTCTTGGCACTGCTTGGAAATTTGTGGCAGGTAGCCCTGATCATAACGACTTAGTTTTAATAACAGATAGTATAGACAAACTTACTACTAACAATAACAAACAGGTTATAATCAACAGACAACTAGAAGACAGAATAAATAAATTGACCAAAATTTCTAACGACATTACAAATTCAATTAAAAAAGACTCACTATTAAGTGATGAATCAAGTTCGGCTCATTAAAGAGGAAGTGGTTAATATAAAAAAAGCCATCCAATAGGCGAAACTAAACATGAACACTTTCCTGTTAAGTGAGACCGAAATAAGAGTAATAAATAATCAGTTTATAAATGGCCATATGCCACCACTAACTACCGAAGAAATGTTGGAATTTTCAGATGTCTCCATTTTGCATAATGGAACGACACTAATATATTTAATCAAGATTCCAAAAAATGTTGTAATAAAACCTATAGTAAAATAAAATGGCAACTGAAATATTTGATAATAAAGTTAAAAACGAAATGTTTGCCGTTAAGGGTTCATGTAAAAACATTTACAATATAAAAATCTGTAATAAGAATAAGGTAGAAGACTTAAGTCAGAATAGGTGTGTTCGGTTCAGCGCCTCACCAGGCAGCGCAGCTTAGGCGTTGGCAGCACAAACAAAATGTAGTTTCGAACAAACGCACTCATTACGCTCATTAGTAGCTTACTGTTTTGTCGCCCGCGCTGGACCCTTTTGGTTCAGCTGCAGCCGATCTTGAATTCGGCTCTCAGTGTGAAATTATCTATCATATCGAATTGTTCGTCTCGGAATCAAATTGTAACAAGCGGCAAGTACGTTGGCCTGTCGCTTGACTTACATAAAACAACCTTTTGTGCAACAAACATTATTAAACATTTGCCAATAAACCCCAAATTGTATTTGCTTTAAACAGAAGCAGTGTTCGTGCGTTTTGTTTTGCATTTGGTGGTTCAAACAATTGGATTAATTGCTGACTATTTTGAGTCAGAAGTGCTAGTGAAAGGGTTCACTCTAGCCGCGAAATAATTTGACAATTGGATTAATTTGCTGACTATTTGAGTCAGAGGTGCTAGTGAAAAAGCTCACCCTAGCCGCAACAAGGTGTTTGCCGAAATTACTTAGAGGAGAGCGAGCAATGTGCGAATTCACCAACGCCGACCATATACCCACACTGGAGGAAATCATCCTAGCAAACAACTTCAACGGCACCATAACCTGGCCAGGCAACGTGAAGCAAGTAAAGGGAACCTACCTGATAACTTGCTGGATCGAGACAATAAGCATCAACGGTAAAGAGTTCAGCAACACAGAAATTACAGTTGCCGAACCGGGCGTGCCGCTTATCCAGATAACTCCCGTGGAGATCGAACGCCTGCGTATCCTATCACTGGAAGCACTGGAAGCACATAGACAACACGGTGAAACTTCATAAACTCCAAGCCCACTCATCCATAAACAGAATAGTATTCATCACCTCAATAGCATCTCTAGCCATCCTAACGCTTACTCTTCATTAGTGTAAAAAGAAGAATCTACAACTCAAACACATCAATTCCGAGAGACCCAAATACCACCAACTTCCCCGGCTACCATACACCAGCCGACAAATATGCAGTTCAACAATGTACCATTTTTTTAATACACTTGAGGACAAGTGTAAATCTGAGGGGGAAGAGTTAAGAACGCAAATACTCGAAACTGCAAATGCAACAACATCCGGCAGTCGGGTGCAGTAGCCCCAAAACTACTTAGCTCTGCGTCTGGATAACTTCCCGCACGCGCAACCCAAAGGCCAGAATTCTGGGAACATTGGGCAACACGTCAGGTGTTCCAGAAACGTCGCATCCGTTGCAGCCGCTGTTGACGCTGCTGCCTCTGCCAACGTCGCCGCCGGCTCACACAGCTCTCATAAGGTTCTTATTAGCTTATTCTAATTAGTCTTAAAATTGTAATCAATTCAAAGAGTCCAATTCGGACTAATAAAGTTTAAATTTTTTTATCAACAACAACTTAAAAGGATTTAACTTATATAAAAGAGTTCGTGCTGACTGACTGATTGGCGATCATCGCACAGCCCAAACCGTAAGAGCTGGGATGCTTAAATTTTAACATTGGGTTCCATCTATGATGAAAGTGCACAATAAGACGGGATTTTGGAAAATATCACCCTCAAGCGGGGTAAATCGCGGAAAACTGTTGTATGAAACTTTTTTGTTTACCATCCAATCGGCTTCAAATTCATTTTCAATGATCTACACAAAAATTCATTTGTCACATATTTCACCAAATTTGGAAAATCCATTCCCATGGGTGGAAAATATGGGTCTCAAGGTTATATGGGCGAAAGTCTAATTTTAGTCCGTCCACCTTCAAATGCGATACATGTCTGACCGATTTTGGGAAATTCAACTCCAAGGTCGGAAAATCGGTGGAAAACTCTGGAATTCAACATTTTTAATTTTCATGCGATTGGCTTAAAACTCATAGGAAAAGCACCTCATATTAAATAATTCGACACATGTGTTACCGATTTTGAAAAATGTACGCCCACGGTTGGAAAACGGTTAAAGTCTGGAATTCAGCATTTTCGTTTGTCATGCAAATGGCTTCATACTAATTTCCAAATATAACTACAAGAACCACGGTACTTTTCGGGCAATACAATGGGCGGCAAATAGTTGGAAAGCTTTGGTCTGTATTTTTAGTATTATTCTTTGAATTGGCTTCAAATGCCAAATGATTTTGGAAAATCTACTCCTACGCGTCGCCACGGGCGGGAAATGGAAGTCGAGGGCCATGAGTGGGATTATTTGTTTAGTTAAATCGGCTTCAAATACACTTTCATCTATTTTCTATATGTTAACAGATGTTATTTATACTGATATCAGTAAGGCTTTTGACTCTGTTAATCATTCTCTTTTACTTCACAGGCTCCATCTTCTAGGATTTTCAAATAACTTAATTCTTTGGATCTCTAACTACTTAACTCTTAGAACCCAAAAGGTTTATTTCAAAGGCTATCTCTCAGTCTGTTCAAGTTACTCCCGGAGTACCACAAGGGAGTCATCTTGGCCCCTTATTATTTACTCTCGTTCATAAATGAACTTTCTTCTGTCATAATTCACTCTCGGGTGCTGATGTATGACGATGATGTTAAACTTTGTCATCTACTGATTTCTTATCTGGTCAAAGGTTGCAAACTGATCTTGACAGTCTTCAAGCCTGGTGTCGGGTAAATTTATTAAATCTTAATTGTGGTAAGTGTAACGTAATGTCCTTTTACAGGCGAATGCCCTTTTTAAATAATTATATTCTTAATGATAAGCCGCTTGTTCGAATTCAGTCTGTAAATGATTTGGGTATCCTTTTAGATCCCAGGCTGAAATTTGACAAGCATATCTCTTCCACCGCTAGTCCTGCCTTTGGTATCCTGGGTTTCATTAAGCGCTGGTCTAAAGAATTTAACGCTCCCTACATTACTAAAACTCTTAATACTTCTCTTGTTCGACCTATTCTTGAATATGGGTCTTGTATTTGGCGTCCCCAGTACAAGGTTCATCAGGATAGGTTAGAATCGATACAAAAACAATTTCTGCTCTTTGCACTCCACGGAGACCACCGTCTTAACTGGAATCCTAATACTCGCTTTCCTTATTATCGTAGTAGACTTTACTAATAAATCTTCCTTATCTTTCTGATCGTAGAACCATGCTTGGTGTAATTTTTTTACACAAACTAATTAATGACGAAATTGATTCTTCCGAGTTAATCGGCCAAATTAGTTTTGCCATTCCGATCAGAAATTCTAGAAACTTTCTTCCTCTTTCTTTTCAAACTTGTAGTACTAACTATGCTATCCATAACCCTTTTCGTATTCTATGTTATAATTATAACAACCTTTATCATTTAATATGTAATGCTACTTCTATTTCCTTACTCAGAACTTCACTTTTATGTTATCTGCGTAATCTATAGTTACCTTTTGTCTATTATTTTAATTTATGTAGAACTTTTATTTAGTTTGCACCTATTCATCTGTTCCGCGATCTTCGTTACCGCACGTTATGCGGCGCGCCCCTCGGTCGGTTGAACGGGAGGTGGGTTGCATTTCGCCTGTGTCCGCGCGTTAACAAGCCCGTGATTGGTGTCGTTTGGGCCACTTGAATGTATTGCCCTTTTTAGTACATCAACGTCCGAATAATACTCCCACGGGAGGGAAAACTGTGATATGCTATTTTAGTGTATTTCTTACGGTTGACGAGAGTAGTCTAATTCAAAATAATGCACTTTCATCTAAATATTTAGACGGGCAAGGCCCGCCGGCCTTACCTGCTAGTATCAAATATATCGATATTTTCAAAGCGATATATCAAATATCATTTTGATACTTTTTCAAAACAGAAAATTTCGTAGATACTAATTTAAAAATATTTGACGACACTTCTTTCCACGGTCAAATGTGCAATTTGTCATTTGTCTGAAATAAATAAGCTGTTCGGCTGTTTTGATGCAACTTTGACACATTAGTGAAAAATATGCGCATAATGACAGAAGAGTGGAAAAGGTAAAGTTGCATATCAATGGGAAGATGGTTGCAATAAGCTCGTACGAATTGGAACAATTGGAGGATGACTGGGATGCGGAGAAGGGAGAATTGTACAATGAAACTGCGAGTGCGCACCTGTGAAGTGCACAGACTTCGATGCTCCCAAAACGCGGTGTACCTTGAAGGTACACCTCTGGATACTCCTTCCCTTTTAATCTCATCCTTACTTAATACAGAAACATTAAAATATAAAGATTTTAATATTTATTTTAAAAAAATAATTTTGGCGCACAACTTATTCTCTTGCACACAACAGCTAAGAAAAATCTGGCCGTCTGTCCGTATGAACGCAATTTTTTTGCCTTTATCTTTGAGCTAGAGCAACCAAACTTGGTGCACATGTTGGTGTATATCGTCAATTTATGAACCCCTAAAATATTAATTAAAATGAATTTCATTAAGAAATTGGTTGTTGTTGTTGCTGTTTTGTAGCATAACAATGATTTAATTAATAAACTAATGACGGAACTCGACAAAACAGACGAAATTTAGTTTTTAGAGCAGCAGGCAGACGACGACGCTTCTTGAAGTTCACGTTTCGATCATTTTGCAATTCTTGTAGAGATCGTTACTTTTGTTTTTTGTTTACATTTTCGTAGTGAATATCAAATATTCAGTTTGCATACGAAACCAATCGGCATAAAATCGAAAAGGCACGTGTGGGATGGGACTGATGGTCAAATTTCGGCACGGCTATGGGACCATCATGCCAGATGATGGTGAATGGTAGATGGTGGCTCAGTGTGAATAGCCTATAAGGTTAGCGCCTTGAAAATTTCACACTTAACAATAACATTCAATTATTATTCATGGAATAGCTTAGCTTTTTCAAACTCGTCAAAAGTAAAATATTCTCATGGATTATTGCACCATTACCTTTCCACTTTTTATAAGAAAATTTAATATGTTTATTCTTTTAACTTTCATATAAAGTTCGAGTTTTAATCGTGTTAACTTTTTGAAGACAAACGGAATTGGAAATAGGATGAAGCCTTATTTGCTATTCACGGCGCTAAGTCATAATAATAGTAAACAGGCAATTGTATATATTTTCTATGGCATTCGAATTTTTATTTTTGTATAATTAACTTCAAACTCATTTTCAAGGTTCTACACAAAAATATTATAAGCACTACGCTCAAAGATTTTGATAAATCTACTCCCACGGGCAGAAAAATTGTGATACGCTATTTTTGTGTATTTCTTACGATTGACGAGTCAAATTTAGCGTAATGAATTTTAATCTATATATTTCGCCGGGCAACGTTGGGGTATTACCAGCTAGTATACATATTAGAAATCACTTCGAACCACACGAAGTGATTAGATTAACAGCGAGATCTGAAGGCCAATTGGAATCTGTATAGGTCTTTATGCTCACTGATATTCATTTGAAAGCGTACACAAAATACAACCCTGCAACCATGCAATTGAAATGTATCTTTGTATAAAAGGGCTGGTCGTAAAATTTCAACGCCTGCACAACTCCGCTACATCTCTTCCTATCAAGCACGAACTTCATAAAAATACATCATGCAGTAACAGCATCGTCCAATTTCGGATTTAGTGTAAAATGTCTTAAGTCCAATAAGACGTAAAAATATGAATGAGACAATACTGTCGGCAGACTGATTCATTTTGGTGTACTAATTCCATTTGTTTCTATATGGAATAATAGGTTTCTGTTTTTCCATTGTGAGCTACCGTTGTTTTGAATTTTTTTAAGGAGAAAGTAAAATTGACGGAAGTAATGTAAGTGCATACTACACAAAGTAACATATATTCAACCCATTCATTATTATAATAGAAGGCTTACGCTCGTAGTACATTTATTTTGATGTAACGGAATTGAGTATATGTAAAGAAATATGAACCTAACGAGAATGCATAATCGAAATACATGTGCATCCAAACGCACATATGTACAACTAGGTGAATTAACATACATACATATGTATGTACATTTGTGTACGTTAGAATAAGACGGTTAATTTTCATTCGTGAAATACATGTAGATACATATATTTAAATGCTTGTGAGTACATATGTACATATGTTTGTACGTGCAATATGTATATTTGCACATACATGCGACACTTACATATATGTTTTGTACTTGCAGAAATACATACACATGTATGTACATAAAGGAGGATGATACATACAAATATATGTGCATACATAAGTATGTATATAAATGTTAATTTCAATTAATATCTTGAATAGTGTAACTGATACATACATACATATTTACATACACATACATATATACACGTACATACATATGTAAGTATAAAGTGCCACTAATGGGATCATTTCCAAAATGATTAACGCCTCGCAACTTTGTGTAAATTATAAATTAAATATAAACGAATACTTTTTTAAAAACAAATTGATTTTGTTCAGAATGTTTAAAATTATGAAAGTCCAACAAGGTCCCAAAAATTCGACTTCATACAAGTCATCGTCCAGCAGCATGTAGCCTAGTCTTTTTTTGAATGTGTGTTTCTTATTATCTTTTTTGTTTACCACTATTTCTGATTTTTCTTTTGTTTTTGCAGTTCCAAATTGCATTTACTATGTATGAAAATGTCAGGCAAGGAGCTAACATTAGGACCATATTTAATACTTTTGAAAAGGGTATTATAATTTTGTAGCGAAATGTGTAACACATTGACGAAGACGTTTCCTACCCCAAAATAGCCGTCGCGATGCTCCTTGTTGCAGGCCGGATCGGATCACTATTTTATATAGCTACCATAGCAACGATCGGTCGGCAATTTAAAAAATCTTGTTTTTCAAAATACTCAGACTAAATTCATCAAATGGAAGTGTTAGTATTTTATACAATCGGACCAAATTTGATTAAAATCGGACGACTATTTATAATTACCATAAGAAGCATCGTCCAAAAATTGAGTTGCATTAAACCGTTTTTGCTTATGAAGATAAATCACCAAATCGAAGTAACATAATACTTTAATAGCCTGTTTCCACTACAGCCAGAAAATGTCACATTTAAAAAATGTGGATGATGGTGTTTCCACGGTCAAATGTGAAATTTGTCATTTGCCCGAAATAAATCAGCTGTTCGGCTTGTTTTGACGAAAATTTTCACAAAAAGTGAAAAATATGGCAAACAATGGCAGAACTGTAAAAAGTCAAAGTTGCATATCAACAGGAATTTAGTTGCGATGTGTTCGTATGGTCTTGAACAATTGGAAGATGTCTGTGATGCGGAGATGGGAGAAATTTGCAATGAAATTGCGAGTGCGCACCTGTGAAGTGCACAAACTTCAATGCTCCTAAAAGGCGGTGTACCTTGTCAAAATGGTGCCATTTCGAGGGTGCACCTCCAGACAAACCTTCCTTTTTAACCTCATCCTTACTAAATACGGGAACATTAAGATATAAGCATTTTACTATTTATTTCAAAAATTAATTTTGGCGCACAACTCGTCATTGTTTACCTTTGCACCAGTTAATCGATAAACATCGTGAGTTCGATAAGAAAATACTAAAAAAATGGCGAATGGCATCATATTAAATATATGACGGATTTGTCATTTTTTTTCTTATGGGGTTTTCTACAGGAAAAATGTGACATATTTCCAAAATCAAAAAAATGACGAAAAATGTGGAAATATGATGTCGTGGAATCAGGCTATAAGAAACCTGACAGGATAACTTCATAAGTACAGCGCGTACTAAATCTGTGCTAATGTATGTACCAGGAATTTCCGACTATAAAATACATACGACATTCTTAGCCAGTGTCAATTATTATTATATTTGACGTAGTCTCACCAGCAAAGGTTTAACAAAAAGAGACTTCAACGTGTAATGTTATTTTGTGCCAAGATGCTCCGTATGGAAGAGTTACTCTACTTTCCTAATGAAAGATATCATAACTCGTGTCAATACATTCTTAATTTATGCTCAGGAGTCCAAAACTCCCAAAACTTTCTCGAACATGTTCTTGATCGAGGATCAATGCCCGCAGAAGGGCTCTGATCCGTGTAGAGGGGTTGGGTATCCGGCCGTAGCCAGCTCATCCGCAGACTCCTTGCTGAGAATATGACTGATTGGGTATCTGAGAAGATATTTATAATGGCTCCTCTTATACCCTTAGCGAGAATAAGTCGGGAGCAGAACTCAATGACAAGAATATCAAACTGAGACATTGGGCCTGGTTCCGATTGCAATAAGAATTTTGGTGTTGGGTCCAAACATACCCACCCCAACCCCTTGATCTGTTTTTGATCCATCTGTGAGCTACTGCAGACTAGTAGGAGCATAACAGGAGCTGCTTTTATCATTTTCGCTTCGACCTAGGATAAGAGTTCCGAATTTCGCCCCAAAACAAAGATCCATAGTCTTAAAATCTGTTCTGTGGCATGTAAGGTGCTCGAAATAAGTCAATGCGGTATGAATGGGAGCTGAAAGGCCCACTCGTCCCCACGCTTCTCATTAGTCAAAAGGGTAAGATTCGGCGTTAATTGAAAATACACGTAATTAACAATGGAAAACTCATTTATTTATAATGAACTACTGATTTAAACCGGTGAGTTTAACTAAAGAGTTTTGTGCTTGTAGGAAGAGGGGTAGCGGAGCCAGCGAGTCGTACAAAATCTCATCACCAGCCTTGTGTTGATTCTTTTGCGCATTTGTGCTCTGTCTTTCAGATCATTTTGTTCTGTGTTTGTATGAAATTGGTTAGCGATAACTTATATCAGAGTTTCAAAGCAACAGAAAATCATTTGCATGGTATGATTTAAACTCTCCGTCTAAATGTAAGAAAACAAGTAAGAATGCTATAGTCGAGTATACCCGACTACGAAACTCCCTGTACCCAGGTCTAAAACATCCAATCACATCTAAGTCCACTTACCCATACACACACACATACACAAAGACGCACGCACACAGGCGGCAAAAGTGGCTGTGCTTCTTCTTCCCCCTCTCGCTGCATTACTGAATCTTCTTTCGTGAATAACTTCCGTGTTTATTATCCGATCGACTTGAAATTTGGACAGTAGATTAAGAGAGACTAAAGTATTGTACATGCCAAATCTTAAAGCTATATCTTGAAAGTTGTTACTGTAAAACGGTTTTAATCGATTTGCGGGGGAACGGGGGGAGATATCTGAAATATGAAACAAACTTGATCTGCGTATGCTATACAGGAACCTACATTCCAAATTTAGTGTCTAGCTATTATATTTGCTGAGATCGACGCGTTCATCCGGACAGACAGACAGACGGACATGGCCAAATCGAAATCTCTTTTGATACTGATCAAGAATATATATACTTTATAGGGTCGGAGATGTCTCCTTCTGCCTGTTACATACTTTTGCACAAATCCAATACCCCCTTTTTACCCATTTTATGGGTACAGGGAGTAAAAAACTCGCGAGTTTTTTCATCGTCTAAATGCGAACTAAAAATAAATGTCTTATTTAATTATTTCGGGCACCTTATATAAGTTTTATTAGGATAGCGTGAATAATCTGCTGCTAGCAACCTACTAGTGAGTTGAATTCTAATGAAGCTCAAAGTAGTGACCTATTTGATGTGTAAATGCTGCGGTGTCAGTCCTATGATGTAGGATTCTTGATTAATCACACAAGGCCCTGCAGCTTGCTGCATTTATGAATTGCAGTGATTTTTTGCAGCTTAGGCAACCAAACAAGAGCAGCAAAAGTTTTGATGGGTCTTACCACCATGTAATATAACCATATGATAGTTTTATAGTCAAAGTTTTCACCAAAGAATTTTCTACAAGCCATTAGCGCGTGTGTTCCTTTGTTTAAAGTTTTGTTTTAATTATAGTTCTAGTTTAGTCATCTCCAGAACAGCTGCTAGATATTGTACTGCAGTGGAAAGCTCCACAGTGTTTCACCGATGTACAGCTGACCTTCATCGTCGGTATACCGTTTAGTGAAGAGAAAAATGATCGCCGTCTGTGGGTTGATGTTCAGATGCACATTTAAGCACAATTCGAGAACTGTAATGAGTGCTCCTGCATCAATTCAGTGATAGTACCGCCGAAGTTTTCTCCAACTCTTATAACCAGGTCATCAGCATACTCTGGGGCATCGATGCGCTCTTCGGATGGTTTTTCTAGAAGTTCTACTATCAGAAGGTACCTAAGAAGGGGAGACAATACCCCTTCCTTAGGACACTCTTTGAACGCTCGAATGCGGGGCAGTTGGTGTCCAGTAATGGTGTGCTGTCTATAGAGACAATTATATCCATGCTCTGGTAGAACAGTCAATGTCAAGATGTGCGCACGAACCGATCTCTCAGGTCGAAAGGCCTTTTGCTGACAATATTTCGGAGAGGACCTTCTGTCCATGTAAGTAAATTGATAAGCTGTCATTGATTTGGTGACTTGCAACTTTAACCAAACATGCAAGTACACCAATCATTTCACTGACTCTGCAGGAATGATTTGAGACTGTCTGTAAGACTAAGGTTGATCAAAGGTTACTTTCTTGGGGATAAACACCGTTTACCCTCCAAGGTTGTGGAATGTATTCCCAAGCGATGCTCGACCCAAGGATACCGATAGGTGCGGAAATGATAACTTCAAGGCTGCATTGCAACTAGGCAGGGAAAATCTGATCACCCCTCAGGCTTTCCATGGTGCGAATTATTTTATTTCCCACCTAAATTTATCCGGACCCGACAGCCTTTAGGTGGTCTGTTAGGTAGGTAGTGTAGATCATCATACTATATACTATACTAGCTGGTAAAACGCTAGGGTTGCCCGGCGAAATATTTACATTAAAATGCATTATGTTCAATTTGACTAATTTCGTCAACGAAATACACAAAAATAACGTATCACAGTTTTCCCTCCCGTAGGTAGGAAACTATATAGTTGAGCCACGTGACTTATGTGTTTTGTGTAGCGCTATGAAAATGTCTTTGAAGCCGATCTAACTAAACAAATAATCCTACTCATTTGTCCTTGACTTCCATTTCCCGCCCGTGGCGACGCGGAGTACATTTTCCAAAATAATTTGGCATTTGAAAACCAATTCAACAAATAATACTAAAAATCCAGACTAAAGCTTTCCAAATATTTCCCGCCCGTTGTATTGCCCGCAAAGTACCGAGGTCCTTGTACTATGTTCCCGAAGGGTAACCCCCACCCCCTCCACCCCAATTTGGGGAAAACCTGTATCTTCCCCACTTTTTAAAGGTATAGTCACCAAATACAGACTAATGTTGAGATACCTGACTGATCTGGATCAAACAAATTTTGATTTCAAATTTATATCTCCTATGGTTTCAAAGATAGAGTTACCTAATTTGGCATACAGACTAATGTTGACCACCTGGATAAATCTGCATCAAAAAGTTTTTTACCCCATGAGTTTGAAGCCAATCGCATGAAAATTAAAAATGTCGAATGCCAGAGTTTTCCACCAATTTCCGACACGTGTCAAATTATTTAGTGTGTAGAGCCTTGAAAATTAGTTTGAAGCCAATCGGACGATAATAAAAAAAGTTTCATACAACAGTTATCTTCGAATTTTCCGACTTTGGAGGTACATTTTCCAAAAATCTTTGACCACCGCGCCTGTTTAGTTTACCTATAGAACAATGAAAATGAGTTTGAAGCCAATCGCATGAAAATTAAAAATATCGATTGCCAGAGTTTTTCACCAATTTTCCGACCATAGGGCTGAATTTCCCAAAATCGATGATACACGTGTCGAATTATTTTACGTAAAGAGCTTTGAAAATGAATTTGGAGGTAATCGGACTAAAATAAGACTTTTGCCCATGCAACCCTGAGACCCCCATTTTCCGCCCAGGGGGTGGATTTTCCAAAATCGGTGAAATATGTGTCAAATGAATTTTTGTGTAGATCTTTGAAAATGAGTTTGAAGCCGATTGGATGGTAAACAAAAAAGTTTCATACAACAGTTTTTCGCGTTTTTCCGTGCTTGTGGGTGTAATTTTCCATAATGCCGTCTTAGCGTGCACTTTCAACATAGAAGGAACCTACTGTGAAAATTTCAGCATTCTAGCTCATACGGTTTGGGCTGTGCGATGATTGCCAATCAGTCAGTCAGTCAGCACGAACTCTTTTATATATAGATAAGGAACTATTTGAAATTATGACTGTCCCTGGAAAGTGCACCTGAAGTAAAAGTTTTAGCGATTCCTGTCTGCCCTGTAGTATATAAAAACCGTCAATTCTTTTTAGAAGCTCCACTCCATTCGACGACCCATTTGCAAGTATCTTTTGCAATCTAGCTGCTTCTGGAAGTCCCTGAACACTTTCGCAGTAGGCGTCCTTGTCTCTGTTGGCTTTGGCTTTGTTAAAGAACCGTCTAACCTCCTGCCTTTGCACAGGAACCTCACCGTTCACTCGATGTGGTTAAGGGACTGTGCTGGCCTGGTAGGAGGAGATCAGCACATCTTGTAACTCATAAGCGGACAGTTCTATCTCACCGCCAGTTGATGCGCTGATGGTCTGATAGAGTGGCCTCGGTAACTCCAATTACCAGGTACTAACCTTGTCACATCAGGTGTTCCACCTCGGTTTCTAACTTTGAGAGCGTAAAATTGAATTGTTAAATTGTATGAAAAACTTTCATGTTTTTCGAGGTTTCGCAACCGGTTGTTTGTTTTTTGTTAAACCATAAGGAAAAGCGATAAGAGCAATTGCTTGTAGAAAGGACGTAATATTATGGGAATTTTCTTCTGGTTCCGTCTGGTGGACACCCGATATTTAATAGTAATGAAACTTGGCACAGATCCTTAATTTTGCTGCAATACATATGTCAGAACCGGCCGGATCGGACCACTATAACATATAGCTGCCATAGGAATGATCGATCGGCAAATATGTTTTTGTATGAAAAACTTTTTTGTTTATTAATGTATCCTTACCAAACTTTCCCAAGTCGACTCTCTAGAGAGTTTGTACAATCTGGCCAAATTTTGTCAAAAGCAGACCATTATATCACTTTTTGTTTATACAAAGATTTCATCCAAACTTAGTGAGAGTTTTACAATACTTCAAATAGTTTCCTTTAATTTGATCAAAATCGGAACACATGGAACATAGGAGCAATCAGTTAAAAATTAAGTTTTGTATAAAAAACATTGCTACTGGGGCATATAGCTTTATCAGCCGAAGATAGCCGTTCTTTCTTGTTTTTTATTGTTATGGGAATATCTATTTAATTAGTATTTTTGTTTAAATGATGTTTAATGTTTAAATGTTTAAATGAAAACTTAATCTGCAACTATATTTCGTTATCAAATCTACTAGCAGGTGTTCCTCGGATTCGTCCGAGCAAATCTATTTCATTAAGTTTTTTCTTGTTATGTAGAAATTTGATATTTATTCCACTTCCAGTACAGTTAACCAGGAGCTAACAAAAGCTTCAGAGGCCGATGCGATAAAAAAACCAACACTACATATTTTACCTTGATATACACAAAATCCCGCCCTTTTTGCTATGCATGTAGTATGTAATAAGCAGGACACATCTCGGACCCTATGAAGAACATACAGCTCTAGTCAAAGTAATTACAAAACGAACATTTTTAAACATACCTCTTGAATAGATTCAGAATCGGACCACATAATAATATACAATAGCTGTGGTTTTGAAGGTTGGCGATATGGGAATTCCGTTTGTATTTACTATTTAGAGAATGCTGCAATGATGCTTGCGGTAAATACTACGCATGTAGGTGTTGGCATACGTCAGTAGAAAGAGATGCACCTGAATAAATGCCCCATTTAGATACTTATTTGTTCAAAAATGTTCCTATTGGTCATGAAGTGGGTTATGTAAGCACAAATATTGGGACCTATTATCCATTCTTCTAGTTGTTGGGTGAGTGAGTGAATACATATTTTATTAAATGATTTGACTAAATATACAGATATTTTGAAACGTGCCGTTAAGCTGAGATAATAGATGGTGTACAACCGAATTGCCTCTCTTGAACCCAATTTGGCTAATGTGAATAAGTTTATTGATTAGAACAAACCACCATAATCTTTTTGAGATTATCTTATCTAAAAATTTGGTGATGCATGGACTTAGGGAAATTGATCTTTATGATTTAGTGTCTGTTTTGTTAAAATATTTGACGATTCTTAGTTTGAATAGAGTTATGCTATATCATGGAGTAGCATATGCGGTCATAACCTGGTGTGGAAACTGTGAGTTAATTAGGAGCTGAGTTTAACTCAAACTACTTAATGTTTTGCTCAATTTCCAATGCTGTTTGATAAGGTGGATAGTTTGTAGGGCTTGTGAGAGTAGTGTGTTTGTTAGTGCTAAATGTGTATTAGAAATGCATGTCCTCAGCTTCATTGAACGATAGTTTTCCGGGAGTATTAGCTTTTGTGTTTTGGTCAGTTGTTTAGTGTTAGTGATGCAGTGGTTAGATTTTAGGGGAAATAAGACGCCTAGCCTTTTGATATTAGACCATAATTTAACTTGATTACGCTGGACTGGATATCGAAAGTAAATCGAAAAGTTGCTTATTTTTGGCTTCTTTAATTCATTCCTAAATATATCGTGACCTGTGATGTGATCGACTTGTAATCCCAAAATCACCCAAAACGGACCTAGTGATACATTTAAGTAAATAAAAGAACCCTCCCGTAATTCTCTCAGATTAAACGATTCCGCCCATTCCTTCAGCAACAATGTTTTTGGGACTATTAGACAGGAAACTAAAGTGAAATTCAAACACCCAATTTAAATTGAAAATTTTGTAAAATGTACCCCTACGGTCGGAAAATTGGTAGAAAACTGTTGTATGAAACGTTTTTGATTATCGTCCGATTGGCTTCAATCTAATTTTCAAACTTTTCCGCTTATCCGATTCCATTTCCAAAACACCTCACATTAAATAATTTGACACATGTGCTACCGATTCTGAAAATTGCACGCCCACGGCGAAAAAGTGGTTAACTGTGGAATTCAGCATTTTCGTATTTCATGCGAATGGCTCCATACTAATTTCCAAAACTAAACACAAACCTCGGTACTTTGGGGCAACTTAACGGGCGGTTGGAATGCTTTTGTCTGGAATTTTAGTATTATTCTTCCAATCGGCTTCAACTCGTTTTCAAAACTATCGGAAAAATAATTTGAAAATGTGCTAGCCGATGTTGAAAATTGTATTGTTTTATATTCTGTTCCCGAAGGGAGAGAAAGTATATTGGGTTTGCGAAATGTCCGTCTGTCCGTATGAACGCAATTTTTTTCCACACTCTTGAAGCTAGAGCAATCAAACTTGGTACACATATTGGTGTATACCCTCAATTTATGAAGTGTCAAGATTTTGTGGATTCTATTAATTGTGTGAATTAAAAGATATACATTTTTTGTAAAACCGGTAGCAATTATTTAATGTGAGGTGCTTTAAAAATTAGTTTCAAAATAATTGAATGATAAACAGAAAAGATTGAAAATGAGTTTGAAGCCAATCGGACGATAATCAAAAAAGGTGCATACAAAATTTTTCCGCGAATTTTCCGAACTTGGGGGTAGATTTTCCAAAATCTTTGGGCACCGCGCCTATTATGAGTTTGTGTAGAACCTTGAAAAGGAGTGTGAAGCCAATCACATGAAAATTAAAAATGTCGAATGCCAGAGTATTCCGCCAATTTTCCGACCATGGGGCTGAAATTTCCAAAATCGCTGATACACGTGTCGAATTATTTAATGTGTAGGTCTTTGAAAATGAGTATCAAGCCGATTAGATGGTAAACAAAAAAGTTTCATACAACAGTTTTCCGCGATTTTCCACGCTTGTGGGTGGAATTTTCCAAAATCCCGTCTTAGCGTGCACTTTCATCATAGATGGAACCTACTGTGAAAATTTCAGCATCATAGCTCTTTCGGTTTGGGCTGTGCGATGATTGCCAATCAGTCAGTCAGCACGAACTCTTTTATATATATAGATGAAAACTCCAGCAAGTTGGTCGTAGTAGACCGTAGCATATTCAAAAAATCATAATGCCCGGGAGCGAAACTTTTAGGAAGCTACTCAAAATTCTTCGCCTCAACCCCTGTGGTTGTGTAGAAAGGAAGAACTAAATGATTATTTAAATTTAAAACAAAAATTTAGTTAGGAAGCGCGAGCAAAGCCGCGGGTATAAGCTAGTTTGCTATATCCAAATGACCAGACAAAGATATTCTATCAGAGGCACTCTGCACGTTTGTTTACGCCACTACTGCCTAGCGATGGCACGATTAATAACATGATACACATCAATCGATTATTTTTTCTCAAATTCGCGATTAAAATTTCATCGCAAAATGGTTTTCGATTAATTAAATCTTTAATCGATTATATGCCCAAATAATCGCATGACTTTTTGCGCGTAAATATAAAATAAAAGATTGCAGAGCAATTTGCAAAGATTGATTATGGCAAAATCGTTATTAGATCCAATTGTAATTTCGTAGGCTTTTAAATTGTTTTCATATATCTATGTATTAGATTATATTTCTTGTTTCGGGGCAGCACTGTTTTGGCATCGTAAATAAATAAATAAAATAAAAAGCAGGAAAGGACGGCTATCTTCTGAGTGCCGAAGCTATATCCTTAGCAGGAATTAATTTTTATACAAAACTTAATTTTTCCCTGCTTGCTCCTATGGGAGCCATGTGGTCCGATTTTGATAAAAATTATAGGGAACTATTTGAAGTATAATAAAACTCTCACTTAGTTTGGATATAATATTTGTATAAACAAAAAGTTTGATATAGTGGTCCGAATTTGGCCAAATTTGGTCAGATTGTATAAACTCTCTAGAAACTCTGTTTGGAAAAGTTTGGTAAGGATACATTAATAAACAAAAAAGTTGTTCATACAAAAACATAATTGTCGACCGATCATTCCTATGGCAGCTATATGTTATAGTGGTCCGATCCGGCCGGTTCCGACATATGTAGTGCCTGCAGCAAAAAGAAGGTAAACTGAGAGACTAGTTCGCATAGAAACAGACGGACATCGCTATATCGTCTCGGCTTTTCATGCTGATTCAGAATATATATACTTTGTTGGGTCGGAAACGTCTCCTTCAGTCCATTACACATTTCGAGACAAAGTTATAATACCCTCTGCTATGGTATAACAACACACAGGAGAGTGTGGAAATATTATTGCAAAGCTTATGAAAAAGAAGTGCAGTGCCGATTGTGTGAAAATCAACTAAAATATTGTAGATATAATATTGTCTTTTTCCAAAGGCTATTACCGCTGAAAAGAGGAACAGGTTAAACATCACGCGCCTGTCCAAACTACTGTTCCTCAACTCCCTATTAAATAAATAAAAATTTCGTGCTTCTGCAACTTCTTCAGAAAGCTCCCCTATTGGTACTGAACAATTTTGTATAATTTCAGGAGCGTGAATTAAGATTTTAGGAAGCGAGGGAGGAAGATTATACCATGGATATTTATCTATCAGCCGCTTAGCGGTCTCAAAAGCATTATCTCTGAATTTTGCTGGGATTATCTTGTAGCGTGAAGATAATGTTGAGCATCTGATAAGTAAAAATGCTTTAAAGTTGAGCTACTTTATGAAATACTACATGAACATTCGCAACATTCCGCACCTAAACGCAACACTTTTATAATATGAAAGTACTTAAGAATAACATGTTATAAACATATTAGAGGGACAATCAGGGGCAAACACTTTAAACTAAAACTAAACATTGAAAAGACAAAACAATACAGGTAAGAATGCTATAGTATACCCCATCAGGTCCAAAATTTCCGATCGCATCTTCGTACACTTACACATACACACACACACACACACACACACACACACACACACACACACACACACACACACACACACACACACACACATACATCGATATCATCATACCCATCGATGGTAGGAGGAGGAAGCACTATCCCTTTACAGGACGAGAGTAGTGCGTTCGGGAGGAGCAACAGAGTGGTTAGATCTCCAGTTGCAGGCCAGGCAGCGGCAAACACTCTTCCAATGAGTGGACAAATGCCAAGATCTCCAGTCGCTGGACTGACTACTGCCACCAAGGAGCAATGTGTAAGCGCTGCACAGCCTCTAAACCCGCAGAGTAGCTCGGCATTGTGCGACCTCGGAAAGGAGATATCGAGGCTCGTAGATATGTTGGAAGACGGAAAGCGACGCTCCATCCACCAACCCATATATGAGCTGGGGAAAGGGGAACTTCTACTGCAACTAAGTAAATCTGGAGAAGAAACCTCAGCGTTTCGTGACTTGGTTGGTGAAGCTCTAGGCGATGAGGCAGAAGTGCGGACGCTATCACATAGAGTCACAATCGAGTGCAAGGACCTGGATGAAGTCACGACTAAGGAGAATATTCGCGAAGCCTTGAAAGCGCAGATACAGCTGGAGGATATTCCGTTAGAGGATATCTACCTACGTAAGGCGTATGGTCAGACTCAAATTGCTTCGATTAAGATGACAACCGATAACGCTAGCAAGGCTCTTAAAGTAGGTACACTTAGAGTAGGATGGGTCAGCTCCAGACTTCGGGAGCGGATACCTATTACCAAGTGCTTCAGATGTCTCGAGTTTGGCCATTTGGCGAAACACTGTAGAAGCCAGGTTGACAGATCTAAGCTGTGCCGACGTTGCGGGCTGGAAGGCCACCTCGCAAGGGACTGCAGTAAGGATCCAGAGTGTATGTTCTGCAAATATAAAAACACGGATGCGAAGCATATTGCCGGCAGTGGTAGGTGCCCCCTGTTTAGGAGCGCACTTGCAAAGCGACAATGAAGTGCACCCAGCTTAATCTCAACCACTGCTAGGCCGCTCAGGCCCTGTTGATGCAGTCCGTGAGAGAAAACAGGACCGACATCGTCGTTATTTGTGAGCCGTACAAGCCAATCGGAGGTAGCGGATGGATTGCATGTACAAGTGGCAAGGCAGCCATATGGTCCCTCAAGACACTACCGCGAGAAACAAAAAGCAGTCACGACGGCTACGTAAGGGCCAAAATCAATGGGGTCACCTTCTATAGTTGTTATGCTCCCCCGAGCTGGGGACTATCACAATTTCAAAATATGCTGGAGGATATCACGGACGATGCACGCGGTAGGGCCCCCTAGTGATAGCGGGAGATTTCAACGCTTGGGTAGTGGAGTGGGGCAGCAAGGAAACAAATGCTAGAGGAACCTGCCTCCTCGAAGTATTTTCTCGGCTTGATGTAAGCCTGGCAAATGATGAAAAACAGCTCACGTACCGCAGGGCAGGAAAAGGGTCAATAATAGATCTCACCATGATCAGCAACTCGCTCTGCCGAAAAACGTCTTGGAAAGTCAGCGAACAGTTTACCTTTAGTGACCATCAGCAGCTAACAGGCAAAATAAAAACTGCGTGTGATGCCTCCATGCCCAGGAGAAAACAGAGCCGACGCGGAGCTCCGTGCTACTGGTGGAACGAGGAGATTAACCAGGTAAGGAAGGCTTGTTTGTTGGCAAAAAGGCGCTCACAAAGAGCACGCGGTCGCCCAGACTTCAACTCAAGGCTCGAAATCTTTAAGATAGCAAGGCGGGCCCTAAAGCATAGCATCAAAAGAAGCAAAGCCTCATGTTTCCAGCAACTCTGCGAAGATGCTGACGTCAACCCCTGTGGTACTGCGTACAAAGTGGTGACAAAGAAAATCCGGAGCCAATATATGCCGCAAGTTTCGTGCCCAATCGCGCTGGGCACAATAGTTGAAGCTTTATTCCCGCGCAACCCTCAGATGAATAGGGAAACTCACCCACCCAGTACCGAGATTGTCCCGCAATTGACGTCTGATGAGTTGACAACGTCCAGCAGACAAATAGGTGACAGAAAAGCCCCGGGACCAGACGGCATCCCAAATAAAGCCTTAAAAATGGCAATTCAGCTAAGGAAGGAGATGTTCTTGGATACCTATAATAGATGTTTACTGGAAGGAGTATTCCCAACAGCGTGGAAGCTCCAACGTCTTATCCTCATACCGAAAGGGGACAAGCCAACTGATGAGCCATCCGGGTATAGGCCAATCTGCCTGTTAGATACGGTCGGAAAGGTCTTAGAAAGAATCGTATACAACCGACTTCTATCAATAGTAGAGGAGAAAAAAGCACTTTCCGAATCCCAATACGGGTTTCGTTAGGCCCGCTCTACGGTGGATGCGATCAAGGTGGTCGTGGACATCGCAGCTAAGGCAATCGAAGGAACTCGCTGGAGATGGGGCACGAAGGAGTACTGTGCCATCATAACACTGGACATCCGCAACGCCTTTAACTCGGCAAGCTGGTCGAGTATCCAACGTGCCATTGATCGAATCGGGATACCAAGCTACATGAACAGGATAATATCAAACTATCTGTCGGACAGGACATTGGAATACGACACGGATGAGGGCCCTCGGCGCTACAGGGTTACGGCAGGTGTTCCACAGGGGTCGGTTCTTGGGCCACTCCTGTGGAACCTAATGTACGACGAAGTTCTCAGGCTCCAACTGCCACAGGGCTGTAGACTGATCGGGTTTGCAGACGACTTAGCGCTGGTAGTGGTGGCCAAAGAGGTAAAACAGGTGGAGGCGGCCGTTAGTGCCGCAATACAAGTCGTAAAGCTAGCTAAACGCTAGTCTTGAACTCGCAAGCCATAAAACGGAGGCCGTTCTGGTCACGAGCAGGAAAACGGTGGAGTTTATGAGCGTGCAGGTGGGTCATACTACAATCAGGTCAAAGGAGGCAATTAAATACCTGGGAGTGATACTCGACAACAGACTAAGTTTTCGACCCCACATAGAACACGTCAGCCAAAAAGCCTCGAGAATGCAGGCAGCACTCTCGCGGATGCTTCCCAATATGGGTGGACCCAAGGCCGGAAGACACTTACTGCTGGCGAGAGTGGTAGCCTCTGTGCTACTCTATGCAGCACCAATATGGGCGTCGGCACTGGACGCAAATAACCAGCTTCGTAGGAAGTTATCAGCACCCTACAGATTAAGCGCACTACGAGTCATATCTGGGTTCAGGACGGTCTCTGAGGATGCAGCCCTGGTTCTAGCTGGTATGATACCCGTAGACCTCCTAGCGAGGGAGATGAAGGAGATACACGCTTGGCGGGCGGTGAGAAACACCATCCCAACCACGGAAACGATTCGGAGGACGGAGCGAGAAGCATCAATGGCTACATGGCAGGCAAGATGGAGCATGGCGACTATGGGGAGATGGACGCACAGACTGATCCCTTGTCTTAGCGAATGGATTGAACGAAGCGATGGAGAGATCAACTACCACCTCACGCAGTTTCTCACAGGCCACGGTGGCTATAGAAAGTACCTGCACAGGTTTAAGCATGAGCCCACCCCCTGTGCCCAAATTGCCTAGGCGTCAACGAGGACCCGGAGCACGTCCTCTACCACTGCCCGAGGTATAGAACACCCTCAGACACAGTTCCTCCCCCAGAGGAGCTAGTCAGGTTTATTGCGGAGAGCGAACAAAACTGGAGAGATGTCAGCCAACGGATCATACATATCCAGAGCGACCTAAGAAGATGCGAACGTGAGCGGCGCGTACCGGATAGCAGCTAAAAACATGTGCAACCGTCCCTGTGTGGTTGGCGGGGCATAGAATACCACCACAGCATGTGAAAGCTTGTCGTACGAGGCAACTAAAAATAACAAAGCTATATTAGTAGGAGGTAATCGGAGTGCTTAAGTGAACAGTGTACAGCCAACTCACAGCATGCATCGGAAAAGATGTGATAGTGAGTGGCGAGTGAGCGTGCAAACCCAGGCAACCCACCCCCGCGAAGTAATACTTAGCGGAAATACCGAAGGGGACGTGGGAGTGTGTGTGGGGGGGGGTGTTTAGTACGTAGGCGCCAACTTTGTTGGTGAGTCGTGCATGCTGCAAGTACGGGCTTGCAGTATCTTTAGAAGATTCACACCTACCTGGCGGACCCAAAAAAAAAAACACACACATACACAAAAAGCACACACACACACACACACACAGAGCACACACACACACACACATACACAAAGAGCACACACACACACACAGGTCGGCAAAGTCCGCATAGGATGGGTTGTTTGCCGCGTCCGACCCAGAACCGACGAGATGTTTTAAGTGCATGGGACTTGGCCACACATCCAGAGCATGCAAAAGCGACCAAGTCATCTCGAAAGAGACTTGCTTCCACTGTGGGAAAACAGGCCACGTCATGAAGCACTGCCAAAACCAGCCGAAATGCCTTCGGTGCACAAGGCGGTCAGTAAACGCCAGTGATTGCGCGCACTCGGTGCTGAGCAGGACCTGCCCCGAGTATAAGAAGGCTGTCAAAACGCTCCAAAATGGTTAAGTTTCTACAATTAAATTTAAACCATTGTAGAGCGGCCCAGGACCTGCTCAACCAAACGGTTCTGGAGAATGGCGTGGACGTAGCTATAATAAGCGAACCGTTCGCGGCCAAACACGAGGGCGTCTGGCACGCAAGTGCTGATGGAGGTGCAGCCATATGGAGCTGCGGGAATCATCCATCCCCATTAACGGAATGAACCGCCAAGAGGGGATACACCAGAGCAGATTGCGGCGGAATATTCATATACAGCTGCTTCCGCTGGAAGATTATGAGAGGATCGTCGATGACATCGTACAAGACGCACGTGGGCGTTCGCCGGTAGTCATAGCTGGTGACTTCAATGCTTGGGCAACCGAGTGGGGGAGCATTAGGACAAATCGGCGCGGCGAAATTCTGCTTGATGCGTTTGCAGCTCTTAATGTGTGCCTTCTAAATGATGGTGTCGATAGCACATTCAGCAAGTCCGGAAAGGGATCGATAATCGATTTAACATTTGTCAGCCCGGAGCTCACTTGTATGGCCTCCTGGATGGTATCAACTGCATACACCCATAGTGACCATCGCGCCGTGATCACTAACGTTGCCACAGCAGGCCATAGCTATGTGCCGGGGAGTAGGCAGTTAAAATACAAAGAAGGCACTTTGAATGTGGCAGCCTTGGTGAGTGCGCATTTTACGCCGAGCATGGACAGTGATGCTAACTCCCGCGCAGACGCCATGGGCGAAGCTGTCCAGTCTGCGTGCAACTCGTCAATGGCGACAGCAACTCATGGCTGGCATAGACGCAAAGCAGTACCATGGTGGAACGAGGAAATCGCAAACGCGCGCAGGGAATGCCTAGCAGCAAGAAGACGTATGCAAAGGGCGAGAAGGAGCTCACCAATATTCGCTGAGAGACTCGCTATCTATGCTGCCAGCCGAGGCAGGTTTAAAAAGGCCGTAAGACAGAGTAAAGCCCGCTGTTTCCAGGAGCTCTGTGAGGCAGCAGACGCCGAACCATTTGGCGCTGCCTACAAAATCGTAATGGGCAAGATGTATCGCCAACCAGTACCTAGCTGCCCCCGGCTGCTAGAATCCATTGTCCATTCCCTTTTCCCTTGGCAGGAGCCGAGCAGCCATCATGATTCGGCCGCTGCTAAGGCCACGGGAATTGGAATTAACAGATGAGGCCGAAATCTTGGACATTGTGGCGAAAATTAAACCAAAAATAGCGCCGGGCCCGGATGGCATCCCAAACACAGCACTGAAATTACTCATCCAAGCGCACCCTGCTGACTTTGTTCAACTTTTCAATACCTGCCTATTGGAACGAGCCATCCCGAAGAGATGGAAACTGCAGCGGTTGGTGCTGTTGCCAAAGCCAGGCAAGGATGGCGCAGACCCTTCTGCCTATAGACCCTTGTGCATGCTCATGCCACGGGTAAGATTATGGAGCGACTGATTTGCAACCGCATCGAGAAAGCTCTCACTGCCCGACAAGGCTTGTCGGAAAGCCAATATGGCTTTCGGAAGAGAAGAAGCACAGTTGACGCCATAGAAGCGGTCACTAAGCTGGCATCCAGAGCGATAGCAGGAACCAGATGGGCCGGTGGTACCAAACGATACTGTCTGGTAACCACACTGGATGTGAAGAACGCCTTCAACTCGGCAAATTGGTCGAGAGTTTTAGACGCGCTGACCAGACTGCAAGTACCGTTGTATCTGATAGAGCTGGTAGAGAGCTATTTTAGCGATCGTACCCTACTCTACGAATCTAATGAAGGAGAGCGACACCACACAGTGACGGGAGGAGTACCTCAAGGTTCCGTACTTGGACCCATGAGGGAGTGGAGATAGTAGGTTTTGCGGATGATATTGCTATTATCGCGGTGGCTAAACACATCGGGCAAGTGACGGCGGTAAGCAGCGCGGCTATCGACATGGTCATTGATTGGCTGCGCCTAAACGGCTTATCACTGGCCGAACATAAAACGGAAGCTGTACTGATCAGCAGCAGGAAGACTGTGGAGAAGGCAGTACTACGGGTTGGCTCAACCATAATCGAGTCCAAGCAGAGCATCAAATATCTTGGCGTTGTAGTTGACAATAGACTCTGCTACAAGCAACACCTGGAATTCGCATGCAGGAAAGCAGCGCAAGCAGTGTCTGCAATCAGCCGGATGATGGCAAACACGCGAGGCCCAAAGCAAAAGAGCAGGCGTCTCATTGCTGGGGTGGTTACGTCCACCCTGCTGTACGGCTCAGCAATCTGGGCATCGGCAACTGCAACCGCAGCATACACAAGGGGGTGTATGGCGGTATACCGGAGATGTGCATTACGCGTGGCCAGCTGTTTCCGCACAGTATCAGGAGACGCAGCACTCGTGGTGGCTGGAATGATCCCGTTTGACCTACTAGCGGCGGAAAGGAGAAGTGGGCGATCAGGGGACCAAGGCAACGGGACGCAACCCTGATGCGGTGGCAGGAGATATGGGACCTGGCCAGAAATGGCAGATGGACACACCAACTCATCCCCAACGTAGCAGTCTGGCTCCAGAGGAAGCACGGCCAGATAGATTTCTATCTGACACAACTGTTAACAGGGCACGGCTGTTTCAAAAAATACCTCCACAGGTTTAAGCATGAAGCCGACCCTTTCTGCGACCACTGCGGAACGGGCGTCGAGGAAGACGCGGACCATGTAACTTCACATGCCCAAGCTTTGTCACACAGCGAATGCGGCTTCAGAATGAACTACAGCTCAGAAGAATGCCCACGGTGCAAAGCATAATTGATATTATGCTCTCGAGTGAAGTAGGCTGGTCCGCGGTGGCAAACATGGCGGCCGATATAATGAAGGAGCTACGTCGGCGGGAAACGGCCCGACGCAATAGCAGAGCAGACTGATTTATCAGCAAATGATCGTCCCGCGAAGTAGAGCCTGGCGGTGTGTTCCGCGGGTAGCGGCCTCATATTCTTTACTTGTTACTCTTTTATTCCTCTTATCCTAAGTTACTCTACACTTCATAATCTACTGTTCTATCAAAATAATAAAAATAAAAAAACACAAAGAGCACACACACACACACACTACACAAAGAGCACACACACAAGCGACAGCGCAAGCGAGGCATTTTAAGTTGTGGCTGTGCTTCTTCTTTCCCCCGCGTTGAAGCACTGAATCTTCTTTCGTGAATAAATTCCGTGTTTATTATCCGATCGACTTGAAATTTTGACAGTAAATTAAGAGTGACCAGTATACACGCCAAATCCCAATGATATATCTTTAAAATTGTTGGTATAAAACGTTTTTATCGAATTGCGGGGGAACGGGGGAGATATCTGAAGTTGGAAACAAACATGATCTGCGTATGGTATACAGAAACCTACATGTACAATTTTGTGTCTCTAGCACTTATAGTTGCTGAGATTGACGCGTACAGACGGACAGAAGGTTGGACAGACGAACGATTTACACAAACTACCTATATGTTTTGTATAATAAAAGTTAATACCTTTCTGTAGAATAATAATTATTTAATATAATTTTAATTACTCTTATGTGAAACTTTTCTGTCGTAAAATAATTTACCGCAGCGCGCTGCCAACTCCTACAAAGCAAATGAACACGTTGCCTCACTTTCGATGCTATTTTTAGACAGTACCGTTAGAATTAAAACAAAACAAGTTTGACATTGTGAAGCTTGCACATTTTGCTGTTTATAAAGACAGATATAATTTGAAAATTTCGAATTTATTTTTTTGATTTTTGGCCTACTACCGAAGCCACTGTGACTTCCGGACACTCCCGTATTAACCTATCCCTAAATTCATCGATGCTATTTTTAGACAGTACCGCTTAGAATTAAAACGGAAAACAAGTATTGACATTGTGAAGCTTGAACACATTTTGCTCCGACTCTATAAAGTATATATATTTTGATCAGTATCAAGAGATTTCGATTTGGTCTTGATCGTCTTTGTCCGTCTGTCCGTCAGTCCGCTGTCCGTCTGTCCGACACGTCTGTATGAACGCAAGGATCCCACAACTATAAGAGCTAGAATAAAATTTAAGCAGTTCGTGTAGCAGCGGTCAAGTTATTTTAATTTGAATATCTCCGTTCCCCCTATTCGGTAACTATTACAGACTTTTAAGAATGCATTAAGTTTTGGTCTTGCACTCTTAATCACTCAATCAAGTCATCGATAATAAACAAAGATTCACGAAAGAATGCTATAGGGGAAGAAGAAGCCGTCACAACTTAAAACTGCCGCTGTACTCGTGCGTGTGCGTATATGTGTACGTATGTGTCGTTACGAAGATGCGATCGGACATTTGTACATGGAGGCTTCGTAGTCTGCTATACTTCTACTTGTTTTTTGTATATTACAGTGATCATTATTTTGGTTTGCACCAAATCTCAATAACATCGATAAAAAACATGTAATGCTATGCTACCGACTACAAAACTCTGTCGCAGGTCATATATTTCCGATCGCGTCTTCGTACAAGCGAGACATTTTAAATAGGCTGTGCTGCTTCTTCCCTGTTTGTTGAATAACTTCCGTGATATCCGATTATTTGGATAGTAGATTATGAGTGACCAAAGTATTGTACATTCCAAATCCCAAGTATATATCTTGAAAATTATTACTGTAAAACGGTTTTTGTCGAATAGCGGGGGAATGGGGGAAATATCTCAAATCTAAAATAAACTTGACCTGCTCCCGCTATACACGAACCTACATTCCAAATTTGGTGTCTCTAGCTCTTATAGTTGCTGAGATCCTTGCGTGCATACATACGGACGGACAGAAAAAAATGCTCTAAAAATTATTTACATTTACATTTTGTCTGTTTTGTCGAAATTCGGCAAGTTTATTAATTAAATTATTGTTATGCTACGAAATAGAAATAATAACAACTAATTTCTTATTAAATTAATTTTTATTAATATTTTAAAATTTTTCCTCGCTGCTAACGCCAAAGAGTAGAACCAAAGACAATTTAGGTAACAAGATATCCAACGCAGAACAAAATAAGTAAGAATGCTATAGTCGAGTATACCCGACTACGAAACTCCCTGTACCCAGGTCTAAAACATCCAATCACATCTACGTCCACTTACACATACACACACACACACATACACACAGACACACATACACACAGACACACATACACAAAGAGCACACACACACACACATACTCAAAGACGCACACACACAGGCGGCAAAAGCGACAGCGCAAGCGAGGCAATTTAATTGGTGGCTGTGCTTCTTCTTCCCCCTCTCGCTGCATCACTGAATCTTCTTTCGTGAATAACTTCCGTGTTTATTATCCGATCGACTTGCAATTTGGACAGTAGATTAAGGGAGACTAAAGTAATTTACATGCGAAATATAAAAGCTATATCTTGAAAATTGTTACTGTAAAACGGTTTATATCGATTTGCGGGGGAACGGGAGACTAAAGTATTATACATGCCAAATATAAAAGCTATATCTTGAATATTGTTACTGTAAAACGGTTTATATCGATTTGCGGGGGAACGGGGGGAGATATCTGAAATATGAAACAAACTTGATCTGCGTATGGTATACAGGAACCTATATTCCAAATTTGGTGTCTCTAGCTCTTGTAGTTGCTGAGATCGACGCGCTCATACGGACAGACGGACAGACAGACGGACATGGCCAAATCGAAATCTCTTTTGATACTGATCAACACAATATATACTTTATAGGGTCGGAGATGTCTCCTGCCTGTTACATACATTTGCACAGATGTAATACCCCCTTTTTACCCATTTTATGGGTACAGGGAGTAAAAATGGCACAAGGGGGAACGCTTGTTTTTCGTGAAACCGCTCTCTGGGCTCGAAATGATCGCGCGATCAGCCGCACTACGAGAGCGTAAAATGCTAAAAATAGAATGCGCTCTCAGCCTCACCACGTATTGATAAAAATCTGCCCAAAATTCAAAACCCAAATGCAATGCGAGATTAGCGCGCGTATCTATATCTACGCACTCGATATCTTTCATAGTTGCTTTGTCTCACTCTACGATTCGGTGGCATCTTGAAAGCTGCCAGCGAGTCTCACAATTCAATTTCAGTTTGACTCCAAGTTTTATGTTATTTTGGTGTCGGCACTGAAATATTTGTACCCTGGATTTATTAAATTGATTCAAATACTATTGTCATGCCGTCCTATTGAATGTATGATTTTTATACCCTAGCAGGGTATTATATTTTTGTATCGAAATGTGTAATGGACCGAAGGAGACACTTGCGACCCAACAAAGTATATATATTCTGAATCAGCATGAATAGCCGAGTCGAGATACCCATGTCCGTCTTTTTTTGTGCGAACTAGTCTCTCAGTTTTAAAGCTAATGAAAGTAATGAAACTTGGCACACACCCTTCTTTTTGCTGTAGGCAGTACATATGTCAGAACCGGCCGGATCGGACCACTATAACATACAGCTGCCATAGGAATGATCGATCGACAAATATGTTTTTGTATGAAAAACTTTTTTGTATAAACAACTTTTTTGTTTATTAATGTATCCTTAGCAAACTTTCCCAAGCCGAGTCTCTAGAGAGTTTATACAATCTGGCTAAATTTGGGTAAAATCAGACCACTATATGAAACTTTTTGTTTATACAAATATTTCATCCAAACTAAGTGAGAGTTTTATAATACTTCAAATAGTTTCCTATAATTTAATCAAAATCGAAACCCAGGAGACAAAAATTAAGTTTTGTATAAAAAACATTGCTGCTAGGGTATATGGCTGTCTTGTTATATTTATAAAAGGGTCAGCCCAAAGTGCAGAATGTGTGGGTTCAAAAAATATATATAGTCTACCTTGGCACTATAGGAACATTTTATACTTTTCTTTCATGACATTATTTTGTACTGACCATCAATGATTTGAATTTTGAATTCGAACGTTAACAAAGAAACAAGAACCAAAATATCCAGTTATCTTTAAAAAAACAAGTAAGAATGCTATAGTCGAGTATACCCGACTACGAAACTCCCTGTACCCAGGTCTAAAACATCCAATCACATCTAAGTCCACTTACCCATACACACACACATACACAAAGACGCACGCACACAGGCGGCAAAAGTGGCTGTGCTTCTTCTTCCCCCTCTCGCTGCATTACTGAATCTTCTATCGTGAATAACTTCCGTGTTTATTATCCGATCGACTTGAAATTTGGACAGTAGATTAAGAGAGACTAAAGTATTGTACATGCCAAATCTTAAAGCTATATCTTGAAAATTGTTACTGTAAAACGGTTTTAATCGATTTGCGGGGGAACGGGGGAGATATTTGAAATTGGAAACAAACTTGATCTGCGTATGGTATACAGGAACCTACATTCCAAATTTGGTGTCTCTAGCTTTTATAGTTGCTGAGATCGACGCGTTCATCCGGACAGACGGACAGACGGACGGACGGACAGACGGACAGACGGACAGACAGACGGACATGGCCAAATCAAAATCTCTTTTGATACTGATCAAGAATATATATACTTTATAGGGTCGGAGATGTCTCCTTCTGCCTGTTACATACTTTTGCACAAATCCAATACCCCCTTTTTACCCATTTTATGGGTACAGGGAGTAATAATTAATGACACATAATATGTCAATTTATCCTATCACACACACACAGCGAGGCATTTTAAATGGCGTTCCCCCCGCTCTGCAGCACTGAATCTTCTTTCGTAAATAGATTAGGAGCCAAGAATAATACATGCCAAATCGCAGGGCTATATCTTGTGGCTGTAAAACGATTTTATCAAATTGCGGGGGTGCGGAGGGAGATATCTGCGATCGGAGAAAAACTTTATCTGCGTATGGTATACAGGAACCTACATGTAAAATTTGGTGTCTCTAGCTCTCATAGTTGCTGAGATCGACGCGTTCATCCGGACAGACAGATGGACATGGCCAAATTGGATTTTTTCTTTGATACTGATCAAGAATATATATATTTTATAGGGTCAGAGATGTCTCATTCTGCCTGGTACATACATTTGCACAGATCTAATACCCCCTTTTTACCCATTTTATGGGTACAGGGAGTAAATAGTTAGAAACCGAACAATGTAGAGCGAAAAGCCATAGGCAAATATTTCGTCGTTCGTTGATTTTATGTGCGTTATAGCCATTTTAGACTGACCGACAGTGGCAACAGCAGCAGAATTTGGCAACTGCTGGCAGCTGTCCCATAAGAAATACATGGGGTGTGTATGTGTGTCGATCGGCCTAGCTGCCAGTAGCAGGCGCCGCTGCAAAATTATGGACATTGGAAAGGAATGATTGGGATTAAAAGTGTGCAATGTGAAGTGAATGTATGAGAGAAACAGTTCAGTGTATTCAATTGGACTGAGCAAAGTTTTAAAATTAGAGTTTAGTACTCCGGCTGGTCATAGTAGTCAGTTGCTGAATAGCTCTGATAATCGGGCCAATTCTGCATTTCTCAAAGTTATTAGATTGGAAATCGTATGCTCTTCTTGATTTTGATTTTGATCAGATCTTATCGTTTCCATAAGTTTTGCTTTTAAGTCGTTGCAATTACAGTAAATGGGGAAAATACATTTAAATAGCTTTTCAATTTTTTTTTTCAATTTTCAAAATATTGAAATGTGAAATGTAAACATTAAAATGTTTACTGTAATGTCAAATGTAAAATGTCAAACCCACATTTGCCAATTTGTCATTCGCCCGAAATAAATCAACTGTTTTGTTTGATTTGATGCAAATTTAACACAAAAAGTGGAAAATATGGCAAATACTGACAGAGCAGTGGGAAAAGTAATGTTGCTTACGACAGATGGTTGCGATGAATTTGAACGATTTGGAACAACTGGAATGATCCAGACTTGACCAATGCAGCACATGCGCAGTATTATTCGAAAGTTTTCCAGTCGCCTGCTTTGTAAAGTAAATTTATTCATACATTTTTCGTATGTGGCCTAACAGAAATTTAAAATAATTAGTGTTGATTTATTTAGAAATCAATCTAATAATGACAGTGGAAAGGATTGCAGCACTTGAATCGATAACAACTTCCCCTTAACTATATCATTATTGCATCCAGCTTATTCGTAATATTATATGCAATTATTTCATTAATATTTTTGTATTTTACTTTTATTCAAAAGAATCTTTTTCGCATAAAACTATCGCGACTATATACGAAAACGAGCCGCAAAATAATCATCTTTCGCTCAGTTTGTGGCAGCAAAAGTTTCATTTACAACACTCACAAAAGATATCGATGGCGAGCCTTAGGCAAAGGTACTGCTTCGGTTATTTTTCCCATACGGAATACACAGGCCGATGCAAGATGGACTTATACAAGGTGACGTATTCCGCTGAGAGCGCTGTCTTAAATGCTCTCAGCTAGAGAGCGCGTGAGAGGATTGGAAAGAGATAGCGACATTTTTAAGGTTTCTGTACTGTTCGTTTGCTGTCTAAAAACGTTAAAACAAAAACAACAAATTCATTAAATCATCCGCAACAGAACCACTCGCCACAAAGTTCGCTGTCGTACTGAAAAATAACACAGCGAAAAGAGAGCAGCCAAGCGGAATACGTCACCTTGTATAAGTCCATCTTGGGTCGATGGTTGCCATGCAGCCACTACTTCGATAAGTGTTTCTGAAGTGCGTTAATACTCGGTATCGACGCTGATGTGTTTAGAGGCAGTTCAAAATTAAATTTTAAGAAAATAAATGGACCGCAGAAGCCGAACAATGCCCAGGGGATGAAAAGAACATACATTTTACTTGGTTGCAAACAAATTAAAGCATTTAAAATGTAAATGGAAATAATCGCATGCTTATAAGAAGTTGCACGTAGGACTGCAACAATTCCCAGAGCACCAAATAACCAGGGCTTAATGACTCAGGACGCTATGGCACGTATTCGGTGATACATAAAACTAAGATCAATATAAGTTTGTACATGTAAATAGTATTAAAAAAAACAAATAAAATCAACAAGTTGCTGCATGGATCTCTTAGTATGTACAAATGTATGTATGTATTTGTTTCAGGCGCTTTTTGTATAGCCACTGGCCATCACATGTTCTTTCTTGGCATTGGCAATAACCCTCATGACGCAATTCTCGTATTTTTGGTTGCTTATTGTTGGTTTAGCAAGTAAAATACGTTATAAATATAATTTGATTTATCCTATGGGTAATAAAGAAAAAATAATAAAATATAATTTCTTAAGCGCAACAGCCGCTCCGCTCGGCGGTGTAAAAAGGACTAACAAACATTTACAGATACTTAAACATAATATTTAAATTAAATTATAGACTAAATTAAAAATTAGACTGAATGTCCAATCTTGCCTTCTTGACCATTAACAACCAGACCAGGGCATATTGAAAGAACTTTTGGGTTGTCCTCTCAAAATCGGCATCTTCCAACGCAAATTTTTATTTAATCACAGCTGTGAAATATATTTATTGCTGCCCTTGAAATAGAAAAACGTCACGGTACAAGTAAAATACTAAGCAATTGCTCTACTTTTTCTTTATTTTATTTGTACAAGTACAATGAAAAATTAATTATAAATAAGTTTTACGAACTTACGTTTATTTGAACACACATTTTAAATACTTTCACGTCTGCACTTGATGCCTGCAAATTACTGAAAGCAAAAGTACAAAACGATACACTACACTCTGTACACTTGTTTCTAAGCTAGTTATCGAGCATTTAGCGATTGTTCAAGCGATTCACGGTGTTTTGTCCTCCAAATTTTTTTTAAGCTCACTTGCAAGAACGTATTTACTTTCATTTATTTTACGAAATTGTTTTGAGTGAATTTATGCAGACTGTTAGTCGTCAATATTGACTATGTTTGAATGAAAATAAAAGCGTCGTGCATTAATGGCCGCAAAGATATCTAATCATCAATTGTTGGAGTCAATTTTTTAACATGCATCACCCTGTGCGTGATATAAAGAAATGTAAGTATTTATATGAATGTATGTATATGCGTGTGTATGCAACCTTGACAATTCGTGCAGTAGTTTTGTAAGCGGGATTTAGTGCAGAAGGTGAAGTGAAAAATAAATAATAATACTGTGTTTATATGAACATATGTTTATTCAACTCAGTATATATAAATATATATATATATATATATATTTATATATATATATACACTTACGTACCCATATATGAAACTCCATCGTATATAACAAACTACCGTAATTTAGTAAAGTCCCGTAGCTGACGCCATTTTGTATTTACTTCGAACCAGTTAAAATTATTGTAAATGGAACTTGGCAAAAAAAGGTAATATACATAGTAAAGTAAGACCAGGTGGTTCTGTCGTGTATGTGAAAGTGTTATTTTGCCACTTAAGTTTAGTCAGAATTCATTTAAAAAAAAAACTAGTATGTACACATGTTATGCATTGATATTTTGTTCATATACATACTACATTACTACAGTACACAAGTATGTATGTATGTATGTATCATATTATTTATGTGTCTACATACATATGTACATATGTATGTATGTATGCATACATTTATTCAAATATATTTGCAAATATACAAGAAACGAACGGAAAATGTACTTGATTGTGTGCACGTATATACATATGTATATGTATGCACATATGTATGTACATACATACGAGTATGTATTTATGTTTATAAGTGAATTGACGTAAATACATACATATGTATTTACCCATATTTTGTTTCTGCATTAGAGATTCGAATCCTACCCGAAAAGTATTTGTGGTGGGCAAAATTGGGGCAAACAAAAATTCTACCTCACGATAGCAAAATAAAAATCCATTGTGTTTTTATTGCTAATAAATACCACTAGAACAAGAGTTTTTATTATTTTTACATACATACATATATATATATACATATGTGTATTATTTTTAGATTGCATGGTAATTTTTTTTTAAATTATGTGTATGTACACAAATTTTATTACACCAATCTACGCAAATGATTAAAAAAAAAAAACCAGATCCTTCAAATAAACAAGAATGCACTAGTGAACTATGCACGACTAAGTGACATCCTGTGCCCATAAACATACATACATATGTATATATGTACATACATTTAAGGTGTCCGAAATAACTAAATATGACAACATATTAAAAAATGAAAGTTGTGGGAGACTAGGACACCCGGACAAAGCGGCGTTTTCTATTACATTGTTGGGATGACTGCAAGAAGTGTATTAAAATTCATAGAATGTATATAGTAACAAGGCACCTTCATACAATTGGTAAAAGCGCCAATTTGTGGATAGCTCGATAGATAGATAAACCTCCTGGCTGAGGGAACCGAGCGGGCGGGAGTTAGAACGGCATCCACAGCCACTAGCACCGTCTGCAGCATTTTCACTTTGAGGAGTGCGCTTCCTACTATCCGTTGGAATTAGTGCTATCCCCAAAGTGCTGAGCTCGTGGCGGTATGAACGCAAATTCGAATATGCTTGATACGAATTGCGTCCGCCTCCTCCTTGATTCTCTCGCATACCTGTGAATTGATGACTCGGGCCGACGAAGATTGTTGTAATGAACGGTCTAGGGACGCATCCACGACCAAATAACTTTTGAAAGCCATTAAAAAAGTGTTATTGAACATATCAGTAATAAGCTCTAAATGAACTTCATTGGGCGAAAACAGATTTACAGTTTGTAGAATGGCTTTCCGCGAATTCTATGTATTGTGCTAATTGAACAACAGAAATCTACGCATTAAAAGCAACAGACACAGGATCTCACTGTGCGACGACAGACCTCTTGAGTGTTGACTAACCATAATTGCTTTGAAGAATGTTTTTTTTTGGCAATTAGTTATAGCCGATTTCTACTACCATTCGTTTATCATCGAATCCACTTGTTATTGCATCCATTGATTAGGTGTTCCCACAGCAACTGAATCTACGTTTGCACCCAAAAACAGCTGTTGTTTTTCGTTTGTTGACTTTGTAAAAATCATAGTTCAGAAATATAAAAACTAATTTGTCAAATATTGCTGCTTTGCTGACTACAATACCTGATGAGGGAGCGCAGGAACTACAGGTTTACGACATCGCATTGGACCCTGGGCCAAATGGATTTCGATTTATTGCCACCAAACTGTCCGACAGTGGACAAAGTATGCGTGGAGCGGTTTTAAAAACTTGGAAAATGACGACTGTAGAGTCTTAACTCGACCTATTATTACCTTATTCAATATTTCCAAGTGAGAAGTCGCCAAGACTACTCACTCTTAATCTATTGTCCAAATTTCAGTCCATCGGATAATAAACACGAAAGTAATTCAACAAACAAGGTTCAGTACTATGTGTGTGTGTATGTCTAAGTGTTCGAAATATGTTGCGAAGTTGTAGACCTGGGTACAGGGAGTTTTGTAGTCGGGTATACTCGACTAGAAGGGAAAAATAGTATATTGGGTTTGCGAAATGTCCGTCTGTCCGTATGAACGCAATTTTTTTGTCTTTATCTTTGAGCTAGAGCAACCAAACTTGGTACACATGTTGGTGTATATCCTCAATTTATGAAGTGTCGAGATCAACCCCCTTCGGACCGTGGGCGTGCATTTTTCAAAACCGGTAGCACACGTGTCGAATTATTTAATGTTAGGTGCTTTGAAAATTAGTTTCAAAATAATTGGATGATAAACAGAAAAGTTTGAAAATGAGTTTGAAGTCAATCGGACGATAACCAAAAAAGTTGCACACAACATTTTTCCGCGAATTTTCCGAACTTGGGGCTGAAATTTCCAAAATCGCTAATACATGTGTCGAATTAATTAATGTGTAGAGCTTTGAAAATGAGTTTGAAGCCAATCGGACGATAATCAAAAAAGTTTCATACAACAGTTTTCCACGAATTTTCCGACTTTGCAGGTAGATTTTCCAAAATCTTTGACCACCGCGCCTATTTAGTTTTTCTATAGAACAATGAAAATGAGTTTGAAGCCAATCGCATGGAAATTAAAAATGTCGATTGCCAGAGTTTTCCGCCAATTTTCCGGCCATGGGGCTGAAATTTCCAAAATCGCTGATACACGTGTCAAATTATTTAATGTGTAGATCTTTGAAAATGAATATCAAGCCGATTGGATGGTAAACAAAAAAGTTTCATACAACAGTTTTCCGCGATTTTCCACGCTTGTGGGTGGAATTTTCCAAAATCCCGTCTTAGCGTGCACTTTCATCATAGATGGAACCTACTGTGAAAATTTCAGCATCATAGCTCTGTCGGTTTGGGCTGTGCGATGATTGCCAATCAGTCAGTCAGTCAGTACGAACTCTTTTATTTATATAGATAACATGAAACAACAAATAACATGAAGCATCTTCAACGCGCAGTATTTGCTTGAAACGATTGTCGTCAAATGAGCATAGGATATTGCGCCAATCAATTGATTTCGGCACGTCATCGCTAATGACCCGACGGCAAGAAAAAATTCTTACGGCAATATCCTCAAAATCATCCAAAATGTCAATCTCAAAATCGATTTCGTTTTCGCGAGATACATCTACAAATTTGAATAGAACGATATTATGCAACCAATTCACACAACGAAGTCTCTTAATTTCATTAAGAGCTTCCTCCGTTTTGATATCGAAAAGCTGAGCTTTTAAACTTTTAAAAGGCATCTGAAAGCATGGTGCCAGGGCTCTACTGTCTACCATAGCTGGCAGTCCGACAGCAGATTTGTGCACTTCCAAATGTTCACTTTGATCTCAGCCACCCGGGTTGACACAAATGTCGCCAGCGTTGACGGATGTGACCATATCCAATGAAGTGTCACTTAAGAATCAGACCAAACAGTCTGTTCAATTGGTGATCTTATCAGACCTTTTACTCGGTGTCAGAGATTCGCAAGAAGGTGAGTAAAGTCTTTGGGGGGCGCTCCTTTCGATTTTGAGCTCGAAATGAGACTTGAAAAGTCCATTCTTGCAGTGTGGCTGATCGTCTGTAAGTCCTCAACACATGCAGCATCAGTCATCATATCATCAACATAAAAGTCGTGCCTAATAACGTCCGCAGCTTTTGGGTGTGAGGATTCTATCGACTCATTTAGCTTAGTAATAGCCTGTTTCCACTACAGCCAGAAAATGTCACATTTAAAAAATGTGGATGATGGTGTTTCCACGGTCATATGTGCAATTTGTCATTTGCCCTAAATAAATCAGCTGTTCGGCTTGTTTTGATGAAAATTTTCACAAAAAGTGAAAAATATGGCAAATAATGGCAGAACTGTAAAAAGTTAAGGTTGCATATCAATAGGCATTTAGTTGCGATGTGTTCGTACGGTTTTGAACAATTGGAAGATGTCTGGGATGCGGAGATGGGAGAAATTTGCAACGAAATTGCGAGTGCGCACCTGAGAAGTGCACAAACTTCAATGCTCCTAAAAGGCGGTGTACCTTGTCAAAATGTTGCCAGTTCGAGAGTGCACCTCCGGATAAACCTTCCCTTTTAACCTCATCCTTACTAAATACAGGAACATTAAGATATAAGCATTTTACTATTTATTTTAAAAATTAATTTTGGCGCACAACTCGTCATTGTTTAGCTTTGCACCAGTTAATCGATAAACATCGTGAGTTCGATAAGAAAATACTAAAAAATGCCGGGGCGAATGGCATCATATTAAAAATATGACGAATTTGTCATTTTTTTCTTATGGGATTTTCTACAGGAATGTGTGACATTTTTCCAAAATCAAAAATATGACGAAAAATGTGGAAATATGATGTCGTGGAAACAGGCTATAAAGCACCGTATTGCAAAAAAAAAAAAGTGGGCAACTGCAGTGCCATACGTTACGGTGTTTAATTTGAACAAACTCAAATAGTCGGATGGGTTTTTTTTATCCATACTATAAGCTGAAAATATCGTATCTGTCTCGTGCACCATTACTTAGCAATACATCATCTTGATGTTAGCTATCTGTGTATTTTTTTTGCTGTTAAAAACGAAACAGAGTCGATAAAAGTACTTCTTGAACGATTAGTCCAACTATAAGAATGTCATCCAACGCAACCTGGGAATATGTACGGGGCAAACAATTAAAACGGCACGTATGTATGTTCGTAGATGTAGTTAGTGATCCTAAGACGGTCCGACGAAGAGCAGTTCAAAGAACATCTGTTCCGAAAAGCATGTCTACCTTCTGCGTCATTTCATTTCATTCATATTGTGATCTGGTTGATATTCAGAAACTGATTTTAATACCCATAAGTCAAGTGAGAATTCACTACAATTGACTTTTTTCTTTTCTTAACTGCAATCTTAAGCAAGCTGATTATCGCTTGTGCGGCAAAATCGGAACAAATGGAAATAAAGTAGTCTTCGGAATTGCAGCAATAGCAGGGTGTCTTCCGGTAATTTTAATTTTTAACCGCTAGACACTAAATCTGAAATGTAGGTTCCTAAATATCAGAACGTTGCAGTCGGACGTACCCGACAGCAGAATACTATGTTTCAATTCCGGTATAATTTGGTTATTTGTACGGTGAGAAAATTGCGTGAAAAAACAAATCTTTATTTCAAATTTAATGATTACCTGCACAGATCTGGGAGATATAGATTTCGTTTTTAAACTGAGATGATACACCCACGTGTGTACCAAGTTTGGTTGCTCTAGTTTGAAGTTTTTGGAAACAGTATAGAAAGTTTAAGTAAGTTGAAGATAATAAACGCGAAAGTTATTCAACAAACAAGATTCAGTGCTGTAGGGCGGGGGGCAGAAGCAGCGCAGCTACCACTTAAAATGTCTCGCTTGTCTGTGTGCGTCTTTGTGTATGTGCATACATGTGTAAGTGTGCGTAGATGTGATTGGAAATTTTAGACCTGGCTGCAGGGAGTTTCGTAGTCGGGTATACTCGACTAGAGCAGTCTTGTTCTTAGGTTTGTAATTACCTTTAATGTATTTATCCAAAACTTAATTTTCTTATAATTTATAGACTTCTTAACATTTGTTTATACTTTATTAACAAAACGAATGTTGAGTTACCCCACATTTGCCATCAATTACTACGGGCAAATTCAAGAGTCAATTTCGACAAAATATCCCATATTTTAATTATGATATCATTGTGCTTTCGATCCTTATCAATAGTCTTATGCTGTTTTGTAAAGGATCAAACATTTTCAATGATATCAAGCCATGGAAGAATAGCTCGATTTAAGTTGAGAGTCTATTTCTTGACGCAAAGGCATAACCATTTAGAACTCAAATATAATATTGTAATTTAAAGTATCCTTTATCGGTTCAAATCTCGAAAATCCATAGTATGATAGACATCCCCAAAACATCACCGATCTATCTTCAAATCTGTTAAGTGGCTGCACTGCATTATTCTTTTGGTGTTGTAGATGTATGAATTGCTTACCAAACGAACCCTGGAATTGAAATGCAGTCTCATCTGTTCGTAACACATTGTACCAAAACTCTTAATATACTCCAAAGCTTGGTTCGCTTGGGTAATATCGATTATCGGTTTGATATTAACTTTTTAACCCGCGCCAATAATTTTTTCTCAAGCGCTGCTGGAATTTTAACAGGACTTAATTGTAGGATTTTCTAATACTGTTCCTAATAATCTTCTACATTCCCATTGGTTCATGGCAGGTTTAATACACGTCTTACGTGAAATTTTGTAGGGCTTTACTAAGTCAGACGCCAAAGTACCACTCTTCAATTTGGTGATAATCTCAAAGCTAGTATCAACAACAAATGCTCAACATCGGGCCTACTATTGCATAGGCCGTTAGCGATAGTGTGATTTTTCGGATTATTTGCATGAATTTAGCGATGTCAACAGATTGGTTATCATTTGAGCAAAATGAGCTGAGATTTCCACAACCATTTGCTGAATCATGTTCTTAACTTTCTACTCCCATAAAATGGGTAAAAGGGGGTATAAAATCTCTGTAAATGTATGTAACAAACAGAAGGAGTCACACCGTGCCTTAAAGTATATAAATATTGTTCAGTATTAATAATGATCTCCCTGGCCCGTGCGTTGCAAGGATCTCAGCAACTATAAGAGCTACAGACACCAAATTTGGGATGTATGTTCCTGTATACTAGAAGATAATATATTTTTGCCCCCAACCGTGCACCTAGAGATTTAGCATGAATGATAATTTGGTTCCTCTTGATCAAATCAAATTGATTTGATAATAATCACGGATGTTATTCAAGAAACTAGTTTCAGTACTGTAGAGCGGGGACCAACGCAGTCACCTCCGGAAATGAACTGCCGCTTGTGTGTGTATATGTGTATGTGTATTAACTATTGCCCATCACTAAATGTGAAGTGTGGGATATCGCGCTCAGTTCTAAGCGATTGTTAAATAAAGATTGAAATGTCTTGATATTAGTTCTAAACGATCGTTAAATAACAGTGTCTTGGTTTAAATCGGCTTGTACAATACGAAAACGTCGACTACATGCGGTTATAAATTAATAAGTTTATTTTAATACTTATACAAATTTTCATTTTGATTTTTATAATCGTTACAGGTATAAGGGTGGTCGGACACCTTCAGTTAGGTCAAGTGATAGGCGACGTCCTCAAAGTATTTCAACATCATCTACACTATCGCCGCGAGTTGTGTTATCTCGCTTGGAGCCCAGAGATTTTGAACGTCTTCGATTATCTTATAAAGTTGCTATTGATCAGAGGAGATCTCGAAGCTGCCGTGGCATGAACATGGGTCAAAAAATTAGTGGCGGTGTTAAATCAGTTAACCGTAATGATTCTCAGGCAACATTTAAGCCAATTATACCAAGAGAACTTCAAGCCGATTTTGTGAAACCTGCTAGAATTGATATTTTGCTTGATATGCCGCCAGCAAGCAAGGAAGTTCAACTGAAACATTCTTGGAACTCTGAGGACAGATCATTAAATATATTCGTAAAAGAAGATGATAAATTGACATTTCACAGGCATCCCGTCGCACAAAGCACTGACTGTATTCGTGGAAAAGTTGGTCTCACAAAAGGACTACATATATGGGAAATTTATTGGCCAACAAGACAAAGAGGGACTCACGCAGTTGTTGGCGTGGCATCAGGTGACGCACCGTTGCACTCTGTAGGATACCAAAGTTTAGTAGGATCAACTGAGCAGAGTTGGGGTTGGGATTTAGGCAGAAACAAATTATATCACGACTCGAAAAATTGTGCCGGTGTTACATATCCAGCTATTTTAAAGAACGATGAAGCTTTTTTGGTTCCTGACAGGTTTTTAGTAGCTTTAGATATGGACGAAGGAACATTAAGCTTCATTGTTGACCAGCAATACCTTGGTATTGCATTTAGAGGCCTCAAAGGAAAAAAACTGTATCCTGTTGTTTCTGCTGTTTGGGGTCACTGCGAGATAACGATGCGCTATATCGGTGGATTAGATCGTAAGTATAAATTCGTTAAATACATATATATGAACTTTATTTTCCAATTTATTAATACAATCGGGTACTACCAGTAAAAGATTAAAATATGATTAAAATAGACTTCATTAAAATAGTATTTTGTCAGAACAGCAATACTCAGTTTTTGAGCGATTGTTGCTGTCTGTATAAACACAAATGTTTTAAGTGCGAAAACTCATTTCTATTCCACTGTTGCTATGGCAACAAAAAGATAGCAAAATTTGGTTAGAATGGCTAGGATAACTTCATAAACAAACAAGAAAGAACAGAACGGCTATCTTCGGAGTGCCGAAGCTATGTACCCTAGCAGCAACGTTTTTTACATAATACTCAATTTTCGCCTGATTGTTCCTATGGGAGCTATGTGGTCCAATTTTGATAACATTATAGGAAACTATTTGAAGTATTATAAAAGTTTTTCATACAAAAACTAATTTTTCACCCGATCCTATAGCAGCTATGTTATATAGTGGTCCGATTTTAACTAAATTTGGTCAGATTGTATAAACTCTTCAGATATTTGGTTCGGGTGAGTTTGGTGAGAATATCTGTATAAAAAAAAATAATTTCTATGGCAGCTATATGTTATAGTACTCTGATCCAGCCGGTTCCGACATATGTACTGCCTGAAGCAAAAGGAAGGGTCTGTCCCAAGTTTCATTACGATAGCTTTAAAACTGAGAGACTAGTTCGCATAGAAACATACGGACAGACGGACATGGCTATATCGACTCGGATATTCATGCTGATTCAGAATATATATACTTTGTTGGGTCGGAAACGTCTCCTTCAGTACATTACACATTTCGAGACAAAATTATAATACCCTCTGCTAGGGTATAAAAAGTTGTTCATACAATAAAATATTTGACCGATTGTTCCTATGACAGCTATCTACATTTATATATGGGATAATCCTGCGTTACGGACGTTACATTCGTACGCAAATTTACTTGTTAAAATTGACACAGCTGGCGTTGGTATATTTTCATGAAATTTTTGCAAAATGCAGTTCTTTGGGAGTACTTTTAAACTTAATTTAAAATAGAAGATTTACTGTTTTTGAAAAAAATTATGCTTGCTTTAAGTTCCGTAACGGACGTTACAAAAAATGGAAGTCAACTTTTTATGTGCATTTTTTTTAATATTTTTTTTAAATATTTTTTTTAAATATTTTTTTTAAATATCGAATTTTGCATAATAAACTCTTAACACATTTTTAATTGTTTACGTTACACTTTTTCCATCAAGCCAAATTATGTAAATAAAAAATATTTATGTACTTAATAATCTTAAACGTTGCAATGATTAATTTATTAATTACAAAAAATTATACAATTTTTCATTACTCCTATATTAGTTTGTTTTATTTATTTATACTTAACAGACCCAGCTGTTCGAGCTACTTTTATGGTGCTGTTATTGAAATAGCCAGAAAAATAATGATAGGATTTAATAGCTGGAATATTTTTTTGAATTTGTCCACTTTTTACTCCCTGTACCCATAAAATGGGTAAAAAGGGGGTATTACATCTGTGCAAATGTATGTAACAGACAGAAGGAGACATCTATAAAGTATATATATTCTTGATCAGTATCAAAAGAGATTTCGATTTGGCCATGTCCGTCTGTCTGTCCGTCTGTCGGTATGAACGCGTCGATCTCAGCAACTACAAGAGCTAGAGACACCAAATTTGAAATGTAGGTTCCTGGTTCAGATATCTCCCGTTCCCCCGCAAATCGATTAAAACCGTTTTACTGTAACAATTTTCAAGATATAGTTTTAAGATTTGGCATGTACATAACTTTAGTCTCTCTTAATCTACTGTTCAAATTTCAAGTCGATCGGATAATAAACACGGGAGTTATTCACGAAAGAAGATTCAGTGATGCAGCGAGAGGGGGAAGAAGAAGCACAGCCACCAATTAAATTGCCTCGCTTGTGCTGTCGCTTTTGCCGCCTGTGTGTGTGCGTCTTTGTGTATGTGTGTATGTATGTGTAAGTGGACGTAGATGTGATTGGATGTTTTAGACCTGGGTACAGGGAGTTTCGTAGTCGGGTATACTCGACTATAGCATTCTTACTTGTTTGACATTTCGTCTGATGTACTTTTGACATAATTTTTACCAACGTAAATAAGGGAAACTCCATTTATATTTTCTTTTGCGTATTTGTGAAAATCTCGAGCATTTCTTAAAATGAGATGTTGGGCTTTTACTAGTTGCCAAACTTTTCGCTAAACAACAGCGCCAACACCGTCCACCGCTCCTTTATGTAGCTTTAAAATGGTAAATTTCATGTGCAAGCATGGGTATACCAAGCATTGCAGATTGGGGGATCGCATGTTATTTAAATACACTTTTTTTTACTTTGAGGTGAAGTTTTTCGGATTCCCGGCAACCTTGAACAATTTAAAGCCCAGATTCAGATTCAGCAGGTAAAAATCCGTTTTAAACACATACTTTCAGCTCATAATATTAAAATAAAAATGTTGAGTATTTTTATGTCGTTACGGACGTTATACACTTTAATATTTTTCAATACAGTCTACCCATTTTTGGTTCAAATTTTCAATATATATTAGATAATTTACAACTATGATTTTTATCTTTAAAAAAGAAAATTAAACAAATTTTAAGATTGGCTAAGGGCTAAAAACTGAAACGACTGTTTTGCCTACTTTCGTGACCATGGAAAATACCCTTTTTTTTACAAGAATAAATGAAAGCAAGAGGCCTCTGCCAAGAACAAACAAACCACCGTAAAACCATATTGCTTATATATTTTGAAGCTTGAATATGTATCCTATTATTCCATTAACAAACATTTGGATCTTGGGCAACTTTAAATTTCTGCCTTTGGTTTAAAAATTTTCGGATTAGCCCATATATAAAAGAGTTAAGCCTGACTGACTGAATGGTGAAGCCTGCAATTTGTGCAGTACATTCTTAATGTAAAGTTAGGTTGAAAAAATGGTTAAGTATAGTATATCGGGAAGTATAAGAAAATTGTATTTGAAAATTGAATGAAAATGTGGCGGTCGGTTGATATTTGTTAGTACCAACATGCAATAACTTTGCCGCCAAATTTAAGACTTTTGAATTTCTGCTGTTTTCTGGATGTTACTATTATTCTTACAACTTCGTCAAATTCATATGCGTGAGATTATTTGTTTAGTTAGATCGGCTTCAGTCATTGCCTACACAATAAATTTGTCTCAACTATTTAGTTTCCTACCTCCACTTGGGGGAAAATTGTGATACGCTATTTTTGTGTATTTCTTACGGTTGACGAAAGTAGTCAAATTCAACATTAGGCACTTTAATCCAAATGTCGCCGGGCAGGGCCGGCATATTGCCAGCTGCTGCACAGCAACTTTAAAGTGCAAACAAAAAATAGAAAAAATCTCTCTTGAATCGCTCTCTTGTCTTTAAAACTTATAGGTACGACTGAAATCGCCATATTGCTTATGTCTCTCAGCCGTTTGTTTATGGTTTGCTGTCAGTATTCGCTTAATGGCACGTTGCTGTTCACATCATATGTTTTTGCGAAACCATAATTTTATTAATTTTAATCACTTAACTTTATTAATTAATAATGTTGCTTTTTATTACTCACTGTACCCATAAAATGGGTAAAAAAGGGATATTAAATCTATATAAGTATATAATATATATTCTTGATCAGTATTAATAGCCGAGTCGATTTGGCCATATCCGTACGTGTGAACTCGTCGATCTTAGGAACTATAGAAGCTAGAGACACCAAATTTGGAATGTAGGTTCCTGAATACCATACGCAGATCAAGTTTGTTTCACATTTCAGATATGTCCCTTCGCTCCCCCGCAAATCGATAAAAAAAAACTATTTATTAGGACAAATTTAAAGATATAGCCCTGGGATTTGGCTTGTATGAAACTTGGGTCATTCTTAATCTACAGCAAATCGTTCGGATCATAAACACGGAAGTTACTTAAATTCACACTTAAAATTCCTCGCTTGTGCTATCGCATGTTTGCGTGCGTATTTGTGTATGTGTCTGTGTTAGTTTACGAAGATATGTTTCGAAGTTGTAGACTTGGGTACAGGGAGTTTTGTAGTCGGGTATACTCGACTAGAGCATTCTTACTTGTTAGATAATAGAATGTGAACATAATATTAATATTAATAATGATGGATATTTGATAAATGTGGCGGTAGGTAGATATTTGGTAGTACCGACATGTAACAACATAACTTTGCCGCCATATTCGCGAATTTTGAATTTTTGCTGACTGCGGTTCAAATTTCCACAGTGCACGGGTGCGCTAACGCAAACACGATGAGATAAATGTAGGGTTGCGCTATGTTTTAAATGGAAATAATTGTATCCAAAATTTTCACTTCAATTAACAAGACTTTCCTACCCTTCCGCCGGTTTGATGCAGAACTACATACAAAACTAGCTGGTAATACCCGGCGCTGAGACTAAGTATTTTTCTTGAAATAACAATCGTATTATATTCGTATTTTTGCTTGGTCCCTTTTAAGGGACTGGAAGTGTGTGAGCTGCAAGAATTGCTCGAAGTGATATTGTAATATTTTACATTCTTCTTGGAAAATTTATGAATTTCGAAGAAACTCGAGATGAAGTTGTATCTGGTGCCTTAGAAAATCTGGCTGGGTATATGAATGGGAATGACTATGTGGATGATACAGAAAAACTTCATCTGGAGTGGCTAAGTGGCTAATTTCCAGCGTTACTCATACAACTCAAGTTTCTACCGACCGCTCCTATGGCAGGTATAAGATATATTAGTCCGATTTTGATGAAATTTGGTCAGCATATGTAGAACGTAATGAAACTTAAATTTGGTAAGTTTGGTTAGGCTATCTTTATAAACAAAAAAGTTTTTCATGCAAAATCATAGTTGTCAACCTATTATTCCTATGGGAGCTATATGATATAGTAATCCGATCCGGCTGGTATTTATATACTATGTACTGTCTGCACCGAAAATAAAGACTTGTGGCAAGTTTCAAAATCATAGCTTTAAAAGCGATAAGTTAGAATGTAAACATTCGGACTGGCAACATTTTTTAACTTTAAATACGTATTATTTAATATGTATGGCACCTACAGGGCACTTTAGCCATTCAATCGAAGCGTTATGGATATTTCTACAATATGCTGGCATTTTCAAAATCGGACTGGAATTACAGCCACACAAGCCGATTAACTAAAAAAAAGTCTGTGGTTTTCAAACAAGTTCAAAAGCGCGCGCTCAGATTCATAACATGTGACGTACATGCGCATTGAGAGCCAAAAGTTGCAGACTTCTTGTCGTAACCTATGAGCTCTCTCAATCGTGCTTCGAAACAGTTCCATCCTCCACCTCCCATACTGACTCAGTTACTCAGCTTTCATAAAACTGGTAAACGTATTCGAAACATAATACACCCTTGCTGCTGCTCCTAAATAATAGTTGGAAAACTTCTAGAAGGAGCCCTATTCACAAATTCAGCGTATAAGAATCTCCTAGCCTTCTTCAGTCTTAATCAAAATGGGCAAGTTGCCAAACAATATCAGAGACTTGCTGAAGTTAATCATATTAATGATGTTGGAATGTTGTTTGACAACAGTTGTTGATTTACCATCTGGTGCAATGATCTGCTAGCTGAGCTGATCCTTGAAAAGGCCACATAAAACTGTCCATGAGAGAAGCAATCCTTCTGCAGATCTAATCCAGCTAGCTTTAATGTTTTCCCCTGCGACTTATTTATTGTAACAGCAAAGTAGACTTTAATAGAAAATTGCAGTCTCTTAAACTGAAACGAAAGGTCGGATGGTATTAGTGGCCCTCTAGCTATTAAAACCGTCTTACCTATAGCACATCCAGTAAAAACTGTAGCCTCAATAACATTTCGATGAAGGACTTTCACCTGCAATTGCAATTGCATAACTTTGACTGATTAATATTGCGCAGCAGCACCTTAAGAATGATATTATGTGGTGAGAGTCCTGCTGGATAATGAACTGCATCATAAATTTCTGTAACAGAATCGATGGACTTATATTGAGATTCATCTCAATTAAATTACTTAAGAAGTATGACATTAATATAGGAGGCTCTTTCATTCTTGGCAGTTAAAATTGCTCGTTCAGATAACCATTCTAATGGCCTCGCAGCGATATTGGAAATATCTGGATATGCCTTGGGAATGAGATCTTTGCCTTCAACTGTATGATGCATTCCGTCTCCTATTATAAGAAGAGTTTCTGCTAAAATCCCTGCAGAAGCATCACGTTTCAAGGGAACTCACATATTTATACTCTAGCAGAGGGTATTATAATTTTGTCTCGAAATGTGTAATGGGACTGAAGGAGACGTTTCCGACCCAACAAAGTATATATATTTTGAATCAGCATGAATAGCCGAGTAGATATAGCGATGTCCGTCTGTTTCTATTCGAAATAGTCTCAGTTTTAAAGTTATAATGAAACTTGGCACAAACCCTTCAGCAGGCAGTACATACATATGGCATAATGCTTGTTTATAAATACAGAATATGTTGGACGACCTCCGTTGAGCAATGTTGCAGCAATATTAGAAGAAGCATAAGCCAAGGCTATTTTCTGATCTTGTCGCACTTTTGCAAGCAACAAATTCAGTACAAATGTATTACCTGTACCACCAGGTGCATTAAAAAAAATTTTCGCCCTTCTCTGCCTCAACACTTCCCCATATATTTGAGTAATGATCGTTCTTATTAACAGTTTCTTTTAAGAAATTTTGGTATCATAACTTATTTCCCTAACATAATCCCTATTTTGTAACACGTCTACGGATCTACATGGCTTAGGCAGTTCATAAATTGTCAAACATTGTCCTAGAGATAACACTATGGCGTCAATGAGCACCTGACAGTTATTACAAGCTCTATCCATAAATGGATCAATATTACCATCTGTGGTAACTTTAAATTTCTGAATGTCTGAATGTCCTCCGAGAGGCTATCCTTATATTTAAAGCTCCGGATATTTGACAAAACACTAAAAAATATTGCGAAATACTCCCGCATTTTTAGAGGAACTTGGCAAAGAACTGCTTCTGCTTCATCCTCAAGTAAGCCTAAAGCTTTGCAAGCCAATTGAAAAGTGTCGTAAGTAACACCATGAACACTTTAGGAACAAAAATTAGGTGGTACCTCATGGTGTAAAAGTCTCAATTAATAAAATTCAGTGTTCTTGAGGTGTACTGTATAAACTCTACCCAAAACTTAATCCTTTTTACTCCCTGTATCCATAAAATGGGTGAAAAGGGGATACTAAATCTGTGAAAATGTATGTAACAGACAGAAGGAGACATCTCCGACCCTATAAAGTATATATTCTTGATCAGTATCAAAAGAGATTTCGATTTGGCCATGTCCGTCTTTCTGTCCGTATGTACGCAAGGATCTCAGCAACTATAAGAGCTAGAGATACGAAATTTGAAATGTAGGTTCGTGTATAGAGGAAGCAGGTCAAGTTTCTTTTGGATCCTAGATAAAGTATATACATTCTTGATCAGTATCAAAATAGATTTCGATTTGGCCATGTCCGTCTGTCTGTCTGTTTGTCCGTCTGTCTGTCCGTTCTTGTGTATGAACGCGTCGATCTCAGCAACTATAAGAGCTAGAGACACCTAATTTGGAAGTTAGTTTCTTGTATAGCGGGAGCAGGTCAAGTTTATTTTGGATCCGAGATATTGCCCCCATTCCCCCGCAATTCGATAAAAACCGTTTTGCAATAACCATTTTCAAGATATAGATTTGGGATTTGGCATGTATAGTACTTTGACCACTTTTAATCTACTGCAGAAGCAGCACAGCCACCACTTAAAATGCCTCGCTTGTGTGTGTGCGTCTTTGTGTATCTGCGTGTGTATGTGTAAAGCACCGGACACACTGGAGCGTTTATATACCGTATATCGCTGTACGTATAGCAAATATACAGATCGTGTTCACACTATGTGTATATTTTCCCGTATAGTTGTATACGCATAGCGATTTACGGTAGAGTTGTACACGGAGTTTAAAATGTCTGTTCACACTGTACATCGTATACTCTTTATTGTGCAACACGTGGCATTTGTGAAAATACATATGTACATACATATATGCTCGTCAATTTGTGTGAAAATTAAATAAATTCATAATTGTTGAAATGGACATCGATTTTGATTCATCTTACGATTCCGAGAAAGCAGAATTAGCAGCTACTACAATTCTTGCAATAGCATTGAAGCGTAAAATTAAAAAAAGGAAAAATCTTAAAATATGGACAAAGTGGTCTCTCCAAAACTAATTCCAACAATTTATGCTTATCCTCAGAATTCCATTGCGCCATTTTAAAAAGCAAACCACAAAATGCTAAAACTAATGTTCACATTCAAGCGCCCATGTGATTCTGCCAAGCCAAACACTACACGTATAGGTATAGAAATACGTCTCAGTATACCTAAAAATTGCCATTCACACATGTTTGGCTTATTTACGGTTTATACTATACAGTATTCAAAACATATCGATATACGACAGTATACGAAGCGTTCACACTGTCTGTATTGAACTATACAATGAAATACACCAACAAAGTGCACAGTGTGTCCGGGGCTTAAGTGTGCGAAGATGCGGTCGGAAATTTTAGACCTGGGTACAGGGAAATTTGTAGTTGGGTATACTCAACTATAGCATTCTTACCCGGCCCATACACGGGGCAATTTTAGCACAATCGGTTGCGGCAACCAGTTGTCACTCAAATTGGGTCTTTGCCGCACACACTCCAATCAGATCACCCAACTTCGTATCACAACTCGATAAATTGCGTCGGCAAGTGCCGAATTGATAAACAATTGATAAACTTAATATTGCAATCAACTGGTTTATTTAAATATATTAATTAAACAAAAATACAAAAATTGAGAAAAATAATTTAAAATTTTGAATTTGATTAATAATAACAACAAAACGAATATCTGAATTGTCATCAATTTCACTATTTTCTGCTAAACAACGCCGCTTATGAACGGCAGCAAAATATCTTCAAAAAACAGCAGCATGAAAGTACAAAAGGAAAGGGACACGCCCACAAAGATGTACACAATTATGCACAACTATAGCACAACTAGCACAATTATAGCAAAACCACCCCGATCATGAAGCCAGAGGTCATCGAATGTTATGCATGCAACGAACAGCATCTGAACCAGGCGATCAGGGAAAACATTAGCAAGAAAAATGATGCTTGATCACTTCCCTTATTTACATACTTGCAAATATATCTTATTAATATTATATTATTAATTTTAGTTGCAGTACTATACATGGACTTCAAAAGTCCTCGAGAGTACAGTGCTATAGGCTACACCCCACTGGTTATCTATCGTTTTACCATTAATTTGAACGGTAAAGCGTCCATCATTGGGGCTCTTCGCGGATAACCGTCATTCTCTGTTATTGTCCTTAAGCAATTGTCTAGGAAACCCATTGGAACATTTGCCTTCTTTTATACATGGGCGAATTCAAATTATTTTGACCGCATGGTCTATGAATCTAGATTAGTTTTGACAATTTCATAAAGTAGGGGATCTCTTTCAGCATTTCTGCAGATATACATAATTGCGTCGATTTGATCGGCCCTTCATAGGTTTTTTCTAACCAAAGCAATATGTGGACATGCGGCAAGCCACGCTTTTTCCATTCCACAGAGTACATAAAGCACTGAACTTTTCAAAACAATTGCCTTTTGTTAATAATGACATTATTGCTTTGACTTTTGGATGAAACACCCAATCAATAATATCACGGTCGTGAGCTTTTTGTCCAGGCAACACAAATATCATGCCATTTGGGATTGCAATTGAATATAATGAAATGGTCAGGACGCCCATAATGACGAACATACGTCATCGCGTCCAGAGTATTTTCATGCATATATCGGGCTGAGCCAGTGAATGAAGATGGAAGCAACCAAAAACTGGCTAAACTGGCTCAGGTATCCAAATCATTATTTTATAGGTATAAAAGCGTAGTGCTGACACAGTTTTTTTCAATGGTAGTTTTGTTAGGCCGTCACGTTGGGGTATTTTAACGGAATAACCATCCTCTCCGCGGCAAAAAAGCAGTGGAGCATCGTAGAACGGTGAACCTCACTGATCCGATGCAATTTATTATTATGACTTTCAATAATATTATCTGTCCAACTAAGCTACTTCACTCACAGTGGGTGCATTAAGCCGACCCATATGAGTACCACAAAGTTTTCTATCAGCTTGAATAACCATTTTAAAATCCTTACTATTTTGAGGCACTTTATCCACAGCACTTGAAATTTATATATATAAAAGAGTTCGTGCTGACTGACTGAATGACAATCATCGCACAGCCCAAACCGAAAGAGCTAGGATGCTGAAATTTTCACAGTAGGTTCCATCTATGATGAAAGTACACACTAAGACGGCATTTTGGAAAATTCCACCCACAACAAGCGTGGAAAATCGCGGAAAACTGTTGTATGAAACTTTTTTGTGCACCATCCAATCGGCTTCAAACTCATTTTCAAAGCTCTACACATTCGACACGTGTGTCAACGATTTTGGAAATTCAGCCCTATGGGCGGAAAATTGGTGGAAAACTCTGGAATTCGACATTTTTAATTTTCATGCGATTGATTTCAAACTCATTTTCAAGGTTCTATAGGAAAACATAAGAAAACATGCGGTGGTCAAGAATTTTGGAAAATCTACCTCCAATGTCGGAACATTCACGGAATACTGTTGTATGCAACTTTTTTGATTTTCGTCTGATTTACTTCACTCATTTTCAAACTTTTCTGTTTATCAATTATTTCCAATTATTTTGAAACTAATTTTCAAAGCACTTCACATTAAATAACTCGACACATGTGCTACCGATTTTGAAAAATTCACGCCCACGGTCGGAAAAGGGGTGAAGTCTGCAAATCAACATTTTCGATTTTCATGCGAATGGCATCATATTAATTTCCAAATATAAATACAAAAACCTCGGTACTTAGCGGGCAATACAACGGGCGGCAAATAGTTGGAAAGCTTTAGTCTGGATTTGAAGTAATATTCTTGGAATTGGCTTCAAATGCCAAATGAGTTTGGAAAATCTCCTACACGTCGCCACGACGGGCGGAAAATGGAGGTCAAGGACAAATGAGTGGGACTATTTGTTTAGTTAGATCGGCTTCAAAGACATTTTCATAGCCCTACACAAGAAACATTAGTCACGTGGCTCAACTATTTAGTTTCCTACCCCCACGTGAGGAAAAATTGTGATACGATATTTTTGTGTATTTCTTACGGTTGACGAAAGTAGTCAAATTCAACAATGCAAAATGCATCTAAATATTTCGTCGGGTAAGGTAGGCGTATTACCAGCTAGTGTGCATATATAAGCAGGCGTTTAATAACCCAGTATCACATTAATCACTAACAGATACACTTTTAGTATACAGGCGCCAATTTTAAGAAAATGTAATATTTGTATTAATAAATATTATTTATTTTCTTTTAAAGAAAATTTTATATATTTTTAAAATACATATTATGTTAATTTTTTTTTGCCAACCGGACTAAATATATATATGTAGGTTAATCCGTTAAAGTAAATTGGTATATTCATTACATTTCAACAGCGTTGAAAATTATATGAAGTTGGTTATCGGTAACATAAATCAGAGTTGCAAAGCAAAAAAATCAATTGCATTGTGTGATTTTAAAATCACCGTCTAAACGCAAATATTTTTCGCAGCAATTTTCAAGCAGAATGAAAAAAGTCTCGAGTTTAAATCATCGTCTAAATGCAGACCTAGTGTCGTGTCATACGTCCATGAGCACCATAATTAATTATTTTTTGTGCAACATTTTGAAAGAGAGCATGGAGCCTGCAGCCAGATAGGAGTCGGATAAGCGGCGATATTCAAATCACTTTACAGCTACTTCTATAGAAGACGACACTCAAATTTTAAAGAATTCATATAGGAAACAACATTTTAAACCTGTTTATCTATTCATGCGCGCTTTAACAATGTGTACCCATGCATTTTTAGCCTTCAAATCTATTTCTTAACACAGCTGCGAGCACCTTTTACACGCATCTGGCTCTTTTCATTTTAATGAAATATTAATATTCAAAAAGTTTCATACAACACTTTTCCGCGATTCTTCGCACCGTGGAGGTAGATTTCCCAAAATCTTTAGCCACCGTGTCTATTATGTTTTTGTGTAGAACCTTGAAAATGAGTTTGAAGCCAATCGCATGCAAATTAAAAATGTCGAATGCCAGAGTTTTCACCTCTGTTAAGTTGGCAGGACCAATTGGGGAAGAAAAATCTGCACCGGCACATAATAACCCGCATTTTATCCAGTAACGATTGTCACAAAAAAATCTTTCCCGGACTTCACATTTAAGTTAACTTTCCTCTTTCTCTTAAAACCTGTAATAGTAACAGTCGCTTGACTTCGTACCGCAGCAGACTTTTACTTAAAAAACTTCCCTCTCTTTGTGACCGTAGAGCCAAGCTTGGTGTAATTTTTTACACAAACTAATTAATGGGGACATTAATACATGCTAATTAATCATCTAGATTAGTTTTAAATTAGAAATTCTAGAAACTTATGCGATCCATAATCCTTTTCGAATGTTTTGTTCTGATTACAACAATCTTTTCCACTTAATTAGTAATGCTACTTTTATTTCTACACTTAGGACTTTACTCTTTTCTTGCTTGATTACACTTTCAAATTGATGTAGAAATTGTATTGTTTGTATTTTTACTCTCTGTACCCATCAAATCGGTAAAAAGGGGGTATTTGATACGTACAAATGAATCTAAAACGCCGGTCTGTCTGTCCGGATGAACGCGTCGATCATAGCAACTATAAGAGCTAAAGACACAAATTTGGAATGTAGGTTCCTGTATACCAGACCAGATCAAGATTGTTTCAAATGTGAAGTTTGGCAATGTGTTTGGTAGTTTTAGACCTGGGTACCGGGAGCCCTGTAGTCGAGTATACTCGACTAGAGCGTTCTTATTTGTTTGCTTTTCTTTTAAACATTGCATAAGTAAATATAATTATGAAACTCATTATTATTAAACTCAAAGTTTCTTTTGCACTCGTACTGAAAGACATGACTAGATCAGTTTGAAATTAATATCAGGAGTGTTTCCTTGTGTTTTAAATTGACAATGGGTAAAAGTGTTATGGGTGGAGAAATATGAATACTCTTAGCTTTGATCCTTTTATCTGTTCCTCTATTTGGTGGTCTTTGCATCCCTTTGTGGGATCTAGGCGTTGAAATCGTCTAGATATACAAAGGAATTGGAGATTAAAGGTTGTGTGCTCAAGCAATACATCTCATTATGTTTGGTGAGTGTTCGTTCATGTACTTTCACCGAATGCCATGATATATCAATTTTCGATGGTATATTTTAAAGCTTTGATAATAATAATAAGACGCTTTATGGTTTGGTGACACCATCGTAAGGTTTCGTATTAAGTAGTACAGTAGTCATTAAGTAAAATTTTGGAGTATATCTGTCAAGGAGGTCAACAATAGTTTGTATGTATGTCAAATTTGGTAACTAGTTATGAAACTGTCGAAAACGTGTTTTGGGGATAGCTTTTGCCCATCTGCCAAGAAGGTCAAATTTGGTGTCTCTAGTTATAAAAATGTGGATGATATATGTAGGTGTCTGCTAACTTGTGGTGGAGGGGTGGTGGTATGAGGGGGGCAACCTTGATACATTATAAACTGAGGGTATACACAAACATGTATACCAAGTTTGGTTATTCCAGCTTCAAAAGGTGTGAAAAATATTGCGTTTACAGGAACAGACAGACCAGACGAATAGACAGACGGATATTGGACAAACCCCATACACTCTTTTTCATAACAGTAGTATTTGTTTGTTATTAGCTTGGCTTTATCTTTGCCGTCAGCCTACACAAAACATTTACAAACAGTTTGATTAACCATATTATTAGGTTAGGTTAGGTTAAGACGGCAGGTCACCCCCACGGGTGGCCTCACATAGACCATCTGGTCCTTAGTGGTACTGCATATTTGACCCTTGCGGCATTAAGATTCTTTGAAGATCATTTTCGCTTGTTCTTCGAGTTCTGTGTATATCACTTGCAGAGATATTGGTAGATTCTCGACGCTACCAGTGTTAGTTCCTCACCATCCTTGGCTAGATCATCTGCCCTTTCGTTTCCGCTAATGCACCGGTGGCTTGGAACCCAGTAGATGCGCCTCCCTGCTTGCCAGGTCATTTTTGGACTTGATGGCGTCCGAGAATAAGGATTTTAAACCCGCCTGACTCAACGAATGGGTTGACATGTGGGTGCTGCCTCAGCCGCCTAACGGATGGCGAAGACCTTCGCCTGGAAGATGCTGCAGTAGTCCGGCAGTTTGTATGGTCGCTCTATGTTGAGATCCTCACAATAAACCGCCGCGCCTTTTCCATTCTGCATCTTAGAGCTATCTGTGTAGATGTTGATCGTCCTCTGCTTCGGTTCCGAGCCGATTAGCCAGTGGTTGGGACCAATCATAATATCTGTTTTATGGTTAAGGTTCGTCACAGGGGTCATGTAGTCCATGCTATTTAATCGTTCCCTGACGATCTCGCAGTGGCTCTGAAGAGCCATATTTCCTGTTGCCACCAGGCATTATGCGCTTTTTTGAGCTATTATTCCCGCGTGTATATCCAGGGCTTCCGTTGGAGTTGATCTCAGTGCCCCTGTAATGCACAGTAGTGCGTGTCTCTGGGTCTTCTCCATCAGCCTTAAGTATGTGATCTTTTCAGTTGCCGGCCACCACACAATAATGCCGTAGAGTAGAATCGGACGCACCAATGATATGAAGATCCAATGCATTAAAGAGGGCGAGAGGCCCCATGTGCAGCCTAGCATCTTCTTGGATGCATACAGTGCATTGCTGGCATTCTTGACCCTTTCCATTACATTGACCTTCCAACGCAGTTTGCTGTCCAAAACTACCCCCAGATTCTTTACCTGCATCTTCGGGACGAGTCTTGTACCTTGTAAATCTTCGTGAAGAGGATAAGGTCCGTTTTCTCCGCATTGATACTTAGTCTGACTCCAGTGGCCAAATTAAGTATCTCCCTGAGTGTATGTTTCATGATGGAGCTTAGAGTGGGCATTCCCCTACGATAATTACGGTTATGTCGTCTGCATAGGCGGTGATCTTCGGAACCCTACCTTTAAATGACGTTAGGAACTGGTTTACAACCACATTACAGAGAAGAGGCGACAGTACACCTCCTTGCGGAGTGCCTCTGTGCGCCTCTTTTATTGTTGTTGTTGGACCCCACTTAGCCTCGTCTGCAACTCAGAAGGTTGTCTATTCAAAGATCGATTGCCATTGTGGGTTTCGCGCAGTCCTTCGTGCTTGGAGACATTGTTAAATGCGCCTGAGATGTCCAGGAACGCTTCCAGTGCATATTCCCTATGGTAGAGCGCTTTCTCTATGGTGGCTACCAGGCAATGTAGTGAAGGCGTGTTGATTTTTCTGTCGACTACCTCCAACTTGGGCCCGTCCCATAGGTCTTGGAGTGCAGAAGCAGCTCACCTCACCCAGTTACGACTACGGCACCTGATTGCAAATGTGACCTGTTGTTTGTGGCAGTTGCTGTGAAATCACTGAGACCTGCTCCCGTCTCATCGAAATTGTGACCACTGGCGACACGCAGCGAGGATTGCTCCCCGACGTGCCCGCCGGTGATAGCGCATACCAACTTGCATCTGTCTTATTGTCCATCCTGCAAGGTAGGTGGTTTTTTACTGGGACACCACCCCATAGCGTTTTTGACCTACCGCCAGGCACCTCTCGAACCCTGGCTGTGATCTTAGTACCCACGGCGTGCCGAAGCCATCACTTGGAGAGCGCAGCCTCGGCGCAGACTCTGCCGGTAGGCTTGGAGAGCAGGAGCGAGATGGTAACGCAAACGACGCCTATAAGCTCTGGACTTACCAGCGCCTGCCCAATGCCCGCCCAGGCAACTAAGGCAAAGACTCCGAAGCCGAAGGGTGGGAAAACCCAGAGGCAAAAACGTCCTGCACGCTCCCAAACCGCTCGTGAGCAGTCCCAATTGCCCCCAGCGCAACATACCAGGCAGCATCCGCAAAAATGGACGGAGATGACGAGCAAACACGCCAAACGGAAAAAGCTGAGCCGGCCTGACGTCATAATTGTGAGTTGCACAGCCAGTACTCCATACTCGGATGTGCTAAAGATGGTGAAATCGGCGCCCTCACTGCAAGGCCTGAAGGACAGCGTGCAAGGAATCCGGAAAACTGCATCTGGCGAGCTCCTATTAAAGATGCAGACAAACTCAGACCACGCAACACAGCAACTGCATGCCGCCATCACGGCCGTGCTGTCAGGAAAGGCTGACGTGCGATCGCTGCATGAAACTGTGCTTGTTGAAGTACTCGACATCGATGAGTCAACGACTTCCGACGAGGTACTAACAGCGCTCTTCGCTTCCGTAGAAGGTGACATCCCTGGAGAAGCAATACTAAGGATGACGATGGCCTACGGCGGAACGCAGACCGCAACATTAGCACTGCAGCCAAGGGTCGTTGAAAATTGCTAGAGGCTGGGAAAATGCGCATTTGATGGGTCATCTGCCGCATTCGACGCAAAATCGAGCCACTGCGATGCTTCCGGTGTATGGGCTTCTATCACACGGTCTCTAAAGACACTTGCTTCAAGTGCGGTGGATCCGGCCACACCTAAAGGCATTGCCAAAACGAGCCGAGATACCTCCTGTGTACCAGGAATGGCACCACTGCGAGCCAATCCACGCACTCCGCCTTGAGCAGGGAAGGCATATAACACGCTCATAAATGGTTTAGTTCGCCCAGCTGAATCCTAACCACTGCAGGGCCGCACAAACGGCCATTGAGGAAGGATTCGATGTGGCCATCAGTGAGCCATACAGGTGCAACTTTGACGGCGTGTGGCTCGAGAGCACTGATGGCGGAGCAGCACTATGGAGCTGTGGTCAGGTACCATGCCAGATCAGCCAACGTTACGCACAGATAGGCTTTGCGAGGGCACTCTGCGGCAGCACATATGTATATAGTTGCTATATGGCTCCAAGCATACCAATATCTGAATTCGAATCATAGAGGAAATTGCGCGGGACGCCCATGGCAAATCCCCACTGCTAATTGCCGCCGACTTCAATTCTTGGGCAACTCAGTGGGGTAGCAGCACAACGACCCCAAGAGGGTAAATTCTCTTGGACACGTTCGCCTCACTAAATGTGTGTCTGCTCAACAGTGGAGCTAGGAGCACCTATAACAAGGCTGGGCGTGAGTCCATCATTGGCCTGACCTTCGCAAGCCCAGAACTGGCACGAAACGTATCCTGGTGAGTGGCTGATCTATACACGCACAGTGACCACTTCGCTGTGGTAGCTCCAAGCGTATGGACCCGGAGAGCATCCCGACATGTTGGATATAAGACAGCCACTCTGAACAAGGACAGACTCCTCTCTATGGTGGAAGGATTCGGAATAAGTGGAGACGCGAATAGTTCTGCATCTGGGATTTCCGAGGTAATCACTGCAGCTTGCGATGCCTCAATGACAATGGTCCGCAAGGACTCCAACCCACGTCGACCTGTTGCGTGGTGGAATGAGGAGATCGTCAAAGCTCGTAGAGAGTGCCATGCGGCAAGGAGGAAGTACCAAAGATCGAGGGGATCGCCGCTCTTTGACCACTATGGAGCGTGCTTCAAGGAGAAAAGGAAAGCCCTTAAGATGGCTATCCAGCACAGCAAGGCCCAATACTTCCAGGAGCTGTGCGATGCCGCCGACGCGCAGCCCTTCGGAATGCCTTACAAGCTGGTCATGGGGAAGCTGCGTAAGCAACCGATGCCCACGTGCCATAAACAGCTCGATCGTATTGTCCAGAAGCTATTCCCCAGACAGCCGGCAATGACGCTACCTCGGCTACCTATAACTGGAACTGAGACCGATGCCTTCAATGACTCTAACGAGGTGTTAGCAATCGCTGCTAAAATCAAGCCGACCAATGCGCCTGGAACAGACGGCATACCAAACGAAGTACTCAAAATGGTCATTTGCAGCACAGCCTGGCACATTCGTTGAGCTATTCAACCAGTGCATCTCAGAACGCACGGTGCCACTCAGGTGGAAACTGGAAAGGCTTGTCCTCATTCCGAAGCCAGGGAAAGATCCTAATGATCCCTCTTCATACCGACCGTTGTGCATGCTGGACACCGTTGGGAAAATCTTTGAGAGGATCCTCTGTAACCGACTGAAGAGTGAACTATCAGCCGCGAGTGGCCCCTCCGATCTCCAATTTGGGTTCCGGAAGCATTGAAGCACGACTGACGCCATAGGTGCAGTGACCGACATAGCTCGGCAGGCTATACAAGGCACGAGGTGGGCTGGTGGCACCAAAAAGTATTGCCTTATATGCACGCTTGACGTCAAAAATGCGTTCAACACGGCGAACTGGACGAGGCTCCTGTAAGCGCTCAACAATAAACAGATCTCGGGGCAACTTATCCTGCTGATTAAAAGCTACTTCCGGGATAGGATCCTGATTTACGACACGGAAGAAGGTCAGCGTCAGCACAGCGTAACCGGTGGCGTCCCACAGGGCTCCGTCCTTGGGCCGTTACTATGGAATGTAATGTATGACGGAGTCCTACGCCTAAACCTACCGGAAGGCAGCACAATCGTCGGATTTGCAGATGACATCGCCCTAGTGACGGTGGCAAAAAAGCTGGAAGATGTCACATCCAAGAGCAGCACTGCTATAGATGGCATAATTGATTGCCTCTCACAAAACGGTCTCTCGCTGGAGAGCAGAAGTCGGAAGCTGTTCTGATTAGCAGCCGAAAGCGGGTGGAGACCACGACACTGCGAGTTGGCTCCGTCAACATCGAAACCAAGCCTGCTATAAAGTACATTGGCGTCATGATCGATCATAGGCACAAGCACCATCTCGAGTACGTCAGTGTCAAATCAGCCTCTGTGACCATTGCCATCAGCCGAATGATGGCCAACTGTCGAGGACCACGGCAACGTAAAAGGAAACTGATCGCTGGGGTGGTAGCATCCACGATCCTGTACGGCAGAGGTTGCAAGGCGGTCTACAGGCGGTGCGCGCTGAGAGTGGCAACCTGCTTCCGCACTGTGTCCGAAGACGCCGCACTGGTTGTGGCAGGCATGATACCGCTTGGCCTTCTGTCAGCGGAACGGCAGAGCGGCAACACACCAAAGAGAGCGCTACGCGACAACACCCTCACGCAGTGGCAAAGACTCTGGGCGAATGGCAGCAAGGGCAGGTGGACATATCGGCTCATACCCGATGTGAGGTTATGGTTACATCGCCCTCACGGGCAGATAGACTTCCACTTGGCGCAGATGCTGAAGGGGCATGGATGCTTTAAAGCGTACCTGCACTGCTTTGAGCACGTCGAAGATCTATTCTGCAACTACTGTGGAACTGGAATAATCGAAGACGCTGAACATGCGATTTTCCACTGCCCGCAGTTCAGCAGAATAAGAGCCGAGGAGACGACAATTCATGCCGTCCTAACACCGGACAATGTCGTCACGGAAATGATGACTAACTCAGCGAGGTGGGTTGACATTGCTAATATGGTAGCACAAATAACTATTGAGCTACGCCGGAAGGAGAGGATGCGACGCGGCATTGCCGACGACCAGATGGCACACTGAGGCTTCGGTTTGTTTTTTTTTGGCCAATTGTCCAATGTGTTGTCGATGTGTATTTTTAGATAAAAGTTAACAATTATATGTGTGTTCTGTGGAATATTACTTTTGAGTCTTCAAAGATCGAGGCGATCTGTAAGTTGACATATCTTCACTAAACTGAATTGAATCAGGTGTAATTTATAACTTTTGCCCCTTTTCGGGGAAAAACACTTGTTGCAGTTGGGTACGAGTTTCGCCGTTAGCGTTGTTTGAAGTTTGGCCCAGCAACAATTGCCAGGCAGACGCCGTAAAATCATATATGTATATTTGAAAATATGAAGTGTAGTTTAAGCGAGTATTTTAGTTTTGATAAAAGTCGAGTAATTTGATTTTTCAGATCCAATTTTGTCTAGTCTCTGCCTACATGAATGACAAAAATTAAACAAAAGAAGTAAGAATGCTCTAGATGACTACATTACCTACTGCACTACTACTACCCGACTACAACACTGCCTGTACCCAGAACTAAAACTTTCAAACACATCTTCGTACACTTACAAAAACACACACACACATTCTTGGACACAAGAATAAAAGTTACCAAAGTAATATACATGCCAAATCTCAAGGAAATATCTTAAATGGTTAAATTCGAATTGCAGGGGAGCGGGGGAAATATCCAAGATCCAAAATATACGTAACCTGCGCCTGCTAAAGACGAATCTACATTCCAAATTTGGTGTCTCTAGCTCTAATAGTTTATGAGATATTGGATTTGTTTCCATAGTTGTTTGGAGAGGGAGGGAGCACGTGGTCCAATTTGAAAATAATATAAATTCAAAACTGTACCAAATTATTGCTAATAGTCATGACAAATTTAAAAACTATAGCTTTAAAATTGTAATTAATGCCAAAAATCTTTTTGCCCATAGTGAAATTGTAAAAATGTTTATTTAAAACACCACTTTATGTTATATTACAATATTTTAACAATGATCAAGTTTTTCAAGAATTTGAAAATTTTTGAGTAATGAAGACCAAATTTAGCATAGAGCGAAAACAAAATTCAATTAGTCTTTTGTTTGATGAACATTTAGAGGAGCTCTTTTTTTCGACTATCTACGTTGGTCAGTTTCGAGCTTACAAAATATGGAATTCAAGTAACATTTATGCAAACTAACAGTGAACTGAACTGATTGACGAGATTTTATACATAGCTACTAAAATTTTAAGACAACTGGTTGGAGACAGGTACTGTTGCTTTCAAACACATTGAACATTGCACTTATATTACGAATGAGCAGATAAAGTCTGGAAACTATATTGATGACTGTATTGAATGTAACCTTGCTTCCCCTCTATGAATTCCAAATTCGGCTTGGTACTGGGCGAATCGTATGAAAGAAATTTTTTTCTACGTACAGGCAACTAGGATCATGGACGGATTTACTTAAATTATTGTAAAAATTACAACATAATGGAAAATAAATCTGCCAGAAATTAATTATATATTTGAAGCTATATTAGTTAGCAATGATGCTGTTTCGTGTTCTATTTATTTTAATAAATTAGTTTATTGTTTATTGTTTGTAGTCAAAACTAACAAAGAATCCATTTGGTAAAAACAGAGTCGTCGTCCACTATTTAAAAAAAAAATTGAATTTCAGCACCGAGATAAAAATACACTGAAAACACATCATTAAATATTTGAAAATTCATAAAGAGCTTCGCTATGTTCAGGTGTCCCGCCTGTATGAACGCAATTTTTTTCCACACGCTTGAAGCTAGAGCAACCAAACTTGGTAAACATGTTGGTGTATACCCTCAATTTATAAAATGTCACGATCGACCCCCCATCCCACCCACTCGCCCGCAATTTGGCGGACACCTACCTCTATTTTAAACTAGAGTCACCAAATTTGATATACATACTAAGTTAACATCCTTGACAGATTCACATCAACAAAATTTTGCCAACGCCACCACCTCTCCCGCAAATCGGCAGAGATTTTCCCAAAACACGTTTTTAACAGGGGTATTTATCCTACAGTTTCATAGCTAGAGCCACCAAATTTGACGTACAGACTACTGTGTTTTTCTCTCTTTCCCATCCCACAAATAACCAAATTATACCGGACTTGAATCCGAGTATTCTGCTGTCTGGTACGTCCGACTGCAACGTTCCTACTTGTTTTTATACCCTAGCAGATGGTATTATAATTTCGTCTCGAAATGTGTAATGGACTGAAGGAGACGTTTCCGACCCACCAAAGTATATATATTCTGAATCAGCATGAATAGCCGAGTCGATATAGCGATGTCCGCCTGTCCGTCTGTTTTTTTGCGAACAAGTCTCTCAGTCTTAAAGCTATCCTAATGAAACTTGGCACAGAACTTCGTTTTTGCTGCAGGCAGTACATATGTCGGAACCGGCTTGATCGGACTACTACAACAAATAGCTGCCATAGGAATGATCGGTCGACAAATATGTTTTTGTATGAAAAACTTTTTTGTTTATTAATGTATCCTTACCAAATTTTCCCAAGCCAAATCTCTAGAGAGTTTATACAATCAGGCCAAATTTGGTCAATATTAAACCAAACTATTTGATTACACAAATATTTCATCCAAACTAAGTGAGAGTTTTATAATACTTCAAATAGTTTCCTATAATTTGATCAAAATCGGACTACATGGCTCCAATGGAGCAATCAGACAAAAATTAAGTATTGTATAAAAAATATTGCTGCTAGGGTATACAGCTTCGGCACCCGAAAATCGCCGTTCTTTCTTGTTTTTTAATAATATACAAGCTGGTAATTCCCCGGCCTTGCCTGTCGAAGTACTTAGATTAAAAAGCATTATGTTGAATTTGACTACTTTCGTCAACCGTAAGAAATACACAAAACTAACGTATCACAGTTTTCCCTTCCGTGGGGGTAGCAAACTATATAGTTGAGCCACGTGACTAATGTTTTTTGTGTTGGGATATGAAAATGTCTTTGAAGCCAATCTAACTAAACAAATAATCCCACTCATTTGTCCTTGAATTTCCCGCCCGTGGCGACGCGGAGTAGATTTTCGAAAATCATTTGTCATTTGAAAACCAATTCAACGAATAATACTAAAAATCCAGACTATAACTTTCCAACTATTTGCCGCTCGTTGTAGTGCCCTCAAAGTACCGAGGATTTTTTTTATATTTGGAAATTATTTAATATTATTATTATTAAAAGTTGCATACAACAGTTTTCTGCGAATTTTCCGAACTTGCGGGTAGATTTTCCAAAATCTTTGGGCACCGCGCCTATCATAAGTTTGTGTACAACCTTGAAAATGAGTTTAAAGCCAATCGCATGAAAATAAAAAATGTCGATTTCCAGAGTTTTCCACCATGGTTGGAAAACCATGGAGCTGAATTTCCCAAAATCGCTGATACACGTGTCGAATTATTTTAGGTAAAGAGCTTTGACAATTAGTTTCAAGCCAATTGGACGATAATCAAAAAAGTTTCATGCAACAGTTTTCCGCGAATTTTCCGACTTGGGGGTAGATTTTCCAAAATCTTTGACCAACACGTCTATTCTGTCTTTGTGTAGAACTTTGAAAATGAGTTTAAAGCCGATTGGATGGTGCACAAAAAAGTTTCCACGCTTGTGGGTGGAATTTTCCAAATTAGAATTTTCATCATAGATAGAACCTACAGTGAAAATTTCAGCATCCTAGCTTTTACGGTTTGGGCTGTGCGATGATTGCCGGTCAGTCAGTCAGCCAGTCAGTCAGTCAGTCAGTCAGTCAGTCAGTCAAAAAGTCAAAAAGTCTACTTCATTCAATTGGAATTTTGTATACTTTTATTTCCATTTAAAACATAGCGCAATCACGCAGATTGAAGGTTAAGCATACATATGTAGACGTAACATACAAAAATTTAACATTGTATCGTATCTGGAGACAGTATATAAATTTGAAGAGTGCTAACCGATGTCAGAAAATAAATAAACAACTATTCACGTGAATCTGACCGTGGGAGGAGCAATTGTTGATGTTATTACCAGTATTATGTATTTTTACAATTAGCGCAAGTAGACACAGTTCAACGAGCAATGTCATCAATAGTTGACGTCGCATATGTCAAATAAAAATATTTTTATATGCCGTTACAACCCAAATTTAAAATTTATTTATTAATTTTCTTGCAGCTGAACCTTTGCCATTAATGGATCTTTGCCGAAGAACAATTCGACAAAAAATTGGTCGAGTAAATTTGGAAGAGCGTATACAACAGCTTCAGCTTCCACAATCTATGAAAACGTATTTATTGTATAAAAATCGTAGATAATATTTTTAATGTTAAATAAGCTATCATTTTGCATCTCTGCTGCATGTGATGGGGGGGCAGTTAAGATAAATAGTATTAGTTTGTAATAGTTTTTAATTCAATGTTAGTTTTTTTGTCGTCAATGAATAATGTGAAAGTATACAATTTTTACTATACTTAATATTCGTTTTCTTACTTGTATTGTAAATTAAGTGAATTAATAAACAAATGTTTAGTATATGTACTCATTTCATTTGCAAAATCTTAAGGAAAACTTATTTTTTCTTTTATACATACGTATTAATGAAACTTATGTTAAAAAAAACGACGCAAACCTCGTGGTATATTCAAAAACATAAAATTGTACCATAATAGTAGCTATAGCATCCATTTTAAATACGTTCTTAGTTTATAATTTAATGTTTATTGTGACCGTGTTCAGATGTTTAATTTAGTTAAATATTAAATAGAAATGTACATATATACATATACGGTAATAAAATATAAGGTATTTAAGGCATTATGTGTAATCATAATTATGTATTCCTCAATCAAGATGTCAGATTGAATCTTGGTTTCTTTATGTATTTTTTGGAAGTGCTATATGCAAAATACACATGTCAGAATGTACCCAACATAGCGTCATCACACGGTCCTTAGGATAAATGGATAGAAAAGGTGCAATAAATTCAAAAGCAAAATAATTATATTTTTGCCTACAGAACTGATTTGACGGAATCTCAAAGAATGCATTATATCAACATGACACATGGCTTTCGTTTTGACGATTAGATTTGCAATACGTGAACATAATTAATTTTCAGAATAGTATTGGAATTGCTTGAGGGATTGATTACGGACAAAAGTAGAGCTTTGGAATCCACTTACTTTACTTACTACATCAAACAGAAGTTGCAAAATTTTAAAATTGGTCACGGTCATCCACATAATCGTTCTGATAGTGATCAGTCAGCGATTTGTAGAATGGAATATTCCAATTTTATTTACGCCAGCAAAACCACATGTTGTCCCATTCAAATATGATGGCTGTAACTCATCACAATATTAACACCCTCATTTTCGTACCTTTTTTGATGGTTTTTTTTTAAAACCAATATTAAAAAATGTTGGCTCATCGATGATATATTTTACCAAAATGATGAGTGACTTGCAATATAGCGGCTGACAGTCAGTGTTTTATCCCCATTATCCTAGTAATCCACATTAAAAAAATTATATGATTTAAGTATTGCTTGATTACAGTTTCAACGCTCTCATAGTATTTCACAAGAATCTTTAATGTCCTATTCTGGGGGTTATATCTTATATAATAAGACCGTTTAAATCATAAATTATAATATACATATTTACAGTCAATAATACAAAGTTTAATAATTTTCGTGGACAGCTTAGTTTATTCCAACATACATATGTACTTATAATGTAATTTAAGTGGCTTATACATAAGTTTAAAATTAAATCTTATGAAATTTAATAAAGACTTAATTTCACTGAAAATTTATTAAATACATACTTACAACTTTTCATTTACTGGTTAAAATACTTATTTTTCTAACTAACTCGTATTATAGGCTATTTACACTGAGCCACCATCTACTCCATTCACCATCATCTGGCGTGATGGGCCCATAGTTTTACCCGTGCCAAAATTTGACCATCCGTCCCACCATCTCATTTGGATGTTCCTATCCCATACGTTCCTTTTCGATTTTAACCCAATAGTCTTTTTTAATGCAACACTACGCTACGCTTTGCTATTCACTACGAAAATGTAAGCAATGTCAACAAAAATTAAAAACGAGTAAGAGTAAAAAACAAATTATTAAAACCTGACTGCCTGAGCTAACCAGATATGCAAAATGGCCGTAATGTGGACTTCAAGAAAGGAATATAATTGAAATTCTAAATACATCTAGGGGTCAAACCATGACCAAAATTGCATTTTATTATAAAAAGCATTCGGTTTTGACAAAATTATGGTAGATTGAAGCCAAGCCTTTTTTTTTATATATATATATATATACATACATGTCGGGTTAGAGTTATTTTCTACGTTGGCCATTTTAAGAAAGCACTTAAACACAACTGATTGACACCGAACCGAGCAAATTAACGAATTCCCACAGTGCGTACTGATGGTGCTAGAGCAAAACTCAGTCTGACCTCAGTCGACTTCTCCCACCAGCAGCCTACTCTAGCTTTGCCTAAACTTAGAACCACACATGTTGCAAGAACATATTCCCGTCTCATTCGCACTCAGCCGCTCTAGGGACTACGTTCAGCTGCAGCTCGATGCCTCTCACTCTTTCCAACTTCTTTGCGTTCAGGCTAACACAATTGCACAGCTTCAGCTCAATGCCTCTTACTCTTTCCAGCTGGTTTGCGTTCAGGCTAACACAGCTGCACGAAGTCAAGGGCTAAGACGGAAAGCCAAAGAAATTAGCAACAACAAGCATACACGCTTCTAGAAGGAATTTAGGAACAACAAATACACACGCTTCAAGAAGAGATTTGCAATAATACGACACGGCCAACTTTACGTTTACACGTCCTCGTGTAGTTTCGTAATAAAATCATGATAAACACCATATCTCACATAGATCAATTCGACTGTACACTAACACAACTTTGATTTATGTTTTCTTTATATTTTCGATTTCTGAACAATGACTTCTTTACGTTTATTTTCTCTTGACTTATAACAACATTTTCTTTTCATGCTCCAATACAATTTTAAGTTATATCGGCTTAATAAGATAACATTTTCAGATTCCTCTTATACTATTTGCCACGATAATAACGACTCAATTCATAGAAGTCTCTCTCACTAATACCATTCATTGGTCTTCCGCCAGAATACTCTCATTTGTTCCAACTGAACTCATCGTCCCACCTGGACGGCTGTCTTTCGTTCCAACTGAACTCATCGTCCCACCTGGATACGGATAAACGGATAACTCATCGTCTCTCCCAGACGGATAACACATCGTCTCCTCTAGACGGCTGACACATCGTCTGGCTTAGACACCTGACTCGTCGTCCCAACTAGACTCATTGGCAGGCTCAACTCTTCTCTCTCGATATCTAATTCACTTGGAATATGACCCTCTGGCATTTTTCGAATATCTTCGTGACAATACTTGTACATTCGCTTATTTCGCACTGACTTTAGCATGTACCTGTCTCCATCGAGAACCTCAACCACTAAAAATGGGCCCTTAAACTTTGCATCTAACTTAGTCTGATGCCTTTCCTCATTCTTAAGCAGTACATATTCACCAACATTGTGTCTCACAACAGTTGCCTTACTCTTATCGAATCTCGACTTATCATAAGAGGCCATACATTTCATGCTTTCAGTTGATCGGGCTCTAATGCTCGCTAAATCAACTTCAACCTCCGTTTCACATGGTGAAATCAAGCCAAGAGGACGAGCCTCTTTTCCGATTAGCATCTCTAGAGGACTGGCTTTCGTTGCACGACAAACAGTGCAATTTAAGGCAAGTTGAACCTCACCAAGAGCATCTTGCCATGACCGGTGGCTTGATTCAACTGCAGTTAACAAATTTTTCAACGTGCTCATTACGCGTTCAACTTGACCGTTTGCACGGCTAGCTCCTGCAGTTTTATTTTTTGCGACGAGCAGAATTCAGAAAATTTTGAGCTAGTGAAGCATCTACCCTGGTCAGCTATGATACGGTTCGGTACCCCAAACAAAGAAATTGAAGACTTCATAGCCTTCACACAGCTTTCGGCATCCAATCTTAGCGTATGACATAGATGGACGTATTTAGTAAAAGCATCGATTTGAACAATAATGTATTCCTTAAGGTCGCGTATAATACTGATAAACCTTATCAAGCGTTTTCTTCCATCCCAAGTGCATAATTGATTCGTGCACTTGATTTATCACAGACCATTTGAATGCACGTGGTACTATCGGCAAACAACGAGTCCTACCATTCCTTTGAATTTTGCGACACAGTACGCCCTTTCTTAGCTCATACGAATTGGACAAGTTTTCAGCAAATTCGTTTTAATTTAATTTGGTGACTATATCGGCTATTTCAGAATCTAGTCGCTGTTCAGCAAGTAGCCAATCGCTTGAAATTTCTGTTAAATTTACCCGCCTTTCAGGAATACTATGTACCACCGAGTCAGGTTTTGATTTTACAATTTCAAACTTATCAGGCGCCAGTATAACATTAAAACCCTGGCTAAGGATTTCACGTCCAATCACAATATCATTTTGCAATTGTTCATCCTGTACCCCATGAGATAAGATTTCCATAACATTTCCGTTAATCTCAATGCTACTTAAAATTTTCAATGTACACTATATACCGGCATCGCCAATGCCCTTTAAAATTACAACATTATTAATGCGTTTGCCTGATAACTTATTGCTAATCTTCTGCTTAATTATCGAACATTCCGGTCCAGAGTCAAAACAAATTGGAAAGATCTCACCTCGCTGAGTCATACTCCCTTTTGGCTCTGCCACAAAGCACTGGTTGACACTTCTGTTGGATCGCTCCCTGTATAGTTGCAGTCGTTTTATTGGAACATTTATTAGCAAAATGCCCTGGCTGACCACACCGGAAACAGGTCACATTCGGCCTCTCACGCTGCGGTTTTGTCTCCACAGCTTGTCGTAGTTTGGTTCTGCAATCTGCCATCTTATGACCGGGTTTCCCACAAAAATGGCATACAACAGGAGACGGCTTGGTTCTCTTGAAATCAGGTCCAGTATTTAGGTCATCACGGACAGCATTGCGTTTGCCAAATGGAAACGCCTTCAACTCTGATTGCAGTTTACTTCTAGTTTGCACATTCGACGTAAAAATAACCCGCTGCAGTCGACCATCGAAATTAGCCATATGAGCTAGCACAGTTGCAACAGCAATTTCTTCGGCACTCATGTTTCGCCACTTCGTTGTTAGTGACGTCACCAGTCGACTCGCATAAACTGCATGGCATTCACCGACAGCCGGGCGGCTATTTAGCAAATTTAAAACAAGTAAGAATGCTATAGTCGAGTAAACCCGACTACAAAACTCCCTGTACCCAGGTCAAAAATTCCCAATCGCATCTACGTACACTTACACATACAAACACACATACACAAAAGACGCACACACACGAGAACTTAACTTATTAACTTCCGTGTTTATTATCCGAACGACTTGAAATTTAGACAGTAGATTAGGAGTGACTAAAGTATTGCACATGCTAAATCCCAAAGATATATCTTAAAAATTGTTCCTGTAAAACGGTTTTTATCGAATTGCGGGGGAACGGGGGGAGATATCTCAAATCTAAAATAAACTTGACCTGTTCCCGCTATACACGAACCCTCATTCCAAATTTGGTGTCTCTAGCTCTTATAGTTGCTGAGATCCTTGCGTTCATACATACGGACGTACAGACGGACATGGCCAAATCGAAATCTCTTTTGATACTGATCAAGAATATATATACCTTATACGGTCGGAGATGTCTCCTTCTGCCTGTTACATACATTTGCACAGACTTAGTACCCCCCTTTTACCCATTTTATGGGTACAAGGAGTAAACATGGCCGCCGCCGGTTCTTCGGTTTCGTACCGCTAGACGAACAATTCCTTGAACTGTTCCCACTTAATGCCAGGATACGAAATTTGCGTTAACCACTGCGAAGCACTGCCCTCTAAAGAATTACTCAGCGCCATAATGAGCCCACTAGCTCACGGCGCGCTCCTGCAGTTTTATTTTTTGCGATGAGCAGAATTCAGAAAATTTTGAGCTAGTGAAGCATCTACCCTGGTCAGCTATGATACGGTTCGGTACCCCAAACAAAGAAATTGAAGACTTCATAGCCTTCACACAGCTTTCGGCATCCAATCTTAGCGTATGACATAGATGGACGTATTTAGTAAAAGCATCGATTTGAACAATAACATATTCCTTAAGGTCGCTTTTACCACTCAATTTTCCCGTTATGTCCACATGTATGGTATGCCAAGGCACACTGACTTTTGGAATAGGATGCAGCTCTGGTTGAACTTTTCCCGAAGGGGACTTGGCGGATCTACAAGTTATACAGTTGTCCACAAACTTACGAACGTATTTACTCATCTTGTCGAACCAATAATACTGATAAACTTTATCAATCGTTTTCTTCCATCCCAAGTGCATAATTGATTCGTGCACTTGATTTATCACAGACCATTTGAATGCACGTGGTACTATCGGCAAACAACGAGTCCTACCATTCCTTTGAATTTAGCGACACAGTACGCCCTTTCTTAGCTCATACGAATTGGACAAGTTTTCAGCAAATTCGTTTTAATTTAATTTGGTGACTATATCGGCTATTTCAGAATCTAGTCGCTGTTCAGCAAGTAGCCAATCGCTTGAAATTTCTGTTAAATTTACTCGCCTTTCAGGAATACTATGTACCACCGAGTCAGGTTTTGATTTTACAATTTCAAACTTATCAGGCGCCAGTATAACATTAAAACCCTGGCTAAGGATTTCACGTCCAATCACAATATCATTTTGCAATTGTTCATCCTGTACCCCATGAGATAAGATTTCCATAACATTTCCGTTAATCTTAATGCTACTTAAAATTTTCAATGTACACTATATACCGGCATCGCCAATGCCCTTTAAAATTACAACATTATTAATGCGTTTGCCTGATAACTTATTGCTAATCTTCTGCTTAATTATCGAACATTCCGGTCCAGAGTCAAAACAAATTGGAAAGATCTCACCTCGCTGAGTCATACTCCCTTTTGGCTCTGCCATAAAGCACTGGTTGACACTTCTGTTGGATCGCTCCCTGTATAGTTGCAGTCGTTTTATTGGAACATTTATTAGCAAAATGCCCTGGCTGACCACACCGGAAACAGGTCACATTCGGCCTCTCACGCTGCGGTTTTGTCTCCACAGCTTGTCGTAGTTTGGTTCTGCAATCTGCCTTCTTATGACCGGGTTTCCCACAAAAATGGCATACAACAGGAGACGGCTTGGTTCTCTTGAAATCAGGTCCAGTATTTAGGTCATCACGGACAGCATTGCGTTTGCCAAATGTAAACGCCTTCAACTCTGATTGCAGTTTACTTCTAGTTTGCACATTCGACGTAAAAATAACCCGCTGCAGTCGACCATCGAAATTAGCCATATGAGCTAGCACAGTTGCAACAGCAATTTCTTCGACACTCATGTTTCGCCACTTCGTTGTTAGTGACGTCACCAGTCGACTCGCATAAACTGCATGGCATTCTCTCTCTTGATACTGATCAAGAATATATATACTTTATACGGTCGGAGATGTCTCCTTCTGCCTGTTACATACATTTGCACAGATTTAGTACCCCCTTTTTACCCATTTTATGGGTACAAGGAGTAAACATGGCTGCCGCCGGTTCTTCGGTTTCGTACCGCTAGACGAACAATTCCTTGAACCACTGCGAAGCACTGCCCTCTAAAGAATTACTCAGCGCCATAATGAGCCCACTTCCTTCTAGTGGCTGTTCTGATAAAATAATATCAGCGGTCGCACTCCATTGCGACGCGTCTACGCCCGAGACGTCAGGGTTGAATTTCGGCAGAGTGACGACTCTGGTTTGTTGGTGCACGCACGACGATGACTGCATTGTTTTCGCAAGTTGAATTAAGCTACGATTCTGCATATCGACAATAAGACGCCACTGGGCCTCAGAAAACATAGAGGGTGGCACAGATCCCACTCCTGATGTCGGGTTAGAGTTATTTTCTACGTTGGCCATTTTAAGAAAGCACTTAAACACAACTGATTGACACCGAACCGAGCAAATTAACGAATTCCCACAGTGCGTACTGATGATGCTAGAGCAGAACTCAGTCTGACCTCAGTCGACTTCTCCCACCAGCAGCCTACTCTAGCTTTGCCTAAACTTAGAACCACACATGTTGCAAGAACATATTCCCGCGTCATTCGCACTCAGCCGCTCTAGGGACTACGTTCAGCTGCAGCTCGATGCCTCTCACTCTTTCCAACTTCTTTGCGTTCAGGCTAACACAATTGCACAGCTTCAGCTCAATGCCTCTTACTCTTTCCAGCTTGTTTGCGTTCAGGCTAACACAGCTGTACGAAGTCAAGGGCTAAGACGGAAAGCCAAAGAAATTAGCAACAACAAGCATACACGCTTCTAGAAGGAATTTAGGAACAACAAATACACACGCTTCAAGAAGAGACTTGCAATAATACGACACGGCCAACCTTACGTTTACACGTCCTCGTGTAGTTTCGTAATAAAATCATGATAAACACCATATCTCACATAGATCAATTCGACTGTACACTAACACAACTTTGATTTATGTTTTCTTTATATTTTCGATTTCTGAACATTGACTTCTTTTCGTTTATTTTCTCTTGACTTATAACAACATTTTCTTTTCATGCTCCAATACAATTTTAAGTTATATCGGCTTAATAAGATAACATTTTCAGATTCCTCTTATACTATTTGCCACGATAATAACGACTCAATTCATAGAAGTCTCTCTCACTAATACCATTCATTGGTCTTCCGCCAGTATACTCTCATTTGTTTCAACTGAACTCATCGTCCCACCTGGACGGCTGTCTTTCGTTCCAACTGAACTCATCGTCCCACCTGGATACGGATAAACGGATAACTCATCGTCTCTCCCAGACGGATAACACATCGTCTCCTCTAGACGGCTGACACATCGTCTGGCTTAGACGGCTGACTCGTCGTCCCAAATGGACTCATTGGCAGGCTCAACTCTTCTCTCTCGATATCTAATTCACTTGGAATATGACCCTCTGGCATTTTTCGAATATCTTCGTGACAATACTTGTACATTCGCTTATTTCGCACTGACTTTAGCATGTACCTGTCTCCATCGAGAACCTCAACCACTAAAAATGGGCCCTTAAACTTTGCATCTAACTTAGTCTGATGCCTTTCCTCATTCTTAAGCAGTACATATTCACCAACATTGTGTCTCACAACAGTTGCCTTACTCTTATCGAATCTCGACTTATCATAAGAGGCCATACATTTCATGCTTTCAGTTGATCGGGCTCTAATGCTCGCTAAATCAACTTCAACCTCCGTTTCACATGGTGAAATCAAGCCAAGAGGACGAGCCGCTTTTCCGATTAGCATCTCTAGAGGACTGGCTTTCGTTGCACGACAAACAGTGCAATTTAAGGCAAGTTGAACCTCACCAAAAGCATCTTGCCATGACCGGTGGCTTGATTCAACTGCAGTTAACAAATTTTTCAACGTGCTCATTACGCGTTCAACTTGACCGTTTGCACGGCTAGCTCCTGCAGTTTTATTTTTTGCGATGAGCAGAATTCAGAAAATTTTGAGCTAGTGAAGCATCTACCCTGGTCAGCTATGATACGGTTCGGTACCCCAAACAAAGAAATTGAAGACTTCATAGCCTTCACACAGCTTTCGGCATCCAATCTTAGCGTATGACATAGATGGACGTATTTAGTAAAAGCATCGATTTGAACAATAACATATTCCTTAAGGTCGCTTTTACCACTCAATTTTCCCGTTATGTCCACATGTATGGTATGCCAAGGCACACTGACTTTTGGAATAGGATGCAGCTCTGGTTGAACTTTTCCCGAAGGGGACTTGGCGGATCTACAAGTTATACAGTTGTCCACAAACTTACGAACGATTTACTCATCTTGTCGAACCAATAATACTGATAAACTTTACCAAGCGTTTTCTTCCATCCCAAGTGCATAATTGATTCGTGCACTTGATTTATCACAGACCATTTGAATGCACGTGGTACTATCGGCAAACAACGAGTCCTACCATTCCTTTGAATTTTGCGACACAGTACGCCCTTTCTTAGCTCATACGAATTGGACAAGTTTTCAGCAAATTCGTTTTAATTTAATTTGGTGACTATATCGGCTATTTCAGAATCTAGTCGCTGTTCAGCAAGTAGCCAATCGCTTGAAATTTCTGTTAAATTTACTCGCCTTTCAGGAATACTATGTACCACCGAGTCAGGTTTTGATTTTACAATTTCAAACTTATCAGGCGCCAGTATAACATTAAAACCCTGGCTAAGGATTTCACGTCCAATCACAATATCATTTTGCAATTGTTCATCCTGTACCCCATGAGATAAGATTTCCATAACATTTCCGTTAATCTCAACGCTACTTAAAATTTTCAATGTACACTATATACCGGCATCACCAATGCCCTTTAAAATTACAACATTATTAATGCGTTTGCCTGATAACTTATTGCTAATCTTCTGCTTAATTATCGAACATTCCGGTCCAGAGTCAAAACAAATTAGAAAGATCTCACCTCGCTGAGTCATACTCCCTTTTGGCTCTGCCACAAAGCACTGGTTGACACTTCTGTTGGATCGCTCCCTGTATAGTTGCAGTCGTTTTATTGAAACATTTATTAGCAAAATGCCCTGGCTGACTACACCGGAAACAGGTCACATTCGGCCTCTCACGCTGCTGTTTTGTCTCCAAAGCTTGTAGTTTGGTTCTGCAATCTGCCATCTTATGACCGGGTTTCCCACAAAAATGGCATACAACAGGAGACGGCTTGGTTCTCTTGAAATCAGGTCCAGTATTTAGGTCATCACGGACAGCATTGCGTTTGCCAAATGTAAACGCCTTCAACTCTGATTGCAGTTTACTTCTAGTTTGCACATTCGACGTAAAAATAACCCGCTGCAGTCGACCATCGAAATTAGCCATATGAGCTAGCACAGTTGCAACAGCAATTTCTTCGGCACTCATGTTTCGCCACTTCGTTGTTAGTGACGTCACCAGTCGACTCGCATAAACTGCATGGCATTCACCGAGAGCCGGGCTGCTGTTTAGCAAATTTAAAACAAGTAAGAATGCTATAGTCGAGTAAACCCGACTACAAAACTCCCTGTACCCAGGTCAAAGATTCCCAATCGCATCTACGTACACTTACACATACAAACACACATACACAAAAGACGCACACACACGAGAACTTAACTTATTAACTTCCGTGTTTATTATCCGAACGACTTGAAATTTGGACAGTAGATTAGGAGTGACTAAAGTATTGCACATGCTAAATCCCAAAGATATATCTTAAAAATTGTTCCTGTAAAACGGTTTTTATCGAATTGCGTGGAACGGGGGGAGATATCTCAAATCTAAAATAAACTTGACCTGCTCCCGCTATACACGAACCCTCATTCCAAATTTGGTGTCTTTAGCTCTTATAGTTGCTGAGATCCTTGCGTTCATACATACGGACGGACAGACGGACATGGCCAAATCGAAATCTCTTTTGATACTGATCAAGAATATATATACTTTATACGGTCGAGATTCGGATTTCCTTCTGCCTGTTACATACATTTGCACAGATTTAGTACCCCTTTTACCCATTTTATGGGTACAAGGAGTAAACATGGCCGCCGCCGGTTCTTCGGTTTCGTACCGCTAGACGAACAATTCCTTGAACTGTTCCCACTTAATGCCAGGATACGAAATTTGCGTTAACCACTGCGAAGCACTGCCCTCTAAAGAATTACTCAGCGCCATAATGAGCCCACTTCCTTCTAGTGGCTGTTCTGATAAAATAATATCAGCGGTCACACTCCATTGCGACGCGTCTACGCCCGAGACGTCAGGGTTGAATTTCGGCAGAGTGACGACTCTGGTTTGTTGCTGCACGCACGACGATGACTGCATTGTTTTCGCAAGTTGAATTAAGCTACGATTCTGCATATCGACAATAAGACGCCACTGGGCCTCAGAAAACATAGACGGTGGCACAGATCCCACTTCTGATGTCGGGTTAGAGTTATTTTCTACGTTGGCCATTTTAAGAAAGCACTTAAACACAACTGATTGACACCGAACCGAGCAAATTAACGAATTCCCACAGTGCGTGCTGATGATGCTAGAGCAGAACTCAATCTGACCTCAGTCGACTTCTCCCACCAGCAGCCTACTCTAGCTTTGCCTAAACTTAGAACCACACATGTTGCAAGAACATATTCCCGTCTCATTCGCACTCAGCCGCTCTAGGGACTACGTTCAGCTGCAGCTCGATGCCTCTCACTCTTTCCAACTTCTTTGCGTTCAGGCTAACACAATTGCACAGCTTCAGCTCAATGCCTCTTACTCTTTCCAGCTTGTTTGCGTTCAGGCTAACACAGCTGCACGAAGTCAAGGGCTAAGACGGAAAGCCAAAGAAATTAGCAACAACAAGCATACACGCTTCTAGAAGGAATTTAGGAACAACAAATACACACGCTTCAAGAAGAGACTTGCAATAATACGACACGGCCAACCTTACGTTTACACGTCCTCGTGTAGTTTCGTAATAAAATCATGATAAACACCATATCTCACATAGATCAATTCGACTGTACACTAACACAACTTTGATTTATGTTTTCTTTATATTTTCGATTTCTGAACAATGACTTCTTTACGTTTATTTTCTGTTGACTTATAACAACATTTTCTTTTCATGCTCCAATACAATTTTAAGTTATATCGGCTTAATAAGATAACATTTTCAGATTCCTCTTATACTATTTGCCACGATAATAACGACTCAATTCATAGAAGTCTCTCTCACTAATACCATTCATTGGTCTTCCGCCAGAATACTCTCATTTGTTCCAACTGAACTCATCGTCCCACCTGGACGGCTGTCTTTCGTTCCAACTGAACTCATCGTCCCACCTGGATACGGATAAACGGATAACTCATCGTCTCTCCCAGACGGATAACACATCGTCTCCTCTAGACGGCTGACACATCGTCTGGCTTAGACGGCTGACTCGTCGTCCCAACAAGACTCATTGGCAGGCTCAACTCTTCTCTCTCGATATCTAATTCACTTGGAATATGACCCTCTGGCATTTTTCGAATATCTTCGTGACAATACTTGTACATTCGCTTATTTCGCACTGACTTTAGCATGTACCTGTCTCCATCGAGAACCTCAACCACTAAAAATGGGCCCTTAAACTTTGCATCTAACTTAGTCTGATGCCTTTCCTCATTCTTAAGCAGTACATATTCACCAACATTGTGTCTCACAACAGTTGCCTTACTCTTATCGAATCTCGACTTATCATAAGAGGCCATACATTTCATACTTTCAGTTGATCGGGCTCTAATTCTCGCTAAATCAACTTCAACCTCCGTTTCACATGGTGAAATCAAGCCAAGAGGACGAGCCTCTTTTCCGATTAGCATCTCTAGAGGACTGGCTTTCGTTGCACGACAAACAGTGCAATTTAAGGCAAGTTGAACCTCACCAAGAGCATCTTGCCATGACCGGTGGCTTGATTCAACTGCAGTTAACAAATTTTTCAACGTGCTCATTACGCGTTCAACTTGACCGTTTGCACGGCTAGCTCCTGCAGTTTTATTTTTTGCGATGAGCAGAATTCAGAAAATTTTGAGCTAGTGAAGCATCTACCCTGGTCAGCTATGATACGGTTCGGTACCCCAAACAAAGAAATTGAAGACTTCATAGCCTTCACACAGCTTTCGGCATCCAATCTTAGCGTATGACATAGATGGACGTATTTAGTAAAAGCATCGATTTGAACAATAACATATTCCTTAAGGTCGCTTTTACCACTCAATTTTCCCGTTATGTCCACATGTATGGTATGCCAAGGCACACTGACTTTTGGAATAGGATGCAGCTCTGGTTGAACTTTTCCCGAAGGGGACTTGGCGGATCTACAAGTTATACAGTTGTCCACAAACTTACGAACGTATTTACTCATCTTGTCGAACCAATAATACTGATAAGCTTTACCAAGCGTTTTCTTCCATCCCAAGTGCATAATTGATTCGTGCACTTGATTTATCACAGACCATTTGAATGCACGTGGTACTATCGGCAAACAACGAGTCCTACCATTCCTTTGAATTTTGCGACACAGTACGCCCTTTCTTAGCTCATACGAATTGGACAAGTTTTCAGCAAATTCGTTTTAATTTAATTTGGTGACTATATCGGCTATTTCAGAATCTAGTCGCTGTTCAGCAAGTAGCCAATCGCTTGAAATTTCTGTTAAATTTACTCGCCTTTCAGGAATACTATGTACCACCGAGTAAGGTTTTGATTTTACAATTTCAAACTTATCAGGCGCCAGTATAACATTAAAACCCTGGCTAAGGATTTCACGTCCAATCACAATATCATTTTGCAATTGTTCATCCTGTACCCCATGAGATAAGATTTCCATAACATTTCCGTTAATCTCAACGCTACTTAAAATTTTCAATGTACACTATATACCGGCATCGCCAATGCCCTTTAAAATTACAACATTATTAATGCGTTTGCCTGATAACTTATTGCTAATCTTCTGCTTAATTATCGAACATTCTGGTCCAGAGTCAAAACAAATTAGAAAGATCTCACCTCGCTGAGTCATACTCCCTTTTGGCTCTGCCACAAAGCACTGGTTGACACTTCTGTTGGATCGATCCCTGTATAGTTGCAGTCGTTTTATTGGAACATTTATTAGCAAAATGCCCTGGCTGACTACACCGGAAACAGGTCACATTCGGCCTCTCACGCTGCGGTTTTGTCTCCACAGCTTGTAGTTTGGTTCTGCAATCTGCCATCTTGTGACCGGGTTTCCCACAAAAATGGCATACAACAGGAGACGGCTTGGTTCTCTTGAAATCAGGTCCAGTATTTAGGTCATCACGGACAGCATTGCGTTTGCCAAATGTAAACGCCTTCAACTCTGATTGCAGTTTACTTCTAGTTTGCACATTCGACGTAAAAATAACCCGCTGCAGTCGACCATCGAAATTAGCCATATGAGCTAGCACAGTTGCAACAGCAATTTCTTCGGCACTCATGTTTCGCCACTTCGTTGTTAGTAACGTCACCAGTCGACTCGCAAAAACTGCATGGCATTCACCGACAGCCGGGCTGCTGTTTAGCACATTTAAAACAAGTAAGAATGCTATAGTCGAGTAAACCCGACTACAAAACTCCCTGTACCCAGGTCAAAAATTCCCAATCGCATCTACGTACACTTACACATACAAACACACATACACAAAAGACGCACACACACGAGAGACAGCTCGAGCGCAGCGCAAGCGAGGCATTTTAAGTGGTGGCTGTGCTTCTTCTTCCCCTTGCGCTGAAGCACTGAATCTTCTTTCGTTAATAACTTCCGTGTTTATTATCCGAACGACTTGAAATTTGGACAGTAGATTAGGAGTGACTAAAGTATTGCACATGCTAAGTCCCAAAGATATATCTTAAAAATTGTTCCTGTAAAACGGTTTTTATCGAATTGCGGGGAACGGGGGAGATATCTCAAATCTAAAATAAACTTGACCTGCTCCCGCTATACACGAACCCTCATTCCAAATTTGGTGTCTCTAGCTCTTATAGTTGCTGAGATCCTTGCGTTCATACATACGGACGGACAGACGGACATGGCCAAATCGAAATCTCTTTTGATACTGATCAAGAATATATATACTTTATACGGTCGGAGATGTCTCCTTCTGCCTGTTACATACATTTGCACAGATTTAGTACCCCTTTTTACCTATTTATGGGTACAGGGAGTACCCCGGTGGTTCTTCGGTTTCGTACCGCTAGACGTACAATTCCTTGAACTGTTCCCACTTAATGCCAGGATACGAAATTTGCGTTAACCACTGCGAAGCACTGCCCTCTAAAGAATTACTCAGCGCCATAATGAGCCCACTTCCTTCTAGTGGCTGTTCTGATAAAATAATATCAGCGGTCACACTCCATTGCGACGCGTCTACGCCCGAGACGTCAGGGTTGAATTTCGGCAGAGTGACGACTCTGGTTTGTTGCTGCCCGCACGACGATGACTGCATTGTTTTCGCAAGTTGAATTAAGCTACGATTCTGCATATCGACAATAAGACGCCACTGGGCCTCAGAAAACATAGAGGGTGGCACAGATCCCACTTCTGATGTCGGGTTAGAGTTATTTTCTACGTTGGCCATTTTAAGAAAGCACTTAAACACAACTGATTGACACCGAACCGAGCAAATTAACGAATTCCCACAGTGCGTGCTGATGATGCTAGAGCAGAACTCAGTCTGACCTTAGTCGACTTCTCCCACCAGCAGCCTACTCTAGCTTTGCCTAAACTTAGAACCACACATGTTGCAAGAACATATTCCCGCCTCATTCGCACTCAGCCGCTCTAGGGACTACGTTCAGCTGCAGCTCGATGCCTCTCACTCTTTCCAACTTCTTTGCGTTCAGGCTAACACAATTGCACAGCTTCAGCTCAATGCCTCTTACTCTTTCCAGCTTGTTTGCGTTCAGGCTAACACAGCTGCACGAAGTCAAGGGCTAAGACGGAAAGCCAAAGAAATTAGCAACAACAAGCATACACGCTTCTAGAAGGAATTTAGGAACAACAAATACACACGCTTCAAGAAGAGACTTGCAATAATACGACATACATATATATAAAGATATCTACAAGAATTGCAAAATGACCAAAATGTGGACTTCAAAAAATCGTCGTCGTCTGCCTGCTGTTTTGATAACTACATTTCATCTGTCTTGTCGAATTCCGTCATAAGTTTATTAATTGAATTGTTGTTATGCTGCGAAATAGTGGCAACGACAACCACTTTCTTGCATAAATCCATTTATTTTAATATTTTACAAAATTTTCACTCTGCTGATGCCCAAGGGTAAAATTGATGGTGGATGGTAGATGATGGCAGTGTGCATCCACCATCTCCCCATCCGATCTCCGATGATGTGTTCAGTATGAATAGCCTTTTAGTTATTCTTCGTTTTAGTTACTCTGCTCCTATGTATGGTTTTGACCCTTAAAATTTGCCGTAATTTCACCCTGTACCCATAAAATGGGTAAAAGGGGGTATAAATCTGTGCAAATGTATGTAACAGGCAGATGGAGACATCTCCAGCTCTATCAAGTATACATATTCATTATTAGTATCAAAACCGAGTCGATATGAACATGTCCGTCCTTCCGTAAGAATACGTCGACCTCGGCATCAATAAGAGCTAGCGAAACCAAATTTTGAATGTGGGTTCTTGTACACCATACGCAGAACAAGTTTGTTTCACATTTCAGATATGTCCCTTCGCTCCCCCGCAAATCGATAAAAAAACTATTTATTAGGACAAATTTAAAGATATAGCCCTGGGATAAATGAAAACAATAGACAAAATGTAACTAGAGATTGCACAGATAACATAAAAGTGAAGTTCTGATTTAGAAAATATAAGTAGCATTCCAAAAATATGATAAAGGTTGTTATAATTAGAACATAAAATACGAAAAGGGTTATGGATAGCATAATTAGTATTACAGTTTGAAGAGAAAGGGGAGGAAAGTTTCTAGAGCTGCTGATCGGAACTGCAAAACTAATTTAGCTGATTGATTCAGAAGAATCAATTTCCAGATTAATTAGTTGGTGTATGAAAATTGCACCAAGCATGGTTCTACGATCAGAAAGAGAAAGAAGATTTATTAGTAAAAGTCTACTACGACACAGAGGAAAGATGGCTCTTCAGAGCCTAGGACACTGCGAGATCGACAGAGCAGAAATTGTTTATGTACTGATTCTATTCTATCCTGATAAACCTTTTATTGGGGACAATAAATTCAATAGCCATGTTCAAGAATAGGTCGAACAAAAGAAGTATAAAGAGTTTTAGTAATGGAGGGATCGTTAAATTCTTTCGACCAACGCTTAATAAAACCCAGGACACCAAAGGAACGATTAGCGGTGGAAGGGAAAACTTTAGTTTGGGATCTAAAAGGATACCCAAATCATCAACCGACTCAATTCGAACAAGCGGCCTTACACTAAGAATATATTTATTTACGAAGGGCATTCGCCTTTTAAAATACATTACATTACACTTACCAAATTAAGATTTAATAAATTTACTCAACAGCCGGGTTGAAAACGGTCAAGATCCGTTTGCAACCTTGGACCAGAGAAGAAATCAGTAGATGGCAGATATAGTGTAACATCATCGGGATACATCAGCAACCGAGAGTAATTTATGACAGAAAAAAGTTCATTTATGAACAATGTAAATAATAATGAGCCATGATGACTTCCTTGTGGTACTCCGAAATTAACTTGAACAGACTTATAGATTAAGCCTTTGAAATAAACCTTTTGGATTCTAAGAGCTAAATAGTTAGAGATCCAAAGAAGTAAGTTATTTGGAAATCCCAGAAGATGAAGTTTGTGCAGTAAAAGAGAATGGTTAACAGAGTCAAAAGCCTTGCTGAAATCAGTGTAAATAACATCTGTTTGCCTTTTAGCTTGAAATCCCTTAATGATAAGAGAAGTGAATTCCAATAGGTTAGTGGTAGTAGATCTATCACAAACCCGTGCTGGCAGGTTGAAATTATAGATCTTCACAGATGTTGCAGTCGAGAAGTTATCAATTTCTAAAAAAAACTTAGGAATAGCAGTCATCTTAGAAACACCTATATAGTTGTCAACATTAGACTTGTTTCCTTTTTTATGGAGAGGATTAATCAGTGATTGTTTTTAAATGTAGGGGAAAGAGCACAACACCACGGACAATGTAAGATGAATTTATAATGGCTTAAAATACCTTCAGCACAGTACTTAAGCACGCTGCTAGGTACTCCATCGGGTCCCGGTGAAAACACGGGCTTAATGGCCTTCAAATCACGTAGAATCGAACTATCAGTGATTAAAGGCCCAAAAATGCAATTGGAGTTATTTACGTGATAAGGATAAGGCGAAACCAATTGATAAGGTTGTGAATTATAAATGGTTTCAAGAAAACTGCAAAAAGATCGGCGATAGCCTGATCAGAGTCAGCTGTCGTTTTTTCAAAAAACAAGGTTGATGGAAGTGTTGATGACCTACGCTTCGCATTAACAAAGTTATACAACCTTTTAGTATCGCACTGAAACTATAACCTACAGCTTCTAAGGTAGTTATCATAGCAATGTATATTAAGTACAGAGAAGCTAGATCGGGCAATCAAAAAGCGAGAGAAATCCAAGAAAGAGCCAGACTTCTTAAACTTGTATATACTCTACTTTCTATTTTTTAAGACATACATGGTTTAACCAACGGGGCACAAATATAAAATAATGAGTTTAAAGTAGAGTACAACAATGTATTTGCTCCATCCATGTCTCTATACAAGTAAAGCTGGGACCAGTCAGTTTGGGATATAAGCTGAGCGAGTTTAGTAAAATCGGTTTTCCGGAATTGGCAAACTCGGTCTGCAGGGTTTCTACCTGGGCTTGGCACCCTGGCTGGTAAGTCAATCACCACCTCCAAAGTTGGGTGATGAGGATTTTCAGGAATGGTTATAGGGTCAATACGGGAGACAGATAAGGAGGGATTTATTTATTTATTTACGAAGGCAAAACAGTGCTGCCTCGAATCAAAAGATACAATATAATACATAGATATAAGGATAAAAATTTAAAAGCCTACACGAAATTTCAATTAGAATCTAATAACGACACAAGCACTTTGGGGGAAGTTTATTTGCCAGTCCGGCTAGCTATGCCCCTATTCACAGCAAAGAATTGCCGGTGGCGTTATTAGAGTCTATATCAAGATAGTGAAGACTTAGTTATGAAGAAAAAGCGTATAGAATTTAAGGTTAATTTAAAGAAAAAAAAACTAAAGAAGAAGAATAAAGAAAGACGGTAGGAATGAAATCTCCAACCCGGTGGGGAAGTTTTAGTAGCCAGTCTGGCAAGCTGTGCCCCAGCTCACAGCGAGGTTGGTTAGAGATTACATTAAGGAAAAAAGGATCTAGGAACGGGTAGGTATGGGAAAGAATAAAACAGTTATAGTGTAGAAAATCGGAAATAAAGGGGAACATAGAATGGGCAATCTCCGACCCGATGGGGTAAGATTATTTGCCACACCGGCAAGCTGTGCCCCTGCTCACAGCTGGGATTGGCCAGAGATTACCCGTAGGTGATTCAAAAGAGCAAGAGGGAAGAGAGAGTTCAGAGGAGAAAACATAAAAAACAGAATTGTACTGTATGCATAGTACACGAAAAGGATTGTGTAAAGCATAATCAGTAGTGCATGTAGGAAGAGATAAGGGAATAAAGTTTCTAGAAGGTCTACAAAGGACAGAAAAATTAAGACGACTGAAAAGAAGGGGAGAATCTATGTCGCCACTAATCAAATTTTGTATAAAAACACACCAAGAGTTATTCTACGGTTAGCTAATGTCGGAAGATTTAAAAGTTAGAGTCTACGGGGATAAGATTGCAGACGAAGATTAAGATTAGATCCCAATTTAAACTACGTAGGGCAAATAAAAGAAATTGCTTCTGGACTGACTCAATACGGATCTCACTATTTTTGTATGAAGGAGACCATATACATGAGCAGTATTCCAGAATAGGGCGTACGAGCGACACATAGAGCAGTTTTGTGGTGAAAGGATCATTAAATTCCTTCGACCAACGCTTGATGCATCCGAGTACGCCCTTGGCAACATTAACAATTGAGGCAATATGCAAGTTAAAGTTAAGTTTTGAATCAAAAGTAACACCCAAGTCTTTAACAGTTTTAAGGGAAAGTTATCAATAGTATAGTTACCAAGATAGGGCTTGGATCGACTGAAGTCTAAGTCACGTTGAAGTAGTCTAGTTTGGAGAGGATTACTAAATGATAGAATATCGATGCATACGAGAGTGTAATAAAATAGATGGAAGATCATTAATAAAAAGTGTGAAGAATAAAGGACCAAGGTGACTTCCTTGGGGTACACCAGAAGTTACGAAAACAGGTTTAGAAATTGTAGATCTAAGTAGTACTTTTTGGGTACTATTTTTAAAATAAGAAGAAATCCAAGACAGAACAGAGATAGGAAAACCAATATTAATTAAGTTTATAAATCAAAAGATCATGGTTTACAGAGTCAAATGCTTTACTGAAATTTCTTTTGAAATGTATCATTTATAATATGTGAAAGCTCTAGCAAATTGGTCATAGTAGATGTACAGTCGTAGATTTACAGAGATGCTGCAAAGTTTCTGTAATAATTTTGGGATAGCAGACAACTTTGCAATACCTCTATAATTAGAAATATCAGACTTACCACCTTTCTTATGTAGAGGTATGATAAATGAGTCTTTCCAAAGAGATGGAAAGACTCCCGTAGTAAGGGAAAGATTAAAAAGTTTAAGTAAGGGAAGAGTTAAAGAAGAGCTACATTACTTTAATACACAACTTGGAATATGATCAGGCCCAGGAGAGTAAGAATGTTTTACGGACTTAATAGCAGATAGAAGGGATGATGCGGAAATAGTGGGTGCAAAAATATTATAAGAAGAAGAAATACTGTAGGGATGGGATGTGTTAGAAAGAGGTATAGATGAATAGGTGGATTGGAAAAATTTGGCAAATAAATTCACAGCAGTTTAGTCAATGCATGCTTTTTCAGTGCCAAAAAAGAAAGTAGAAGGAAGACGTGGAAATTTACGTTTAGAGTTAACAAAAGAATAAAAAAGTTTAGGATTGTATGCAAATTGACTTTTCAATCGGGCGATATATTCCATGTAACATTGTGAGTTAAGAAGAGAGAAGTTAGATTTAGCAATAGAATATTTAGATAAGTCGAGTCTAGAACCAGACATCTTAAACTTTTTTAAATATTTAGACTTAATATTTTTTAAGTTGGAGAGTCTGGGTGTTAACCAAGGGGGCTTAGCACAACTAGATTTGAGAGAAGAGTTAGGAATACATATGTCTAATAGAGAGTTAAGTGTTACATAGAATCATTTAAGAGCGTAATCAATGTCAACTGCGTTGTCAAGCGAGGACCAATCAGTTGCAGAGATCAGTTGATTAAGCGAGGTAAAATTACCTTTACGAAAGCAACGATATGGCTCAGAGGAAATGGAAGGTGAGCTAAAAGGCTTAGAAAAACAAAGAGAAATTTCTAATGTAGGATGATATAAATCTTCAGGCACAGATAAGGGAGTTGACCAGCAGCATTTAGATAGTCGTAAGTAAATATAAGATCTAATATTCTATTTAAGTTATTGGTGATAGAGTTAATTTGGTAAAGAGGAAAGTGTACTAGGCAGTCTAAGAAGTCATGCTGAGAGGAGGGAGTAAGATAATTTGCGCAGTTGACAAATGACCATGCTATGGCAGGCAAGTTGAAATCACCCAGCACAACAATTGGGTCAATGTCACGCGCTTGGGAAAATACTTCGTTAATACAGCCTATATGTTGCATATAAACTTGTAAATCAGAAGCAGGAGGAATATAAGTGCAGGTAATATAGAGAACAGATGATGGAAGAGTAACTTCTACAGCAACTATTTCAACATCGGCAGAAAAATTTAGGGATAACAATTCCGACTGAAATGTGGTATTGACGTCAATTAGAACGCCACCACCTCGTCTAGTCAGTCGGTCATGCCTAAAAGTTATAAATTTATTTGACTATATTTCGCAGTCAGAAATGGTAGAGTTTAACGAAGTCTCAGATAAGCGATAATGTCAGATTCACACTGAAATACAGGTGTTGAAGTTTAGAAAGGAGGCCCCTAACATTCTGGTATTGAATAGTAACACAATCGGATGAAAAGTTTAGTTTTTGGAGCTGTGTTTATAGAAATATTTTGTGTGCGCTTTTTTGGCTTAAACTCATGAACAATCATGTGAGGAGGCCAGAAATTTGAATCGCAAATAATTGAAAAATCATGATCGGGTACACTAATTTTAAAAGAGGAATTAGTGACTAATATATTAGCAGAAGTTCTACTGGTAATATAGGAACCTACAAAATCCCAAGTTGTGTCAGAAGGCAGTCTAGACACAAATACTTGTCTACGGGGCGCTGCAACAGAAAGCGTAGGAAGTATAGGAGAAGTCGATAGTTCTACATTTCTAATAGTTGGAGAGAGACCAAGGGTACCGGACGGTTTACTTTTACGACTAGAATAAGTAATGGAGAAACATCAAGTAAAGATGGAGTAGATATTAGGTAGATATTAGATATTAGGTGAAGGTAATGTAGAAGAAGAGGGTAGTGGTGAGGGGACAAATAAGAATTGATTTTCTATCCGCCGATTAGGTGGCGACACAAACTTGAATTGACTAAGCAACTCAATGCTTGAGTCAAAATCGCCGGAAAGAGTCTTAACTACTTTACTCAATATAAGGAATTGAGTGCGGATAGAATTATACATTTTGGAAAAATCAGCCTGCATACCATTTCAAGCCACCCATGCGCTTCTTAGCAGCAGTGTTGATCTTGTCGCATTCACGACCAGTAAGACCAGCACATTTGGCATGCATAATATTCTCACACAGCCAACAATTAACAAATTGAGGCTGAGGGGAATCAGGTGCCGACTCAAATGAGCAGGACTTACTGCAGCACGACATGTGTATTGGATTAAACGAAAATATTAGTTTCAGCAAAAAGAGCAAATTAAAAGCACTCAAAATGTGTTAAGTGCAAGTTAGGAAGTAAACAAACAACGTTTACAAAGCAATAGAGAGAGTATTCGATTTGAGCGCAAAGCACAAAAGAAGAATACGCAGGCAAAGCACCAAAGAAGAAATTACGAAAAGCACAACAACAAACACGGCACAGACGCCGCGCGCAAAAACTAAAATGCACAACAACAAAGACAGCACAGACAACGCGTAAGAAATTAAAAAGCAAATAAACTTACAATGCACAACTGATAACACTTGACACAATGATAAAGCACTTTAGAAGGAAAAGATAAAGAGATTTAACACTTTATAAGAGTGAAAGTAGAGTTAGGCTTATAGATATTTTAATTTAAATGTAGAGCGCGAAAAAACACAGCTGGTCGCAGGTATCGATATATCGATATCCAAGACAAAAATAAGATCAAGCATTTTATGTAGAGTATTTGGGATACTGTTGATTGGATACAAGTCAACGCTGGAGTCAGGACTTGAAGTACAGGTAGTTCCGGCAATATTAAAGTCCCCATGAACTACAAGAAAGTCTCGATCAGAAACCATAGAGCAAACAGATTTTATAGCAGAAGCATGCAAATAATATTTCTCGGACGTTGATGTACTAAAACGGGCAGTACATGCAAGTCGCCAAACGACACCAAGCACGGGCTTGTTAACGCGCGGACCCAGGCAAAATGCAACCCACCTCCCGTTCAACCAACCGAGGGGCGCGCCACATAACGTGCGGTAACGCAGATCGCGGAACAGATGAATAGGTACAAGCTAAATAAAGTTCTGCATAAATTAAACAATAGACAAAAAGTAACTATAGATTACGCAGATAACATAAAAGTTAAGTTCTGAGGTATAAGTAAGTGAAGTATAAAGAAATATCGGAAGAAGGCAGAATATGAGAACAAGTTATAAGAAAGCAAACACCGGTAATTCTCAATTTTACACCAACTAGTTCAATATATATAGAACTATCGGTTATTACTCTCCCAGAAAATAAATCAGTGATCTTTTCTATAAATGGAGAATTTGTTAGACAGGAATTCAGAATTAAGGATGTCGGGCCTTAAACATGTTACAGAAAAGCCAACGTCATGGAAAGGAATCTTAATCTATTGTGCAAATTTCAAGTCGATCGTATCATAAACAGGGAAATTATTCACCAAAGCACTGAATCTGCAGCAGTGAGGAGGAAGCAGTGGCGCCTGCGCTACGCTAAAAATCCTTGCGTGCGCTGTAGAGCATTGACCTGGGTAGTCGGGTAGTAGTAGTCGACTAGAGCACTTTTACCAATTTTTATACCCTAGCAGGGTATTATAATTTTGTCTCGAAATGCGTAATGGACTGAAGGAGACTTTTCCGACCCAACAAAGTATATATATTCTGAAACAGCATGAATAGCCGAGTCAATATAGCGATGTCCGTCTGTCCGTCTGTATGAAAAACTTTTTTGTTTATGAAGGTATCCTTACCAAACTTTTCCAAACGGAGTCTCTAGAAAGTTTATACAATCTGACCAAATTTGGTCAAAATCGAGACTAGATATCAATATATATATCCTTTTGTCTATACAAATATTTCATCCAAACTAAGTGAGAGTTTTATTATACTTCCAATAGTTTCCTATAATTTTATCTTAATCGGAGCAAATAGAAGCTATGTGACGAAAATTGAGGTTTGTATAAAACATTGCGGCTAGGGTATATAGCTTCGGCACTCCGAAGATAGCCGTTATTTCTTGTTAAAATTTAGAAAGCTATATCTGTGTGTATTATCAAAGAATATAAACTCATATGATTTATATTCTTTGGTATTCTGTAACATGAGCCATGTTCACCAGCATAACTGATCCATTATCAATAATTGGATGTTATCGAAAGGTCTGATGGTTTCTTGTGAACGCTATTATACACTTTGTTGCCAACGCTGTCATAAAAAACCCAAGGCACTAACCGTGACAACTCCTTAAATGGCGGCATAGGAGCGTGAATATGTTGTTTATGTTTTAAAGCTGATATACATAAATGTATAAACATGTAAGCCGGTTGTAAGTAATAATTAAAAAAATTTAAATTTTTATTAAATTATTCGATAAAAAGTATTGCAGTTTATGACAAAATGTGGACTTCGCAAGCCACAAAGTTGTTGCTACAATTATATTAAAAAAATAAAGAGTATTTTGGCAATTCAAGAAGCTCTTCGGCAATACACACGCTCATTGGCGATCTCATGTTTGAATGTAGTGGTCTTATTAATAGTATTTTCCCTTGATTACTTACAATATACTGATAATTTTAAAACGCATTTCGATAAAACACATATTGTATCACAATCACTTAAATTGATCGTACTTTTCTATGATACATTTTCATAGATCCTGATGCGATAATTTTGTTATCGAAATACCGTCTCAGTCGCGTTCCCCAGAAATATCATAGTAACCAGATAAATTATCAAAGATAAAGAACTGCTGGTGAACATGTGGCAATATATCCAACTGATTTACATCAGAGAGATTTATCAAATACCTTACGAATGGTATATAAATTATGAATAGAGGAGCAATAGTAAGGGCGTATGTGAAACCATAAGATTCATATTACTCGGTCAGTGGGCCGCGAGTTGGGTTGCAGTTTCCCTGGGTCCGCGTGGGAACAAGTGGCCCAACGAGACCAAGCACGGGCTTATTAAGGCGTGGGCCCATAAAGAAATATCGGAAGAAGGCAGAATATGAGAACAAGTTATAAGAAAGCAAACACCGGTAATTCTCAATTTTACACCAACTAGTTCAATATATATAGAACTATCTGTTATTACTCTCCCAGAAAATAAATCAGTGATCTTTTCTATAAATGGAGAATTTGTTAGACAGGAATTCAGAATTAAGGATGTCGGGCCTTAAACATTTTACAGAAAAGCCAACGTCATGGAAAGGAATCTTAATCTATTGTGCAAATTTCAAGTCGATCGTATCATAAACAGGGAAATTATTCACCAAAGCACTGAATCTGCAGCAGTGAGGAGGAAGCAGTGGCGCCTGCGCTACGCTAAAAATCCTTGCGTGCGCTGTAGAGCATTGACCTGGGTAGTCGGGTAGTAGTAGTCGACTAGAGCACTTTTACCAATTTTTATACCCTAGCAGGGTATTATAATTTTGTCTCGAAATGCGTAATGGACTGAAGGAGACTTTTCCGACCCAACAAAGTATATATATTCTGAATCAGCATGAATAGCCGAGTCAATATAGCGATGTCCGTCTGTCCGTCTGTATGAAAAACTTTTTTGTTTATGAAGGTATCCTTACCAAACTTTTCCAAACGGAGTCTCTAGAAAGTTTATACAATCTGACCAAATTTGGTCAAAATCGAGACTAGATATCAATATATATATCCTTTTGTCTATACAAATATTTCATCCAAACTAAGTGAGAGTTTTATTATACTTCCAATAGTTTCCTATAATTTTATCTTAATCGGAGCAAATAGAAGCTATGTGACGAAAATTGAGGTTTGTATAAAACATTGCGGCTAGGGTATATAGCTTCGGCACTCCGAAGATAGCCGTTATTTCTTGTTAAAATTTAGAAAGCTATATCTGTGTGTATTATCAAAGAATATAAACTCATATGACTTTATATTCTTTGGTATTCTGTAACATGAGCCATGTTCACCAGCATAACTGATCCATTATCAATAATTGGTCTGATGGTTTCTTGTGAACGCTATTATACACTTTGTTGCCAACGCTGTCATAAAAAACCCAAGGCACTAACCGTGACAACTCCTTAAATGGCGGCATAGGAGCGTGAATATGTTGTTTATGTTTTAAAGCTGATATACATAAATGTATAAACATGTAAGCCGGTTGTAAGTAATAATTAAAAAAATTTAAATTTTTATTAAATTATTCGATAAAAAGTATTGCAGTTTATGACAAAATGTGGACTTCGCAAGCCACAAAGTTGTTGCTACAATTATATTAAAAAAATAAAGAGTATTTTGGCAATTCAAGAAGCTCTTCGGCAATACACACGCTCATTGGCGATCTCATGTTTGAATGTAGTGGTCTTATTAATAGTATTTTCCCTTGATTACTTACAATATACTGATAATTTTAAAACGCATTTCGATAAAACACATATTGTATCACAATCACTTAAATTGATCGTACTTTTCTATGATACATTTTCATAGATCCTGATGCGATAATTTTGTTATCGAAATACCGTCTCAGTCGCGTTCCCCAGAAAGATCATAGTAACCAGATAAATTATCAAAGATAAAGAACTGCTGGTGAACATGTGGCAATATATCCAACTGATTTACATCAGAGAGATTTATCAAATACCTTACGAATGGTATATAAATTATGAATAGAGGAGCAATAGTAAGGGCGTAAGTGGAACCATAAGATTCATATTACTCGGTCAGTCGGCCGCGAGTTGGGTTGCAGTTTCCCTGGGTCCGCGTGGGAACAAGTGGCCCAACGAGACCAAGCACGGGCTTATGAAGGCGTGGGCCCATAAAGAAATATCGGAAGAAGGCAGAATATGAGAACAAGTTATAAGAAAGCAAACACCGGTAATTCTCAATTTTACACCAACTAGTTCAATATATATAGAACTATCGGTTATTACTCTCCCAGAAAATAAATCAGTGATCTTTTCTATAAATGGAGAATTTGTTAGACAGGAATTCAGAATTAAGGATGTCGGGCCTTAAACATTTTACAGAAAAGCCAACGTCATGGAAAGGAATCTTAATCTATTGTGCAAATTTCAAGTCGATCGTATCATAAACAGGGAAATTATTCACCAAAGCACTGAATCTGCAGCAGTGAGGAGGAAGCAGTGGCGCCTGCGCTACGCTAAAAATCCTTGCGTGCGCTGTAGAGCATTGACCTGGGTAGTCGGGTAGTAGTAGTCGACTAGAGCACTTTTACCAATTTTTATACCCTAGCAGGGTATTATAATTTTGTCTCGAAATGCGTAATGGACTGAAGGAGACTTTTCCGACCCAACAAAGTATATATATTCTGAATCAGCATGAATAGCCGAGTCGATATAGCGATGTCCGTCTGTCCGTCTGTATGAAAAACTTTTTTGTTTATGAAGGTATCCTTACCAAACTTTTCCAAACGGAGTCTCTAGAAAGTTTATACAATCTGACCAAATTTGGTCAAAATCGAGACTAGATATCAATATATATATCCTTTTGTCTATACAAATATTTCATCCAAACTAAGTGAGAGTTTTATTATACTTCCAATAGTTTCCTATAATTTTATCTTAATCGGAGCAAATAGAAGCTATGTGACGAAAATTGAGGCTTGTATAAAACATTGCGGCTAGGGTATATAGCTTCGGCACTCCGAAGATAGCCGTTATTTCTTGTTAAAATTTAGAAAGCTATATCTGTGTGTATTATCAAAGAATATAAACTCATATGACTTTATATTCTTTGGTATTCTGTAACATGAGCCATGTTCACCAGCATAACTGATCCATTATCAATAATTGGTCTGATGGTTTCTTGTGAACGCTATTATACACTTTGTTGCCAACGCTGTCATAAAAAACCCAAGGCACTAACCGTGACAACTCCTTAAATGGCGGCATAGGAGCGTGAATATGTTGTTTATGTTTTAAAGCTGATATACATAAATGTATAAACATGTAAGCCGGTTGTAAGTAATAATTAAAAAAATTTAAATTTTTATTAAATTATTCGATAAAAAGTATTGCAGTTTATGACAAAATGTGGACTTCGCAAGCCACAAAGTTGTTGCTACAATTATATTAAAAAAATAAAGAGTATTTTGGCAATTCAAGAAGCTCTTCGGCAATACACACGCTCATTGGCGATCTCATGTTTGAATGTAGTGGTCTTATTAATAGTATTTTCCCTTGATTACTTACAATATACTGATAATTTTAAAACGCATTTCGATAAAACACATATTGTATCACAATCACTTAATTTGATCGTACTTTTCTATGATACATTTTCATAGATCCTGATGCGATAATTTTGTTATCGAAATACCGTCTCAGTCGCGTTCCCCAGAAAGATCATAGTAACCAGATAAATTATCAAAGATAAAGAACTTCTGGTGAACATGTGGCAATATATCCAACTGATTTACATCAGAGAGATTTATCAAATACCTTACGAATGGTATATAAATTATGAATAGAGGAGCAATAGTAAGGGCGTAAGTGGAACCATAAGATTCATATTATTCGGTCAGTCGGCCGCGAGTTGGGTTGCAGTTTCCCTGGGTCCGCGTGGGAACAAGTGGCCCAACGAGACCAAGCACGGGCTTATGAAGGCGTGGGCCCATAAAGAAATATCGGAAGAAGGCAGAATATGAGAACAAGTTATAAGAAAGCAAACAGCGGTAATTCTCAATTTTACACCAACTAGTTCAATATATATAGAACTATCGGTTATTACTCTCCCAGAAAATAAATCAGTGATCTTTTCTATAAATGGAGAATTTGTTAGACAGGAATTCAGAATTAAGGATGTCGGGCCTTAAACATTTTACAGAAAAGCCAACGTCATGGAAAGGAATCTTAATCTATTGTGCAAATTTCAAGTCGATCGTATCATAAACAGGGAAATTATTCACCAAAGCACTGAATCTGCAGCAGTGAGGAGGAAGCAGTGGCGCCTGCGCTACGCTAAAAATCCTTGCGTGCGCTGTAGAGCATTGACATGGGTAGTCGGGTAGTAGTAGTCGACTAGAGCACTTTTACCAATTTTTATACCCTAGCAGGGTATTATAATTTTGTCTCGAAATGCGTAATGGACTGAAGGAGACTTTTCCGACCCAACAAAGTATATATATTCTGAAACAGCATGAATAGCCGAGTCAATATAGCGATGTCCGTCTGTCCGTCTGTATGAAAAACTTTTTTGTTTATGAAGGTATCCTTACCAAACTTTTCCAAACGGAGTCTCTAGAAAGTTTATACAATCTGACCAAATTTGGTCAAAATCGAGACTAGATATCACTATATATATCCTTTTGTCTATACAAATATTTCATCCAAACTAAGTGAGAGTTTTATTATACTTCAAATAGTTTCCTATAATTTTATCTTAATCGGAGCAAATAGAAGCTATGTGACGAAAATTGAGGTTTGTATAAAACATTGCGGCTAGGGTATATAGCTTCGGCACTCCGAAGATAGCCGTTATTTCTTGTTAAAATTTAGAAAGCTATATCTGTGTGTATTATCAAAGAATATAAACTCTTATGACTTTATATTCTTTGGTATTCTGTAACATGAGCCATGTTCACCAGCATAACAGATCCATTATCAATAATTGGATGTTATCGAAAGGTCTGATGGTTTCTTGTGAACGCTATTATACACTTTGTTGCCAACGCTGTCATAAAAAACCCAAGGCACTAACCGTCGCAACTCCTTAAATGGCGGCATAGGAGCGTGAATATGTTGTTTACGTTTTAAAGCTGATAAACATAAATGTATAAACATGTAAGCCGGTTGTAAGTAATAATTTAAAAAATTTAAATTTTTATTAAATTTTTCGATAAAAAGTATTGCAGTTTATGACAAAATGTGGACTTCGCAAGCCACAAAGTTGTTGCTACAATTATATTCAGAAAATAAAGAGTATTTTGGCAATTCAAGAAGCTCTTCGGCAATACACACGCTCATTGGCGATCTCATGTTTGAATGTAGTGGTCTTATTAATAGTATTTTTCTTTGTTTACTTACAAAATACTGATAATTTTAAAACGCAATTCGATAAAACACATATTGTATCACAATCACTTAAATTGATCGTACTTTTCTATGATACATTTTCATAGATCCTGATGCGATAATTTTGTTATCGAAATACCGTCTCAGTCGCGTTCTCCAGAAAGATCATAGGTTAGGTTAGGTTGCAGTGGCTGGAGCAGAAACCTACTCCACACTTGGGCCAAGAATTGGCCCCTTGTGGTACCACATGATGTCTTTTAAACATTTTGTTCCCCCTTAAACCAATTTGACGATTTTAGGAATTTGAGGATATTGTGTATCCCAACCTCGGATACGTCCGATAGGGTATCAAAACTGTAGTGTCCCAGGTACTGGAACCGTCTCCTGCTGAGTGCGGGGCAGTGACAGAGCAGATGTTCTACGCTCTCTATCTCTTCTACTATACCACAACTTCTACAGAAGTCATGGTGTGTTACGCGCAATCTGTTAGCGTGAGTTCCTATGAGACAGTGGCCTGTGAGAGCCCCTATTATTGTCGAGATGTGGGATCTCCTATGTTTAATCGAAGCAGATGTGCGCTTTGGGTCAAGGGTGGGCCAAGTGAGTTTGGAGACCGTGCATGTAGTGAGATTACTCCAGCGTTCAGCGGTTTGACGCTTGGAGTACTCCTTACTATGCAGCCTGAAAGTGGACAGAGGCATGCCGACGTTGCTGCTTACAGCGAGGAGTGTATCGTTGGTGCCTTGCCTGGGCAATTCATCTGCCACTTCGTTTCCTTCAATATTACGGTGTCCAGGCACCCATACGAGGTTGATACTGAGCTGTTGGGCTATCTCGTTTAGAGACTGGCGACACTAAGTGAGTGAGACTGCGTTGTTGGTGCATGAGTCAAGCGCCTTCAAGGCTTGGCTGTCTGTTCTACATTTATGTAGATATTCCCTGCACTGATGTTATGCATGCGCAGGCACAGGGTGGCTTCCTGGATGGCCCTCACCTCTGCCTGATACACGCTACAGTGGTCGGGAAGACGGAAGATGGTTCTGATTCCTAAATCGGGGAAATATACACCGCCGCCCACACGTTCGTCCAGCTTCGACCCATCAGTGAAGATTCTGATCGAGTCTGGTACGTACTGAAGCGGATTTTCCCAGTCTGATCGGCTAGGTATGCAGACTCTGTATAACTTGTCAAAAGTTAGTTTTGGTGTGCAGTAGTCTGTAATAGGGGGAGTCCGAGGTATGGACTTGAGAACGGCGGTATGACCCGTGGTGCCCGTTGTCCAGTTGTTGGATTCCCTGAGTCTAATGGCTGAGTTTCTGGCTAATTCTTTGGACAGTAAGTCCAGCGGTATTAGATGAAGCATGATGTTCAGGGCTTCGGTAGGAGTGGTGCGTAGGGCACCACTAATGCAGATTTCTGCACTTCTCTGAACTTTATGGATTGTTTTGAGGTTGGATGGTAGGTCGAGTGCAGGCCACCACACTAGCACTCCATACAGTAGGATGGGTCGGATGCTGCTGTTTACAGCCAATGGACTATACGTGGAGAGAAGCCCCATCTAGTGCCTATGGCCTTCTTGCATGCACAAAGAGCAGTGGTAGCCTTGCATACCCTCTGCTTTATATTTTCTTTCCAGTATAGTTTACTATCTAGAACTACACCTAGGTACTTCGCCTGAAAGCTCTGGTTCAGAATCGTGTTATTGATTTTAGGGAGGTTTAAGTTAGGGGGTTTATATTTCCTAGTGAAAAGAACGAGCTCTGTTTTGCTCGGATTCACGCCTAGTCCACAGTTTTTGGTCCATTTTACTAAGGTATTGAGCGCTGATTGCATTCTGTCGCAGAGGGTTTGCGGAAATTTACCCTGGGCTAGTATTGCAACATCATCCGCGTAGGCTACCGCCACGTGCCCCTCCTCCTCCAGTGTACAAAGCAGTTGGTTCATCACTAGTACCCATAGAAGTGGAGATAGGACACCTCCCTGGGTAGTGCCCCTACTAACGCACCTGCTGATCGAGCACTCTCCTAAGCAGGAGCTCACTTTCCTGCTGGTGAGCAACAGATCTATGAGCTCCACCAGGGGGTCCTCAACCCGCAGACTCGTCAGTGCGGAGATGATAGCTTCTGGAAGAACGTTGTTAAAAGCTCCCTCTATGTCTAAGAAGGTCACCAAGCTGTATTCTTTGACACTAAGCGATCTCTCGATGCGAGAGACTAGAGAGTGCAGAGCTGTCTCAGTGGACATGCCCTTGGTATATGCGTGCTGTGTACGCGAAAGTAGAGACGGGTTAATGGAGTTTCGATGGACTCCTAAAATCCTTTCGAGGGTTTTTAAGAGAAAGGAGGAAAGACTAATTGGTCTGAAGTCGTTCGGTTTGACGTGGGAAGGTTTTCCTGCCTTGGGTATGAGGACTACTTTCGTTTCCCTCCATACTGAGGGAATGTGGTTCGTTGTAAGACATCCTGTGAAGATACTTCGAAGCCACGCTATGATATAACTGATGCTATGTTGGAGTTGAGCCGGGTATATGTTGTCTGGACCCGGTGACTTAAAGGGCTTGAAGGTACTGATTGCCCACCCAATCTTAAGATCGGTTACTATTTCATTAGCCCTGTTTGTATGGCTACGATAGGTCTGAGTCGCTGGTCGCGGTGCCTGAGAGCACCCCGGAAAGTGAGTATCTAGCAGAAGTTCGAGTGTTTGCGAACTGGATGCTGTCCACGATCCATCTTCCCTTTGTAGAAGCCCTGGGGGTAGGTGAAGAGGCTAGAATCTTCCTCAGACGCGATGCATCCGAGGTAGATTCAATATTACTGCAAAATTTGGCCCATGAGGCCCTTTTTGCCTTTCTTAAGGCTTTTTTGTAGCTGGTTAGCTCGGTCTTGTACTGCGCCCAGATAGTGTCAAGCGTCGTACTTTTGGCATGGTTAAAAGTTCTCCTGCACTTAGTTTTGAGTGCATCGAGATCTGAGGACCACCATGGTGGCTTGAAAGAATCTTTGGGGGTTATTTTTGGACAAGATTTGTCTAGGGCGTCGTTACAGACCTTTGTTAGGGTGTCGACTAGGAAGTCTACCTCTGCGTCATTTTCCGGAAATAGGGGCGGGTTTGGAGCCAGATTTTTCCTAAGTAGTCGCATGTACTTACCCCAGTTGGTTTTTTTTGGGGTTTTGGGTTTTCTTGAGTGGTGGACGAGATTCGTCCAAATTAAATTCAATGTAGCGATGGTCAGAGAAGGAGTGTTCTGGTGGAACTTTCCAGGACGCCACCCGCTGTGAAATGTAGTCTGAGATAAGGGTAATATCCAAGACCTCACTTCTGTTTTTAATGATAAAGGTGGGGTCGTTACCTCTATTACATAAATTTAGATTAGTTCTAAGAAGAAAGTCAAAAAGTAACTCACCCCGCTCGTTGGTGTTTGTACTTCCCCATTGTGTGTGGTGAGTGTTAGCGTCTCCACCCATAATCAGGTTCGTCCTCGAGCCTGCTTGTGACCAGGTCACGAAAAGTGGGTGATGGTATACATCCCTTGGTATCATGAGGTAAGTAGAAGGAAGCCAGCCTGTAAGAGTTAGCCCCCAATCCGAGGCTAGCTGTCGTGATGTCACCATCACTGAACTGCGAGAGTAGAAAAGCATTGTAACGTTTCTTGATTAATAAGCAGGTTCTTATTTTACCCTTACCGGTACTGTGAAGTAGGGTGTATTTGGGAGTCCGCAAGCCACAGACTCTGTCAGCAGCAATCCATGGCTCTTGGACCAACACCACATCCACCACGCCAGGTGCTAGGCGCAGTAGAAGCGCAGCAGAGGCTGCCCTACTGTGATGCAGATTTATTTGGAGTATCTGCATCAAGTAGGACAGCACTCCCCTCCGTAATGTTACGGTCCGCTTCATCGGCCGAGGTTTCATGCAGAAGCTCCTTCTCCGTGTACATGCGGCCCAGTGTACCACCGTAATCTGAGCCCGATGAGATGTAGCCGTCGATGCTGCCTGGTGGGGAATATCTTCGGCTTCCATCTCCTCGGTTTCACTCGGTGGGTCCACCGATTCCGCCTCAACACAATTGGCCAGTTCCGCCTGCGCTCCAGCGTCAGATTTGTAGACCTTGACGCCTACCTTTCCAAAAGAGTAGCAGATGCTACCGCCTTAGCCTCCAAATGCTTCGATCTTTCGTTGTCGATTTGAAAGACAACCTGCATCGAGGCACGATTTGTCTTCTCCACTCTCAGGACCCGCCAATTGGCTGCAGGCATATCCGGGTTGCACAGCCTTACCATCTCGAGGATCTCCGCCGGCTCCGAGGGTTCGCACGGAAGCCAAGCTCTTGCCCTAGGTCTGGAGGGGATGTCCTTCGCATCCACTGCTGCGAGTTGCGCTCCGGGGTATACCTCCCCTAGCTTACTAACCGCGGCTTTGTACAGCTGCGCCGACCTCTCATCCCCGCATGCGATTAGCTTGATGGTTCGTTGGAACCATCCTGCATCCTCGCATTTCGGTGGTGGGCCTGGTGATTCAAGCAGCATTTTAAGGCAGACTGATTGTAGAGCCACCTGCACCCAACGCCACTGGTGTCGTGGAATCCGGCCTTCTTAACAGTTCTTGTCAACGACCCCTATTAGGATCTTGTCCTTCGCCACATCTGCGAAGGATCTTGACAAAGGAGCGTGGGTTCGCGCTCTGTTGGCCGTGGTGCTCGGCTCCTCCATTGAGCGATCTCGCTTGGTTGCGGTTTGTTGCGCAGGATCCTCAAGTTTAAAGTTGGGCAAGGCAGCCTTTGCCCACTCCAGATCCTGTTGGATCTTGGCGAAGTCTTCTGCCGACGCCTGCTCCCTGGTGATCGGAGCGGTTGCGTTGCGCGTCAGAATCCGTTTGGCTGTCCGCTTGTCATTCGGACGGGCTTTAGACGGGTCCGGTCGAGTGAATTCGGCCGCCCTTTTGCACACCACTGTATCCACACCCGTTTTTCTGCCAACTGACGCGCCAATAGAATTGGTGGCTATGTTGGAGCAGCCCGAGGTGGACGCAGCAGGATTTTGGTCCATAGCGCCGCTTGTCACAGCACTATTCACCATCGCCGTTTCCGTTTTCTTACCAGCTGACACGCCAGAGACCGGGGGCCTACTGGTGGCTTTAATGCCGGTAGAAGACGGGCGTGCTCCGGTTGAAATGTCGGAAACCTCCTGCGTGCTCATACGGGTTGGAGCACTCTTTTTACCGGAGCTGATTGCTCCTTCCGGTTTTCGTAGAGTACCGGGCTCTTTTTTTGTTGTTGTTGTTTTATTATTGTTCATCTTTCTTTGATTCCCACGAGTTGCGGAGAAGGGGAACGGTCCACCCGGGCAGAGATCCGCAGTACCCGGGTAAGGCAAAAATAGAACAGGTGTTTGCCAAGCACCTGAGCCCTCCGTTCACGACTGAGATATATTTGTTTAACCTGGGCCCCAGCCAGTCTGACCATCAGCACGGGTCGGATGACACCTTGGTCAGGCCCAGGTGTGAGATGTGAGGGGTAGGATTGGGTAGGAACACATGAAGGGATCGGGTGTGTGTGAGACTATAAATTTATAAGGCGGTCAGACAAACGCCTCGTCAGTACAGTGGTGACTTCCGTAGTACCCGCTGGCTGTCCGGGACTGATTATTTGAATATTCGCAGCTGACCCCCTACAGGAGGCCGTTCGCTATCCACAACCTGCGACCCGTCCGGTGGCCTCAGCTAGGCCGCCTTGAGAACCACCTCACAAGCTCTTAAAGATACTTCGGACAGAAAGATCATAGTAACCAGATAAATTATCAAAGATAAAGACATGCTGGTGAACATGTGGCAATATATCCAATTGATTTACATCAGAGAGATTCATCAAATACATTACGAATGGTATATAAATTATGAATAGAGGAGCAATAGTAAGGGCGTAATTGGCATCATAAGATTCATATTACTCGGTCAGTCGGCCGCGAGTTGGGTTGCAGTTTCCCTGGGTCCGCGTGGGAACAAGTGGCCCAACGAGACCAAGCACGGACTTGTTTAAGCGTGGGCCCAGACAAAATGCAACCCACCACCCGCCCAACCGACCGAGGGCGCGCCACATAGCATGCGGTAACGATGATCACTGTTTAGAAACTAACACTTACGTAGTACACCCAAAAACCCAGTCATAAATTATACACATGCATGCGCCCCTCGCGTGCCCAGACCACTTGAAAGCGGTTTAGGTAAAAGGGGACATGCACATGTGGGTGCTCGGTTTGCGGGAGGGGTAAAAAGGCGACCAATTAAAAATGTACGTCTTAGTAAAAAGGAAAACAAAAATGTATATCTCTTTACTCACACAATTAATAGAATCCACAATAAGAACTCATGGATTATCAATAAAGAGACAGTACCAAACAAAATCGCGACCTTGCGTAAGCATTTCTTTAGGGATCGGCAGTGCGACGAAAAAACAATTAGCTGCAACTCTCAAGAGTTGCGCTGTCAGTTGAACCAAAGTTGCAACGTGCTTCGACCGATTTATCTTGTATACAAAACTGATCACGAAGGCTGCCAAGCCGATGTGATACTCGTAAATTGGTATCCACGGTCAAGTCCGAAGACAGCACCCTCTCAGTGCTTCACGGCAAAGCTAGGGAATAATTTAATAATACAACCAAAGACAGCGGCGTTGGACAGTCAGACGACGTGGGAGAAAAAAGAAACAACAAAGTCACAGCGGCGTTGGACGACTGGGAAATCGACGTGGGATACACTTCAAAAGGTAGTGGACTAGCGACGAAACGATCTATAGCGGCGTTGGAGCACCGTAGCAGCGGCGTTGGACGAGTGTGAAATCGACGTGGGAACTTGAGCTAAGAAGCTAAAACAAGGAGCGTCAGCGGAGGCTACTGAAGTGTCGTACCGCTGCAAAAATAAAAACTGCAACTAACGACAAAGCGATCGACAACAGCGTTGGAACACCGTAGCAGCGGCGTTGGACGAGTGTGAAATTGACGTGGGAACTTGGGCTAGGAAGCTAAAAACAACGAGCGTCAGCGGAGGCTACTGAAGCGTCGAACCGCGGCAAAAATAAAAACTGCCATTAACGACAAAGCGATCGACAGCAGCGTTTGAACACTGTAGCAGCGGCGTTGGATGAGTGTGAAATCGACGTGGAAACTTGGGCTAGGAAGCTAAAAACAAGGAGCGTCAGCGGAGGCTACTGAAGTGTCCTAACGCTGCAAAAATAAAAACGACAAATAACGACGAAGTGATCGACAGCAGCTTTGGAACACCGAACGGCGTTGGATGACTGGGAAATCGACGTGGGAGATACGACAAAAAACTTAGCACGGATGGACGAGAAGCTTTAATCAAAACCGAGCAAGTGCTGGAAAAGCTGTTGCCTTTCAAAACGCAAAAGCAGAAGGACTAAGCCTTTGACGATCGAAGAATACAAAGGCAGGAAAAACAACAAAGACCTCTTGCGATAGAGAAACCCAATAAGAAAACAAGTAAGAATGCTATAGTCGAGTAAGCCCGACTACTAAACTCCCTGTACCCAGGTCAAAAATTTCCGATCGCATCTACTCACACTTACACATACAAGCCCACATACACAATAGACGCACATACACGAGCGACAGCGCAACCGAGGCATTTTAAGTAGTGGCTGTGCTTCTTCTTCTCCTTGCGCTGAAGCGCTGAAGCACTGAATCTTCTTTCGTTAATAACTTCCGTGTTTATTATCCGAACGACTTGAAATCTGGACAGTAGATTAGGAGTGACCAAAGTATTGCACATGCTAAATCCCAAAGCTATATCTTAAAAATTGTATCTGTAAAACGGTTTTTATCGAATTGCGTGGGAACGGGGGGTGATATCTCAAATCTAAATTAAACTTGACCTGCTCCCGCTATACACGAACCCTCATTCCAAATTTGGTGTCTCTAGCTCTTATAGTTGCTGAGATCCTTGCGTTCATACATACGGACGAACAGACGGACAGACAGAGGGACATGGCCAAATCGAAATCTCTTTTGATACTGATCAAGAATATATATACTTTATAGGGTCGGAGATGTCTGCTTCTGCCTGTTACATACATTTGCACAGATTTAGTACCCCTTTTTACCCATTTTATGGGTACAGGGAGTAAAAAGTAAGAACGTTGCAGTCGGACGCACCCGACTGCAGAATACTATGTTCCCAGTTCTATATAATTTGGTTATTTGTGTGTTCCGAAAGAGACGCGAAAAAAACTGCACAGGTGTGAGTGATATAGATTTTGCTCCTTTGTTTGGGTGGGGGTGGTGGGGTCAAAATTTTTGATGCAGATCTGTCGGGAATCTCAACATTTCTCTGTATGCCAAATTTGGTGACTATAGCTTTAAAAATGGCGAAGATACAGGTTTTCCCCAAATTGCGGGGGAGGGGGGGGGGTGGATGGTCGATCTCGACACTTCATAAATTGACGATATATACCAACATGTGTACCAAGTTTGGTTGCTCTAGCTCAAAGATAAAGGCAAAAAATTGCGTTCATACGGACAGACGGACAGATGGACAGACGGCCAGACGGACATTCCGCCAACCCAATATACTATTTTCCCTTCGGGAACATAGTATAATAAAGAAAAAATAAAAACTCTTCATTTTTGTTTTAAGTAATACTGCAAAATTGTGCTAACAAGAGAGCAATTAAATGCCCTGTCAGCAAGTTAGAGCAACATTTACCTACAACTGAAGAAGTGGGATGAAGAGTTGGGTCTTTTGGACGGTCAAAATTTTGATGACGCCAAAGGGTAAAATTGATGGTGGATGGTAGATGGTGGCAGTGTGAATCGGTGTTCCACCATCCACCATCTCCCCATGCGTTCTCCGATGATGTGTTGAGTGTGAATAACCTATTAGCATTAACAAAGCAATTAGATAGATGTGTCAAATAAGCCTTTTTCTGAGGCCAAATGTTTTGCTGACCGCACAACCCCAGACTCTTCGGCAAAAAAGCCGAACTCCCACAACCCCAGTCGGGTTGCCAGCTCAGCAAAAACAAAAAAGCCGAGCTACTTACGCCTCTGCTCCGAACAAATATTTAGTCTTGGATCGACACCAGAACGATGAGCACGGCTTATGTCGCTTGTGCTCTTCTTTCGTTTCTATGTGTGGGTTCAAGTACGCACATGCGCTTGCTTCTTAGTATGCGTGAGCAATGAAAAAATGCAACAGCGCATGGCAATATGAAATCTGAATTCAGAAATGGAAATGGAAGCGACCAAGCGCACAACACATGCCCTGTTATATGCACATAGGTTGATTTTGTCGGCGTTAGAATTAATGATGCTGTGGCGGTGTGGATAGTGTGCTTGTTGGATAAGTGGCTTTTTGCAGGTTTGATCCCCAGTTGATCCATTTTTTGATAATGGAAAGCAATATTTATTTTTTATTTTCTTTTGATTTTCTAATATTTTTTAAATGTTATTATTATTTTTTAGACCAGTTATTATCTAATAAATTACATTGGCTAATTATAATAAATTTATCTTCTTCGGTGGCAGCTCACAGCTGATCGAAAGTATGTGAGATGTATTTAATGTGTACACTTGCATATGTTGTTGTTGCCAATGCAAGTGTTTGGCGCGCGACAATTTTCTCTTTTGTTTTGATTTTTGTTTTCTTCTCACACTATATTTGACCGCGCTTTTGATCGACCGCGCTTTTCTGCTTCTGTTCTATTCAATGCGTTTTTATTGACTGCGTGCATAAAATCGTGTGTGATAAAGTGATTGAGTGGTGAAGTGAATAAGGTGAATAAGGTGATAAGTGACATAAAAAAATGCATAAGGTGAAGGGATTCGAAAATAGGAAAAGTGGGCTTAAGTGTGTAATTAGCTCGTGCCCGCGAAGCTACAGAGATAGCTCAGAGCACTTCCCTGTAAGACTTTATAAGTTCCCGCGTAATGAACTTGTCCGTCGTTAGTGGGTTTCACAATGTAAGTTGCATTCTGCTGCCCGTATTGATATTGACAAGGCTCTCATTTGCAATTTACATTTTGAAAAAAATATTTGGGGAAAAAAATGCTAAAGGCAGGGGCTACACCAACTCTGTGTTTGTTTGATGAGCCTAATTTAAATCTAGAAGTATTTGAAGAAGATGAGAAAACCGATGTGTTTTCTTTTTGCGATGAAAGCGACAATGATAATAACATTTCTATTTTCCAAAATATACGTAAGCACCCTGCAGCACAAAATACGAGCATGAATATTGTAGAAAGTCCTTATATAAGTGATAATGAAAATATCGGCAGCTCTTTTGATAAAGTTGACGCAGATAAATAAACTGAAAGAATTGAATTTTGTCCCAATTGCCTTAAGAGCAAATGATGTATTACAGAAATAAATACTGGGAAATATGTAAAGATGTAAAAAAGAAAAACAAAAGATAAAAATTTGCGACAAAAAGATAAGGCAGCTGAAAAAATTATTGAAAAATGAGAGAGTAAGAAAGTTGAAATATTTATGAGAAAAAAGGGAAAATAGTAATTTGTCTGGGATTATTGACGAGCAATGTTTATCAAAGAATTCCAAAACGATTTGTAAGATGTTATTGAAAAACAAGCAATCGTGGAATGAAGAAGAAAAAGTTATTGCTCAAAGCATTAATTTTTATTCTTCTAAAACATATAATTTTATGCGAGACGATCTTGAGTTGAATCTCCCGTCCAAATCGTCATTGATACGATGGGCTCCGATTAGACGCATGGTGCCGGGCCTAAATGAAAATTTAATGAATAGCTTGAAAGCAATTTTTTTGAAAATGGACGATAAGAGTAAGAATGCCGTATTAGTTTTTGATGAAATTGCAATAAGAAAAGGGCTTCAATATAATTCCCACCGAGATGAAGTGGAAGGTTTTGTGGACGATGGCATTGAAAAATCAGATGTTTTGTGCAAGCAGATTTGTGTTTTCATGGTGAGGGGACTATACGAGAATTGGAAATTTGTTTTAAGCTATTTCGCAACATCCACTGGACTCTCTGCCTCAAAATTAAAAGAATTAATAATAAACAAGTAAGAATGCTATAGTCGAGTATACCCGACTACGAAACTCCCTGTACCCAGGTCTAAAACATTCAATCACATCTATGTCCACTTACACATACACACACACATACACAAAGACGCACGCACACAGGTGGCAAAAGCGACAGCGCAAGCGAGGCATTTTAATTGGTGGCTGTGCTTCTCCTTCCCCCCTCTCGTTGCATTTCTGAATCTTCTTTCGTGAATAACTTCCGTGTTTATTATCCGATCGACTTGAAATTTGGTCAGTAGATTAAGAGAGACTAAAGTATTAAACATGCCAAATCTTAAAGCTGTATCTTGAAAATTGTTACTGTAAAACGGTGTAAAACCCCCTTTTTACCCATTTTATGGGTACAGGGAGTAAAAATATTAGAGCCGCACGAAGCTTGGGCCTATTTATTAGAGCAGTGGTATGCGACCAAGGCCCAAACAATCGAGGAGCTTTTGCCAAAATGGGGATTAAACAAGTAAGAATGCTATAGTCGAGTATACCCGACTACGAAACTCCCTGTACCCAGGTCTTAAACATCCAATCACATCTAAGTCCACTTACCCATACACACACACATACACAAAGACGCACGCACACAGGCGGCAAAAGTGGCTGTGCTTCTTCTTCCTCCTCTCGCTGCATTACTGAATCTTCTTTCGTGAATAACTTCCGTGTTTATTATCCGATCGAAATGAAATTTGGACAGTAGATTAAGAGAGACTAAAGTATTGTACATGCCAATCTTAAAGCTATATCTTGAAAATTGTTACTGTAAAACGGTTTTAATCGATTTGCGGGGGAACGGGGGAGATATCTGAAATATGAAACAAACTTGATCTGCGTATGCTATACAGGAACCTACATTTCAAATTTGGTGTCTCTAGCTCTTGTAGTTGCTGAGATCGACGCGTTCATACGGACAGACGGACAGACGGACAGACGGACAGACAGACGGACATGGCCAAATCGAAATCTCTTTTGATACTGATCAAGAATATATATACTTTATAGGGTCGGAGATGTCTCCTTCTGTCTGTTACATACATTTGCACAGATGTAATACCCCTTTTTACCCATTTTATGGGTACAGGGAGTAAAAAGAGACACCATATTTTTCTGTTGATGATCACAAAATTTATGGCTTATATGATGTCCCCCACATTATAAAATCGATTAGAAATATTTTTATGCGAAAATTTATTGACACGCCTGATGGTAGAGTCTCATGGCATGTCATTGAAAAATTGTTTAATATTGATTCAACCAACACCTCTGCTCGAATGTGCCCAAAATTAACAAGGAAACACATATGCCCCAGTTCATTTGAAAAAATGAAGGTTAAGTATGCAACACAGGTATTTAGCCAAACGGTAGCTGCAGCACTTAAGACATTGGTTCAAAATGGCACTTTTATTGACTGCGAAGATGTGGCCATTGCTACATATAAATTTATTGAAAAGATTAATAAAATGTTAGATTGCCTTAATAGCAATAATATAAAAGGTAAAAATCCCTTTAAATCAGCTATGCAGAATAAAAGTGACATAGAAAAATACTTGATTGAAATGAAAGACTATTTTGAAAAATGTCTATATCCCAATCGAGTTTATTGTATGGATGGGATAATTCTATCAATAAACTCAATCCAAATGCTTTCGCAAGATATATGGAGTGAAGGGACAGGTATATATTTTCTAATATTGTCACGGCTGAATCAAGACCCGCTAGAACACCTGTTTTACTTAATAAGAAGCAGAGGTGTCACAAACAATAATCCAATGCTATTTGAATTTAACGCAATTATTTCGAAAATGCTGTCAATGAAAGTTATTTCTTCAAAAACAACAGCTGGAAATTGCGAGCCAGATGAAGATGAACTAATAAATGTGATTGAAGAGGCAAAAAAAGAACTGGCAAATGATAATGTAAATGACCAAGAAGAGGTGTATTACGAAAATTTGAACATTAATTTTGAAACTCTTGAGGATGATATGGAAATAGCCGACGGGGATGAAACACCACCCACTGCCAAGAGTATAGCTAGTGAAAATGCATTACGATATTTCACAGGATTTGTGCTCTATAAATCACAACAGAAGTTTAATTGTGATAATTGTAAAGCGCTAGCGAAAGAAGAAATAGCAGATTTCGAGCAATCAGAATTCTTTATATTCAATAAAAACTTTAAAAATTTAAATAATAGCTTAAGACTGAAAGCCCCACAAGACGATTTCTTTAAAATGATAAAAATTAATTATAACATATTTCACAAGATTTTTAAAAAATTCCCACATGTTCGAAAAATAAAGGAAAAAATGATTAATGAATGTATTTCGCATACGAAGAGCGACCCAAATTATAAAGATTGGTTTTCTGAAACTCATGGCTGCAGTGAGCATCGAAAACATATATTGAACTATTTTCTGCTCGTCCTGCTTAGAAAAAATAGTATATGGCTCACGGAGAAGTTATGTGGTGCATCTCAGAAGGAAATTTACGGAAAATAGATATTTTAAAATCTTAAATGCAAGTAAAGCACCATCACAAAAGACAACAGAGTTGATATTGCCATGGGAGGTAGGTGGTGTAGTTGTAGGTGCATAGAACTTTAAAGTAAAATAGGTTTGTGTAGGAAGTGCTAATTTGGGGTAAAATTAAAAAATTGGTTTGTGTAAGTAGTCTTTATTTTGGGTAAAGTAAAAATATAGGTTTGTGTAGGTGGGGAACATGGGGATGTTTAAATGATAAGCATTTAAACATCTCAAGTCGACTCGAAGGTCATTCTCTAATGACCCCATTGCTGTTGCAATGGCCTCCCCGTGGTGTTCCCTGGATACCGATTCACACATTGTGCATTATAATCGGAAGCGAATTCGAGCGGCGACTTGTTTTGCTTAATAATGTATAAATATATATCTATGTACATATATATGTATACATAATCTATTTGTATACATATATATACATATATAAAATAGTAGTTAAATACATCTCACATACTTTCGATCAGCTGTCAGCTGCCACCGAAGAAGATAAATTTATTATAATTAGCCAATGTAATTTATTAGATAATAACTGGTCTAAAAAAATAATAATAACATTTAAAAAATATTAGAAAATCAAAAGAAAATAAAAAATAAATATTGCTTTCCATTATCAAAAAAATGGATCAACTGGGGATCGAACCTGCAAAAAGCCACTTATCCAACAAGCACACTATCCACACCGCCACAGCATCATTAATTCTAACGCCGACAAAATCAACCTACATATGTGCATATAACAGGGCATGTGTTGTGCGCTTGGTCGCTTCCATTTCCATTTCTGAATTCAGATTTCATATTGCCATGCGCTGTTGCATTTTTCATTGCTCACGCATACTAAGAAGCAAGCGCATGTGCGTACTTGAACCCACACTTAGAAACGAAAGAAGACCGCAAGCGACATAAGCCGTGCTCATCGTTCTGGTGTCGATCCAAGACTAAATATTTGTTCGGAGCAAAGGCGTAAGTAGCTCGGCTTTTTTGTTTTTGCTGAGCTGGCAACCCGACTGGGGTTGTGGGAGTTCGGCTTTTTTGCCGAAGAGTCTGGGGTTGTGCGGTCAGCAAAACATTTGGCCTCAGAAAAGGCTTATTTGACACATCTATCTAATTGCTTTGTTAATGCTATTAGTTACTCTTCGTTTTAGTTATTCTTTGTATGGAGTGCTCCTATTTCTGGTTTTGACCCTAAAATTTTCCATAATTACTCTCTGTCCCATAAAATGGCAAAAGGGGGTATAAATCTGTGCAAATGTATGTAACAGGCAGATGGAGACATCTCAGCTCTATCGAGTATACATTTTCTTATCAGTATCAAAACCGAGTCGATATGGACATGTCCGTCCGTCTGTATAAATAAGTTGACCTCGGCAACTATAAGAGCTAGCGACACCAAATTTGAAATGTAGGTTCCTGTACACCATACGCAGAACAAGTTTGTTTCAGATATCTCCGCCTGCTCACCCGTAAATCGAAAAAATTATATAATTATTTATTGCTTTAGAATTTGGCATGTATAATACTTGGGTCGGGTAGTACATTCAATTGGGGTGCGCCCATTAACGAGTGGTAACGAAGATCACAGACAGATAAATAAGTACAAACTAAATAAAAGTTATATGTAAATTAAAACAATAGACAAAAAGTAACTAGAGATTGCAGAAAACATAAAAATGAAGTTCTGAGTTAGGAAATAGAAGTAGCATTACACAAATATGATAAAGGTTGTTATAATTAGAACATAAAATACGAAAAGGGTTATGGATAGCATAATTAGTATTACAAGTTTGAAGAGAAAGGGGAGGAAAGTTTCTAGAACTGCTGATTGGAACTGCAAAACTAATTTAGCTGATTGATTCAGAAGAATAAATTTCCCATTAATTAGTTAGTGTATGAAAATTGCACCAAGCATGGTTATACGATCAGAAAGAGAAGGAAGATTTATTAGTAAAAGTATACTACGACAAGAAGGAAAGATGGCTCTTCATAGCCTAGGACACTGCGAGATCGACAAAGCAGAAATTGTTAAACTCTGTTCCCGAAGGGAAAATGGTATATTGGGTTTACGAAATGTCCGTCTGTCCGTTTGTCCGTATGAACGCAATTTTTTTTGCCTTTATCTTTGAGCTAGAGCAACCAAACTTGGTACACATGTTGGTGTATATCGTAAATTTATGAAGTGTCGAGATCGACCACCAACCCCCACTCCCTCCCCCGCAATTTGGGGAAAACCTGTATCTTCGCCATTTTTAAAGCTATAGTCACCAAAATTGACATAGAGACTAATGTTACGATTCCCGACAGATCTGCATCAAAAAAGTTTTGACCCCCCACCCCCTCCCCCGCAAATAGAAACATTTATAACTCTCACACCTTTACAGGTAGAGTAACCAAATTTGGCACACAGACTAATGTTAACTTTCTCGACAAATCTGCATCAAAAAAAATTTGACTTCCCTACCATCTCCCCCGCAAATGAGAAAAATCTATATCTCCCACACCTGTACAGGTAGAGTCACCAAATTTGGCATACATACTAATGTTGACCCCTGGACAAATCTGCATCAAAAATTTTTGGACCCTCCCACCCCCTCCCCACAAAGGAGCAAAATCTATATCTCCCACACCTGTGCAGTTTTTTTCGCGTCTCTTTATGATCACACAAATAACCAAATTATATAGGAATGGGAACATAGTATTCTGCAGTCGGGTGCGTCCGAAAAAGCTTGCAAAACAAAGAGGACGACTTAAATATTTAGTTAAATGTAAGGACTACAACATCATACTCAAACATTTAAACAACAAAACAAAATCTTTAAGACACAACTTTACGTTAGACGACTCAAAAAGAGAATTAGCTAAAATAGAGGCTAATTTTCTACTTAAAATTATGAAGCTAGAAATTAGGGAAACTCAAAAACAAATTTGCATTATAAGCAGATACCAAACACACAACTTTGAAAAACTAAAACAGACACTTAGTAAAGACGATGCTATAGAATTAGAACTAGACCAAAAGTTAGCGTACCAAAGAATTAGAACGACTACTGACCAAGACATTGACCGAAAAATTGGCAAAGCGAAATCGACGTTAGCACACCAATTGGACATAAAATTGAACGCAGAGTGGTTCATAAATTTAACAGACGTGCATTTTCCGAAAGAAAGCCAATGGCCTTTATCTATGGGACCAAAGTTTGCTCTTCCAATAGATAACCAAAACGTAGACCCGATACACATAATTGCAGACCTAGAACAAGGTATCCAGACAATAAAGGACGAAAAACAAAGAGACACTGCTAGAGGAAACCTAGCATCCAGATTAAACAATTTTAAACATAACAGAAGGAACAATCAAAAGGACAAGTTTATACTAAATATTGCAAAAATGACGAAGAAAGTTGTCAAAGAACACCAAGACAAAGTCATTATCACACAAGCAGATAAAGGTAATAAGACAGTGGTTATGTACAAGAAAGACTATCATGGCAAGATGTTAAAACTATTAAATGACAAAACAACGTATAGAGCAATGAGAAAAGACCCAACACAACAACTGATAAAAAGAACAATACAATTATTAACGACCTTCATAAACAGAATCATATTGACTGGCGACTTAAATCAAAATTGTACTGCTCAGGAGGACACGCACCAAGGATATACGGACTACCAAAGATACATAAGGATGACACCCCACTTAGACCAATATCAGCCTCCACAAGCATGCCATGCTACAAACTAGCAAAACATATAGGGGAAGTACTCAAAAATATAACATCCGAAAGATATAACATCCAAAGTGCAATACAACATAAAAACCAATTAGAAAACACCAAAATAGAAGAAGATGAGATTCTCGTGTCTTTTGATGTGGTCTCATTATTTACAAATATACCAATAAAACTAGCTATACAAAACATAATGGAAAGATGGACTGATATAACGCAACACACAAGTATACCTAAGCCGAAATTTAGGGAAATTCTTGACTTTATACTGATTGACAACAACTATCTATCATACAACGACGTCATATACAAATAAATATTTGGCATGCCCATGGGCAACCCTATATCACCAAATATAGCTAACATAGTATTGGACAAAATTCTTGACAATGCCACAGACGAACTGAAAAAGAAGAATATACATATAAAACATATATCAAAATATGTGGACGACATATTATATATTATAAAAGAAAAGGATGCACAAATTATTTTGGACACACTAAATAATCAACACAAAAGGGTACAATTCACGATCGAAAAGGAAAATAACAACAAAATTGCATATTTAGACACGGAACTGGAGAACAACAAAGGCAGGATTGTATTCAAATGGTACACAAAAGTGATTGCATCGGGTCGTATAATGAATTTTAATTCTAACCAGCCGATAAGTCAAAAAGTAAATACAGCGAAAAACATCATACACAAAGCATATACGATTAGTGACGAAATACACAGACCAGAAATATATATAAAACTAAAAACATTATTTTTAAAAAATAGCTTCCCCGAAAAACTTATAGACAATTTAATAACAAACGCGACAACCCAAAATAAGAACACAGACAAAAACAACGATATAGAAAAAGAGGATAAGCAATACATTAGTGTACCATACATAAATAATTTAACAAATCGGCAAACAATAACAAAAATAACTCCAGACGCGCATTCCAAACACCTAATGTACGCGTACAAGGCACATACAAACACAAGAAATTTGTTTACGAACACGAAAGACAAAATACAAAAAGACAAACAACAACACGTCATATATGAGATCAAGTGCAATGGAAAAGAAGGTGAAAGATGCAACGGAGTATATATAGGAACAACAAAACGCGCGCTAGGCTCAAGAATTGCAGAACATAAGGGAGACGCAAACAAAGGGAAAATGACAACAGCACTTGCGCAGCATATTACAACAACAGGATTCTGATTTCGACAACACCAAAATATTAGACATTGAGAGAAGAGACCGAACAAGACTAACGCTAGAGAGCCTACGAATACAACAACAAGGGGAGAACACTGTAAACCACAAAGAAGACATTGAGAAGACAAACTTTATTTACGCTGCAGCAATATCAGTTGACAAACAAAACTTGACGAGCAAAGACGGTAGAAATAAAACGACGATGGATAAACATAAACAAAAGTGCAATTTAGACGTAGCAACAATGACGACACTGTAGGAAATACTACAATAAGTTTAATGTATGTATTTTAATGTAAATCGAAATGTTTGTTAAAATCTTTATATGTATGTCAATGTCTTTGTTTATATGCATGTAAAACCAGACTCCCTGAGGAAGGCGTAACAAACGCCGAAGCGCGTAGGAGGAGAATTTTAATAAAGAATGTAATATACTTATTAAAGTGAACTACAACGGCCTTATCAACACGCTTTAGGATACACGAAAAATGTTAATTTATGCACAATGTAAAAAATAATGAGCCATGATGACTTCCTTGTGGTACTCCGAAATTAACTTGAACAGACTTATAGATTAAGCCTTTGAAATAAACCTTTTGGATTCTAAAAGCTAAATAGTTAGAGATCCAAAGAAGTAAGTTATTTGGAAATCCCAGAAGATGAAGTTTGTGCAGTAAAAGAGAATGTTTAACAGAGTCAAAAGCCTTGCTGAAATCAGTGTAAATAACATCTGTTTGCCTTTTAGCTTAGGAATAGCAGACATCTTAGAAACACCTCTATAGTTCTCAACATGAGAGGAGAGGATTAATCAGTGATTGGTTTTAAATGTAGGGGAAAGAGCACAACACCACGGACAATGTAAAATTAATTAATAATGGCTTAAAAATACCTTCCGCACAGTACTTAAGCACGCAGCTAGATACTACATCAGGTCCCGGTGAAAACACGGGCTTAATGGCCTTCAAATCACGTAGAATCGAACTTTCAGTGATTAAAGGCCCAAAAATGCAATTGGCGCTATTAACATGAAACCAATTGATAAGGTTGTAAACTATAAGTGGTTTGAAAATACTGCAAAAAGATCGGCGATAGCCTGATCAGAGTCAGTTGTCGTTTTTTCAAAAACAAGGTTGATGGAAGTGTTGATATTCCACGCTTCGCATTAACAAAGTTATACAACCATTTAGTATCGCGCTGAAACTGTAACCTATAGCTTCTAAGGTAGTTATCATAGCAATGTATATTAAATACAGAGAAGCTAGACCGGGCAATCAACGCAGCGGCGTTGGACGAGTGTAAAATCGACGTGGGAACTTGGGCTAGGAAGCTAAAAACAAGGAGCGTCGGCGGAGCCTACTGAAGCGTCCTACCGCAGCAAAAATAAAAACTACAAGGAACGACGAAGTGACGAAGTTGGATCACTGGGAAATCGACGTGGGAGATACGACAAGAAACTTAGCACGGATGGACGAGAAGTTTCAAGCAAAACCGAGCAAGTGCTGGAAATAGCTGTTGCCTTTCAAAACGCAATAGCAGAAGGACAAGGCCTAAGACATTTGACGATCGAAGAATACAAAGCAAGGCAGGAAAAAAAACAAAGACCTCTTGCGATAGAGAAACCCAATAAGAAAAAAAGAGGTGGGAAAAGAGTACTGCAAATCAAGGAGATTATAAAAAGGAATTGTTAAAAACCTTAAAAGGACAATAAAAAATAAAGAAAAAATAAAAATTCTTAATTTTTGTTTTAAGTAATACTGCAAAATTGTGCTAACAAGAGAGCAATTAAATGCCTTGTCAGCAGGTTAGAGCAACATTTACCTACAACTGAAGAAGTGGGATGAAGAGTTGGGTCTTTTGGGCGGTCAAAATTTTGATGACCGAAGTACAAAGACAAAAATGTTCACTATGCTGACGCCAAAGGGTTAAATTGATGGTGGCAGTGTGAATCGGTGTTCCACCATCCACCATCTCCCCATGGTTCTCCGATGATGTGTTGAGTGTGAATAGAATATTAGTTACTCTTCGTTTTAGTTATTCTTTGTATGAAGTGCTCCTATTTCTGGTTTTGACCCTTAAAATTTTCCATAATTACTCCCTTTACCCATAAAATGGGTAAAAGGGGGTAAAAATCTGCGCAAATGTATGTAACAGGCAGATGGAGACATCTCCAGCTCTATCAAGTATATATTTTCCTTATCAGTATCAAAACCGAGTCGATATGAACATATCCGTCCGTCCGTATGAATACGTCGACCTCGGCAACTCTTATAGTTGCTAGCGACACCAAATTTGGAATGTAGGTTCCTGTACACCATACGCAGAACAAGTTTGTTTGAGATATCTCCGCCTGCTCACCCGTAAATCGATAAAAACGATTTGTAACGACCATTTTGAAAATATTGCTTTAGGATTTGGCATGTATAATACTTGGGTCGGGCATTACATTCAATTGGGGTGCGCCGATTAACGAGTGGTAACGAAGATCACAGACAGATAAATAAGCACAAACTAAATAAAAGTTATACATAAATTAAAACAATAGACAAAAAGTAACTAGAGATTGCACAGATAACATAAAAGTGAAGTTCTGAGTTAGAAAATAGAAGTAGCATTACACAAATATGATAAAGGTTGTTATAATTAGAACATAAAATACGAAAAGGGTTATGGATAGCATAATTAGTATTACAAGTTTGAAGAGAAAGGGGAGGAAAGTTTCTAGAGCTGCTGATCGGAACTGCAAAACTAATTTAGCTGATTGATTCAGAAGAATAAATTTCCCCATTAATTAGTTAGTGTATGAAAATTGCACCAAGCATGGTTCTACGATCAGAAAGAGAAGGAAGATTTATTAGTAAAAGTATACTACGATAAGAAGGAAAGATGGCTCTTCAGAGCCTAGGACATTGCGAGATCGACAGAGCAGAAATTGTTTTTGTACTGATTCTATTCTATCCTGATAAACCTTGTATTGGGGACACTAAATTCGATACCCATATTTAAGAATAGGTCGAACAAAAGAAGTATAAAGAGTTTTAGTAATGTAGGGATCGTTAAATTCTTTCGACCAACGCTTAATAAAACCCAGGACACCAAAGGAACGATTAGCGGTGGAAGGGAAAACTTTAGTTTGGGATCTAAAAGGATACCCAAATCATCAACCGACTCAATACGAACAAGCGGCCTTACACTAAGAATATAATTATTTAAGAAGGGCATTCACCTTTTAAAATACATTACATTACACTTACCAAATTAAGATTTAATAAATTTACTCAACAGCAGGCTTGAAAACGGTCAAGATCCGTTTGCAACCTTTGACCAGAGAAGAAATCAGTAGATGGCAGATATAGTGTAACATCATCGGGATACATCAACAACCGAGAGTGATTGATGACAGAAAAAAGTTCATTTACACAATGTAAATAATAATGAGCCATGATGACTTCCTTGTGGTACTCCGAAATTAACTTGAACAGACTTATAGATTAAGCCTTTGAAATAAACCTATTGATGAGATGCAAAGAATTAAGTTATTTGGAAATCCCAGAAGATGAAGTTTGTGAAGTAAAAGAGAATGATTAACAGAGTCAAAAGCCTTGCTGAAGTCAGTGTAAATAACATCTGTTTGCCGTTTAGCTTGAAATCCCTTAATGATACGAGAAGTGAATTCCAATAGGTTAGTGGTAGTAGATCTATCACAAACCCGTGCTGGCAGGTTGAAATTATAGATCTTCACAGATGTTGCAGTCGAGAAGTTATCAATTTCTAAAAAAAACTTAGGAATAGCAGACATCTTAGAAACACCTCTATAGTTCTCAACATTAGACTTGTTTCCTTTTTTATGGAGAGGATTAATCAGTGATAGTTTTGTAAGGAGGCTTTAAGCAAGTCCCCTTACAAGGCCTTAATTATATTATATTGTTATTTAGTGGAGTAAGGGCACGAAGCCATATCAGTTTCATTGCGCATGGAGCGTCAGCGCCTGGCACGCTGTAGGTATAAGTACATGTTAATAAAATATATAATCTAATCCGTTAACGAACGCGTTTGAATTCAAACACAACGATCTTCTGTCACAGCTGGCACGCGCAGCTGATACAGTTCGCATTCCTACCACCAGAGCGCGGCTGCAGTCAGAGCAAAAGCTGTGAGGTGAATAGCGAAAGTTCTGAGATGGAGAGCGAAAGCTCGTGGTAGGATTGAGCTTTTCAGGCTCGCGCGTGGCTGAGCCGGGCAGAATAGATCACTTAGCGAGAGAGATCGAAAGCGAGTAGTCGTGCATCGGAAGCACGCTGAGAAACAGAGTGTGAGTAAAAGGGCCGTTAGACGGCACAGTGCAGCAGGGCACGCGTAGCTTAGTACATTAACCGTAAGAGATTGGAATAAAGATAATCAATAATAACCAAACGATTGTCTTTATCTCAACATTTCACACAGAATAACTAACTACTAACGTAGAGTGAGGTACGTGCGAACAATCCTGGCATTGATGAACTGACTGTAGTACGAAGCGAGTATTATCCTGCTGCCCGTGTGAGTAATCCCGATCATTTGTAGAGTAGTAGTCTATAGACCAAGTGGTCTACTGGTCAAGTACCAGTAGAGCACCAGAGTTAGTATCCTGGTCGACTCATGGTCATTTATTCCGTGCAGAGTTGCACGTGGCCGTAGTATTAACACTTATCTTTCCTCTAGAACGTTTCCTTTCCTTACGCCCAGCGTCCCAGCTCATCTTACAAATTTTCTTGTAAGTGCTGGACCCATACAGACTGAGATCTGTACCCCGGCTGGAAAACTTCCGGCGCCCGTGCAGGGACACTGGAGGTGCTAAGGGAGTGGCATAATTACGGCTTAAAAACCCGTCATTGTGCCCAAACGACGTTCTAGCGTGGTATATGTGTAATAGAGGGTAGCCACTAGTCGGGCATACCCAGGTTTGCTACTCAATACCCTGCACGTTCGGTTTGTGCATAATCAAAACGCACAAAACGCGCAAATCGCATGTGCCGAAATCAGTGCACGGCAGAGACAATAAAAGAACAGTTATAACGGTGATTAAAAGTACAGTTCGCTCGCCCGGCAGGCAGCGAAAACGGATCGTCGCGAGCTGGCACATACATAAAAAGACTCTCGAAAAGTGCGCGCGCCACGGTCGACGTCGGCGTCGACGAGAACAGTGGGAAAAATTCGGTTTTCGTGCGGTAAAACGACTGCATCGGGAGTGTGGGCGGAAAAGGCCGAGATTGTGGTTGTGTTAATGGGCTGCAAGTGGCCGAAGGCCCTCACCAAAATAAACGGTGTACAGTGGGCCAAAATAGGAGACACGGCCGAGGAAAGAAAATACCCCAATGAAGTTGGCGCAGTGACAGTGGGAAAGCAGCTAGAACTTCCAACCAACGGGGATATTGAATATTGACAGTGAACACCCGAGGAAAAATCTTAGTAAACATTTTTTGGTGTTGCGTTTTTCCCTTCCCGTCGGGAACATAGTATATTGAGTTTGCGAAATGTCCGTCTGTCCGTCTGGCCGTCTGTCCGTATGAACACAATTTTTTTGCCTCTATCTTTGAGCTAGATCAACCAAACTTAGTACACATGTTGGTATATATCGTCAATTTATGAAGTGTCGAGATCGACCACCCACCCCCACCCCCTCCCCTACAATTTGGGGAAAACCTGTATCTTCCCCATTTTTAAAGCTATAGTCACCAAATTTGGCATACAGACTAATGTTGAGATTCCCGACAGATCTGCATCAAACAAATTTTGACCACACCACCCCACAAATTGGCATATGATATCCCCAAAACACGTTTTTCAAGGGGTATATCTCCTACAGTTTCAAAGTTAGAGTTACTTAATTTGGCATACAGACTAATGTTGACCCCCTGGATAAATCTGCACCAAAAAATTTTTGACCGAGGGGGTGGGGGCCCTTCCCCGCAAAGGAGAAAAATGTATATCTCTCACACCTTTACAGGTAGAGTCACCAAATTTGGCACACAGACTAAAGTTAGCCTTCTGGACAAATCTGTATCAAAAATTTTTGGACCCCCCACCCCCTCCCCCACAAAGGAGCAAAATCTATATCTCTCACACCTGTGCCGTTTTTTTCGCGACTCTTTCTGAACACACAAATAACCAAATTATATAGGACTGGGAACATAGTATTCTGCAGTCGAGTGCGTCCGACTGCAACGTTCTTACTTGTTTTTGTTTCAATTTTGTTTGTGAATTATAAGCAAAGCCAAATTGCCCATTGACCCAGAATTAAAATTATGGACCCAGGTGAGTGTCAAAACCCGGGGGTGAGCGTGCGCTGGATTCACCAGCGGCGCAAAGAGGAGTTGGCAGCGATCGCCCAAGAGTTCGGGCTCGATCAAGAGGGCCGTTTGGACGAGCTGCGGAAGCGGCTCTGCACGTTTGTGCAAAAGGGTGGACATAAGGTACAAACTTGGGCGCGGCTGGCCGAATTGGAGGCGCAGTACGCCAAAACTTTGGAGGCACGCTGTGAGGGCGGTTTGACCGGCGCGGGCGGCCAGCCCCGTCGAACATCAGAGCCTGACATGGGAAGTACGCATCTGTACGAGCATACCCCTACTCCTGCCTTTAAAATAAATGCCCCTGGTACGCGGTGTGTGCTCGACATCCGGGTGGAGGGAGTCCGGGGAGTGGTAGATGTCGACACCGAAGCCGGGCCATCGCTCGCCGGTCCTCGTGGTGATATCAATGTTCCCAGGACCTAACCCCAGCCAGATGCCAGGTGTTCCTATTATGTTCCGGAACAGGTTCGGAAATGGGGGATGAGGTATGATGGCCTAGTAGACCCTCTCGAATTTTTGGAAGTTTTCGAGGAACGGGCAGTGACTTACGGCATCGACCTGGACCGTATGCCCCGTGTGATGGGCGATGTTTTTGTCGGCAAGGCTGCCAGGTGGTTCATGACCAGCGGGTTGAGGGATTTTGTTTGTGAATTATAAGCAAAGCCAAATTGCCCATTGACCCAGAATTAAAATTATGGACCCAGGTGAGTGTCAAAACCCGGGGGTGAGCGTGCGCTGGATTCACCAGCGGCACAAAGAGGAGTTGGCAGCGATCGCCCAAGAGTTCGGGCTAGATCAAGAGGGCCGTTTGGACGAGCTGCGGAAGCGGCTCTGCACGTTTGTGCAAAAGGGTGGACATAAGGTACAAACTTGGGCGCGGCTGGCCGAATTGGAGGCGCAGTACGCAAAAACTTTGGAGGCACGCTGTGAGGGCGGTTTGACCGGCGCGGGCGGCCAGCCCCGTCGAACATCAGAGCCTGACATGGGAAGTATGCATCTGTACGAGCATACCCCTACTCCTGCCTTTAAAATAAATGCCCCTGGTACGCGGTGTGTGCTCGACATCCGGGTGGAGGGAGTCCGGGGAGTGGTAGATGTCGACACCGAGGCCGGGCCATCGCTCGCCGGTCCTCGTGGTGATATCAATGTTCCCAGGACCTATCCCCAGCCAGATGCCAGGTGTTCCTATTATGTTCCGGAACAGGTCCGGAAATGGGGGATGAGGTATGATGGCCTAGTAGACCCTCTCGAATTTTTGGAAGTTTTCGAGGAACGGGCAGTGACTTACGGCATCGACCTGGACCGTATGCCCCGTGTGATGGGCGAAGTTTTTGTCGGCAAGGCTGCCAGGTGGTTCATGACCAGCGGGTTGAGGGACGTGTCATTCTTCCTGCCGCCTCGCTATTTTGAGCGTTTGGAAGACGAAATTCGGGCCCGCCTGCAGCGCAGTGGTGGGGAGTTTAAGGACTACGTGATTGACCTGAGGGCACGTATGCACCACGCGGGGTATAATATGGCACAGGAGTTGCACCGTATATACGAGAACGCCGCGCCAGAGTATCAATTGTTTATACGCAGGCACGACTTCTCAACGCTGGCCGAGTTGACGCAATTGGCAGTGGAATTAGAGAATGTGCGGAGGCGGAGTTGTGAATACTCAGCAAGGGCACCAGCTAGTCAGGCAGTGCAGGCGCGATCACAGGTCGATTTAGTTCCCGTGGCCCAGCCTAGGAGTGGGCATCGCAATCCATTCCGTACCCAACGCGGGAGTCCTCCGGCGGCTGCGGCCGGTGGTGAGATCCGGCTACGGGGAGGCGGCAAACCGGATGATGAGCCAGGGTCAGGGGAGAGACTTTGATCCGCGAAGGGCGTGCCACCGGTGTGGGCAAGAAGGCCATTTAGTCAGAGAATGCCCGAATAGGCGGGAAGATTTTTGTCGGCAATGCGGGAAGAAGGGAATAACTACGCCAGATTGTTGACGGCGAGCGGAGGCGGGAAACGGACAGCGGCATCTCCTGGACAGGGATCAGGTCGACGCCAAAACGACCGCCGCCCGAAAGTAGATCCTCCCCTGACTGTGGAGGGTGGCCGAATCGTCGCTACAGTGGAGATTGGAGGGCAGGTCAGGTCTGCCACGATCGACACTGGAGCGACACGCAGTTTCGTTAGCGAAGATTGCGTGCTCAAGTGGGCGATTCGCGGAGAGGCACAGTGTGTGCAGACACGGATCCACCTAGCGGACGGATTAACCCTAGAAATTAATAGGCTACTGAGAATGGATGTCGGCATGGCTGGAAAGACAATCAGCATGCCAATGCTGATTATGCCTTCTATGTTGGACATCATCCTCGGTATGGATTTGTTTGTGCCATGGGCACTACCATACGATGCGGCAACGCTGAACTAATCCTCAAGACGGTGGTGGTAGCGGCTGGCAGTATCAACTACCAACGAGGAGCCGATAGAGGGCACCCCGCGCGCGGAGGGTGGAACGCCTGCTTGGCAACCGAATAACGGAAAGGCCGATCTCGAGAAGGAGGGGGCTGCTTAGGAACAGCACAAGCGGCTCAGCCTTCGTCGCACCGGTTCATCGACAGAAGAATGTCAGGCGATGGAGAAAAGGGGGGCGCCGATTGAGTCCTGCCCAGGTTCAACAGGGGTGGCCAATAGGAATCGGGGGGTTGTAAGTGTGGGTGAGAGCCAAGTCTACCCGCAGGTCGAGGCATCCCGGTTCGAGCTGTCGGTCATCCAAGAGGAGAGTAGATGTGAATCCCCCGTAGTGGAGGCAGAGTGGCCCGCCGATCTGGAACCAGAACTCCAGGAGTTCTTGGATAGCTCTGATAGCTGGCACTCTTCGACTAGCTAAAAGGAGTCTCGCATATCGTCGAGCATCGAATTATTATGAAGGATAGCATTTTTGAAACATAGATATTATCCGAAGGACCCGGCTATGCAAAAGGTAATCGACGAGCAGGTGGAGGGGCTAATCCGGGTGGGTGCCATTGAGCCGTCGCGTATCCCACACAGCGCCCCAATAGTCTTGGTCAAGAAAAAGGCTGGGGAATGGCGCATGTGTATAGACTACCGGCAGCTCAATGCGCACTTAGTGCCGGATGCTCATCCAGTTCCGCGGATTAACCGTATCCTGGAGAGATTACGCCATGCTCGCTTCATTTCTACTCTAGATTTGAAGCACGGGTATTGGCAAATCCCCATGGTGGCCGACAGCAGGGAGTGCTCGGCGTTCACGATGCCCGGGAGGGGGTTCCAATGGCGGGTGATGCCATTTGGTCTCCACTCAGCCTGCGCGACTTTTCAGCGGGTATTAGATTCGGTGATAGGGCCTGATATGGAGCCACACGCGTTCGCCTATCTAGACGATATCGTGGTGATAGGAGTGACCCGGGAACAACATGTTGCTAATCTAAGGGAAGTTTTCCGCCGCCAACTTGAAGGTGAACCGAAATAAGTGTAGTTTCTTTCGATAACGGTTTATCTTGGGCATGTGATTAGTGGGGAAGGCATTCGGACGGACCCTGACAAGGTGGAGGCGATTCGAAATCTAAAGGCCCCATCCTGTGTCAAGGAGTTGCGACAGTGTCTCGGTATGGCTTCGTGGTACAGGCGATTTGTACCCAATTTTGCGACCCTGGTACAACCGATGACGACACTTCTGAGAAAAGGTAGGAAGTGGTCATGGGAGAAAGAGCAGGAGGAGGCACTGCGTCAGTTGAAAGAGAGTCTGACCACTGCCCATGTTCTAGCGTGCCCCGACTTCTCAGCCAAATTCGTGTTGCAGACCGACGCGAGCAATTATGGGCTCGGTGCGGTACTGACGCAAACGATAGAGGGGCAGGAACGGGTAATAGCCTACGCGAGCCGGAAGTTGCTCAAGGCTGAGGAGAATTATTCCGCCACTGAGAAGGAGTTTCTCGCGATTGTGTGGTCGATCAGGAAGCTAAGGTGTTACCTCGGAGGGTACCGCTTCGACGTGATCACAGACCACCTTGCTCTCAAGTGGTTGAATTCGATCGAAAATCCTTCCGGTATGATAGCACGATGGGCGCTGGAACTACAACAGTTTCAGTTTGATGTTCAGTACCATCAGGGCAAGCTAAATGTGGTGCCGACGCGTTATCCAGGCATACTCTAGAGATCTGCCAGCAAGCAGTGGTGGTCGAGACCCCCTGCAAGTGGATCGCGAGTATGCGGATTAAGATCGCTGAAGAGCCAGATATGTATCCCGATTATGTCGAGGAAAACGGGCAGCTCTACCGACATTTGGGGCATAGGCCAGACGACGAAGATTATATTCCGTGGAAACTTTGTGTCGCCAGTAGTCAGCGGGGAAGGGTGCTGCAGGAGTGTCATGACGCTCCCACTGCCGGACATCATGGCGTGAGGAAAACCGTGTCTAGACTCTCCCAGAGGTATTATTGGCCGGGCATGTTTCGGGATGCCGCTAATTACGTGAAGTGCTGTGAGTTGTGCCAAAAATTTAAGATGGAACAGCGTAAACCAGCCGGTCGGATGTTGACGAGGAAGGTGGCAGAGGCTATGGCAGTATTATGTGCCGACTTCATTGGTCCCTTGCCGCGTTCGAAACACGGCAACTCGATGTTGTTAGTGTTTTTTTGTTGCTTTTTCAAAGTGGGTAGAATTGGTTCCCCTCCGTTAAGCTACGGCGAGTCAACTGCAGACAGCATTCAGAAAACGAATCTTGAGCAGGTGTGGGGTGCCCAAAAAGTTCGTGTGTGATAATGGGGTTCAATTCACGAGTAAGAGTTTTAAGTCGTTTTTGGGTTCCTTGGGCGTGGAAATTCAGTACACTGCCCCTTATTGTCCGCAGGAAAATCCCACTGAGAGGACCAACCGCACTGTGAAAAACATGATAGCGCAATTTATTGAAGGCCATCAAAGTTCGTGGGACGAACTGTTGCCTGAAATATCGCTTGCGGTTAACTCCAGTGTGGCTGACTCGACCGGGTTCACTCCAGCATTCTTGATGCAGGGTAGAGAACCGCGTCTTCCCGCCGCTTTATACGACGAGGTCACACCGGAGTCGGCAACTACTGCGCGTGACCCCCGAGAAAGGGCTAACAGGCTAAAATAAATCTTTGATATCGTTCACGGCAATCTCCAGCGTGCATCTAAGGACCAAGGGCGCCATTACAATCTCCGAAGACGTGAATGGCGACCTGCTCTAGGCGGGATTCTGTTGAGGCAGCATCAGCTGTCCAATGCTGCAGAGGGGTTCGCAGCGAAATTGGCGCCAAAGTTTGACGGCCCCTACCGCGTTATCAAATTCGTCTCTCCCAACATCGTGCGTCTCGCGAAACAGGGCGAACGCAAGCGAAGGGTGGGCAACATAATGCAACTTAAACCTTTCTTCCGGGGAGTGGTAGATATCGACACCGAGGCCGGGCCATCGCTCGCCGGTCCTCGTGGTGATATCAATGTTCCCAGGACCTATCCCCAACCAGATGCCAGGTGTTCCTATTATGTTCCGGAACAGGTCCGGAAATGGGGGATGAGGTATGATGGCCTAGTAGACCCTCTCGAATTTTTGGAAGTTTTCGAGGAACGGGCAGTGACTTACGGCATCGACCTGGACCGTATTCCCCGTGTGATGGGCGAAGTTTTTGTCGGCAAGGCTGCCAGGTGGTTCATGACCAGCGGGTTGAGGGACGTGTCATTCTTCCTGCCGCCTCGCTATTTTGAGCGGTTGGAAGACGAAATTCGGGCCCGCCTGCAGCGCAGTGGTGGGGAGTTTAAGGACTACGTGATTGACCTGAGGGCACGTATGCACCACGCGGGGTATAATATGGCACAGGAGTTGCACCGTATATACGAGAACGCCGCGCCAGAGTATCAATTGTTTATACGCAGGCACGACTTCTCAACGCTGGCCGAGTTGACGCAATTGGCAGTGGAATTAGAGAATGTGCGGAGGCGGAGTTGTGAATACTCAGCAAGGGCACCAGCTAGTCAGGCAGTGCAGGCGCGATCACAGGTCGATTTAGTTCCCGTGGCCCAGCCTAGGAGTGGGCATCGCAATCCATTCCGTACCCAACGCGGGAGTCCTCCGGCGGCTGCGGCCGGTGGTGAGATCCGGCTACGGGGAGGCGGCAAACCGGATGATGAGCCAGGGTCAGGGGAGAGACTTTGATCCGCGAAGGGCGTGCCACCGGTGTGGGCAAGAAGGCCATTTAGTCAGAGAATGCCCGAATAGGCGGGAAGATTTTTGTCGGCAATGCGGGAAGAAGGGAATAACTACGCCAGATTGTTGACGGCGAGCGGAGGCGGGAAACGGACAGCGGCATCTCCTGGACAGGGATCAGGTCGACGCCAAAACGACCGCCGCCCGAAAGTAGATCCTCCCCTGACTGTGGAGGGTGGCCGAATCGTCGCTACAGTGGAGATTGGAGGGCAGGTCAGGTCTGCCACGATCGACACTGGAGCGACACGCAGTTTCGTTAGCGAAGATTGCGTGCTCAAGTGGGCGATTCGCGGAGAGGCACAGTGTGTGCAGACACGGATCCACCTAGCGGACGGATTAACCCTAGAAATTAATAGGCTACTGAGAATGGATGTCGGCATGGCTGGAAAGACAATCAGCATGCCAATGCTGATTATGCCTTCTATGTTGGACATCATCCTCGGTATGGATTTGTTTGTGCCATGGGCACTACCATACGATGCGGCAACGCTGAACTAATCCTCAAGACGGTGGTGGTAGCGGCTAGCAGTATCAACTACCAACGAGGAGCCGATAGAGGGCACCCCGCGCGCGGAGGGTGGAACGCCTGCTTGGCAACCGAATAACGGAAAGGCCGATCTCGAGAAGGAGGGGGCTGCTTAGGAACAGCACAAGCGGCTCAGCCTTCGTCGCACCGGTTCGTCGACAGAAGAATGTCAGGCGATGGAGAAAAGGGGGGCGCCGATTGAGTCCTGCCCAGGTTCAACAGGGGTGGCCAATAGGAATCGGGGGGTTGTAAGTGTGGGTGAGAGCCAAGTCTACCCGCAGGTCGAGGCATCCCGGTTCGAGCAGTCGGTCATCCAAGAGGAGAGTAGATGTGAATCCCCCGTAGTGAAGGCAGAGTGGCCCGCCGATCTGGAACCAGAACTCCAGGAGTTCTTGGATAGCTCTGATAGCTGGCACTCTTCGACTAGCTAAAAGGAGTCTCGCATATCGTCGAGCATCGAATTATTATGAAGGATAGCATTTTTGAAACATAGATATTATCCGAAGGACCCGGCTATGCAAAAGGTAATCGACGAGCAGGTGGAGGGGCTAATCCGGGTGGGTGCCATTGAGCCGTCGCGTATCCCACACAGCGCCCCAATAGTCTTGGTCAAGAAAAAGGCTGGGGAATGGCGCATGTGTATAGACTACCGGCAGCTCAATGCGCACTTAGTGCCGGATGCTCATCCAGTTCCGCGGATTAACCGTATCCTGGAGAGATTACGCCATGCTCGCTTCATTTCTACTCTAGATTTGAAGCACGGGTATTGGCAAATCCCCATGGCGGCCGATATCAGGGAGTGCACGGCGTTCACGATGCCCGGGAGGGGGTTCCAATGGCGGGTGATGCCATTTGGTCTCCACTCAGCCTGCGCGACTTTTCAGCGGGTATTAGATTCGGTGATAGGGCCTGATATGGAGCCACACGCGTTCGCCTATCTAGACGATATCGTGGTGATAGGAGTGACCCGGGAACAACATGTTGCTAATCTAAGGGAAGTTTTCCGCCGCCAACTTGAAGGTGAACCGAAATAAGTGTAGTTTCTTTCGATAACGGTTTATCTTGGGCATGTGATTAGTGGGGAAGGCATTCGGACGGACCCTGACAAGGTGGAGGCGATCCGAAATCTAAAGGCCCCATCCTGTGTCAAGGAGTTGCGACAGTGTCTCGGTATGGCTTCGTGGTACAGGCGATTTGTACCCAATTTTGCGACCCTGGTACAACCGATGACGACACTTCTGAGAAAAGGTAGGAAGTGGTCATGGGAGAAAGAGCAGGAGGAGGCACTGCGTCAGTTGAAAGAGAGTCTGACTACTGCCCCTGTTCTAGCGTGCCCCGACTTCTCAGCCAAATTCGTGTTGCAGACCGACGCGAGCAATTATGGGCTCGGTGCGGTACTGACGCAAACGATAGAGGGGCAGGAACGGGTAATAGCCTACGCGAGCCGGAAGTTGCTCAAGGCTGAGGAGAATTATTCCGCCACTGAGAAGGAGTTTCTCGCGATTGTGTGGTCGATCAGGAAGCTAAGGTGTTACCTCGGAGGGTACCGCTTCGACGTGATCACAGACCACCTTGCTCTCAAGTGGTTGAATTCGATCGAAAATCCTTCCGGTATGATAGCACGATGGGCGCTGGAACTACAACAGTTTCAGTTTGATGTTCAGTACCATCAGGGCAAGCTAAATGTGGTGCCGACGCGTTATCCAGGCATACTCTAGAGATCTGCCAGCAAGCAGTGGTGGTCGAGACCCCCTGCAAGTGGATCGCGAGTATGCGGATTAAGATCGCTGAAGAGCCAGATAAGTATCCCGATTATGTCGAGGAAAACGGGCAGCTCTACCGACATTTGGGGCATAGGCCAGACGACGAAGATTATATTCCGTGGAAACTTTGTGTCGCCAGTAGTCAGCGGGGAAGGGTGCTGCAGGAGTGTCATGACGCTCCCACTGCCGGACATCATGGCGTGAGGAAAACCGTGTCTAGACTCTCCCAGAGGTATTATTGGCCGGGCATGTTTCGGGATGCCGCTAATTACGTGAAGTGCTGTGAGTTGTGCCAAAAATTTAAGATGGAACAGCGTAAACCAGCCGGTCGGATGTTGACGAGGAAGGTGGCAGAGGCTATGGCAGTATTATGTGCCGACTTCATTGGTCCCTTGCCGCGTTCGAAACACGGCAACTCGATGTTGTTAGTGTTTTTTTGTTGCTTTTTCAAAGTGGGTAGAATTGGTTCCCCTCCGTTAAGCTACGGCGAGTCAACTGCAGACAGCATTCAGAAAACGAATCTTGAGCAGGTGTGGGGTGCCCAAAAAGTTCGTGTGTGATAATGGGGTTCAATTCACGAGTAAGAGTTTTAAGTCGTTTTTGGGTTCCTTGGGCGTGGAAATTCAGTACACTGCCCCTTATTGTCCGCAGGAAAACCCCACTGAGAGGACCAACCGCACTGTGAAAAACATGATAGCGCAATTTATTGAAGGCCATCAAAGTTCGTGGGACGAACTGTTGCCTGAAATATCGCTTGCGGTTAACTCCAGTGTGGCTGACTCGACCGGGTTCACTCCAGCATTCTTGATGCACACCGGAGTCGGCAACTACTGCGCGTGACCCCCGAGAAAGGGCTAACAGGCTAAAATAAATCTTTGATATCGTTCACGGCAATCTCCAGCGTGCATCTAAGGACCAAGGGCGCCATTACAATCTCCGAAGACGTGAATGGCGACCTGCTCTAGGCGGGATTCTGTTGAGGCAGCATCAGCTGTCCAATGCTGCAGAGGGGTTCGCAGCGAAATTGGCGCCAAAGTTTGACGGCCCCTACCGCGTTATCAAATTCGTCTCTCCCAACATCGTGCGTCTCGCGAAACAGGGCGAACGCAAGCGAAGGGTGGGCAACATAATGCAACTTAAACCTTTCTTTCAGGAAGAAATAGGAGAAGAAGAGGACCAAGATTCGACCAACGAGGAGCCTAACCCCAGCGGGAGTAAGAACGCGAACCGTCCCTAGATTTAACCCTGTTTGTAGTTTTAGTTAACATAAGTAACATAATAACTTCGTAGTTTGTGAGTTGCACTGTTAGCAAGAGACCTACTAATTAAGTTCGTTAGTGAGATAATAACTAAGTTAGTCCCACAGATGGAAGACGTTGACGAAATAAGCAGCGACGAGGAGGCGAGGGTAGAGGACGACGACAGTGACCGCACGGAGCCGCGGCCCGAATAACCTGGTGGTGGCCGCCGCCGAGACCCGCGCTACGGCCACGACTACTATCGGCGGAGGCGATCCAGGCGATCCTCCAGCCACGTCGGAGGCGCTTCCCGAGCGGGTGCTTGACGAACAGACCGGATCACTGCAGCGCGGTCAGGAGGAAGACCGACCGGGCCCGTTCCGCGGAGTCGCCGCTCACCGCTTTCAAGTGGATCCCGGAAGCGTGTTTCCGCGGGTAAGCTTGCGCTTTTTACCGCGCATCCCGGAGGTCGTCCACGTCCCTGCAGGAGCGGCGAGCAAGCGGACACGAAAGACGTCACTGGAGAAGCCGGCGGCCAAACACCAACGGAATCGGCGCAGCGACCAAAGGCGCCGCAGCGGTAGTGGACGGTCCGGGGTTACGATCCAACCCAACTCCCCGCCCAAAAGGACCCGGCTGAGCCAATCCCAGCGTCGCAGACCGCAGCTACAGGCCGGATGGCCGTAGAGGAGATGGGGGCGTCTCTGGAGGAGGCCATGCCACCGCTGGTGCCGTACCGCTCCTGGGAAACTTGCGATCCCGCCGAGGTCGAGGAGGTCCGGAAGACCGTGGCGAAGGAGGTGCCGGAAGTTGCAGCGGAAGCAGCGAGGGGTGCACACAGTGACACTCCGGTCGACCCTGAGCCCACGAGTGGTAGAGCTGGTGCGAGCCGAAGCGGCGCGATATGCCGGCAGGGCCCGACGCACTCGCTTCCGCGTGACGGAGGGCAATAACTTGTATAGCGTAACGCTCAACGCCGCCGGGGAGGTGACGGTCTTGATGCTGGAGTAAGGGGAGGGTGTAAGGAGGCTTTAAGCAACCCTCCTTACAAGGCCTTAATTATATTATATTATTATTTAGTGGAGTAAGGGCACGAAGCCATATCAGTTTCATTGCGCATGGAGCGTCAGCGCCTGGCGCGCTGTCGGTATAAGTACATGTGAATAAAATATATAATCTAATCCGTTAACGAACGCGTTTGAATTCAAACCAACGATCTTCTGTCACAGCTGGCACGCGCAGCTGATACAGTTCGCATTCCTACCACCAGAGCGCGGCTGCAGTCAGAGCAAAAGCTGTGAGGTGAATAGCGAAAGTTCTGAGGTGGAGAGCGAAAGCTCGTGGTAGGATTGAGCTTTTCAGGCTCGCGCGTGGCTGAGCCGGGCAGAATAGATCACTTAGCGAGAGAGATCGAAAGCGAGTAGTCGTGCATCGGAAGCACGCTGAGAAACAGAGTGTGAGTAAAAGGGCCGTTAGACGGCACAGTGCAGCAGGGCACGCGTAGCTTAGTACATTAACCGTAAGAGATTGGAATAAAGATAATCAATAATAACCAAACGATTGTCTTTATCTCAACATTTCACACAGAATAACTAACTACTAACGTAGAGTGAGGTACGTGCGAACAATCCTGGCATTGATGAACTGACTGTAGTACGAAGCGAGTATTATCCTGCTGCCCGTGTGAGTAATCCCGAGCATTTGTAGAGTAGTAGTCTATAGACCACTTGACCAGTAGAGCACCAGAGGTAGTATCCTGGTCGACTCATGGTCATTTATCCCGTGCAGAGTTGCACGTGGCCGTAGTATTAACACTTATCTTTCCTCTAGAACGTTTCCTTTCCCTACGCCCAGCGTCCCAGCTCATCTTACAAATTTTCTTGTAAGTGCTGGACCCATACAGACTGAGATCTGTACCCCGGCTGGAAAACTTCCTTACAGTTTTTAAATGTAGGGGAAAGAGCACAACACCACGGACAATGTAAAATGAATTAATAATGGCTTAAAAATACCTTCGGCACAGTACTTAAGCACGCAGCTAGGTACTCCATCAGGTCCTGGTGAAAACACGGGCTTAATGGCCTTCAAATCACTTAGAATCGAACTTTCAGTGATTAAAGGCCCAAAAAATGCAATTGGAGTTATTAACATGAAACCGATTGATAAGGTTGTGAACTATAAGTGGTTTGATAGCGGCGATAGCCTGATCAAAGTCAGCTGTCGTTTTTTAAAAAAACAAGGTTGATGGAAGTGTTGATGACCTACGCTTCGCATTAACAAAGTTATACAACGTTTTAGTATCGCGTTGAATCTGTAACCTACAGCTTCTAAGGTAGTTATCATTTATATATAAAGTACAGAGAAGCTAGATCGGGCAATCAAATAGCGAGAGAAATCCAAGAAAGAGCCAGATTCCTTAAACTTGTACAAACTCGACTTTCTATTTTTGAAGTTTATTAAATCCCGCATAAGCCACACAGGCGTGTTAGACATACGTGGTTTAACCAACGGGCACAAATATAAAAAAATGAGTTTAAAGTAGAGTAAAACAATGTATGCCCATCCATGTCTCTATACAAGTAAAGCTGGGACCAGTCAGTTTGGGATACAAGCTGAGCGAGTTTAGTAGAATCGGTTTTCCAAAATTTACGAACTCGCTCTGCATGTTTACTACGTGGGCTTAGCACCCTGGCTGATAAGGCAATCACCACCTCCAAAGTTGGGTGATGAGGACTTTCAGGAATGTATATAGGGTCAATACGGGAGACAGAAAAGGAGGGTTAACAATATCGTGCTGAGATGTGGAAGTCAACACGCTAGAGTCAGGACTTGAAATCCAGGTAGTTCCGGCAATATTAAAGTCCCCAAGAACTACAAGAAAGTCACGATCAGAAACCATAGAGCAAACAGATTTTATAGCAGAAGCATGCAAATAATATTTCTCGGACGTTGATGTACTAAAACGGGCAGTACATTTTAGTCGCCCAAACGACACCAAGCACGGGCTTGTTATCGTGCGGACCCAGGCAAAATGCAACCCACCTCCCGCCCAACCGACCGAGGGGCGCGCCGCATAACGTGCGGTAACGAAGATCGCGGAACAGATGAATAGGTACAAACTAAATAAAAGTTATACATAAATTAAACAATAGACAAAAAGTAATTTTAGATTACGCAGATAACATGAAAGTGAAGTTCTGAGGTATAAGTAAGTGAAGTATAAAGAAATATCGGAAGAAGGCAGAATATGAGAACAAGTTATAAGAAAGCAAACATCGGTAATTCTCAATTTTACACCAACTAGTTCAATATATATAGAATTATCGGTTATTACTATCCCAGAAGATAAATCAGCGATCTTTTCTATAAATGGACAGGAATTCAGAATTAAGGATGTCGGGCTTCAAACATGTTACAGAAAAGCCAACGTCATGGAAAGGAATCTTAATCTAATGCGCAAATTTCAAGTCGATCGGATCATAAACACGGAAGTTATTCACCAAAGCACTGAATCTGCAGCAGTAAGAAGGAAGCAGTGGCGCCTACGCTACGCTAAAAATCCTTGCGTGCGCTGTAGAGCATTGACCTGGGTAGTCGGGTAGTAGTAGTCGACTAGAGCACTTTAACCAATTTTTATACCCTAGCAGGGTATTATAATTTTGTCTCGAAATGTGTAATGGACTGAAGGAGACTTTTCCGACCCAACAAAGTATATATATTCTGAATCAGCATGAATAGCCGAGTCGATATAGCGATTTCCGTCTGTCCGTCCGTCCGTCTGTCCGTCTGTTTCTATGCGAACTAGTCTCTCATTTTTAAAGCTATCCTAATGAAACTTGGCACAGACCCTTCTTTTTGCTGCAGGCAGTACATATGTCGGAACCGGACGGATCGGACCATTATAACATATAGCTGCCATAGGAATGATCGGTCAACAACTATGTATGTTTTTGTACTAAAAACTTACTTATCAAACTTTCCCAAACAGAGCCTCTAGAAAGTTCATACAAACTGACCAAATTTGGTCAAAATCGAGACTATATATCACTGTATATATCCTTTTGTCTACAAATATTTCATCCAAACTAAGTGAGAGTTTTATTATACATCAAAAAGTTTCCTATAATTTTATCTAAATCGGAGCAAATAGGAGCAATGTAGCAATATAAAGTCATATGACTTTATATTCTTTGGTATTATGTAACATTGGACATGTTCACCACTTGTTTACTTACAAAATACAGATAATTTTAAAACGCATTTCGATAAAACACATATTGTATCACAATCACTTAATTTGATCGTACTTTTCTATGATACATTTTCATAGATCCTGATGCGACAATTTTGTTATCGAAATACCGTCTCAGTCGCGTTCCCCTGAAAGATCATAGTAACCAGATAAATTATCAAAGATAAAGAACTGCTGGTGAACAAGTGGCAATATATGCAACTGATTTACATCAGAGAGATTCATCAAATACCTTACGAATGGTATATAAATTATGAATAGAGGAGCAATAGTAAGGGCGTAAGTGGAACCATAAGATTCATATTACTCGGTCAGTCGGCTGCGAGTTGGGTTGCAGTTTACCTGGGTTCGCGTGGGAACAAGTGGCCCAACGAGACCAAGCACGGGCTTATTAAGGCGTGGGCCCAGACAAAATGCAACCCACCTCCCGCCCAACCGACCGAGGGCGCGCCGCATAGCATGCGGTAACGATAATCGCTGTTTATAAACTAAACATACAGCCCTCGCAACACTTAAGTAGTACACCCAAAAACCCAGTCATAAATTATACACATGCATGCGCCCTCGCTTGCCCAGACCACTTGAAAGCGGTTTAGGTAAAAGGGGACATGCACATGTGGTTGCTCGGGTTGCGGGAGGGTAAAAAGGCAACCAATTAAAAATAAGAATCCACATGTACGTCTTAGTAAAAAGGAAAACAAAAATGTACATCTTTTTATTCACACAATTAATAGAATCCACAAAATAGGGTTTAAGAACCCATGGATTATCAATAAAGAGACAGTACCATACAAAATCGCGACTTTGCGTAAGCATTTCTTTAGGGAACGGCAGTGCGACGGTAAAACTGCAACTCTCAAGAGTTGCGCTGTCAGTTGAACCAAAGTTGCAACGTGCTTGATAGATTGGTTTCGACCGATTTATCTTGTATACAAAACTGCTCACGAAGGCTGCCAAGCCGATGTGATACTCGTACATCAGTATCCACAGTTCGAAGACAGCACCCTCTTGGTGCTTCACGGCAAAGCTAGGGAATAATTTAATAATACAACCCAAGACAGCGGCGTTGGACAGTCAGACGACTTGGGAGAAAAAACAAACAACAAAGTCACAGCGGCGTTGGACGACTGGGAAATCGACGTGGGATACACTTCAAAAGGCAGTGGACTAGAGGCGAAACTATCTATAGCGGCGTTGGACACCGTAGCAGCGGCGTTGGACGAGTGTGAAGTCGATGTGGGAGCTTGAGCTAGGAAGCTAAGGAGCGTGAGCGGAGGCTACTGAAGTGTCGTACCGCGGCAAAAATAAAAACTACAACTAACGACGAAGTGATCGACAGCAGCATTGGAACACCGAGCGGCGTTGGACGACTGGGAAATCGACGTGGGAGATACGACAAAAAACTTAGCACAGAGGAACGAAAAGGTTCTACTAAATTTCGAGCAAGTTCTGGAAAAAGCTGTTGCCTTTCAAAACGCAATAGCAGAATTACAAGGCCTAAGACCTATGACGCTCGAAGAATACAAAGCGAGGCAGGAAAATCAACAAAGACCTCTTGCGATAGAGAAACCCAATAAGATATAATTAGGTGGGAAAAGAGTACTGCAAATTAAGGAGATTATAAAGAGGAATTGTTGAAAACCTTAAAAGAACAACAAAAAATAAAGAAAACATAAAAATTCTTTATTTTAGTTTTAAGTAATACTGCAAAATGGTACAACTAAATGACCTGTCAGCAAGCTAGTACACAATTTTCCTACAACTGAAGAAGTGTGATGAAGAGTTGGGTCGTTTGTACGGTCAAAATTTGCAACTGATGACCGAAGTACAAGCCAAGGAGACATCTCCAGCTCTATCAAGTATACATATTCCTTATCAGTATCAAAACCGAGTCGATATGAACATGTTCGTCCGTCCTTATGAACACGTCGACCTCGGCAACTATAAGAGCTAGCGACACCAAATTTGGAATGTAGGTTCCTGTACACCATACGCACAACAAGTTTGTTTCAGATATCTCCGCCTGCTGACCCGTAAATCGAACTGACAAAGAAGAATATACATATTAAACATATATCAAAATATGTGAACGACATATTATGTATTATAAAAGAAAAGGATGCACAAATTATTTTGGACACGCTAAATAATCAACACAAAAGGATAGAATTCACGATCGAAAAGGAAAATAACAACAAAATTGCATATTTGGACACAGAACTGGAGAACAACAAAGGCAGGATTGTATTCAAATGGTACACAAAAATGATTGCATCGGGTCGTATAATGAATTTTAATTCTAACCAGCCGATAAGTCAAAAAGTAAATACAGCGAAAAACATCATACACAAAGCATATACGATTAGTGACGAAATACACAGACCAGAAATATATATAAAACTAAAAACATTATTTTTTAAAAATAGCTTCCCCGAAAAACTTATAGACAATTTAATAACAAACGCGACAACCCAAAATAAGAACACAGACAAAAACAACGATATAGAAAAAGAGGATAAGCAATACATTAGTGTACCATACATAAATAATTTAACAAATCGGCAAACAATAACAAAAATAACTCCAGACGCGCATTCCAAACACCTAATGTACGCGTACAAGGCACATACAAACACAAGAAATTTGTTTACGAACACGAAAGACAAAATACAAAAAGACAAACAACAACACGTCATATATGAGATCAAGTGCAATGGAAAAGAAGGTGAAAGATGCAACGGAGTATATATAGGAACAACAAAACGCGCGCTAGGCTCAAGAATTGCAGAACATAAGGGAGACGCAAACAAAGGGAAAATGACAACAGCACTTGCGCAGCATATTACAACAACAGGATTCTGATTTCGACAACACCAAAATATTAGACATTGAGAGAAGAGACCGAACAAGACTAACGCTAGAGAGCCTACGAATACAACAACAAGGGGAGAACACTGTAAACCACAACGAAGACATTGAGAAGACAAACTTTATTTACGCTGCAGCAATATCAGTTGACAAACGAAACTTGACGAGCAAAGACGGTAGAAATAAAACGACGATGGATAAACATAAACAAAAGTGCAATTTAGACGTAGCAACAATGACGACACTGTAGGAAATACTACAATAAGTTTAATGTATGTATTTTAATGTAAATCGAAATGTTTGTTAAAATCTTTATATGTATGTAAATATCTTTTATATGCATGTAAAACCAGACTCCTAAAGAAGGCGTAACAAACGCCGAAGCGCGTAGGAGGAGAATTTTAATAAAGAATGTAATATACTTATTAAAGTGAACTACAACGGCCTTATCAACTCGCTTTTGGATACACAACGATTTGTAACGACCATTTTGAAAATATTGCTTTAGGATTTGGCATGTGGGTCGGTCTTGGGTCGGGCAGTACATTCAATTGGCCCAACGCCACCAAGCACGGGCTTGTTAGCGCGCGGACCCAGGAAAAAAGAAACCCACCTCCCGCCCAACCGAGCTTGGGGCGCGCCCATTAACGAGTGGTAACGAAGATCGCGGAGAGATAAATAAGTACAAACTAAATAAAAGTTATACATAAATTAAACAATAGACAAAAAGTAACTAGAGATTGCACACATAACATAAAAGTGAAGTTCTGAGTAAGGAAATAGAAGTAGCATTACACAAATATGATAAAGGTTGTTATAATTAGAACATAAAATACGAAAAGGGTTATGGATAGCATAATTAGTATTACAAGTTTAAAGAGAAAGGGGAGGAAAGTTTCTAGAACTGCTGATCGGAACTGCAAAACTAATTTAGCTGATTGATTCAGAAGAATCAATTTCCCCATTAATTAGTTGGTGTGTGAAAATTACACCAAGCATGGTTCTACGATCAGAAAGAGAAGGAAGATTTATTGGTAAAAGTATACTACGATAAGAAGGAAATATGGCTGTTCAGAGCCTAGGACACTGCGAGATCGGCAGGGAACGATTAAGTTGCAGGGACTACATAACCCCTGTGAGTATTAGGATTTCAGTTAAGACCCCGGAGTGCAAAGAGCAGAAATTGTTACTCCCTGTACCCATAAAATGGGTAAAAAGGGGGTACTGAATCTGTGCAAATGTATGTAACAGGCAGAAGGAGACATCTCCGACCCTATGTATATTTTTGATTAGAATCAAAAGAGATTTCGATTTGGCCATGTCCATTTGTCTGTCCGTCTGTCCGTCCGTATGTATGAACGCAAGGATCTCAGCAACTATAAGAGCTAGAGACACCAAATTTGGAATGTAGGTTCGTGTATAGCGGGAGCAGGTCATGTTTATTTTGGATTTGAGATATCTCCCCCGTTCCCCCGAAATTCGATGAAAACCGTTTTACAGTAACAATTTTCAAGATATAGATATGGGATTTGGCATGACTTTAGTCACTCTTAGTCTACTGTCCAAATTTCAAGTCGATCGGATAACAAACACGGAAGTTATTCACAAAAGATGATTCAGTGCTGCAGCGCGGGGGGAAGAAGCAGCACAGTTACCACTTAAAATGCCTCGCTTGCGCTGCTCTCAAGCTGTCGCTCGTGTGTGTGCGTCTTTTTTGTATGTGTGTGTGTATATGTGTACGTAGATGTGATCGGAAATTTTTGACTTGGTTACAGGGGGTCTTGTAGTCGGGTATACTCGACTATGTCATTCGTACTTGTTTTTGTACTGATTCTATTCTATCCTGATGAACCTTGTATTGGGGACACTAAATTCAATAGCCATATTCAAAAAAAAGACGCACAAGAGAAGTTTAAAGAGTTTTAATAATATAGGTATAAAACCCAGGACGCCAAAGGCACGATTAGCGGTGGAAGAGAAAACTTTAGTTTGGGATCTAACAGGATACCTAAATCATCAACCGATTCAATTCGAACAAGCGGCTTTACATTAAGAATACAATTATGTAAGAAGGGCATTCACCTTTAAAAAATACATTACATTACACTTACCACAATTAAGATTTAATAACTTTACTCAACACCAGGCTTGAAATAGGTCAAGATCCGTTTGCAACCTTTGACCAGAGAAGAAATCCGTAGATGGCAGACATAGTTTAGCATCATCGGGATACATCAGCAACCGAGAGAAATTTATGACAGAAAAAAGTTCATTTATAAACAATGTAAATAATAATGAGCCATGATGACTTCCTTGTGGTACTCCGAAAGTAACTTCAACAGACTTATAGATTAACCCTTCGAAATAAACCTTTTGCGTTCTAAGAGCTAAATAATTAGAGATCCAAAGAATTAAGTTATTTGGAAATGCCAGAAGATGAAGTTTGTGAAGTAAAAGAGAATGATTAACAGAGTCAAAAGCCTTGCTGAAATCAGTGTAAATAACATCTGTTTGCCTTGTAGCTTGAAATCCCTTAATGATAAGGGAAGTGAATTCCAATTGGTTAGTGGTAGTAGATCTGTCACAAGCCCGTGCTGGCAGGTTGAAATTATAGATTCACAGATGTTGCAGTTGAGAAGTTATTAATTTCTAAAAAAAACTTAGGAATAGCAGTCATCTTAGAAACACCTCTATAGTTCTCAACATAAGACTTGTTTCCTTTTTTAAGGAGAAGATTAATCAGTGATTGTTTTTAAATGTAGGGGCAAGAGCACAACACCACGGACAATTTAAAATGAACAAATAATAATGGCTTAAAAATACCTTCAGCACAGTACATAAGCACGCAGCTAGGTACTCCATCAGGTCCCGGTGAAAACACGGGCTTAATGGCCTTCAAATCACTTAGAATCGAACTTTCAGTGATTAAAGGCCCAAAAATGCAATTGGAGTCATTTACATGATAAGGATAAGGCGAAACCAATTAATAAGGTTGTGAACTATAAATGGTTTGAAAAAAACTGCAAAAAGATCGGCGATAGCCTGCTCAGAGTCAGCTGTCGTTTTTTCAAAAACCAAGGTTGATGGAAGTGTTGATGACCTACGCTTCGCATTAACAAAGTTATACAACCTCTTAGTATCGCGCTGAAACTGTAACCTACAGCTTTAAGGTAGTTATCATAGCAATGTATATTAAGTACAGAGAAGCTAGATCGGGCAATAAAATAGCGAGAGAAATCCAAGAAAGAGCCAGATTCCTAAAACTTGTATATACTCGACTTTCTATTTTTGAAGTTTATTAAATCCCGCATAAGACACACAGGCTTGTTAAACATACATGCTTTAACCAAAGGGTCACAAATTTAAAATAATGAGCTTAAAGTAGAGTACAGCAATGTATTTGCTCCACCCATGTCTCTATACAAGTAAAGCTGGGACCAGCCAGGTTGGGATAGAGGCTGAGCGAGTTTGTAAAATCGGTTTTCCGAAATTGACGAATTCGCTCTGCATGTTTACTACCTTGGCTTAGCACCCTGGCTGATAAGTCAATTACCACCTCCAAAGTTGGGTAATGAGGATTTTCAGGAAGGTTATATGGGGTCAATACGGGAGACAGAAGGAGGGATCCAAGACAAAAATAAGATCAAGCATTTTATGTAGAGAATTTGGGATACTATTGATTGGATACAATGACATTTCAAAGAAATTGTCAATAAAATCGTGCTGAGATGTGGAAGTCGACACGCTGGAGTTAGGACTTGAAATCCAGGTAGTTCCGGCATTATTAAAGTCCCCAAGAACTACAAGAAAGTCACGATCAGAAACCATAAAGCAAACAGATTTTAGAGCCTGCTGCTCTAAAATCTGTTTGCTCTATGTTTAGAGCCTGCTGCTCTAAAATCTGTTTGCTCTATGGTTTCTGATGCATGCAAATAATATAAGGAAATATCGGAAGAAGGCGGAATATGAGAACAAGTAATAGGAAAGCAAACACCGGTAATGCTCAATTTTACAGCAACTAGTTCAATATATATAGAACTATCGGTTATGACTATCCCAGAAGATAAATCAGCGATCTTTTCTATAAATGGAGAAATTGCTAGACAGGAATTCAGAATTAAGGATGTCGGGCCTTAAACATGTTACAGAAAAGGCAACGTCATGGGTAATGAGGATTTTCAGGAAGGTTATATGGGGTCAATACGGGAGACAGATAAGGAGGGATCCAAGACAAAAATAAGATCAAGCATTTTATGTAGAGAATTTGGGATACTATTGATTGGATACAATGACATTTCAAAGAAATTGTCAATAAAATCGTGCTGAGATGTGGAAGTCGACACGCTGGAGTTAGGACTTGAAATCCAGGTAGTTCCGGCATTATTAAAGTCCCCAAGAACTACAAGAAAGTCACGATCAGAAACCATAGAGCAAACAGATTTTAGAGCAGCAGCATGCAAATAATATAAGGAAATATCGGAAGAAGGCGGAATATGAGAACAAGTAATAAGAAAGCAAACACCGGTAATACTCAATTTTACAGCAACTAGTTCAATATATATAGAACTATCGGTTATGACTATCCCAGAAGATAAATCAGCGATCTTTTCTATAAATGGAGAAATTGCTAGACAGGAATTCAGAATTAAGGATGTCGGGCCTTAAACATGTTACAGAAAAGGCAACGTCATGGAAGGAATCTTAATCTTCAAGTCGATCGGATCATATACACGGAAGTTATTCACCGAAGCACTGAATCTGCAGCAGTGAGGAGGAAGCAGTGGCGCCTGCGCTACGCTGAAAATCCTTGGTAGTCGGGTAGTAGTAGACGACTAGAGCACTCTTACCAATTTTTAAAATTTAGAAAGCCATGTCGGTGTGTTTTATGTAACATTGGTCATGTTTACCAGCATAACTGATCTTTTATCAATAATTGGATGTTATCGAAAGGCCTGATGGTTTCTTGTGAACGCTATTATACATTTTGTTGCTTACGCCGTCATAAAAAACCCAAGGCACTAACCGTCGCAACTCCTTAAATGGCGGCATAGGAGCGTTAATATGTTGTTTACGTTTTAAAGCTGATATACATAAATGTATAAACATGTAAGCCGGTTGTAAGTAATAATTAAAAAATGTACATTTTTATTAAGTTATTGGATAAAAAGTATTGCAGTTTATTACAAAATGTGGACTACGCAAGCCACAAAGTTGTTGCTGCAATTATAATCAAAAAATAAAGAGTATTTTGGCAATGCAAGAAGCTCTTCGGCAATGCACACGCTCATTGGCGATCTCATGTTTGAATTTAGTGGTCTTATTAATATTATTTTCCCTTGTGTACTTACAAAATACCGATAATCTTAAAACGCATTTCGATAAAACACATATTGTATCACAATCACTTAAATTGATCGTACTTTTCTATGATACATTTTCATAGATCCTGATGCGATAATTTTGTTATCGAAATACCGTCTCAGTCGCGTTCCCCAGAAAGATCATAGTAACCAGATAAATTATCAAAGATAAAGAACTGCTGGTGAACAAGTGGCAATATATGCAACTGATTTACATCAGAGAGATTCATCAAATACCTTACGAATGGTATATAAATTATGAATAGAGGAGCAATAGTAAGGGCGTAAGTGGAACCATAAGATTCATATTACTCGGTCAGTCGGCCGCGAGTTGGGTTGCAGTTTACCTGGGTCCGCGTGGGAACAAGTGGCCCAACGAGACCAAGCACGGGCTTGTTAAGTCCGGGCCCAGACAAAATGTAACCCACCTCCCGCCCAACCGACCGAGGGCGCGCCGCATAGCATGCGGTAACGATGATCGCTGTTTAGAAACTAACACTTACGTAGTACACCCAAAAACCCAGTCATAAATTATACACATGCATCCGCCCCTCGCTTGCCAAGACCACTTGAAAGCGGTTTAGGTAAAAGGGGACATGCACATGTGGGTGCTCGGGTTGCGGGAGGGGTAAAAAGGCAACCAATTAAAAATAAGAATCCACACGTACGTCTTAGTAAAAAGGAAAACAAAAATGTATATCTCTTTACTCACACAATTAATAGAATCCACAAAATAGGGTTTAAGAACCCATGGATTATCAATAAAGAGACAGTACCAAATAAAATCGCGACCTTGCGTAAGCATTTCTTTAGGGAACGGCAGTGCGACGGTAAAACTGCAACTCTCAAGGGTTGCGCTGTCAGTTGAACCAAAGTTGCAACGTGCTTGATAGATTGGTTTCGACCGATTTATCTTGTACACAAAACTGCTCACGAAGGCTGCCAAGCCGATGTGATACTCGTACATCAGTATCCACAGTTCGAAGACAGCACCCTCTTGGTGCTTCACGGCAAAGCTAGGGAATAATTTAATAATACAACCCAAGACAGCGGCGTTGGACAGTCAGACGACGTGGGAAAAAAGCAAACAAAAAAACCAGCGCCGAAGCGATCGAAAGCAGCGTTTGAACACAGTAGCAGCGGCGTTGGACGAGTGTGAAATCGACGTGGGATACACTTCAAAAGGCAGTGGAATAGCGGCGAAACGATCTATAGCAGCGTTGGAACACAGTAGCAGCGGCGTTGGATGAGTGTGAAATCGACGTGGGAACTTCAACTAGGAAGCTAAAAACAAGGAGCGTCAGCGGAGGCTACTGAAGCGTCGTACCGCTGCAAAAAGAAAAACTACAACTAACGACGAAGTGAACGACAGCAGCATTGGAACACCGAGCGGCGTTGGACAACTGGGAAATCGACGTGGGAGATACGACAAGAAACTTAGCACAGAGGGACGAAAAGTTTCAACCAAAATTCGAGCAAGTGCTGGAAAAAGCTGTTGCCTTTCAAAACGCAATAGCAGAATTACAAGGCCCAAGACCTATGACGCTCGAAGAATACAAAGCGAGGCAGGAAAATTAACAACCTCTTACGATAGAGACACCCAATAAGAAAAAATGAGGTGGGAAAAGAGTACTGCAAATCAAAGAGATTATAAAAAGGAATTGTTAAAAACCTTAAAAGAACAACAAAAAATAAAATAAAATAAAATTTCTTAATTTTTGTTTTAAGTAATAATTTAAAATAGTGCTAACAAGAGAGCAACTAAATGCCCTGTCATCAAGCTAGACCAACATTTTCCTACAACTGAAGAAGTGGGATGAAGAGCTGGGTCATTTGGACGGTCAAAATCTGCAACTGATGACCGAAGTACAAAGCCAATTGGAACTTCTCAAAGTACAACATCAGGAGATGTTAAAATATGAAACTTAAATTTTAGGATATTACTTTGAAAAAGGATTTATGATAAAACACAAAATCTCAAAAACAAAATGCTGTCGGAAATAAACAAAAAGGCAGCCGAGCATACGATGAACGCATCGATGCAAGAAACCATTGAAGTGCGTGAAAAGAATATGCTGAGATTCAACATAGCTACAACAGCGGTAATAAAATCATTGAGAAACATGGGCGGAAACTCCCATGACCATCGACGAAATTAAAGAAGATTTCGATAAGCTGACGAATATTTACAAGGATCTAGAAAGGAATGGTCTGGGAACTCCGTCAATTCAATTAAAATATGAAGAACTTAAAAATATGAAAAGAGAAAGGATGGGATGGCTGGTAGAAAACAAGCCAGCGGATTAGTATATAAATCTCAAACAAATAGAGATACCACTCTTTTTGGCGACATCTCCACATGGTAAATTATTTTTGGCATGTTCAAGGAAATAGTTCCGAAAAACAACATCTCAAAAAGAGAAAAACTAATGCGCTTAAAAGAATCAAGCAAAGGTGAAGCATCTTTCTAATAAAACATCTAATAATCTAAACATCTAATAAAAAAATAATAATTAACGAGGAAAAATATGAAATGTCATTGAACATCCTAAAAGATAGATAGGAAAATCGAAGAGAGCTACTTATGAAACATTTTAAAAAAATTCTGAAATTACCAACATTGCGAATCGGAAAAAAACGTGCAATAAATGCTGGATATCATACAAGAAAGTATACATGCGATTCGAGGAATGGGATTTAATATAGATATACTGATATATAGATATAGATATACTGATTGCAACAATTCGAACATACATCTCTTACTCTCATACTCTTTATAGGAAAGCATCTACAAGTAATAAAAGCCTTGAAACCGAAGTCATATAAGGAAAATCCAAGAATTTTGATTAGGACTACACTATGAAACAGAATCGAAAAAATCGTTGACAACAGGAACAGCTTAAATCACCCTTTTAGCAACAGCCCAAGTTGAAGTGCAAGCACTAACTGGAGAATTGATCATATTTATGTCGGGCACTTGTGGATCTGGGATCAGAGATAACAGTGATATCCTAAGAAGCCGCGTAAATGTTGAGGTTACCAAAAAAGAAAAAGGTGACAGAAATTTATGGACTTGGCGACAATCCAGTAGGAGTCTCAAAAAGTATAATGGAGCCCCGATTTCCTAGCAGCGATAAGTTCCAAACTGAAGCAGTCGTATTTAAAAAGATTGTGAGTCCTCAGCCAGCAAATTCAATTGAATACAACCGAAAAATCTGTAATAATGAAGTACTGGCAGATCAATCAATGGAAAAAGCAGTGTAGATAACCTACTCATTAAAATTATGAAAAAAAGGAGAAGACGTGCTCGGATGGATCATATCAGGAGTAGTCGACATACCAGGAAACAAACGAATCCAGTCAGCAGTGAACATGGAAAAATTTTGGGAATTGGAAGAAATTCCAGACACGACAAGTACTACAGATAATGAGAAATGTATGGAAATATATTAAAATACAACTCAACTCGATGTTGATGGCAGATTTATAGTGAAAATGCTATTCCTAGAGTAAATTTCATTGGGAGAATCAAGGAAAAGAGCAATGGCAAGATACTGAAATCAAGAAAAAGAATGGTCCAAAAACGTCGAGCTTAAACAGCAATACTCAAGAATAAGAATATGAAATGAAAAAACACATGGAAGAGACAAAGGACATCGGAGCGGGGAAATATTACATACCACATCAGGCAGTGATTAGAGAAGAAAGTATTACAGCTAAACGTCGAGTTGTATTCGACGCATCCTCAAAAACCACTAATGGAAGAAGCCTAAATGATATACATTTCACAGGAGCTCACATCCAAAAAACAATACTGGAGGTCATAATGAAATGGTGAAACTGGAAATATGTTATAACCGCTGATGTTGAAAAAATGTACAAACAAATAAAAATACAAAAAGAAGTCCAAGACTACTTAAGGATTCTGTCGAGAACATATCCCAAGGAACCTGTAAAAGAGTTTAAGTTAAAAACAATAACATATGGGACTTCATCAGCGCCGTTTCTAGCAACAAGATGTCTATTGGTAATATCAGAAAGATGTAAAAACGATAATATAAAGAACATAATAAAAGACGACTTCTATATGGATGACTTGATGACAGGTGCCAAAAACATTAAAAGTTGCATTGACATCCAAAAAGACATTGCGTAAGAATTATAAAGTTATGGGTTTTATCTTCGAAAATGGGCAACAAAAGGATAACAAACACATGGCCAAAAGGCCACTATGCGATAATATATCGCGAGAATGGATAAAATTCTATCAACAACTAAATATAATGGGAAACTTAAGAATCCCATGATGGACTGGAGCAACTGTCGATAATCCACTTGAAGTCCATGGGTTCGCTGACGCGTCTGACTTGGCATTTTATTTTTATTGGGAATTATGAGGGTGGGCGGCAGGCTTAAATTTGCAGAACTTAGCTGCAATCAAAAGCATGCAATCTTAATAAGACAATCACACTTGGCAGATTTGATAATCAATGAGAAACATAGAAACGTTACGTGGAGGATATCGAATTACAGAAGCACGAATAAGACGAGAATTTTGGATAATCGGAATAAGAAACGCAACAACAATATAGTATATATCCAACGCTAACAGAAGAACAGAAAAAATAGAATGGAATTTTATCCCACCGGCAAGTCTCCATTTTGAAAGACTATGAAGCTGGAGTGAAATCAGTGAAACATCACATCATAAGCGACAGTGCACTGACCTTCGAAGAAATGAATACATTATTAGCGCAAATAGAGGCAATATCAAACTCAAGGCCTCTATGTCAAATTGACAACGGCCACGAGGTCGACGACGTTTTAACGTCGGGTCATTTTCTGATCGGTAGACCCAAGATAGACCAACCAAGCTTTAACAACCAAGTACTCCCACGTCTCCTAATTTTGACGTGGCACTTCGGTTTATACCAGGCTTACGCCGTGGCTGTGCTCCTGATCGTTGTGTTCTACTCGTCGTTACCGAGGATACTTTAGCTTAAACAAGATTTGGTCCACCGGTAATTGTCAGTCTCCGCCCGTATTTACTAAGCAGAATATCGTACTCCTGGGGGAGGACACCAAGGATACTGTTTAGAAACTAAACATACAACCCTCGCAATCCTCAAGAAGCACACCCAAAAAACCAAGTCATAAATATACACATGCATTCGATCCTCGCTTGCCCGGGCCACTTGAAAACGGTCTACGTAAAAAGGGACAATGCACATGTGGGGGCTCGAGTTGTAAGAGGGGAAAAAAGGCGACCAATTGAAAATAAGATTCCACATGTACTATTTAGTAAATAAGAACAATAATGTATATCTGTTTAAATGGAATCCACACAAAAAGGGTATAAAAACCCATGGATTTTCAATAAAGAATCAGTACCAAACGAAATCGCGACCTTGTGTAAGCATTTCTTAGGGAACCGGCAGTGCGACAGTTTTACTCAATAGCTGCAACTCTCAGGAGTTGCGCTGCAGTGAACAAAAGTTGCACCAAGCAATATAATTGGTGATCGGCCAAGTTTATACTGCACATTGGTCCTTCGAGCATAAACACATCTGCTCACGAAGGCTGCCAAACCGATGTAACACTCGTAAAACGGTATCCACGGTCAAGTCAGCACCCTCTCGGGAAAGCTAGGGAATAAATAATTCAAATAATACTACCCAGACAGCGGCGTTGGACAGGCAGACGACGTGGGAGATAATAAAAATAAAAAAAATCAGCGACGAAGCGATCGACAGCAGCGTTGGAGCAGCGTAAACAGCGGCGTTGGACGACTGGGAAATCGACGTGGGACCTACAAGAAAGAAAAAAAAAAACAGCCAGGAAGCGATCGACAGCAGCGTTGGAGCGCCGTAAAACTGCGGCGTTGGACGACTGGGAAATCAACGTGGGATCTACAAGGAAGTGGACTAGCGACGTGGAAGACAGAGCTAGGAAGCAAAAAATATGAAGCGTCAGCGGAGGCTACAGAAGCGTCGTACCGCGGCTTAAACAAAAATAAAATCATCGACGAAGTGATCGACAGCAGCGTTGGAGCGCCGTAAACAGCGGCGTTGGACGACTGGGAAATCGACGTGGGATCTACAAAGGAAGTGGACTAGCGGGGTTGCACATCGTAAGAACCAGACTAGGAAGCTAAAAATGAAGTGTCAGCGGAGGCTACAGAAGCGTCGTACCGCGACTTAAACAAACATAAAAAATCGACGAAGCGATCGACAGCGTAAAAACAGCGGCGTTGGACGACTGGGATATACAAGGAAGTGTACTAGCGGGGTTGCACATTGTAAGAACTAGACTAGAAAGCGAAAAATAAAGAAAAATTAAAATAATAAAAAAATAATATTTTTTCTCTCGCAACTAATACTGCAAACTAACAAGAGAGCAACTAAATGCCCTGGCAGCAAGCCAGAACAACATTTACCTACAGCTAAAGAAGTGGGATGGGTCAGAATATGCAACTGATGACCGAAGTACAAGGTCAATGGGATCTTTTCAAAGTACAACATCAGGAGATGTTAAAGTATGAATCTTCGTGGGTAGGAGATTACTTTGATAAAGGAGGTTATGAGAAAACACAGAATCTCAATAATAAAATCCTGACGGAATTAAACAGAAAGGCAGCTGAGCATACGATGAACACATCGATGCAACAAAACATTGAAGTGTGTGAAAAGAGAATGCTGAAATTTAAAATAGCTGCAGCGGCTCTAATAAAATTATTAAAAAACACGGTGGAAAACCAGTACTCCCACCAGATGGACATCGACGAAATTAAAGAAGATTTCGATTAACTGACGGAAACTTACAAGGACCTAGAGAAGAATGGTCTGGAGACTCCGTCAATTCAATCAAAATATGAAGAACTTAAAGCAATGAAAAGAGAGAGGATCAGATGGCTGGTGGAAAACAAGCCAGCGGAACAATATATACATCTCAAACAAATAGAGATACCACCGTTTTTTGGCGACATCTCCACATGGTCAAATTTTTTAGACATCTTTAAGGAAATTGTAGCAATCAACAACAGTATCTCAAAGATAAAAACTAATGCGCTTAAAAGAGTCAATAAAAGGTGAAGCATCTCATCTAATAAAACATCTAGTAATTAACGAGGAAAATTATGAAATGGCATTGAACATTCTAAAGGATAGATATGAAAATCGAAGAGAGCTATTGATGAAGCATTTTATTCAGATTCTGGAATTACCAACAATGAATAGCGAATCGGAGAAAAACGTTCAACAAATGCTAGACACTATACAAAAAAGTATACATGCTATTCGTGGAATGGGAATTAATCTATATGATTATGTATATGTATATGTATATGTATTCATGGCAGGAATAATTCTGAAAAAATTTGATCGTCAAGGATTGCAACAATACGAACATACATCCACTAAGACGAAAGATGTACAAATTCTAAAGGACGTAATACTCTTCATGGAAAAGCATCTACAAGCAATAAAAGCTATGAAACCTATTAGGAAAATCCAAGAATTTTGAGCACTACGATCGACAACGAATGCATGCATTGCAAGATACCAGGCCACAGGATATTTAATTGCAGGAAATTTAGCAATTTAGCAACAGAATCGAAAACATCGTTAACAACAGGAACAGCACAAACCACGCTTCTAGCAACAGCCCAAGTTGAAGTGCAAGCACTAACAGGAGAATGGATCATATGTCGAGCACTTGTGGATCAGGGATCACAGATAACAGTGATATCCGAGGAAACCGCGCAAAGGTTAGGGTTACCAAAAAAGAAAAAAGTGACAGAAATTTACGGACTTGGCGATAATCCAGTAGGAGTCTCAAAAAGTATAATGGAGCTGAGGATGCGGCCCCGATTTCCAAGCAGCGATAAATTCTAAACTGAAGCAGTCGTACTCGAAAGGATTGTGAGTTCACAGCCAGCAAACTCATTTAGTTACAACAAACAAATTTGGAAAAATGAAGTACTGGCAGATCCGACATTTAATCAAAAATGCGGAGTAGATATACTAATCGGAGGAAATCTGCTCATTCAAATTATGAAAAAAGGAATAAAACAGGAAGAAAACGTGCTTGGACAGTGTACTAAGTTAGGATGGATCTTATCGGGAGTAGTCAACATACCAGGAAACAAACATATCCAGTCAGCAGTGAACTTGGAGAAATTCTTGGAATTGGAAGAAATCCTAGACACTACAACTACCACAGACAACGAGAAATGTATGGAAATATATGAAAATATAACTCAATTCAATTTTGACGGTGAAAACGCCATTCCCAGAAGACACTTCACTTGGTGAATCAAGGGAAGGATCAATGGCAAGATATCTAAATCAAGAAAAAGCCTGGTCAAAAGACGTTCAGCTTAAACAACAATACACATCATTCATGGAAGAATATGAAATGAAAAATCACATTGAAGAAACGAACTTTATTGGAGCAGAAAAGAGACTAAATACGGAATTCATACAACCCTTACAGCAAAAAATATACCTCCAGGGCTAACAGAAGAACAAATAGAATGGCATTTTATCCCGCCGGCAAGCCCCCATTTTGGAGGACTATGGGAAGCTGGAGTAAAAGCAGTAAAATATCACTTGAAAAGAATCATAGGCGACAGTACACTGACCTATGAAGAAATGAGTACATTATTAGCTTAAATAGAGGCAATATTAAACTCAAGACCGTTATATCAAATCGACCACAGCAACGAGCTCGACGACGTTTTGACATCGGGTCATTTTTTAATTGGAAGACCCATGATTGACGTACCAGATAATGTAAACGATAAGGTGGTATCAGCATTGGATCGTTGGAAGTTAATGACCAAAATGAAAAAACACTTTTGGCAAAAATGGAAGGAGAAGTACCTCGTAACTCTTCAAAAACGATTAAAATGGCAAAAGGAATCAACAAATTTACAAATAGGCCAGATAGTATTAATAACAAGTAAGAATGCTATAGTCGAGTATACCCGACTACGAAACTCCCTGTACCCAGGTCTAAAACATCCAATCACATCTACGTCCACTTACACATACATACACACATACACAAAGACGCACACACACAAGCGGCAAAAACGAAAGCGCAAGCGAGGCATTTTAATTGGTGGCTGTGCTTCTTCTTCCCCCCTAGCTCTTGTAGTTGCTGAGATCGACGCGTTCATACGGACAGACGGACAGACAGACGGACATGGCTAAATCGAAATCTTTTTTGATACTGATCAAGAATATATATACTTTATAGGGTCGGAGATGTCTCCTTCTGTCTGTTACATACATTTGCACAGATGTAATACCCCCTTTTTACCCATTTTATGGGTAGAGGGAGTAAAAAATGAAAATACTAGCCCAATAAAATGGTCTCTCGGACGAATTGAAGAAACGCACCCAGGAAGCGACGGAAAAATCAGAGTTGTATCAATCAAAACTCAAAATGGAATCATAAAAAGACCGATCCAAAAAGTATACCCATTGAGATCAGAATTGGAAGAGGAAAAGCCAAGGCGAGAAACAAAGTCGGTCAAACCAGCAGTCATTCTGAATTGTCTCCTAATATTATCAATGATACAAGGGGTATCAACATCAGAAGCACAGAAAATCAAAAATGAAGTGACGCCACTGGAAAATAGCACGATGATATACATGGATAATTTGGGCTTGGTGGATATCGTGTCTTCAAAATGGAACATGATCATATATTACAAAATAGACGCATACGAAACTGAACTAAACCAAATCGGGAAATACATTGAAGAACTAACAATAAATTGCAAAGCATTGGTACATTGGTATTGGTTTGAAGGAGCATGTCAAATCATGGCAACAACAATGAAGAACCGTTACAATCAACTTCAAGCAAACAATGAACTCATATTCAACAAGTAAGAATGCTATAGTCGAGTATACCCGACTACGAAACTCCCTGTACCCAGGTCAAAAATTTCCGATCGCATCTTCGTTAACTTACACATACATACACAGATACGCACACGCACGAGCCACAGCGCAAGCCAGGCATTTTAAGTTGTGACTGTGCTTCTTCTTCCCCTTGCTGCAGCACTGAATCTTCTTTCGTGAATAACTTAGGTGTTTATTATCCGATCGACTTGAAATTTGGACAGTAGATTAAGAGGGACTAAAGTACTGGACATGCCAAATCTTAAAGCTATATCTTGAAAATTGTAACTGTAAAACGGTTTTTATCGAATAGCGGGGGAACGGGGGGAGATATCTCAAATCTAAAATAAACTTGACCTGCTCCCGCTATACACGAACCTACATTCCAAATTTGGTGTCTCTAGCTCTTATAGTTGCTGAGATCCTTGCGTTCATACATACGGACAGACAGACGGACAGACGGACAGACAGACGGACATGGCCAAATCGAAATCTCTTTTGATACTGATCAAGAATATATATACTTTATAGGGTCGGAGATGTCTCCTTCTGCCTGTTACATACTTTTGCACAAATCCAATACCCCCTTTTTACCCATTTTATGGGTACAGGGAGTAAAGAGCTAAGCGCGCACCATTCGAGTTTGTTGGGACATTACATCACATACTATTTGGGACAATGGATGCCGAAGACAGAAACATGTTGGAAACAAACATAAGGAATGGAAGGAAAACCAACAAGACCTACAAAAACTCTACAAAAAGCAAACATCACTTATTGACCCCACACTCAATAAATTAACAAAAACCACGGAGGATATGAACAACCAGTTCAAAGAAGTGGATGACGCAATACAACGGCTACAGTACGAAAAACAGGAGAACCAGTATGCAAATAAGATGGCACTATCGTATCAAATAGTACTATCACAAAAAACGCAGCTAATAGAAAACTGTGAGAAAACACAAGCATCAGTCACAAATTTACTCATCGATTTGAACCATGGGCGACTAAATCCACAATTACTGAAACCAACACAAATAAAATAAGAAAAAAGCATCATCAATGAAAAACTACCACCTAAACTACAAATACCAGGAACAACAACTGGAACAGAAATTAGAGAAATCTACAATCTTAGGAGTGCACAAGCCATCATTGTGGATAAGAAACTAATAATGTACGCAGAGATTCCGTTATTTAATCAGGCATCCTCCAACGTGTATAAACTAATTCCCATACCTTTTGAAATATATGGGAAAACCATCACGGCCCAATTTAAGACTGACTTCCTGATCTATAATTTCAACATGGACGCCTACACGCTAATAACAGCTACACAATTAAATACCTGTTCACGTCAAACGAAAAACCATTTACTGTGCTGAGGAAACTGGGTATGGAAAACCGCCTCAGACAATTCATGCGAACTATCCGCCCTTCAACAAAGTCCGGATCCGTCATGTGAATTTCAACAAATAGCATCTGAGAACATGTGGACGGAATTAACCACACCAAACACTTGGTTATTTAAACTGCAAACGATCCGGTACCCCTGGCTAAGGGGTACTGAAGCTGCGACAAGGGTGCACTGCTCGCAATGGCAAACATCTACTAGCTGCTGCACATGATCTAACAACTCAAGACGACATCACGGATCGAATTTCCCCTCTCTTTACAATAGCAGATAAGATAAAATTAGGAAATGTAAAACCAATGGTAACTAAATTAATAAACAACTCGTATGAAATTAATAAAATTAAGAAATTGGTAGAAGAACAAACATAAGAAAACATAAAATTAAGAGGTATAAATTTCCACAATGTAAGTGGTCATACATCGCTTACGCTAATTATTATTGGAATATTAGCAATAGGCATATTATATGTAATAAGAAAATGTAAAACAGACAAGAAAAAAATTAAAATCGAATTTGGAAACCCACCAATAGAAAATTAAACTATGTCATAAGGCCCCCGCAAAATGTTTAGAAACTAAACATACAACCCTCGCAATCCTCAAGAACCAAGTCATAAATATACACATGCATTCGATCCTCGCTTGCCCGGGCCATTTGAAAACGGTCTAGGTAAAAAGGGACAATGCACATGTGGGTGCTCGAGTTGTAAAAGGGGAAAAAAGGCGACCAATTAAAAATAAGATTCCACATGTACTATTTAGTTAATAAGAACAATAATGTATATCTGTTTAAATAGAATCCACACAAAACGGGTATAAAAACCCATGGATTTTCAATAAAGAATCAGTACCAAACGAAATCGCGACCTTGTGTAAGCATTTCTTAGCGAACCGGCAGTGCGACAGTTTTACTCAATAGCTGCAGCTCTCAGGAGTTGCGCTGCAGTGAACAAAAGTTGCACCAAGCAGTATAATTGGTGATTATACTGCACAGATACCCTATCTTATACTGGGTTTGTCCGTTGGCCTCTTCTATAGATTTCGACAAAACTTCACTGGCACTTTACTCACGGCCAATGGCCGCGCTCGCTGCTGTACTTGCAAAATTCCTTCGACGACAGTTTGCCCGCACTGTACTTGCACTACTTGTACTTAATATTCTTACGCACTTGACTCGTTCACTTTGTATTTCTCTACAGACTGTCTTGTTCCCACGCAGCCGTCGCCTTTTATTGCTTCTGCCGACAGGCCTGCTTGGTGGGTGGGTCGGGGCCCGCGGCGGTGCAGTCCAGCAGAGTTGTTACTGAACCAGAGTTTGGCGCCAGCTTCCAATTCACAGCGCTGAATCGGCTGATGCTCGCCTAGCAACAGCGTTAAAGTACCGACGCCATGCATTGCTCGCCGCCAGTGCAAACGAGTGCTTATATTGCACATCGAACGCACTCTTTTCGCACCAAAGGCGTACGCTCATCGCTAACGGTGCGCGATGAGCACTAACGGCGCTCATTCTATCGGCCGCTCACTGTGTGACACGTAGCATTTGCTGGCTACGTGTGTTACAGCGAGTGCGGCCGTGAGAGTGAATTCGCCGCGAAGCAGTGGCGCATCAAAAAATGGGTTTTGCCCGTGTTTGTTGATGTTGTTGTGGAGAGCCAATACTGCTCCTTACAGTTTTAATTAAGAAGGAAAATACTAGCCCAAAAAAATGGCCTCTTGGACGAATTGAAGAAACGCACCCAGGAAGCGACGGGTAAGTCAAAGTTGTAGGCTATTCACACCGAGCACATCATCAGGGAACACATGGGCAGATGGTGGATGGTGGAACACCGATTTATACTGCCACCATCTACCATCAATTCAACCTTTGGCGTCAGCAGCCAGGAATATTTATAAAATATTAATAAAACTGAACTGAACTGAAGAAATTAGCTGTTGTTGTTGTTTCGCAGCATAACACTGATTTAATAAATAAACTAATGACGGAACTCGACAAAACAGACGAAATGTAGTTTTTAGCGCAGCAGGCAGACGACGACGATCCTTGAAGTCCACATTTTGGTCATTTTGGAATTATTGTAGATTTCGTTACTTTATAAGATATGTTCTTCCCAGATTTCAATCGATCATAACTTTGTCGAAACATTTTGATCATGGCTTGACCCCTAGATGGATTTGGCATACCAATTGTATTAATTTCTTGAAGTCCACATTACTCCCATTTTGCATATCTGGTTAGGTCAGTCAGTCAGGTTTTATAGATTTATATATACTTATATCCGATTCGGTCATTTCTCAATTGATTTTTACTCTTGCTCATCTTATTTTTGCCATTAATTTTTGTTGACATTGTTTACATTTTCGTAATGAATTTAAAATATTCAGTGTTGCATACGAAGACTATAAGCTGAAAATCGAAACGGAACGTGTGAAATAGGAACATCAAATGAGATGTTTGGATGGATAGCCAAATTTCGGCACGGGTAAAACTATGGAACCATCACGCCGGATGATGATGGATGGTAGATGGTGGCTCAGTGTGATAAGCCAATTATATCAATCAAAACTCAAAATGGAATCATAACAAGTAAGAATGCTATAGTCGAGTATACCCGACTACGAAACTCCCTGTACCCAGGTCTAAAACATCCAATCACATCTACGTCCACTTACACATACATACACACATACACAAAGACGCACACACACACAGGCGGCAAAAGCGACAGCGCAAGCGAGGCCATTTAATTGGTGGCTGTGCTTCTTCTTCTCCCCTCTCGATGCATCACTGAATCTTCTTTCGTGAATAACTTCCGTGTTTATTATCTGATCGACTTGAAATTTGGACAGTAGATTAAGAGAGACTAAAGTATTGCACATGCCAAAAGCTATATCTTGAAAATTGTTAAAACGGGGGAGATATCTAAAATATGAAACAAACTTGATCTGCGTATGGTATACAGGAACCTACATTTCAAATTTGGTGTCTCTAGCTCTTGTAGTTGCTGAGATCGACGGGTTCATACGGACAGACGGACAGACGGACAGACAGACGGACATGGCCAAATCGAAATCTCTTTTGATACTGATCAAGAATATATATACTTTATAGGGTCGGAGATGTCTCCTTCTGTCTGTTACATACATTTGCACAGATGTAATACCCCCTTTTACCCATTTTATGGGTACAGGGAGTAAAAAGACCGAGCATACTCGTTCGTCGCTGAGGTACTGAGCGGTCAGTAACTGAGCAAAACGATAAAACATCCGCAAAAAAGGTCTTTTTTTTGTTGCATTGTTTTCAATATGTTGGTTCCACAGGCAAAGCATGGAAGAGGAAGGGAGAAAACGATAAGGCGCGTATGTGTGCATATTAATATTATTACTATTAACTTATATTAATTTAAAAGCTATTAAAATTTCGATTTAGATCGAACTACAGTGCACTACTGCATCGAGAGACTTTGTGTGTACTTATCCACACATACATGCGCAAAAGACCGTTTTACGAATTTTTACGAAGCAGAGGGTCTTTGAGTGAGCACTGACCCAAAAGATTGAGCAACATCTGTAGTTGGTTGAGCAAAACCGAACCGAGCAAAACAATATTTAAGGGTTTTTTCACGACAGTTTCGCATTGTGTCTGTAGGCGACCGGTCATTTCCTGACTACACACAGTAGAGGGACCGTTTTTTGTGAGCTCTGATTGTATTATTAGTTAATGATCACACTAAATGCAGGCCTGTCGATTACATTCCGAGTTTTGAGCCGAAAAGGCTACCTTAGGCTTCCCTGATTCGAAGTTCGAAGAGGCTTCTAAATTTTCTAGAACTTCCGACCACGTTCTTTTCCAATCATCCCACTGAACGGAGCAGACGTCTTCACGCTGACGGAGTCAAGCCAAATTGGAAAAAATTTTTAAATAAAAACGTGCAATTTCGTTTTGCCGAATTGCTGGATAGCAATTGCACAAAGAAAGTTGCCTAAAGGGTAATATTATTCATTTTTTTTTACAGAAATGAATGAATCTAACTGACTTTTACCCAATCTAGTGCTCCAGCATTCAGCTTGACTTTAGTGGCAGCTGAAAAATTGGAACAGTTCGAGCCAGACCCAGAAAAGAGGGAAAATATTTTTATATGCAAGTGCTTGCATATCTTTCATGGTGCTTACGTTATTGGTTGTTTCTGTTCACTGTGTAGATCTGGCTCCAGGCCCAGGCCTAAAGCCCTCAATAGTCAGCGCAGCCACTATCGCTTCATACTTTTTGCGGCGGCCCCCGGTAAAGCTCTGGCTGCCCACAGGCATTGCCAACCTAATTGGATGGTGTGGCTGCTAGTGTAATTCGCGCTTTCGACCGACGAGTATATCGCCCGGGTCAAAGATAACAAAAAGAACAATCAGAAACATAATGCAGAAACTGATCGACAATGGTCAGAAAGTGATTGCAAAGCCAGTGGTTATGCCCTAACAAGTAAAAAAAACAAGTAAGAATGCTATGGTCGAGTATAATTGCAATTATTTGTGCTTTATTTGCAAATTTAAAATTTTTGTGCCTATACACAACAACAAACTGCAGCCAAGCATTCTGTTTGATTTTGCAGTTGCATTGCTGTCTGCATATAATTTGTTTTTGTGTGTACTCACTTCATTCTCTTTTTTTATCTCTCTCCCGCGCTTGCATTAGTTGTGTTGTTGGTGTTGGTCGCGGTCTTTTCTGTTAGAAATCCGTTTGTGAGTTTCGGTCGTCGCGCCCGCGCTTTGTGTTGTTATTGCGTTTGTAAGTACAAATCAGCGGTAGTTGTTTAACCCTAGGGTGCCTTTCCGTTCTTTTTACATTCTTTTTGGTTCTTTTGCTTTTTATTTTATTTTTTGTTTATCTTTTTTTATATTCTATTTTCTTATATTTAAATTCCTTTTTGCTATAATGTTTGTCTGTTACAATAAAAATTGCCAGGTTAGAGCAAACTCGAAGATGGGCTTTGTTTGTTGCTGGCTGTGTGATAATGTGTCACACGAAAAATGTGCTGGCCTAAACGGCAGAATTGTGGACCAGATTGAGTCAAAATCTGGCCTCAAGTGGACATGTGTATCCTGTAGGGATGTTGAACGGGACATCATGGGTTTCATGAGGCAGACTAAGAAAAGCTTTGGTGACATATTCGGGCGGTTCAAAAAACTGTTCGATGGTTTTTCCGTCTTGGAGAACGAATTCAAAAGTATGAAACTTTTGAATGAGTCCCCAAAACGGAAGAAGGCTAATTTTAGGCTGTCTATTGGCCCCAATGAACTGCAACTCCCCACACATGCTTCCATTTCATCCGCAACTAATAAACAGTTAGAATTAATAAATTTATCGTCCCCCTCTCCTCATAATTCAATAATCAGAAGTGACGAGAATAGCATCGTACCCATGGATGTTGTTCCTTCTGACCCCGTAGAGCATTCTGATTCGCTGGTTATTAACACTGTTGATCCGGATCAACAGCCTAGTGATAATATACCGGTCGAAACAACTGGTCTAGCAACCAATGATGTGGCTCCAGCGGATGCAACTGCTTTGGTTGCTAAGAAGACCCTTATAGGAATTCCACCACGGAAACAAATCTTTGTTTCCAGGCTTGCCCCTGATACTACATCTGATGATGTGAAGGCCTTTATACAGGCCAAATCTAAAGCCCACATTACGGTGGAAAAATTCAAATTTACGTATTCTCGGGAAATTTCGTCATTTAAAATAAGTGTTCCGGCTGAATATTTCAACAATATTTGTTGCAAAGAATTCTGGCCCGACCACTTAGTTATTAAAGAATATACCGTAAAAAAGAAAAATCGGCCTCCGATTTCACTTCCTTCTTCCGGTGGTAGTTCTAACCCACCTATTGTAATATCTGATAGTTCAAAAAACTAACATCCTCCCTCTCACTTGGCTATCAGAATGTAAGAGGTCTTTGTAGTAAACTTAGTAATCTTTATCTAAATAGCCTAACTTTTCCTTTCCATGTCGTTGCCTTTTCTGAAACATGGCTAAGGCCCGACATCCTTAATTCTGAAATCCTGTCTAACAAATTCTCCATTTATAGAAAAGATCGCACCCCTCGTCGTGGTGGTGGTGTTATTATTGCTGTTGACGCTGATTTATCATCGGAGCTTGTAATAATCGATAATTGTATAGATATTGAATTTGTTGCTGTAAAATTGTGTATGTCCAGTATTTGCTTTTATATTACTTGTTCTTATATTCCACCTTCTTCCGATATTTCTATTTATTCTTTGCATGCTTCTGCTATACAATCTGTCTCATCTATGGTTTCTGATCGTGATTTTCTTGTAGTTCTTGGTGACTTTAATATCGCCGGAACTACCTGGTCTTCAAGTCCCGATTCTAGCGTGTTGACTCCCACATCTCAGCACGATTTTATTGAAAGTTTATTTGGGATGTCATTGTGTCAAATCAATGATATCCCAAATTCTTCACATAAAATGCTTGATCTTGTTTTTGTCTTGGATTCCTCATTCTATTCTGTCTCCCGTACTGAACCTATATACACTCCTGAAGATCCTTATCACCCAACTTTGGAGGTGTTGATTGACTTACCAGCCAGTGTGCCAAGCCCTGGTAGAGAACCGGCTGAGCGAGTTCGACAATTTCGGAAAACCGATTTTACTAAACTTGCTCCTATCCCAGACTGACTGGTCCCAGCTGTACATGTGTAGAGACATGGATTGTGCAATCAATTACTTTTATTCTACCTTAAATTCATTATTTGATTATTGTGTCCCGTTTTGTAACCCTCGTAGGTCTAACAAACCTGTGTGGTTTACACGTGAATTGATAAACTTAAAAAATAGAAAGTCGAGATTGTACAAAAAGTTCAAGGAATTTGGCTCTTCCTCGGATTTCTCTCGCTATTTGATTGCCCGATCTAACTTCTCTGCACTTAATTTACACTGTTATAACAACTACCTCAGGAGCTGTAGGTTACAGTTTCAGCGGGATCCTAAAAGGTTTTATAACTTCGTTAATGCGAAGCGTAGGTCATCAACATTTCCATCAACTGTATTTTTTGAAAAAAAGACAGCTGACTCAGATCAGGCTATCGCCGATCTTTTTGCCGAATTTTTTCAAACGACTTACAGTTCACAACCTTATCAATTGCTTTCGCCTTATCCTTATCAGGTAATTAACTCCAATTGCATTTTTGGGCCTTTAATCACTGAAAGCTCGCTTCTACGTGATTTGAAGTCTATTAACCCCGTATTTTCTCCGGGACCTGATGGAGTACCAGGCTGTGTGCTCAAGTACTGTGCTGAAGGTATTTTTAAGCCATTATTTGTTCTTTTTAAATTGTCCGTGGAGTTGTGTTCTTTCCCCAATATTTGGAAAGAATCATTTATTATTCCTCTCCATAAAAAAGGAAACAAGTCTAATGTCGAGAACTATAGAGGTATTTCTAAGTTGTCTGCTATTCCTAAGATTTTTGAGAAATTAATAACTTCTCAACTTCAACATTTATGTAGATCTATAATTTCACCCTGCCAGCATGGGTTTGTGAAATATAGATCTACTACCACTAACCTATTGGAATTTACTTCTCTTATTATTAAGGGATTTCAATCTAAAATGCAAACAGATGTTATTTATACTGATTTCAGTAAGGCTTTTGATTCTGTTAATCATTCTCTTTTACTTCACAAGCTTCATCTTCTAGGATTTCCAAATAACTTAATTCTTTGAATTTCTAACTATTTAACTCTTAGAACCCAAAAGGTTTATTTCAAAGGCTTTGTCTCTAAGTCTGTTCAAGTTACTTCTGGAGTACCACAAGGAAGTCATCTTGGCCCCTTATTATTTACTCTTTTCATCAATGACCTTCCTTCTGTCGTAAATTACTCTCGGGTGCTGATGTATGCCGATGATGTTAAACTTTGTCTGTCATCTACTGATTTCTTATCTGGTCAAAGGTTGCAAACTGATCTTGACAGTTTTCAAGCCTGGTGTCGGGTAAATTTATTAAATCTTAATTGTGGTAAGTGTAAAGTAATGTCCTTTTACAGGCGAATGCCTTTTTTTAACAGTTATATTCTTAATGGTAAGCCGCTTGTTCGAATTGAGTCGGTTGATGATTTGGGTATCCTTTTAGATTCCAAGCATAAGTTTGACAAACATATCTTTTCCACCGTTAATCGTGCCTTTGGTGTCCTGGGTTTCATTAAGCGTTGGTCTAAAGAATTTAACGATCCTTACATTACTAAAACTCTATATACTTCGCTTGTTCGACCTATTCTTGAATATGGGTCTTGTATTTGGTGTCCCCAGTACAGGATTCATCAGGATAGAATAGAATCGGTTCAAAAACAATTTCTTCTCTTTGCTCTCCGGGGTCTTAACTGGAATCCTAATACTCACTTGCCTTCTTATCGTAGTAGACTTTTACTAATAAATCTTCCTTCTCTTTCTGATCGTAGAACCATGCTTGGTGTAATTTTTTTACACAAACTAATTAAAGGAGAAATTGATTCTTCTGAATTAATTAGCCAGATTAGTTTTGCAGTTCCGATCAGAAATTCCAGAAACTTTCTTCCCCTTTGTCTTCAAGTTTGTAACACTAACTATGCTATCCATAACCCTTTTCGTATCATATGTTCTAATTATAACAATCTTTATCATTTAATATGTAATGCTAGTTCTATTTCCGTACTTAGAACTTCAATTTTATGTTATCTGTGTAATCTATAGTTTTTTGTATATTGTTTAATTTATGTAGAACTTTTATTTAGTCTGTTCGTATTTATATGTTTCGCGATCTTCGTTACCGCACGTTATGCGGCGCGCCCCTCGGTCGGTTGGGCGGGAGGTGGGTTTGCATTTTGCCTGGGCCGCGCGTTAACAAGCCCGTGCTTGGTGTCGTTTGGGCCACTTGAATGTACTGCCCGTTTAGTACATCAACGTCCGAATACCCGACTACAAAACTCCCTGTACCCAGGTCAAAAATATCCGATCGCATCTACGCACACTTACACATACACACACACACATACACAAAATACGCACACACACGAGCGACAGCTCAATCGCAGCACAAGCGAGGCATTTTAAGTTGTGGCTGTGCTGCTTCTTGAATCTTGTTTGTTGAATAACTTCCGTGTTTATTTTCCGATCGACTTGAAATTTGGACAGTAGATTAAAAGTGACTAAAGTATTGTACATGCCACATCTCAAAGCTATTCCTTTAAAGATGTTGGTATATAACGTTTTTATCGAAATGCGGGGGAACGGGGAGAGATATATCAAATCTAAAATAAGCTTGACCTGCTCCCGCTATACACGAACCTACATTTCAAATTTGGTGTCTCTAGCTTTTATAGTTGCTGAGATCCTTGCGTTCCTACATAACAGACGGACAGACGGACATGGCCAAATCAAAATCTCTTTTGATTCTGATCAAGAATATATATACTTTTTAGGGTCGGAGATGTTTCCTTCTACCTGTTACATACATTTGCACAGATTTTGTACCACCTTTTTACCCATTTTATGGGTACAGGGAGTAAAACCCTAAATAATGAAACAACCACAACTATAATAATAGCTTTACAAATTAACAAAACTTGGATAATGATCTTTCGCCGTTGGACTGCCATACTGTGAGTAACACTTTTTATACTCTGTTCCCGAAGGGATAAATGGTTTGCGAAATATCCGTCTGTCCGTATGAACGCAATTTTTTCCACACCCTTGAAGCTAGAGCAACCAAACTTGGTACACATGTTGGTGTATACCCTCAATTTATGAAGTGTCGAGATCAAAATTTTTTGTTTAAAACCGGACGGAAGACTTCTAAGGATTTGGTCAAAGTTGAAGTTTCTTTTCGTAGGAATTTACACCATAGAAATACATTGGAAACATGATATTTTCAAGTATGTATGTATTCGCTATAAAACTTTTTATTTTCACTTATAATGTGAATATATATCTATCTACGTTTAAATATATATGTATTTATGTAAAATATATATACATATACAGGTTAGGTTGAGACGGCAGGTCACCCCCGCATGTTTGACCCTTGCGACGTTTAAGATTCGCTGAAGATAACTTTCGCGAATTTTAAGAGTTGGTTCAGTGGTGTCCTCGATACACTCTCTAGTGAAATGAAGGTATGAGATCCCAGATGGTTAAGTTTGCTTCTCATGAGCGCTGGACAATTACAGGGGAGGTGTTCTAGGGTTTCGGGTACCCCCAGCTCTCCGCACTTGCTGCAGTTGTCGTCGTTTGTGATGCCGAGCTTCTTCGCATGGGTCGCTGTCATACAGTGTCCCGTTAGAACACCTAGCCGCGTCCTGCAGTCCTTTCGTGGGAGCGATAGAATGTAGCGTGATTTCTTGGCGTTTCGCACGTTCCACATTATCTTTGCCGTCCTGCATGTCGTCGCAGCTCTCCATCTGCGGCTGACTGTCCATTGAGCGTGTTCTTCGAGCTATGCATATATCGCTTGTAGGGAGATTGGTAGATTCTCGACGCTACCAGTCGTTAGTTCCACGCCATCCTTAGCTAACTCGTCTGCCCTTTCGTTTCCGCAAATGCCCCGGTGGCTTGAAACCCAGTTGATGCGCATTCTCTTAGAAGTGCTTAATGCATCCACTGCTTCCCTGCTTGCCACGATCTTTTTGGACTTGATGGCGTCCGAGAATATGGATTTTATTTTACGCTTGACTGTCAACGAATAGGTTGACATGTGTGTGCTGCGTGTTGAGCTCTAAGGCAGTTTCAGCCGCCTTCCGGATGGCAAAGGCCTCAGCCTGGAAGATGCTGCAGTAGTCAGGTAGTTAGTATGGTCGCTCTATGTTGAGCTCCTCACAATAATCCGCAGCGCCTACTCCATTTCGCATCTAAGAGCCGTCTGTGTATATGTCGATCGTCCATTGCTTCGGTTCCGAGCCGATTAGCCAGTCGTTGGGACCAATTATAATTTCTGTTTTGTGGTCGTCACAGGGGTCATGTAGTCCGTGCTACTTAATCGTTCCCTGCCGATCTCGCAGTGTCCTAGGCTCTGAAGAGCCATATTTCCTGTTGCCAAACACACATTCTATCAATAAGGGACGGCACGCCCATTCATTATGACAAACTAACTTCATTGTATCAACCTCATATTGAAACAAAACCCAACTGACTGATCTGCATAGATCAGCTAGTACCGAACTTACACTGGGATATTAAAGCGAAGCTTTTACAAAGTGATTAAAAAGTTCAATACAAGTGGCTCTAATAATAATAAAAATAGAACTGTAAGGGTTAGAAACTTAGATAAAGGGATTAAGCTTTGGTGCGGACCTAGAATTTCAAATGGACCTGTTGATGACAGTAATTAGTTCAAGCCGGGATCGGACAGCAAGTGGGTCAGAGGTTAAGGCATCCGCCTTACAGACGGGAGCACTCGGGTACGAATCTAGCCGACTACTACTCATATACGGACAAGTTTGGACAAAAATTTCTAACAATAAGGTCACTGATGAGGATGCTTGGCAGCATCCGAAATAGCGCTATATGACCAGCCAATACTTTTCAACTATCTACCTTTCTATATTCACCCTGAATTGTTGACGTCGAGCCTGTTAAATATTTCATTTACAAATTATACGTCGCTAAACACACATTCTGTCTTTTAAACTTTATTTAAGATCTGTCCTTCATGGACAATAATTAAATTTGATCTTGGGGTACTATCTCTATCATTATCAAGTGTTATACTTTTTTTTCTTTATTTGGGTGATTTTTTTTTTGATGTTTAATATTTAATTTTACAAGTGTAGTTACAATAAGTTTTTAGAATTTCATCTGTGTTTACAGTACAATATGTTTTAAATTTTATTCAGGTCCAGCGGATGAACTCTTCGGAGTCTCCTGGTGGCGGTGCTGTTATCCAGCTGTCCAATTGCTAAACCATTTGTATGTTGATGCAAGTGCTCGATGTAGGTGGAGCTGCTTTGGGCGATCAGTTCCGAGACCCACGGGATCTTGAGAACATTGTGGATGGCGGCGTTATCGTGGTAAATATGCGCGTTAGTGAAAATGCGCAGAGCTTTATTCTCAAACGTTTGGATTAGCCTTCTTGGATTAGCCTTCTATTGCTTCGGCAGGCAGTTCCCCAAAGCTGGATGCCGTAGGTCCAAACTGGCTTGATGATGGACTTGTAAACAAGAAGCTTGGATCGGGTGCGGAGCTTGCTTCTGCGGCCAATAAGCCAGTAGTACGACTTAAGCTTCTCCTCCGCCTGCTTTCTCTTCCTTAGCAAGTGGGCCCTCCAGGTAAGCCTCCGATCCAGCGTCATACCGAGATATTTTGGCGTCGTGTTCACTGGAATTACATGCCGATCCAGGTACACAGCTGGCCAGTTACCCGGCCTGAGTGCGAATGTGGTGGCTGTGGACTTATGGCTATTGACCGCAACATTCCACCGCCTCTGCCATTCGTTTACTGCGTCCAGCTGCGCTTGCATAATTCTCGAGGCCTCTTCCAGAGTGTCAGCAGTCGCTAAGAAGGCTGTGTCGTCGGCGTAGGTGGCAACTAACAGCTCAGGGCTCTCAATTACTGGCAGGTCCGCTGTATATATATTATACAATAGCGGGCCCAGCACGCTGCCTTGAGGGACACCCACTCTGATGTGTCTTGATGTTGAGGTCGCATCTCCGCATTTAACGTGGAACCGTCTGTCAGCCAGATATGAGGCGAGGAAAGCATAGTATGCCTGCGGTAAACTCCTCCTCACTTTCTCGAGCAGTCCAGGGTGCCAGACGCGATCAAATGCCTGCTTGACGTCAAGCATAACAGCGCAGCAGTATTTCCCATCCTCAAACGCCTCCAGAATGCACTGGACAATTCTGTGACATTGCTCCGGAGTTCCATGGCAGCGCCTGATGCCAAACTGGTGATCAGGGATCAAACCAGCCTCGTCCAATACTGGCAACACTCTACGCAAAAATACTCTTTCGAGTATTTTGGAGAGTGTCGCCAGCAAACTGATCGGACGATAAGAGGCGAGATTGGCTTCGGGCTTGCCAGGCTTAGGTATCATTACTACCTGGGCTCGTTTCCATTGCGCTGGAAAGTGCCCTATCTGCAGGCATCTGTTGTAGAGCTTGGTAATAAGCCCTATGCAGACTGGGGGTAGCAGTTTTAATGCAATTGCATTGATACCATCATCGCCTGGCGCTTTGCCGTTCCTCAACGCAGCAATGCTTTCCACTATCTCTTCCTCCAGTACCGGGGGTATTTGAGTGCTGTCTTGGTGGGTTCCGGCAATTTGTTGCTCTGTCTGTGCCATTTCCTCGGGTGAGCACCTGATACGAGGACTGAAGACACCCTCAAGGTGTTGTGCAAAAGCGTTGGCCCTGTCCGCCTCCGTTCTGCACCAGCTGCCATCCATATTTCTGACAGGAATTGCCCTTTTCACTGGCCTTTTAACCCTTTTAGTGACTTGCCAGAGATTATGTACGGGATCACCAGGTTCAAGGTCTTCCTAGTAGGAGTCAAAGGCGACCTTTCTGAGGTTGATGAGCAGCTCCTTAAGCGCCTTGGCCGCTCTGTTTAGCGCTGCCTTATCCCTAGAGTTCCTAGTGTGGAACCAGACGCGCCTGAGTCTGCGCTTCTCGCGGAGCAGTTCGGTGACCTGGGTGCTCCAGAGGTGAATTTCCCTGTCCAGCATCCTAGGGCGCTGCCGCTGGAATGCCGCTGCGTCGTGGATGCAATTGGTTAGCGCGTCAATGGCAGCCTCAACATCTTGGCTGCTATCCAGGATTGGGTTTGGGCTTGTATGTAAATCCATCCAGTTGTGGTATTTGGCAATGTCGCTAGATTTGTACATGAGCTTACTCCTCGCAGCCTTCATCACAATTAGAGCATTAACGAGCAGCATGATTGCGCTGTGGTCAGAGAAGAGGTCCTCATCCGCCATAGTTTGTGCCTTTCCTGGGTCGACGCCTCGGGAAATTGCGAAGTCCAGCACGTCTGGCACCTTCTGTGGATCGGTGGGCCAATATGTTGGCGCTCCAGTGGAATGACAATTCAAGTCTCTGGCCTGAATCAGCCTGTATAGAGCTCGACCCTTGGGGTTGTTGGCGCTGGAGCCCCACCAGGAGTGCTTCGCATTGAAGTCGCCGCCTATGATGAATTTGCGCCCAAGGTGGCTCACCAGATGTACCCATTGTGCCTCGGTGGGCAGTAGGCAGCAGCTACAGTCAGCTCACCAAGCACTGTGTTAACCCTGATATAGGCGCATTGCACCCAATCCTCCTGGATAGGTGGTAGCTCAGTATACTCCAGGTCACTCCTGACCAGGATGGCCGCACCGCCTCGTGCGCTTCCATTGGGATGGTTGGCGTGGATGAGGTCGTATCCCCTTATGGAGAAGTATGCTCTAGAAGAGAAGTGCGTCTCGGCGATGAGGAGTATCTCGACTCGTTTGGTCCTGCAATAGTGCTCAACCTCTGGCCTGCTCTTGCACAGGCCGTTCGCGTTCCAAATGGCTATTTTCCAGTCTATTTGCTGGTCATTTGCTTGAACATTCTATCGAGCATACGCTCCATCATTGCCTCCATTCTCGCCGCATCAAAGTAGTTGTCGGCCCTTGGGGCCGCCTGAGGTGCCTGGTTGGCCTCGGAGATGTTACAGCCTCTGGCAGCGTTTGCGTAGCTAAAGCCTGGAGTAACACGTGGTGTAGGATTTTCCGCTTCTGCCCTGTTTACCTGATATTGGCTTCTGGAAGATCTTGGTGCTGCCATGCTCTTCGCTTTTTTATATGCGAGGCATCCCTTATAAGAGGTCACATGATCATCACGGCAGTGCAGGCAGCAAGCCGGGTCCTTCTTCCCCTAGGTACATGTGTTGGACGCATGATTCTCACCGCATTTCACGCATCGCTCTTCCAGGCGGCAATATCGCTGTGTGTGTTCATATCCTTGGCAGCGGTAGCACTGCACCACATCATCAAATTTTTTGTGAGGCTCTACCGTGACAACAGATCGGCACATTCTGTTGATTTTGTAGGCCTCTTTATTGTTGCTGGCCGGCTCCAGGTTAACAAAAAATATGCTATAGGCTGGCTTGGTCGCTTTGTTGACCAAGTTATGGACGTCTCTAGCTTGATGGCCTTGGGTGCTGAATGCCGCCTTGATGTCAGCTACGTCGGTAGAGAAGTGCAGCCCCTTGACTACAATGCGGTAGTCGCGGCTGGAACGTCTGGTACCTCTTATTGTTGTTCTCTAGGTACTTCTTCACCTTAGTGTAGCTGGCCTTATCCTGCGTCATCACCCTAACGTTATTGCCACTTGTCGCCTTATAGGTAAATTCAATGCCCTTTCCCAGGACCTGAGCAATGGCATTCGTGAAGATCTTAATATTCGTCACGTCGGGGACAAATATTGGCGGGGGCTTAATTGTCTTGGGCTCAGGTGCCTGCTTCGGCTTTTCAGCTTGGTTGCCATCTTCGAGGGAGCTATCGTCGTCCATGTTGTCGTCATCATCATCTTCTTCGTTGGATAAAGGCGCAAATCTGTTGCTGCCTAGCCGAGCATTTGCTGCAGAGCTGGTGCTGGGCCCGTCACGGGGGCGAGTGTGGGGGTCTGCTTGCGGGCAGGCTTCCTCTTTATCTCTCCAGGCTCGGTACCAGAGCTGTACCAGAGCGTGGGGGGGCTTGCCACACCATGTCAGTTGGGGGGCTGCCTCGGGGGAGCAGAGGGAGCAGGGGCCGTGGGGGCCACAGAAGCCGCAGGGGCCACGGTGCTGTCAGACATCCCAGAAACCGGCACGTGGTTGTTTTTCACAATCTGCTTGGCTTTAGCCATAACGGCAAGCAGCAGAAAAAGAGATAACACGCACACTGAGCGTGCGTATGTGTTGGTGCGTGCGCGTGCGCTTGACCAATCAGGTCGCGTATAAAAATCACGCGATCGGCGCGGCGTACAACGACTGAGCGCGCGAGAGAGGATTCGGTTAGAGAGCGCGCTAACTAAACAACAAGCGTAGATTGTCCGCAATCACGTCTATACTCGGCGAGAGTTCGAACGAGACTTACCTTCAAATGAAGTTAAGAGCTGGTTTACAACCAGATTACAGAGAAGGGGCGATAGTACACCTTCTTGCGGAGCATCTCTGTGCGCCTCTTTTCTAGCTGTTGTTGGGCCCCACTCAGACGGACCCGTCTGCAACTCAGAAGGTTGTCTATCCAAAGGTCGATTGCCGCTGTGAGGTTCGTAACGCGCAGTCCTTCGAGAATTACGTGCTTAGAGACATTGTTAAATGCACCTGAGATGTCCAGGAACGCTGCCAGTGCATATTCCTTATGGTAGAGCGCTTTCTCTATGGTGGCTACCAGGGAATGTAGTGCGGATTCTACCGCTTTCCCTTTTGTGTAGGCGTGTTGATTTTTCGAGAGCTGGATGTGGTTTGAACCTGTCCTTAAGCTTAGTTCGATTAAATTCTCGAGTGTTTTGAGGTGGAAGGAAGTTTAGCTAATCGGCCTTCGGATACAGATGGTTGCTTTTGCCTGATTTCGGCAAGAATACAACTCTAGTTGTTCTCCAGAGTTCGGGCACGTAGTTTAAGTTCAGACAATCCCTGAATATTTCTTCAAGCCATGTTATGACTTGGGATTTCGTCATCTGTAGCATGGCTGGAAATATACCAGTCCAGGCGATTTGTAGCCGGCAAAAGAGCTGATCGCCAAGTCGATCTTCCTTGCGGTTATTATTTCTTCTTGCGTATATGCGAGTCATATTCGTTGGTTTTGTCCTTCCGCAGAGGGCTCTGCGTGGTTGGTTGACTGGATAGTAGTTTGCTTAGTCGGGATGTTTGACAGGTGTTCTCGATCGTAGAGCAGATGTTCTTCCAAGATAGCCTCTTTGCTCTTCGTACTTTTTTTTAAACTCTTTAAGTCTATGTTAATCCTCCAGATAATTTCATGGTCAGCTGCATTAGCTAACTTGAAGAATTCTATGACTTCACGTCAAAGCACTGCAAGCTCAGGACTCCACCATGGTGGTCTAGCTTTGCGCTTAGTCCGTGTGGGCCTATAAGAAGAGTGGTATGCTCGGAGGAGTTGGCTCGTTAGACTCTCTATGGATTTTTCTATTTCGGCTACACTCGTAATTATACTATGTTCCCGAAGGGAAAAATAGTATATTGGGTTTGCGAAATGTCCATCTATCTGTCTGTCCGTATTAACGCAATTTTTTTGCCTTTATCTTTGAGCTAGAGCAACCAAACTTAATACACATGTTGGTGTACATCGTCAATTTATGAAGTGTCGAGATCGACCGCCAACCCCACCCGCTCCCCCGCAATTTGGGAAAAACAGACGGACATTTCGTAAACCCAATATACTATGTTCCCGAAGGGAAAATAATAAAAAATAATAATATAATAAAAATCTGCCCCGAGCTGAAACCCCGGTTTTAACAATGAAACAATGAACGCACCTGGCACCAAAAAAACGCAAAATTGAGACGCGTCGGGCGCAATTTTGCACTAAACGTACCGCTGCAGAACGGAGTGCGCTGCATGGACGTGGGCGGCAAGCGCCTTTTCGTTGATATGTGTAGGTAAACGTGTTTGAGAAAACTAGTCCCTTTTTTGGAATATTCTTATGTACCCAATTATATGAATTGTAATCATACCTAAATATTTACTTAAATATAAACATAAAACTTTTGTTATTGTGCAAAATGTATACCCCGTTTTTAACATTCAGGTCAGTGCCCTTTTTACTCCCGGTACCCATAAAATGGGTAAAAAGGGGGTATTGCATCTGTGCAAATGTATGTAACAGGCAGAAGGAGACATATCCGACCCTGTAAAGTATATATATTCTTGATCACTATCAAAAGAGATTTCGATTTGGCCATGTCCGTCTGTCTGTCCGTCTGTCCGTCCGTCCGTCTGTCTGTATGAACGCGTCGATCTCAGCAACTACAAGAGCTAGAGACACCAAATTTGGAATGTAGGTTCCTGTATACCATACGCAGATCAAGTTTGTTTCATATTTCAGATATCTCCCCCGTTCCCCGCAAATCGATTACAACCGTTTTACAGGAACAAATTTTAAGGATTTTAAAACTATAGCCAATTGTCTATCAATCTGCATTTGCCGTTTTATATTTGCTCACCATCGTAGCCGTTATGAATTCATATTTGTCCGTTGCGTCTCTGAAGATATTGAACACTTACCGATTTGTGATTGCCAATTTGCAGTAAGCTATTGAATTATATTGATAAATACTATTCACTTGAAATTATCACTGCTGTTGCTGACGTGACGATTACAAAAATTAGAATGTGATGCAATGCAATTAAGTGGCTAAATATATACCCTAACTAAATATATACCCTAAAATCCTATTACAGTGACCTCATTAGGTAACTAAACGGATGAAAAAAGTGCAATTTGTATTAAAAAGGGCACTGACCAATAACCAACTACCTACTTGGAGTGAGTTTTATGTTTATATTTAAGTAAATATTTAGGTATGATTACAATTCGTATAATTGGGTACATAAGAATATTCAAAAAAAGGGACTAGTTTTCCCAAACACGTTTACCTGTACATATCAACGAAAACGCTTTTGCCGCCCACGACCATGCAGCGCAATCCGTTCTGCAGCGGTACATTTTTATCGCAAAATTGCGCCCGACGCGTCTCATTTTTGAGTTTTTTTTTATGCAAGGTGCGTTCATTGTTTCATTGATAACAAGTAAGAATGCTATAGTCGAGTATACCCGACTACGAAACTCCCTGTACCCAGGTCTAAAACATTCAACCACATCTACGTCCACTTACACATACACACACACAAAGTCGCACGCACACAGGCGGCAAAAGCGACAGCGCAAGCGAGGCATTTTAATTGGTGGCTGTGCTTCTTCTTCCCCCTCTCGCTGCATTACGGAATCTTCTTTCGTGAATAACTTCCGTGTTTATTATCCGATCGACTTGAAATTTGGACAGTAGATTAAGAGAGATTGAAGTATTGTACATGCCAAATCTAAAAGCTATATCTTGAAAATTGTTACTGTAAAACGGTTTTTATCGATTTGCGGGGGAACGGGGGGAGATATCTGAAATATGAAACAAACTTGATCTGTGTATGGTATACAGGAACCTATATTCCAAATTTGGTGTCTCTAGCTCTTGTAGTTGCTGAGATCGACGCGTTCATACAGACAGACGGACGGACGGACAGACGGACAGACAGACGGACAAGACCAAATCGATATCTCTTTTGATACTGATCAAGAATATATATACTTTATAGGGTCGGAGATGTCTCCTTCTGTCGGTTACATACATTTGCACAGATGTAATACCCCTATTTTACCCTTTTTATGGGTACAGGGAGTAAAAACCAATGTTTCAGCTCGGGGCAGATTTTTATATGAAGTTGTAAAACTATGTTAAGAATAGTGGTCGAGTTATTTACTTATTAAAAACACAATAATGTTCAAAAATTACAATATTAATTAACCATTCGCTTTAGAATTGTCCCATCTTTCATTTAAAATAAACACATTAGCAATCGAGTAAGCCGTTTGGTTATAATACCTTCGCAAAGGTGAAAATATTTTCTCACAAAACCATATTGACAAGAAAACTGAAATATTTGTCCAATTTGGGGATCTCTACCGCCCAAACAGATGAACCAAATCCAAAAAATGTTTCACATCCAGAAACTATAGCCAATTGTCTATCAAACTGCAGTTGCCGCTTTATATTTGCTCACCATCACCTTTTTGATTTTTGCCACGTGCCTCGGCAAAAGGCACCACTGTGCGTCGTAAACAAAAAGAAGGCGAAACTTTTGACGAATTTTAGGAATCGATCGCGCTCCTTGCGGACAAGTTGTCTATTCCTTTGACCGTCTTTGCTAGAGACAGTGCGATCAAATTTATTGCCGGAAATACATCACGAATTGCTGTATGAGATGATTTCAAATGTAGCTAATTTACGTCGCGTAGTAAGAACGCGAGAGATATTCATGCGAACACCGTTCGCAAGTAGCAAAACCACGGACTGCGTTCCGTCGATCAGTTCAAGCTGTCGAGGTAGGTATCGAAAGCGAAACTGACAACTGCGACTTGGAGGTAGCAGCTCTCAATCTCGTCTGTTGGAATTGCGACAAAAACGAGCACCGCTACCAAGATTGCGTAGCTGAACGTCGCGTGTTCTGCTACGGATGCGGGCAAGCAAACACGTACAGACCCTCGTGTCCTAAATATGCGTCGTCAAAAAACTTATTGGGCAGTGCACGCAAACAGGTTGCTTCGAAGGCAACCAATACCGATAAGTGAGCATAGCAACGACTACAGCTCGCTCTCAACCTGATTTGCCAATTCACCCAGAAATTCTACTGCCCGTGTAATCCCTGCTAAAACAACCCGCTCACGCTTACGGCGCTCCATATATCAAAAGAGGCGTAAAACTGAGAAAAAAGCTTTAATCGAAGCCACTGTAGCCCATGATTTGAGACCATATGCTGAGGTTACCTTATTGGGCAAATCGATAACGGCTTTAATGGACTGCTAAGTTTATCTTAGAAAACAGTGTCCCTTTTAAGCCAATCGACTCATCAGTGTGCACCGCCGATGGCCATGCCCAAAAGATATTGGGTAAGATTCGCACTGAGCTGAATTTTCGTGGAGATTCTAAAATGTTATCTTTTTATTTGATTCCTACTTTAACTCAACCCCTATACCTAGTCATCGATTTTTGGACCGAATATAGTTTATTGCCTGGTCATCTTTTGGAGAACGGCAGTTGTAAGAGCGTCGCTCTCTTTATGAATACTGACGAGTTTCGACCATTGGCGGAGCCACAGCGTAAACAATTGGAAGAGACTGTTATGTGACGGGTGTTCCTCAGTGGGTAGCTCTCTTTTAAACACAGGTATGGGCAGGTCGGCCAGATTATGCGCAATCGCAGAGCAATTAGGACGACGAATCCCTTGCTCCCAAGGATTCCGGCAATAGCTTTGCGTCCCTAGGAATCATCATTGGGTGATGTTGCATCGGGGTATTACAATATCGATAAATTATACAAGCAATAGAAGTCACCCCAAATAAAATAAAGTAGCAGTTAATGTTAATTTTAAATAATAAGGGGAACTTATTCTTATGATTTAAGGTTAGCATAGTGAGGACCCTTATTCTACCGGCTTAGCTTACGCCTACGCACACAGCAATGCGTGAGCTAGCTACTGTTGTTGGGCCCCACTCAGCCGGACCCGTCTGCAACTCAGAGGTCTATCCAAAGGTCGATTGCCGCTGTGTAGGCGTGTTGATTTTTCGAGAGCTGGATGTGGTTTGAACCTGTCCTTAAGCTTAGTTCGATTAACTTCTCGAGTGTTTTGAGGAGGAAGGAAGTTTAGCTATTCGGCCTTCGGATACAGATGGTTGCTTTTGCCGGATTTTGGCAAGAATACAACTCCAGAGTTCGGGCACGTAGTGTAAGTTCAGACAATCCCTGAATATTTCTTCAAGCCATGGTATGACTTGGGATTTCGTCATCTGTAGCATGGCTGGCCAGGCGATTTTTAGCCGGCAAAAGAGATGATCGCCCAGTCGATCTTCCTGGTGGTTATTATTTTTTCTTGCGTATATGCGGGTCATATTCGTTGGTTTTGTCCTTCCGCAGAGGGCTCTGCGTGGTTGGTTGACTGGATAGTACTTTCCTGAGTCGGGATGTTTGACAGGTGTTCTCGATCGTAGAGCAGATGTTCTTCCAAGATAGCCTCTTTGCTCTTCGTACTTCTTTTTTAAACTCTGTAAGTCTATGTTAATTCTCCAGATAATTTCATGGTCAGCTGCATAAGCTAATTTTATGAATTCTCTGACTTCACGTCTAAGCACTGCAAGCTCAGGACTCCACCATGGTGGTCTAGCTTTGCGCTTAGTCCGTGTGGGCTTATAGGAAGAGTGGTATGCTCGGAGGAGTTGGCTCGTTAGACTCTCTAAGGATTTTTCTATTTCGGGCACATTCGTAATTTTCTTTGGTTTACCGAGTTCCTTCTCTGTCAACTTTTTGAAATATACATATATAAGTACATATGTATGTATATATACATACATATGTATAAAACAAGTAAGAATGCTATAGTCGAGTATACCCGACTACGAAACTCCCTGTACCCAGGTCTAAAACATCCAATCACATCTAAGTCCACTTACCCATACACACACACATACACAAAGACGCACGCACACAGGCGGCAAAAGTGGCTGTGCTTCTTCTTCCCCCTCTCGCTGCATTACTGAATCTTCTTTCGTATATAACTTCCGTGTTTATTATCCGATCGACTTGAAATTTGGACAGTAGATTAAGAGACTAAAGTATTGTACATGCCAAATCTTAAAGCTATATCTTGAAAATTGTTACTGTAAAACGGTTTTAATCGATTTGCGGGGGAATGGGGAGAGATATCTGAAATACGAAACAAACTTGATCTGCGTATGCTATACAGGAACCTACATTCCAAATTTGGTGTCTCTAGCTATTATAGTTGCTGAGATCGACGCGTTCATCCGGACAGACAGACAGACGGACAGACGGACAGACAGACGGACATGGCCAAATCGAAATCTCTTTTGATACTGATCAAGAATATATATACTTTATAGGGTCGGAGATGTCTCCTTCTGCCTGTTACATACTTTTGCACAAATCCAATACCCCCTTTTTACCCATTTTATGGGTACAGGGAGTAAAAAGCATATATATGTAGATCAAATGTGGGATAAATACATATGTATAATAAATATATATATATTTTTTTTGTATTCCTGGTTTTTTGGGCTTCCTGGGCTTCTTCTGACAATTCTCCGATTGTCAGGCATTGGTGTTCAATAATATCTTTCCGTGAGCCAAAATCGTATGAACAGTGGGGGTTAAAAGCTTATGGGGATACTTTTCCTTCAATATTGCGGCAGTTTCCATTGCATATGGGTTAAATCCTGCACCATTAATCCTTTCCTTGCAATTAAAGATGTTTAATATTATATTCAGCCTTTTGATGATTTCAACATCAACACCAGTAATCCGAGCCGAAACTTCAAAGTTTTTAATAAATGTTCTAGATGTGTTGCCGCCATTTTGTGTTTTCGTATCCATATTTTGGAGTCTAAATTTTCAGGCCAGTCTCAGTATAAAACAAATCCTGTATAATTTGTTTCCGAACTTTTCGTTTATCCTTTTCCGTCATGCTCTCGTCAAATTGTTCTCCATATCGTGGAAGTGTGTGTGCCAGAATAGAATAAATTCCAAACATCTTGTTCTCGCATACTCCATACTCCAAATTGTGCTCATTCTCCAGAGAATCATTTAAATTTTCGAAGTCTTTTTGCTTTTTTTGCAGACTGCGCAGGACATAATTGAATAAGTGTTGGTGATTGCACTTAACACTTTCCCGTCAATCATGGTTAGAAAGAATTTATAGCTCACTGTAATCGTTCTTCCATCCATGATTTGTATTTTGAGTTCCCTGATGTCCGCAATTTCCTCGCTTAACTCAGAAACTGTAGATTTAATTACCTCCAATGACTCTTTTCCATATTTGAACATAATGGGTCGACAATATTGCACTGATAATGAACGAGGGTTTTTCCAGTAGTCTGCGCCTGCATTCCGAAGCCTCAACGGCACCACGGAAGCCATACCCATATTAGCATCCGAAATGGTTTCCCCGTCCTTTGTTATGATTTTTTGCTTATACGTGCTCTGATCTGATGATCCATCGCAGCCCCACTTGTTCATCAGTGTAAAATTTTCAGGTAATTCAATTTCAATTTGATTTTGACAGAGTCATTGGTGATGTGCATGTACGGCGGAACAGCCTCCTTTTTTGCTAGGAAGAATGTGGGTAATGTGGCTTTTTAAAGAGTCGCGCAGAATTCCATATTTCTCTTTTGAAAGTCCCAAGTCCATGAATAAAGCCAATGCCTCCTCAGCCGTGAATTTTGTGACTTCTGTGTTAGGTGGGGTTGGAATGCTTTCCTTTATCCTCTTCAGTCGGGGTGGACTCGCTAGCGTCACTGCTTTGGTGATATCCGATTTCACACTTTCCTGCTCCTTTCTGTATTTCATCGTCAGTGACTCAGAAAGGCGTGCGGCTTGATTCATTCAATTTTGCAGTGAACTTATAATACACGCGATTAAGTCTGCCTTCTATGCGGGCTTGATCCTGGATATTTTCCTTTGCAAAGCTTAGTGCATTCATCGTAGCCGTTATGAATTCATATTTGTCCGTTGCGTCTCTGAAGATATTGAACACTTACCGATTTGTGATTGCCAATTTGCAGTAAGCTATTGAATTATATTGATAAATACTATTCACTTGAAATTATCACTGCTGTTGCTGTCCTCACGATTACAAAAATTAGAATGTGATGCAATGCAATTAAGTGGCTAAATATATACCCTAACTAAATATATACCCTAAAATCCTATTACAAGTGACCTCATTAGGTAACTAAACGGATGAAAAAAGTGCAATTGGGTATTAAAAAGGGCACTGACCTGAATGTTAAGAACGGGGTGTACATTTTGCACAATAACAAACTACCCACTTGGAGTGAGTTTTATGTTTATATTTGAGTAAATATTTAGGTATGATTACAATTCATATAATTGGGTACATAAGAATATTCCAAAAAAAGGGACTAGTTTTGATTGCGTAGCTGAACGTCGCGTGTTCTGCTACGGATGCGGGCAAGCGAACACGTACAGACCCTCGTGTCCTAAATATACGTCGTCAAAAAACTTATCGGGCAGTGCACGCAAACAGGTTGCTTCGAAGGCGACCAATACCGATTAGTGAGCATAGCAACGACTACAGCTCGCTCTCCACCTGATTTGCCAATTCACCCAGATATTCTATTGCCCGTGTAATCCCTGCTAAAACAACCCGCTCACGCTTACGGCGCTCCATATATCAAAAGAGGCGTAAAACTGAGAAAAAAGCTTTAATCGAAGCCACTGTAGCCCATGATTTCAGACCATATGCTGAGGTTACCTTATTGGGCAAATCGATAACGGCTTTAATGGACACCGGCGCATCAATAAGCTGCATTGGTGGAAGTTTTGCTAAGTTTATCTTAGAAAACAGTGTCCCTGGCCATGCCCAAAAGATATTGGGTAAGATTCGCACTGAGCTGAATTTTCGTGGAGATTCTAAAATGTTAACTTTTTATTTGATTCCTACTTTAACTCAACCCCTATACCTAGTCATCGATTTTTGGACCGAATATAGTTTATTGCCTGGTCATCTTTTGGAGAACGGCAGTTGTAAGAGCGTCGCTCTCTTTATGAATACTGACGAGTTTCGACCATTGGCGGAGCCACAGCGTAAACAATTGGAAGAGACTGTTATGTGACGGGTGTTCCTCAGTGGGTAGCTCTCTTTTAAACACAGGTATGGGCAGGTCGGCCAGATTATGCGCAATCGCAGAGCAATTAGGACGACGAATCCCTTGCTCCCAAGGATTCCGGCAATAGCTTTGCGTCCCTAGGAATCATCATTGGGTGATGTTGCATCGGGGTATTACAAATATCGATAAGTTATACAAGCAATAGAAGTCAACCCAAATAAAATAAAGTAGTAGTTAATGTTTATTTTAAATAATAAGGGGACTTTATTTTTATGATTTGAGGTTAATATTGTAAAGTAGATATTGGGCTGGGGTGTAGCTGAGTCACGCCCAGGGTCTTTTACAAAGAAATTTATAAACTGCCGAGACTTCGGGATGGGTGGGATATGTACATATCCGACCGCCACCGGGTTTCCCAGAGCACACACTGAGACGCTCGTGTGTGTGCATTGGAGTACCTGGGGCGATCCAGGCGGAAGACCAGATCAGCAGAGCACGTCGAGAACGCTCTTACGCGCCCGGCTGGCCCGGTTCCTGTCGGGGAGAGCGGAAGATATAGAAAGGGAAAGGGTAGTTGTTATACCACCAGGTCCACCCAGTGCACACACTGAGACGCTCGAGTGTGTGCATTGGAGTACCTGGGGCGATCCAGGTGGAAGACCAGATCAGCAGAGCACGTCGAGGACGCTCTTACGTGCCCGGCTGGTCCGGTTTCCCGCCAGGGAGAGCCGGAGAGAAAGAAAAAGAGGAAAACACCGCCAGATTTCCCCAACACGCACTGAGACGCTCTAATGCATATTGGGGAGGGCTCCGATGGTGGCCCAAAGGGGAAACCAGGGTCGATAGAGTATGCTGAGACCCTCTAACATACCCACCAGCTCTGCAACCCCGACCAGTCGGAACGCACAACACTAATTTGGAAATAAGGGGAAGAAGCGAGATTTTTGGACGTGATCTCTAGACTTTTATTTAATCATTTGGTAAAAATTAAACTTCCCTAACCGCACCAAGAACTCTTCCTAACTCGCTCCTTTGAGCACGCATGGCCAGCTTACCCACTCTGGGAAATCCTCCTCGCAGTATTCGTCCGGCTTTTAATGGTCACGTTGCGCGCGGTTCAAAAATTTACTCGGACTCCATCCCCATCTCAGTGTCGCAGGGCGAGTATGACCGGCGCGGTGTGCTTGCGTCTTCCGACAACGGCGATATGTTGAGCGCGTCCGTCGTCCAGTTGGGGGCGCCCGGATGCCGTTGGCGCCAAATCGCCCGTCTGGCTATCATCGGAAGAGATGACGATAGGGTCTGTGAGGAGGCTTGCCGCGTCTTCTGGCGGCTCTCCATGTGTTGCCGGCCGGGTTTGGCACGCCATCCATTCCCAGATAGCTCCCATCTGATCCAGCGAGCCGTGAGCGGCCCACATTGCTTCGGTGATGTGTACCCGTCGGAGCATAACCCGGGGGTTCAGCCACTGGCCCAAGGGACGGTCCTCCTTTCCGTCGTCTGCTCCCATGGACCGTGTGGCCGAGTGCTCGTCTGTTGCCATGTTGTTGCTATTGTTTGGATAAGAACAGATTCCTAAGATTACTAACCATCCTATCTATCCTAGCAACTGGCCCTGCGGTGCGGTGTTCTATGTTTACTTAGTTTAACCTAATTAGGCTCGGAAGGAGCTTTTGCATTCGTTTTTCTGATGGTAATCCATCAGGCTTGGCCTCGTGGACCTTGTTTGGCGAAACTCAACCGACTGCTGGTCACTTCGCTCATCAATACCCGATGTCCTGTTCCTGCTCCTTGTCCTGCGTAGCGATTGCGGTTTCCCCCCTTGGGGGCGGGGACGTTATGATGGCGAACCATCAAAAGTGGCCCCCGTGAATCTTGCTGCTGTCTATGTGGCGCTGAGGCACTCCTGGTCGTCTGGTGCCCCTTGTCTTGTCTCGGTTGGCAGTAGCTCGCCTTCGTCTGTCCGCCAAGCTAGCGGTCCTCCGTTGTCGGCCAGGGTGGCTTTGCAGTCGCACTATGTTCGGGGATATAAACTTGATCACCTTGAACGGTCCCTCGTACTTAGGGGCTAACTTCGCCGCGAAGCCTTCGGTTGCTTTTGATAGATGGTGTTGGCGTAGGAGCACGAGAGACCCGAGAGTGGGCCTCCACTCTCTTCTGCGGAGATTGCAGTTATTGCTTTGTTCTTGCGAGGCCCGTTGGATGTTGTCCTGTACCACCTGGAAGATGTCTTTAAGGCGTGAGGCCTTCTCGGCTGGCTGCTCGGTGACCTCGCCCAGTCCCGGCGTGACTCCTTCGTAAAGCGCCCCCGGTAGTCGGGGCTCCCGTCCCTGTAGCAGGAACGCTGGGCTGAATCCCGTAGTGTTCGATGGGCTACTGTTGATTGCTAGACTCAGTTCCGGTAGCAACTAATCCCAGGTGTTTTGGTCTTCCTCGATGTACTGGGCCACCATTGTTTTGATCGTCCGGTTTGCCCTCTCAGTCGGGTTCTGTTGCGGTGTAAATGGCGCCGTATGCTCTAAGTCCATGCCTGCTGTCTTGCAAAAAGTTCGAAAAGACTTACTCGTGAATTGCGTCCCGTTGTCGCATACGAATTTCCTGGGCACTCCGAACCGGCTCAGAATCCGCTCTCGAAATGACTTTTCCAATAGCGCCGTGGTGGCCTTCCGTAAGGGTGTCAATTCTACCCATTTGGAGAAGAAGTCGAAAAAAACCAGCAGCGTTGTGTTCCCATGCTTGGAACGCGGTAACGGTCCCATGAAGTCGGCACAAAGGATGTCAAACGGGCCCTGTGCTTGCCGGGTATACATTTGTCCGGCTGGTCGGGTTTGGCTTACCTTGAATTTCTGGCACTTCTCGCACTGTCGGACGTATCGCGCTACGTCTTGGGAAAGTCCTGGCCAATAGTAACGCTGGGTTACTCGGGTCGCCGTTTTCTGGATTCCCAGATGTCCTGAGGTCGGATGATCGTGGCACTCTTCTAGCACTCGACGCCGATGCTGGCCACCCACACAGAGCTTCCATGTCACATGCTCTTCCTCGGGGGGTCGCTGTCCTGGCTGCCGGTAGATCTGCCCATTTTCTTCGATGAACTCTGAGAACTTCTCGGTCTGTTCCCGCATCCGCTTTTGTAATCGTTGTATCCACGGGCACTTCGTAGTGTCTTCCTGCGCTCGTTGGAGGACTTCCATTGGTTGCCGAGAGAGCGCATCAGCAACTACATTCTGACTGCCGCGTCGGTAGACGATCTCGAACTTGTATTGCTGAAGTTCCAGTGCCCAGCGAGCGATGCGTCCTGTTGGATTCTCGATCGTGTTGAGCCAGTTTAAGGCGAGATGATCTGTGATGATTACAAAGTGGTATCCTTCCAGGTAGCAGCGTAGCTTCCGAATGGCCCAAACGATGGCTAGGCATTCCTTTTCGGTCGCGGAGTAGTTTTCTTCTGCCTTGAGGAGACGGCGACTAGCGTATGCTATCACTCTTTCGCCACCTGCTAGATTCTGTGTCAATACTGCGCCCAGACCATAGTCACTAGCATCAGTCTGCAGCGAAAAGGTCTCAGCGAAGTCTGGACATGCTAGTACCGAGGCCTTGGTTAACTTGGTCTTCAAGTCCTCGAACGCCGCCTTCCGCTCTTCGCTCCACTCCCACTTCGAACCTTTCCTTAGCAGGCTCTTTATCGGTTGTACGATTGTGGCAAAGTTCGGCACGATGCCATACCCAAACAACGCCTTAGTTCTTTCGTTGTCGTTGGTGGGAGCAGCTTCCGTACTGCCGCAATCTTGTCCGGGTCGGTGTGGATGCCCTCCTCACTGATGACGTGGCCTAGGTAGACTAGTCTCCTCCGGAAAAAGCTGCACTTTTTCTCGTTTAACTTCAGGTTGGCCTTGCGCAACCGACGGAAGACCTCGCGCAATTTGTCGCTCCAGGGTGGCTCCTATGACAACGATGTCATCCAAGTATGCGAAGGCGTGCGTCTCCATTTCTGGGCCGATAACGCTGTCCAGTGCTCGCTGGAAAGTGGCCGGAGCGGAGTGTAATCTAAACGGCATAACCTTCCAGTGGAAGAGACCCCGGCCCGGCACTGTGAACGCTGTGTATTCGCGGCTGTTTTTGGCCATTGGGATCTGCCAGTATCCACTCTTCAAGTCCAGCGTCGAAATGTACTTCGCATTTCTTAGCTTTTCTAAGATGTGGTTTATCCTGGGGAGAGGGTACGCATCTGGCACGGATCGAGCATTCAGGGCCCGATAGTCCACGCACATCCGCATTTCCCCCGTCTTTTTACCAACGAGAACAATGGGCGCGCTGTGTGGACTTATGGAAGGTTCGATCCGACCATCCTGCAATAACTCGGCCACTTGGTCATTGATAATCTTCTGCATCGCCGGGTTCTTTGGGAAGTACCTCTGCTTCACCGGCTTGTCATCCGTCATGACAATCGTGTGTTGAGCGATGTGGGAGACTCCCGTCAATCCTGTGAACTTGGCCAATTCGTGGTCCAGAAATTTCCTAACCCAAGGCACGAGTGGAGGTTCCGGCTGTTGCTCGTGAGAGATGGCTTCTTCCACCATTACCGTTGTCATCACGGTTGCTAGGCCAACCACATCGCCGCTTTCCAGTGCCTCTTGAGCATCTTGCTCTGGCCCGAGCGTTAGCCGAGGTTGGCCACTCCTGGTGGCTTTCCGAAACGGATTGTTCTTTCGGGCAGCCGCGGCGTCTTCTAACGGCTCGAGCACGTGTGTAGAATACGCCTTAGTCTGCCTGGGGCCCTCCCGGCTCCTTGTGGTCAGGTTCCTTTCCTCTACAATAGCCTGCTCGATCTCTACGAAACTGGCAGGCCGCGTGTTTGCCGGGGTTGTGTCCTGCGATGTCATCCTGGGCGCAACACTAGCCTGCTCGGTCTCTACGAAGCTGGAAAGCTGCGTGTTCGGAACTGGGGGTTCCACATTCCCATTCCTATTCCTTCGAGAAATGTCCAATTTCTCCGCAATTCCGGCAGGCCCGTTTCACGTCGATTGGCCTGCCGGTGTCCTGTGTGATCATCATATTTGATCCTGTTGGGCTCCGAGGGACCGGGTCTGCATCCAGTGGCGCTGATCCAGACGTGTTTACCGTGAGTTCGCCGATCTCCATGTTCCTGCTCAGCTGGGGTTGTCCGACGCGAGTGGGCACTATTGTGGCATATCGGGCACGGTCGCGGTCTCTGGCGGTCTCATAGCCTGTGACCAATTGTGTCAGTGTGGCTAGTGTCTCGAACTCGTGTCGACGGGTAAGCAGCTGGTATTCCGGCATCTCGTAGATGCGCTCCTTCTCTGAGGAGTACTGAGCTCTCTGCATCATTAGCCTTAGCTCAATGTGATAGTCCCGGAAGGTTTCCCCTGGACGTTGATAGCGAGTGCGGATGGTATCCTCCAAACGTTGGAAGTACCGAGGGGTAGAAAGAAGTCAAGGAACTCCTTCTTGAATCCTTCCCAGGACTCGTTCTGCATGTGGCACGTGCGGAACCAGCCTTCGGCCCGACCTGTCAGCAGCCCTGATATGGCCCGTGGCAAATGGTCCACATGCACCCGGTATGCCGCTACACGCTCCTCCAGTCTTTCGATGAAGCTCAAAGGATCCGAGAGGCCGTCGAAAAGGATAACCCAGTTGCGCAACTTGTCCGCCAACATGGAACACGAGATCTCGTCTCGTCCCATTCGTTCAGGTCTGTCGCAGATCCACTGCGATTTCCCGGTCGACACCGGTCGGCTCCGATAGCCCTCGGTTAGGTGCGTTCAGTTCCGGCACCGGAAGTTGTAGTTGATGATAATGGTTGTCCTTGGTGTCTCGGGGATCAGGTCCTGGTGACGGGGACGGGGAGCGGTTGTCTCTGGGGCTCGGTGCATCTCCGTAACTGGACTCTAATTCCCCGAGTCGCGCCTGAATCGCATCCGGGTGTCCGCCCCTGGAAACGAACGCCGAGATCCTGCCACGCAATTCTTCCACCGAGCCGGTGGCCCCGAGTCCGAACTCCTGCGCCAGCTGCTGCAGTTCGTCCTTACGACGGAATGCGATCCATCTCACTTCCATTTTCCCGCGTTTATTAATCCTGAACTTGGGTTGCGTCTTCGTTTTGCCGGCGCGAGTATTGCTCAGAGTGTCCTGCGGATCTACCCCTGGCTTACACTTATCACTGATTCACGCCAGCAACGGTGCAGGGTTTTAATGAACGATTAATGTCCTTGCTCACTGACCGCGACGGATCCTTATCGAGGATCTTGACAAATATCAAAGGACTCGGTTATTGTTCTCTCAGGACTATCTGTGTCTATCACCAAGGATTCACTGCATTATTTGGGGTTCGCGAGTTGTTCACTTTGCGATGTTGACTTCTTGACTCGATGTCACTGACTGTCCCGTCCTCGTTCAGGTGCACTCCTTATATTGGCCGGGCACCGCTGTGTTCTGCCGCTGCCTCTGCCGCTGTCCTCGTGTGCTGCGCCGACGCTAACGCTGTCTTGCACTGCGTCGGCGTTCGGCTCTGCTGCTGTGCTCGGGGCCGGTGCTGTACTCTTTTTTTTTCTCCCAAGAAACAAAAATGGGTTAGTGGTAAACTAGCCTCTACTGTACTCCCAAAACGAATGTCGGGCAAGCTCCCACGTGCAGATGAAGAGAGAGGAAACAAAACTATCATTGTCTCTGTCTGCCAGCCGTTTGGTTTGGATGGAATGGGTAAAAAAAACAAAATTTTGTCCGAAATGTCTGTTGGACGCGTACTCTCGCGGATATTGTGAGAGGGGAGGGGGGAAAAGAGACGGCCTTGCGGCGAGACACGTGCTTCAGGCTGTGCGTTCGCTCTCGCATGGCGGGCGTAATGAGAATAAAAAAAACGAATTCTAACGGTTCTCACCCGTTAGGTTTTGTTTGTCACATCGGGACTGTACTGTTGCGACCAGCCATACGCAGAAAAGTCTGTAACGGCTGGTGCGCGCTCCCGCCTGTCTGGCGTCAAAAAACAAAACTCCTAACGGCTCTAAGCCGTTAGTCAGAAATTGTCACGTGGTGACTGTACTTTTTGGTGCCTCGTAATGGGGCGAAAAATGTATATATAAGAACAGAACTCCTAACGGCTCTAAGCCGTTAGTCAGTAATTGTCACGTGGTGACTGTACTTTTTGGTGCCTCGTAACGGGGCGAAAAATTTATGGGTACCCGATTGGGTTGCGACAAAAAGGGGTGTTTAAGGGGGCTCCTACCGTCGGACATGCCGAGACTCCGGGATGGGTGGGACATGTACATATCCGACCGCCACCGGGTTTCCCAGAGCACACACTGAGACGCTCGAGTGTGTGCATTGGAGTACCTGGGGCGATCCAGACGGAAGACCAGGTCAGCAGAGCACGTCGAGGACGCTCTTACGCGCCCTGCTGGCCCGGTTTCCCGTTGGGGACAGCCGGAGAGAAAGAAAAAGAGGAAAACACCGCCAGATTTCCCCAACACGCACTGAGACGCTCTAATGCATATTGGGGAGGGCTCCGATGGTGGCCCAAAGGGGAAACCAGGGTCGATAGAGTATGCTGAGACCCTCTAACATACCCACCGGCTCTACAACCCCGACCAGGCGGAACGCACAACACTAATTTGGAAATAAGGGGAAGAAGCGAGATTTTTAGACGTGTTCTCTAGACTTTTATTTAATCATTTGGTAAAAATTAAACTTCCCTAACCGCACCAAGAACTCTTCCTAACTCGCTCCTTTGAGCACGCATGGCCAGTTTACCCACTCTGGGAAATCCTCCTCGCAGTATTCGTCCGGCTTTTAATGGTCACGTTGCGCGCGGTTCAAAAATTTACAATCTTAACGAGTCCCGTTACCATACGGTGTGTTCCCGGTCTTTGTTTTCCGATTTCGCGTACTCACACTTCCGTCTCGTTCTGTATTCCCCAGGCAACTGACTTGACTTCATTCGTAGACACGCGCTTGGGCCTCTTGCTGCCCAAGCGCTGCTCGATCGCTTGCCCTTTTCCCCAGACTCTTTTTCCTTTTCTCGTCTGTGCCCTAATTCCTATGCAATTGGTGTGTGTGAGCAAGGCGCGTATGTATATGGTGAGTTTGTCGGTTGCTGCCAGCGCATCTCTAATTTGGGGAGTCTGCGCAATGCACGCATTTTCTCTCTGTGCTGCTTGTGTTGATCGTGTGCGTGTGGTTGTGTGTTCTCTCGGCTTGGCGCGCGCATTTGTCAGTGGTGGTTTTGTCGGCTGCTGTGAGCGCATCTCTATTTGGGGAGTCTGCGCAATGCACCCCTTTCTCTCTGCTTGGCGCGCGAATTTGTCATTTGCCTATCAGTGATGCTCTGTTCTAATGTATGCCTGTCAGTGTTGTCCCTGCCTGTCAGTGATGCCCGCCTCTGATCACATAATGTACTAGGGGTTTCTTGCTTATTATATATATTTTTTTAATAATCAAATTAACTCCACGCTATTCTTAAAATAATAAAAATCAAAATGTGGGGGAAGCGTTCTACGCTCCTTCACAATATAGTGAGGACCCTTATTCTACCGGCTTAGCTTACGCCTACGCACAGAGCTATGCGTGAGCTAGCTACTGTTGTTGGGCCCCACTCAGCCGGAACCGTCTGCAACTCAGAAGGTTGTCTATCCAAAGGTCGATTGCCGCTGTGGGGTTCGTTACTCGCAGTCCTTCGAGAATTGCGTGCTTAGAGACATTGTTAAATGCACCTGAGATGTCCAGGAACGCTGCCAGTGCATATTCCTTATGGTAGAGCGCTTTCTCAATGGTGGCTACCACGGAATGTAGTGCGGACTCTACCGCTTTCCCTTTTGTGTAGGCGTGTTGTTTTTTTGAGAGCAGGATGTGGTTTGAACCTGTCCTTTAGCTTAGTTCGATTAACATCTCGAGTGTTTTGAGGAGGAAGGAAGTTTAGCTAATTGGCCTTCGGATACAGATGGTTGCTAGTTGTTCTCCAGAGCTCGGGCACGTAGTTTAAGTTCAGACAATCCCTGAATATTTCTTCAAGCCATGGTATGACTTGGGATTTCGTCATCTGTAGCATGGCTGGAAATATACCGTCTAGTAAAGGCGATTTGTAGCCGGCAAAAGAGTTGATCGCCCAGGCGATCTTCCGTGCGGTTATTATTTCTTCTTGCGTATATGCGGGTCTTATTCGTTGGTTTTGTCCTTCCGCAGAGGGCTCTGCGTGGTTGGTTGACTGGATAGTAGTTTCCTGAGTCGGGATGTTTGACAGGTGTTCTCGATCGTAGAGCAGATGTTCTTCCAAGATAGCCTCTTTGCTCTTCGTACTTTTTTTTTAAACTCTGTAAGTCTATGTTAATTCTCCAGATAATTTCATGGTCAGCTGCATAAGCTAATTTTATGAATTCTCTGACTTCACGTCTAAGCACTGCAAGCTCAGGACTCCACCATGGTGGTCTAGCTTTGCGCTTAGTCCGTGTGGGATTATAAGAAGAGTGGTAAGCTCGGAAGAGCTGGTTCATTAGACTCTCTATGGATTTTTCTATTTCGGCCACACCCGTAATTTTCTTTGGTCTACCGAGTTTCTTCTCTGTCAACTTTTTGAAATATACATATATAAATACATACATATGTATGAAAAGTAGCATATATATGTAGTTCAAATGTGGGATATATACATATGTATATATAATATACTAGCTGGTAAAACGCCAGCGTTGCCCGGCGAAATATTTGGATTAAAATGCATTATGTTGAATTTGGCTACTGTCGTCAACCGTAAGAAATACACAAAACTATATAGTTGAGAACGTGACTAATGTTTTTTGTGTAACGCTATGAAAATGTCTTTGAAGCCGATCTAAATAAACAAATAAACCTACTCATTTGTCCTTGACTTCCATTTCCACCCGTCGTGACACGGAGTAGATTTTCCAAAATAATTTGGCATTTGAAAACCAATTCAACGAATAATACTAAAAATCCAGACTAAAGCTTTCCAACTATTTTCCACCCGATGTATTGCCCGAGTACCGAGTACCGAGGTTTTTATACTATGTCCCCGAAGTGTCGAAAAATGTCGAATGCCAGAGTTTTCCGCTAATTTTCCGATCATGGGGCTGAAATTTCCAAAATTGCTGATACACTTGTCAAATTATTAGCCTTGAAAATGAGTTTTAAGCCAATCGGACAATAATAATAAAAGTTTCATACAACAGTTTTCCTCGAATTTTCCAATTTTTGAGGTAGACTTTCCAAAATCTTTGACCACTTTGCCCATTATTTTTACTCCTGTACTCATAAAATGGGTAAAAAGGGGTACTAATTCTGTGCAAATGTATGTAACAGGCAGAAGGAGACATCTCCGACCCTATAGATATATATTCTTGATCAGTATCAAAAGAGATTTCGATTTGGCCATGTCCGTCTATCTGTCCGTCTGTCCGTCTGTATGAACGCGTCGATCTCAGCAACTATAAGAGCTAGACACCAAATTTGAAATGTAGGTTTCTGTATAGCATACGCAGATCAACTTTGTTTCATATTTCAGATATCTCAATCCGTTCCCCCGCAAATCGATAAAAACCGTTTTACAGTAACAATTTTCAAGATATAGCCTTTAGATTTGGCATGTACAATACTTCTCTCTTCGACAAGTGTATCAGCGATTTTGGGAAATTCAGCCGTATGGTCGGAAAATTTGTGGAAAACTCTGGCATTTGACAGTTTTACTTTTCATGTGATTGGCTTCAACTCATTTTCAAGGTTCTATGAGAAACAAGTAAGAATGCTACGAAACTCCCTGTACCCAGGTCTAAAACATTCAATCACATCTACGTCCACTTGCACATACATACACACATACACAAAGACGCACACACACACTGGCGGCAAAAGCGACAGCGCAAGCGAGGCAATTTAATTGGTGGCTGTGCTTCTTCTTCCCCCTCTCGCTGCATCACTGAATCTTCTTTCGTGAATAACTTCCGTGTTTATTATCCGATCGACTTGAAATTTGGACAGTATATTAAGAGAGACTAAAGTATTGTACGTGCCAAGCTATATCTTGAAAATTGTTACTTTAAAACGGTTTTAATCGATTTGCGGGGAAACGGAGGGAGATATCTCAAATCTAAAATAATCTTGACCTGCTCCCGCTATACACGAACCTACATTCCAAATTTGGTGTCTCTAGCTCTTATAGTTGCTGAGATCCTTGCGTTCATACATACGGACGGACAGACGGACAGACGGACATGGCCAAATCGAAATCTCTTTTGATACTGATCAAGAATATATATACTTTATAGGGTCGGAGATGTCTCCTTCTGCCTGTTACATACATTTGCACAGAATTAGTACCCCCTTTTTACCCATTTTATGGGTACAGGGAGTAAAAAAACAAAATAAAAATGTTTACCCAAGCCGCTTGGCAAATTTAAATTCAAACCTCTGAACCCTAAAAGGGATCTAAATAAAATTTCATAGACTTAAAATAAGTCGCTACAGCTTAGCCAAATATTACAAAATATCAAGTTCATACAAGCTCCGACCTGGCTGAATGCCCATATCTATTGCATTAAAATCATAAAACCTCATAAACTCATATCATCAAACATCAAGATCATAAAGTGCGACCAAAATGCCAGGCCAAGAACTACTTAATAAGTTAGATAACCTTTCTGGGCCATCAGGCACATCAGCGAACACAATGATGGCCGGACGGTTGTGACTCAAAGAGACGTGGAAGAAACAGTGTTGACAGTGCTAACCGCGAACATAGGCAAGTTAGTTAAGGAAGTTCTAAACCCACACTAGGATCTATCCGAACACCAGGATCAGACAATCAAGTGGGAGTTAGCCCACAATTTAGGCGAACTGGACAAGCTACCTGACATCGTACGCATACTAAGGGACTTTTCCGGAAATAAAAGCGAATTTAACTCGTGGAAGAAAAATGTCGAAAAGGTACTCAAAATCTATGAGGATTGTGTAGGATCACCAAAGTACTACGGGATATTGTTGGCTATTCGCAACAAAATAATAGGACAAGCAGACGCAGTTCTAGAATAGAATACCCCACTCGATTGGAAAGCGATCTCGAAATGCCTGACATCGCATTACGCGGACCGTCGGGACTTAAAAACCTTGGAATACCAATTATATTCGCTCACGCAGGCAAATAGCTCGATAGTAGAATTTTACCAATCCGTTTATCACACACTGTCATTGATTCTTAATCAAATAGTTAGCCACGAAGCTTCACAGGAAACAATACAAGCCCTTACTGCCCTCTATAGAGATAAAGCGTTGGATACGTTTGTACGAGGCCTAAACGGCAACTTATGTCAGCTCTTGGCTATCAAAGAGCACTACGACCTGTGGCATGCATAACACCTATGTAGCTTGATAGAGAAACCACTAAAATCCCAGAAACCCGCAGTTTAACCGATAACCACCTACAAGGCAACTCCAGATGAACTATCAAATCCGTCCACAAATGTCTAAGCAAAATTTCCAACCTCATCTTTATTACCAACCCAACCCAAGCACTCCTCCAAATTTCGTTAGACTAGCTCAACCATTTAGGCCACAGATTAACCTATGGCACCACAATTCAGGCCGCAAACCTTGCCACCCCCACCTCCACGTCCACAACCTAAACAAGAGCCTATGGAAGTTGACCAGTCAGTCTGCACACGTAATGTGAATTACATGAATAGACCCAGTTACAATGATTGGGCCGGAAAAAGACCACTTAGCGTAGGAAATGTTCAAAATCCCCACAAAATACAGACACAATATCATATTCAGACCGAGTCAAATGCGGACACTCAACGCACTACAGATGGAGAAGAACAGGCATACTACGAGGCCACAGGGCAGGATAACTTAGAGGAGTTACAGGCAGAATTTTCTTGGCAGGAAGAAGACGACCAACAGCAGGAATACATTGACACGACCGAATTACATTTTTTAGAGTAAACCGTTCCTCACTACCGTATTTTAAAGTCATAATGAGGAACGGGCAGGTTCTTAAATTTCTCATCGATACCGGATCGAATCAAAATTACATACAGAACTCATTAGTACAGAACCCTAAATTAAACAACCCAACTTTTACGGCCAGTTCCGTAGGTGGGAATACAGAAATCACACACCATACTCTATTGAATATTTTAAATTTAAAGGACAGACCAATGAAGTTCTTCTTACGACAGACTTTAAGAACATTCCACGGGATCTTGGGTAATAACTCCATGAAACAAATAGGCGCAGTTATAGACGTTAAAAACGACATCCTAAAAATAGATAATGGTTATCAGATCAAAAGTCACCAATTGACAGCGCAGGCGGTGAACACGATAGGCACGCAATTAGACCAACTAACAAAATCTCCGAAAAGCATTATAGGGCAACCTTTGAACACCCATACTAACTTATTCGCCGACCTTGACACCAAACGCACATACACGACCAAGGTGGTGGGGGAAATCCGAACTACGTTCGACGCTCCGGTTTACGGGAAGCATTACCCGTACCCAGCGTCATTGAGTCAAGAGGTGGAAAAGCAGGTAGAAGGAATGTTGGCAGACGGCGTCATAAGACCTTCGCGGTACATATAACGCACCTGTATGGGTGGTGTCAAAAAAGTCCGGTACGTCCGAGAAGAAATACAGATTAGTGATTGATTATAGGAAGTTGAATGAAGTTACAGTCTCAGACCGTTATCCCATCCCAGAAATCGGGGAAATTATCGCCCAACTAGGGAAAAACAAATATTTTTCGGTGCTAGACTTGAAAAGCGGGTTTCACCAGATTCCTCTCAAGGAGAAAGATATAGAAACAAGTAAGAATGCTATAGTCGAGTATACCCGACTACGAAACTCCCTGTACCCAGGTCTAAGACATCCAATCACATCTACGTCCACTTACACATACATACACACATACACAAAGACGCACACACACAGGCGGCAAAAGCGACAGCGCAAGCGAGGCAATTTAATTGGTGGCTGTGCTTCTTCTTCCCCCTCTCGCTGCATCACTGAATTTTCTTTCGTGAATAACTTCCGTGTTTATTATCCGTTCGACTTGAAATTTGGACAGTAGATTAAGAGAGACTAAAGTATTGCACATGCCCAATCTTAAAGCTATATCTTCAAAATTGTTACTGTAAAACGGTCTTAATCGATTTGCGGGGGAACGGGGAGAGATATCTGAAATATGAAACAAACTTGATCTGCGTATGGTATACAGGAATCTACGTTCCAAATTTGGGGTATCTAGCTCTTGTAGTTGCTGAGATCGACGCGTTCATACGGACAGACGGACAGACGGATGGACGGACAGACGGACAGACAGACGGACAAGACCAAATCGATATCTCTTTTGATACTGATCAAGAATATATGTACTTTATAGGGTCGGATATGTCTCCTTCTGTCTGTTACATACATTTGCACAGATGTAATACCCCCTTTTTATGGGTACAGGGAGTAAAAACGGCGTTTTCGGTGTATGGGGGTAAATACGAATTTCCCAGGCTTCCCTTTGGGTTAAAAAATTCCCCATCCATCTTCCAAAGGGCATTGGATGACATACTAAGGGAGCATATTGAGAAAATATGTCGTGTGTATATTGACGATATTATCGTCTATAGCAGAACCGCAGCTGAGCACGCCGAGAGCTTAAGTAAAATTTTCACAACACTCGATCTCGACACTTCATAAATTGACGATATACACCAACATGTGTACCAAGTTTGGTTGCTCTAGCTCAAAGGTAAAGGCAAAAAAATTGCGTTCATACGGACAGACGGACATTTCGCAAGCCCAATATACTATTTTCCCTTCGGGAACATAGTATAACTACTCTTGTTTTTAGGGACGTTATTCTATCCTATCCAGACTTTGGGAAGGACATCCAACTTACTACGGATGCGTCAGATTTCGCGATCGGCGCAGTTTTAGAGCAGAATCACAGACCAATAGCTTTTATTTCTTGATCCGAAAGTCCTAAACGGAATATGCACGTCAGAGCAAGTTATGGGGAAAATTCAAAATTTTTCCAAACCATTTTAGTTCATATAAAATAAGATTTGCCCAGAAACAGGTAGATGATGTTACGTCGGTAAGCCAGCAAGACGAGATAATAACACTGGAACATAAGAGGGCACATAGGAATGCAAAAGAGAACAAGGAGCAGATACTTTCAAATTATTTTTTTATTTGGACAGTATATTAAGAGAGACTAAAGTATTGTACGTGCCAAATCTTAAAGCTATATCTTGAAAATTGTTACTGTAAAACGGTTTTAATCGATTTACGGGGAAACGGAGGGAGATATCTCAAATCTAAAATAATCTTGACCTGCTCCCGCTATACACGAACCTACATTCCAAATTTGGTGTCTCTAGCTCTTATAGTTGCTGAGATCCTTGCGTTCATACATACATACGGACGGACAGACGGACAGACGGACATGGCCAAATCGAAATCTCTTTTGATACTGATCAAGAATATATATACTTTATAGGGTCGGAGATGTCTCCTTCTGCCTGTTACATACATTTGCACAGAATTAGTACCCCCTTTTTACCCATTTTATGGGTACAGGGAGTAAAAAAACAAAATAAAAATGTTTACCCAAGCCGCTTGGCAAATTTAAATTCAAACCTCTGAACTCTAAAAGGGATCTAAATAAAATTTCATTGACTTAAAATAAGTCGCTACAGTTAAGCCAAATATTACAAAATATCAAGTTCATACAAGCTCCGACCTGGCTGAATGCCCATATCTATTGCATTAAAATCATAAAACCTCATAAACTCATATCATCAAACATCAAGATCATAAAGTGCGACCAAAATGCCAGGCCAAGAACTACTTAATAAGTTAGATAACCTTTCTGGGCCATCAGGCACATCAGCGAACACAATGATGGCCGGACGGTTGTGACTCAAAGAGACGTGGAAGAAACAGTGTTGACAGTGCTAACCGCGAACATAGGCAAGTTAGTTAAGGAAGTTCTAAACCCACACTAGGATCTATCCGAACACCAGGATCAGACAATCAAGTGGGAGTTAGCCCACAATTTAGGCGAACTGGACAAGCTACCTGACATCGTACGCATACTAAGGGACTTTTCCGGAAATAAAAGCGAATTTAACTCGTGGAAGAAAAATGTCGAAAAGGTACTCAAAATCTATGAGGATTGTGTAGGATCACCAAAGTACTACGGGATATTGTTGGCTATTCGCAACAAAATAATAGGACAAGCAGACGCAGTTCTAGAATAGAATACCCCACTCGATTGGAAAGCGATCTCGAAATGCCTGACATCGCATTACGCGGACCGTCGGGACTTAAAAACCTTGGAATACCAATTATATTCGCTCACGCAGGCAAATAGCTCGATAGTAGAATTTTACCAATCCGTTTATCACACACTGTCATTGATTCTTAATCAAATAGTTAGCCACGAAGCTTCACAGGAAACAATACAAGCCCTTACTGCCCTCTATAGAGATAAAGCGTTGGATACGTTTGTACGAGGCCTAAACGGCAACTTATGTCAGCTCTTGGCTATCAAAGAGCACTACGACCTGTGGCATGCATAACACCTATGTAGCTTGATAGAGAAACCACTAAAATCCCAGAAACCCGCAGTTTAACCGATAACCACCTACAAGGCAACTCCAGATGAACTATCAAATCCGTCCACAAATGTCTAAGCAAAATTTCCAACCTCATCTTTATTACCAACCCAACCCAAGCACTCCTCCAAATTTCGTTAGACTAGCTCAACCATTTAGGCCACAGATTAACCTATGGCACCACAATTCAGGCCGCAAACCTTGCCACCCCCACCTCCACGTCCACAACCTAAACAAGAGCCTATGGAAGTTGACCAGTCAGTCTGCACACGTAATGTGAATTACATGAATAGACCCAGTTACAATGATTGGGCCGGAAAAAGACCACTTAGCGTAGGAAATGTTCAAAATCCCCACAAAATACAGACACAATATCATATTCAGACCGAGTCAAATGCGGACACTCAACGCACTACAGATGGAGAAGAACAGGCATACTACGAGGCCACAGGGCAGGATAACTTAGAGGAGTTACAGGCAGAATTTTCTTGGCAGGAAGAAGACGACCAACAGCAGGAATACATTGACACGACCGAATTACATTTTTTAGAGTAAACCGTTCCTCACTACCGTATTTTAAAGTCATAATGAGGAACAGGCAGGTTCTTAAATTTCTCATCGATACCGGATCGAATCAAAATTACATACAGAACTCATTAGTACAGAACCCTAAATTAAACAACCCAACTTTTACGGCCAGTTCCGTAGGTGGGAATACAGAAATCACACACCATACTCTATTGAATATTTTCAATTTAAAGGACAGACCAATGAAGTTCTTCTTACGACAGACTTTAAGAACATTCCACGGGATCTTGGGTAATAACTCCATGAAACAAATAGGCGCAGTTATAGACGTTAAAAACGACATCCTAAAAATAGATAATGGTTATCAGATCAAAAGTCACCAATTGACAGCGCAGGCGGTGAACACGATAGGCACGCAATTAGACCAACTAACAAAATCTCCGAAAAGCATTATAGGGCAACCTTTGAACACCCATACTAACTTATTCGCCGACCTTGACACCAAACGCACATACACGACCAAGGTGGTGGGGGAAATCCGAACTACGTTCGACGCTCCGGTTTACGGGAAGCATTACCCGTACCCAGCGTCATTGAGTCAAGAGGTGGAAAAGCAGGTAGAAGGAATGTTGGCAGACGGCGTCATAAGACCTTCGCGGTACATATAACGCACCTGTATGGGTGGTGTCAAAAAAGTCCGGTACGTCCGAGAAGAAATACAGATTAGTGATTGATTATAGGAAGTTGAATGAAGTTACAGTCTCAGACCGTTATCCCATCCCAGAAATCGGGGAAATTATCGCCCAACTAGGGAAAAACAAATATTTTTCGGTGCTAGACTTGAAAAGCGGGTTTCACCAGATTCCTCTCAAGGAGAAAGATATAGAAACAAGTAAGAATGCTATAGTCGAGTATACCCGACTACGAAACTCCCTGTACCCAGGTCTAAGACATCCAATCACATCTACGTCCACTTACACATACATACACACATACACAAAGACGCACACATACAGGCGGCAAAAGCGACAGCGCAAGCGAGGCAATTTAATTGGTGGCTGTGCTTCTTCTTCCCCCTCTCGCTGCATCACTGAATTTTCTTTCGTGAATAACTTCCGTGTTTATTATCCGTTCGACTTGAAATTTGGACAGTAGATTAAGAGAGACTAAAGTATTGTACATGCCCAATCTTAAAGCTATATCTTCAAAATTGTTACTGTAAAACGGTCTTAATCGATTTGCGGGGGAACGGGGAGAGATATCTGAAATATGAAACAAACTTGATCTGCGTATGGTATACAGGAATCTACGTTCCAAATTTGGGGTATCTAGCTCTTGTAGTTGCTGAGATCGACGCGTTCATACGGACAGACGGACAGACGGATGGACGGACAGACGGACAGACAGACGGACAAGACCAAATCAATATCTCTTTTGATACTGATCAAGAATATATATACTTTATAGCGTCGGATATGTCTCCTTCTGTCTGTTACATACATTTGCACAGATGTAATACCCCTTTTTATGGGTACAGGGAGTAAAAACGGCGTTTTCGGTGTATGGGGGTAAATACGAATTTCCCAGGCTTCCCTTTGGGTTAAAAAATTCCCCATCCATCTTCCAAAGGGCATTGGATGACATACTAAGGGAGCATATTGAGAAAATATGTCGTGTGTATATTGACGATATTATCGTCTATAGCAGAACCGCAGCTGAGCACGCCGAGAGCTTAAGTAAAATTTTCACAACACTCGATCTCGACACTTCATAAATTGACGATATACACCAACATGTGTACCAAGTTTGGTTGCTCTAGCTCAAAGGTAAAGGCAAAAAATTGCGTTCATACGGACAGACGGACATTTCGCAAGCCCAATATACTATTTTCCCTTCGGGAACATAGTATAACTACTCTTGTTTTTAGGGACGTTATTCTATCCTATCCAGACTTTGGGAAGGACTTCCAACTTACTACGGATGCGTCAGATTTCGCGATCGGCGCAGTTTTAGAGCAGAATCACAGACCAATAGCTTTTATTTCTTGATCCGAAAGTCCTAAACGGAATATGCACGTCAGAGCAAGTTATGGGGAAAATTCAAAATTTTTCCAAACCATTTTAGTTCATATAAAATAAGATTTGCCCAGAAACAGGTAGATGATGTAACGTCGGTAAGCCAGCAAGACGAGATAATAACACTGGAACATAAGAGGGCACATAGGAATGCAAAAGAGAACAAGGAGCAGATACTTTCAAATTATTTTTTCCCACAAGCACAAAAGAAAATTCAGGCAATAGTAAATGGGTGCGTAACATGCAAAGTGTCCAAGTACGACAGACTTCCGCCAAAAGGCGAAGTCCAAGCTTCCCCTATACCAGAATACCCAGGTCAAATAATACATGTCGATATTTATATAGTAGAAAAGTACAATGTCTCGATAAATTCTCAAAATACGCACAGGTTAAAATTCTGAAGGCTAAGGCTTCGGAAACCCACTGCGGGAATGCTCATAGCGTTTGGAATGCCTAAGTGGGTGGTGATGGATAATGACAGGGCTTTAAATTCAGCTTCCATTAGGTTTCTACATGAAGACCAGTTAGGTATTTTAGTACACACAACCGCGCCATATTCGTCAACAAGTAATGGCCAAGTTGAGCGTTTCCACTCCACATTGTCCGATATTTGCCGTTGTTTAAAGAAAGACAACAGCAACTTACCGTATTCAGATATCTTATTTAAAGCAGTACAAGAATATAATCAGACCATCCATTCAGTAGTTAGGGAAAAACCGATAGAAATTTTTTTAGAAGCACACTCCACGAAAACTTGTTATTGATAAAGGAAAACGAGAGGAGGTTAGGAAAAAATACAGGAGAAACAGATAGTCGACTTGAATTACCACAATAAGGTTAGGAACGAACCAAGAAAATATAGCACAGGCTACACAATTTTCGTAAAAATCAACAAAAGATTGGGAACCAAACTCACGTCTAGGTATAAAAAAGAAATAGTAGCTAAGGATAGGAATTCCACAGTAAAAACCCAATCCGGGAAAATAGTCCACAAGAATAACATAAGAACCTAAAATTTCAGATTATTTTTGCCACCATGTTTAGGAATGACCACAGTGCTCGATTATTCAAACTCGCAATTAATATCACTGGACACAGGACCAGCAGCTAGACAGGACGGGACGTTCAAGTTCATCCACGTCTTTAATTTAAACAAATACGACGAAATCTACAACACGTTGGACAGTTCATTAATAAAACTCACCTCATCTCACCCTTTGCACCTATTCCTTTCCCTCGAACTTTTACAAATCAAAAGGAAGTTTCGTAGGCTTAAGCCCCCGCGAAAATACAAAAGAGCAATATAAATGATTGGTACGACATGGAAATGGTTAGCCGGGACACAAGATCGGCACGAGCATGAAGTTCTACAAGACAAAATAAATGAACAGCTAGAGAATAACAACAGGCTGGTTGTTATCAATATAATAATTAATGATAAAATAAATCAAATCAGTAATGTCACGAACACAATTTTAAAAGCTGCTCACAGTACAGATAACATGAATAATCAAGAAGCAGCCATAATAATATATAAAATTCAACTAATGAAAGAAGAACTAAGAAATATATTATATGCCATAAATTGGGCAAAAACAAACACAACAAGTAAGAACGTTGCAGTAGGACGCACCCGACTGCCGAATACTATGTTCCCAGCCCTATATAATTTGGTTATTTGTGTGTTCAGAAAGAGACGCGAAAAAAACTGCACAGGTGTGGGAGATATAGATTTTGCTCCTTTGTTGGGGATGGTGTGGGGGTGTCCAAAAATTTTTGATGCAGATTTGTCCAGGGGGTCAACATTAGTATGTATGCCAAATTTGGTGACTCTACCTGTACAGGTGTGGGAGATATAGATTTTTCTCATTTGCGGGGGAGGGGGTGCGGGGGTCAACATTTTTTTGATGCAGGTTTGTCCAGAAGGTTAACATTAGTCTGTGTGCCAAATTAGGTAACTCTAACTTTGAAACTGTAGGAGATCTCAACACTTCATAAATTGACGATATACACCAACATGTGTACCAAGTTTGGTTGCTCTAGCTCAAAGATAAAGGCAAAAAATTGCGTTCATACGGACAGACGGACAGTCGGACAGACGGACATTTCGCAAACCCAATATACTATTTTCCCTTCGGGAACATAGTATAATAAATTCATTCATACTGTCGGCAACAGAGATCACTAAAGTAGAGCAAATTTTTAAAAAAGAGAACAACATTTTTTTCAACATAGACGAATTATTAGAATTTGCGGAAATAAAGCTTGCCACGAATGGCGAGGATTTGCTTTACATTATAAGCTTGCCAACTCTTATCGAGGAATCTTGTAGAACAAAAGAGGTTAGAGCCGTTAAAAAGAAACAAGCAATATATAACATAGAATATAAGCAGCTACTAGAATGTAATAAAGAACTATTCGCAATTAAGGAACCTTGTAAGTCACATAATCACAAAACAATTTGCAACATAAATAGTCTCCTAGACTTAAGCAATAACACTTGTATAACAGCGCTATTGAGATTGGAGGAACCAGCATGCCCCTCTATAAACAACCAACACATTCCGGACCATGAGGAAATATTGTCAGGAACCATATTCCTGAACGACTTCAATGGAAATATAACACTTGATGGTAAAGACTTGAATCTAAAGGGGACATTTATCGTCCAATATCAGAATTCATCAGTGAGGATTGGGAGAACAAAATACAAAGCTGAGGAAGCCTACATGGCGGAGCCAGAAGCCCCAGAAGCTAACAGCGGAACAAAGCGTGGTCGACGAAGTTCTCTCACTGCTAATGATTAAGGAATTGAACATCAATAACACGCGGAGGCTGGAGAGGCTCGGAGACAAGGCTACGTTGGAAATAAGCCTCAATTACACCCTATTCTCTATTCTGATATTGCTGGTTGTTGGAGCTATCATCCGGATTGTGTCTAGAAGATACCACACGAGCGTTGCCAGCACGACACCACCAGGCGGCACTACGCAGAACTCAACCCCCGTTTTATTGTACGTAGCGACCGAGGACGCTCGCACTTAAAGGGGGAAGAGTTAAAGACCAATGTTGCACGAGCTGCAGACACTTCGCTACACGCGCGGAAGATCGGCACAACAACAACCGATTTAGATGACACGTGTGCTGAGGTAGCAGATCCCAGGCGTCACCGTGGGAGCAGGAAATCAAATTGGGTTACGCAAGGGGTCGGTGACCCGTGAGAAGTCACGCGGACACCGATCATGGCTAATAGGCCACGTGCACTGAGCCGGCACTTTAAGCAAGCCACCGCGGGACCATCAAGTGCAAGACATTGCACAACGTATGGAGACAACAGCGCAGCAACCACGGGCAGAGGCCGGAGCAGCGACCAATGACGACAATGCACTCGGGAGGAACAACAACAGTGACCAATGGCAGCAGCGGATACCAGCAGCGGAGCAGCGATCGTGACAGCGGCAGAACAAAGCGTTAGTTAATAAGTAATCATTGTTTCTTTAGGCTAATTAGTTTTAAATTGGGTTTCAATAAAGAAACATATATTTTTTTTTATAAAAATCCGCAATCAGATTTGTAACTTACATATTTAGATCCACTATTATCTACAAAAAGATTTGTTAGAAAACACAAGCAATTACAGGAAGTTTATACAGAGGATATGGTAGATTTAATGTATATTGGTTATGAACTTGACGACATCTGATGAATCCGTGACACCTTGCAGGTATTCGTATACCTATATCTTTTGTATTCCTTGTTTTTTGCTTCCTGGGCTACTTCTGACAATTCTCCGATTGGCAGGCATTGGTGTTCAATAATATCTTTCCGTGAGCCAAAATCTTATGAACAATGGGGTTAAAATACTTTTCCTTCAATATTGCGGCAGTTTTTCCATTGCATATGGGTTAAGTCTTGCACCATTAATCCTTTCCTTGCAATTTAAGATGTTTAATATTACATTCAGCCTTTTGATGATTTCAACATCAACACCAGTAATCCGAGCCGAAACTTCAAAGTTTTTAAAAAATGTTCTAGATGTGTTGCCGTCATTTGTGTTTTCGTATCCATATTTTGGAGTCTAAATTTTCAGGCCAGTCTCAGTATAAAACAAATAAGAACGTTGCAGTCGGACGCATCCGACTGCATAATACTATGTTCCCAGCCCTATATAATTTGGTTATTTGTGTGTTCAGAAAGAGACGCGAAAAAACTGCACAGGTGTGGGAGATATAGATTTTGCTCCTTTGTTGGGGATGGTGTGGGGGTGTCCAAAAATTTTTGATGCAGATTTGTCCAAGGGGTCAACATTAGTATGTATGCCAAATTTGGTGACTCTACCTGTACAGGTGTGGGAGATATAGATTTTTCTCATTTGCGGGGAGGGGGTGCGGGGGTCAACATTTTTTTGATGCAGGTTTGTCCAGAAGGTTAACATTAGTCTGTGTGCCAAATTAGGTAACTCTAACTTTGAAACTGTAGGAGATATACCCCTTGAAAAACGTGTTTCGGGGATATCATATGCCAATTTGTGGGGGTGGGGGGATCAAAATTTTTTGATGCAGATCTGTCGGGAATCTCAACATTAGTCTGTATGCCAAATTTGGTGACTATAGCTTTAAAAATAGGGGAGATACAGGTTGATGCAGATCTGTCGGGAATCTCAACATTAGTCTGTATGCCAAATTTGGTGACTATAGCTTTAAAAATAGGGGAGATACAGGTTTTCCCCAAATTGCGGGGGAGGGGGTGGGGGTGGGTGGTCGATCTCAACACTTCATAAATTGACGATATACACCAACATGTGTACCAAGTTTGGTTGCTCTAGCTCAAAGATAAAGGCAAAAAAATTGCGTTCATACGGACAGACGGACAGTCGGACAGACGGACATTTCGCAAACCCAATATACTATTTTCCCTTCGGGAACATAGTATAATAAATTCATTCATACTGTCGGCAACAGAGATCACTAAAGTAGAGCAAATTTTTAAAAAAGAGAACAACATTTTTTTCAACATAGACGAAATATTAGAATTTGCGGAAATAAAGCTTGCCACGAATGGCGAGGATTTGCTTTACATTATAAGCTTGCCAACTCTTATCGAGGAATCTTGTAGAACAAAAGAGGTTAGAGCCGTTAAAAAGAAACAAGCAATATATAACATAGAATATAAGCAGCTACTAGAATGTAATAAAGAACTATTCGCAATTAAGGAACCTTGTAAGTCACATAATCACAAAACAATTTGCAACATAAATAGTCTCCTAGACTTAAGCAATAACACTTGTATAACAGCGCTATTGAGATTGGAGGAACCAGCATGCCCCTCTATAAACAACCAACACATTCCGGACCATGAGGAAATATTGTCAGGAACCATATTCCTGAACGACTTCAATGGAAATATAACACTTGATGGTAAAGACTTGAATCTAAAGGGGACATTTATCGTCCAATATCAGAATTCATCAGTGAGGATTGGGAGAACAAAATACAAAGCTGAGGAAGCCTACATGGCGGAGCCAGAAGCCCCAGAAGCTAACAGCGGAACAAAGCGTGGTCGACGAAGTTCTCTCACTGCTAATGATTAAGGAATTGAACATCAATAACACGCGGAGGCTGGAGAGGCTCGGAGACAAGGCTACGTTGGAAATAAGCCTCAATTACACCCTATTCTCTATTCTGATATTGCTGGTTGTTGGAGCTATCATCCGGATTGTGTCTAGAAGATACCACACGAGCGTTGCCAGCACGACACCACCAGGCGGCACTACGCAGAACTCAACCCCCGTTTTATTGTACGTAGCGACCGAGGACGCTCGCACTTAAAGGGGGAAGAGTTAAAGACCAATGTTGCACGAGCTGCAGACACTTCGCTACACGCGCGGAAGATCGGCACAACAACAACCGATTTAGATGACACGTGTGCTGAGGTAGCAGATCCCAGGCGTCACCGTGGGAGCAGGAAATCAAATTGGGTTACGCAAGGAGTCGGTGACCCGTGAGAAGTCACGCGGACACCGATCATGGCTAATAGGCCACGTGCACTGAGCCGGCACTTTAAGCAAGCCACCGCGGGACCATCAAGTGCAAGACATTGCACAACGTATGGAGACAACAGCGCAGCAACCACGGGCAGAGGCCGGAGCAGCGACCAATGACGACAATGCACTCGGGAGGAACAACAACAGTGACCAATGGCAGCAGCGGATACCAGCAGCGGAGCAGCGATCGTGACAGCGGCAGAACAAAGCGTTAGTTAATAAGTAATCATTGTTTCTTTAGGCTAATTAGTTTTAAATTGGGTTTCAATAAAGAAACATATATTTTTTTTTATAAAAATCCGCAATCAGATTTGTAACTTACATATTTAGATCCACTATTATCTACAAAAAGATTTGTTAGAAAACACAAGCAATTACAGGAAGTTTATGCAGAGGATATGGTAGATTTAATGTATATTGGTTATGAACTTGACGACATCTGATGAATCCGTGACACCTTGCAGGTATTCGTATACCTATATCTTTTGTATTCCTTGTTTTTTGCTTCCTGGGCTACTTCTGACAATTCTCCGATTGGCAGGCATTGGTGTTCAATAATATCTTTCCGTGAGCCAAAATCTTATGAACAATGGGGTTAAAATACTTTTCCTTCAATATTGCGGCAGTTTTTCCATTGCATATGGGTTAAGTCTTGCACCATTAATCCTTTCCTTGCAATTTAAGATGTTTAATATTACATTCAGCCTTTTGATGATTTCAACATCAACACCAGTAATCCGAGCCGAAACTTCAAAGTTTTTAAAAAATGTTCTAGATGTGTTGCCGTCATTTGTGTTTTCGTATCCATATTTTGGAGTCTAAATTTTCAGGCCAGTCTCAGTATAAAACAAATAAGAACGTTGCAGTCGGACGCATCCGACTGCATAATACTATGTTCCCAGCCCTATATAATTTGGTTATTTGTGTGTTCAGAAAGAGACGCGAAAAACGCTGCACAGGTGTGGGAGATATAGATTTTGCTCCTTTGTTGGGGAGGGGGTGGGGGTGTCCAAAAATTTTTGATGCAGATTTGTCCAGGGGGTCAACATTAGTATGTATGCTAAATTTGGTTAATCTACCTGTACAGGTGTGGGAGATATAGATTTTTCTCATTTGCGGGGGAGGGGTGCGGGGGTCAACATTTTTTTGACGCATATTTGTCCAGAAGGTTAACATTAGTCTGTGTGCCAAATTTGGTTACTCTACCTGTAAAGGTGTGAGAGACATAAATTTTTCTCCTTTGTGGGGGAGGGGGTGGGGTGGTCAAAAATTTGTTGTTGCAGATTCATCCAGATGGTCAACATTAGTTTGTATGCCAAATTAGTTAACTCTATCTTTGAAACTGTAGGAGATATACCCCTTGAAAAACGTGTTTTGGGGATATCATATGCCGATTTTTGGGGGTGGGGGGATCAAAATTTTTTGATGCAGATCTGTCGGAAATCTCAACATTAGTCTGTATGCCAAATTTGGTGACTATAGCTTTGAAAATGGGGAAGATACAGGTTTTCCCCAAATTGCGGGGGAGGGGTGGGGGTGGGTGGTCGATCTCGACACTTCATAATTTTGACGATATACACCAACATGTGTACCAAGTTTGGTTGCTCTAGCTCAAAGATAAAGGCAAAAAAATTGCGTTCATACGGACAGACGGACAGACGGACAGACGGGCAAGCCCAATATACTATTTTCCCTTCGGGAACATAGTATAACAAATCCTGTATAATTTGTTTCCGAACTTTTTTTTTATCCTTTTCCGTCATGCTCTCGTTGAATTGTTCTCCATATCGTGAAAGTGTGTGTGCCAGAATTGAATAAATTCCAAACATCTTATTCTCGCATGCAGTGGTGCAGTTCCATACTCCAAATTGTGCTCATTCTCCAGAGAAATATTTAAATTTTCGAAGTCTTTTTGCTTTTTTTGCAGACTGCGCAGGACATAATTGAATAAGTGTTGGTGATTGCACTTAACACTTTCCCGTCAATCATGGTTAGAAAGAATTTATAGCTCACTGTAATCGTTCTTCCATCCATGATTTGTATTTTGAGTTACCACATGTCCGCAATTTCCTCGCTTAACTCAGAAACTGTAGATTTAATTAGCTCCAATCAGTCTGGTGTGATCTGCCAAGCCTTACGCACGTACGCATCGCGAAAGTGACAAGCCTCTCTCACATTCGACCTAAAACAAATACAAAATAAAGAGAACAAATAGTCTGGCTGGCATCGCTATATCGCCTGTACAGATAAGAAAAGCTACAAAAACAGACACTGGTCAACGGCAGAGTAACAACAACTATTACAAACCGTTATAAGCGCTAGATGACCAAACTGAAAACGACAACTGTGAAGAAGAAATCGTCAACAAAACCAAAACTTACGTTCCTCCAATTATGGTGCTTAAAATTAGCTGTGAACAACTGCATGGTATTTGCAAATTGCTAAATATTAAAGAAAATGTCTATCGGAGTCAAATTACACTGCGATGCGCTTCTTCATCATTGCCCGAGTCTGCACCCACCTGCAAAGCTCCAATCATGAGTTTTTCTCCTTTCCAAATAAAAATTACAAGCCATACAAAGCGGTGCTTACGGGCCTTGATGACACTCCGGCTGATGAGGTTAAAAACAAGCTTATCATAATGGGACTGCAATGTACTGATGTCAAGTGTGTCCAAAGGAAACGACCCAACAACAGTTATTTCTCGCTATATGTAGCCTACTTTGCCAACAAATCGACCAGTCTAAACGAGTTGAAGAAAAACTTCTCTGTCATTGACCATATTAGAATTAAATGCGACTACCAAAGACGTAGGCCAAACTCCGTTACTCAGTGCTATAACTGCCAGATGTTCGGGCACGGATCGTCTTATTGTGGTGTAAAACCTAATTGTATGAACTGCGCAGGAAACCACAAAACTATAGATTGTCAAGATAAGTTACTCGCTATGTGTGCAAATTGTCACGGCTCTCATAAGGCTAATTCAGTGGAGTGTCCACGCAGAATAAACTATGTTAAGGGGGTAGTCAGAATGCCATTACAGGCACCACATATAAATTGCGCTAAAACCTTTCCAAATCTTAATGGACAGATAGCTGAACCATTAAAGACAACCTGGGCCAGGAAATCGGATCCAAATAGTACTGATCTTTTCTCGTTAGACGAGTTAAAAAGTCTTACATTTGAGCTCATTAGCAATCTCAGAAACTGTAAATCCAAGACTGAACAGTTTGAGGTAATAACCTCACTTGCTTTAAAATTTCTCTCTTAATGGTAGACAAAGTAAAGATCATTGCGTGGAATGCCAGGGGTATTCAAAACAAAAAAGAAGAATTTCGTCACTTCCTGTCTGACAACGACATTGGCATCTGCCTGGTATCTGAAACCTGGTTAAAAAATTGAACTTTCCATAATATTGGTAATTATAGCTGTTACAGGAACGACAGAATGACTAGCAGAGGGGGAGGGGTAGCAATCTTCATTAAAAGAAATATTCGCCACTCTTTGTTACCTCTCCCAAATACAAAAATTATTGAAACAATTGGCATAAAAATCTATATTAGTGATGGCACAGAGACGTCTATTTTTCATGCTATTTCCAAGGGGGCCGCGAATATCCCTCAAAAAAACAGCTTTTTCCGGCCGATATACATATGTTATGTAGTGCATATAGAACTTTCATTCTGGGAGGTGATTTTAAAATTTAAAAGTGAAATTATCCCCAAAACCTCTGCCGCAGAACATTCTTAACCTTATAAAGAGTAGAAATATACGACGGCGCACCTGGCTAAGGTATCGACACCAATCCGATCTCATCCTTTTCAAGTGGTCAAATAAGCTGATCACCAAAGCGATATTAGAATTTCGAAACAAATCCTGGAATATCACTCTTTCAGCCTTAGATAAAGGTTCTTCCCCATTTTGGAAACTCTCAAAAATTATTAGGAAGAAACACCTCAACATTCCAACATTAGTTAATAATAACATTCGTCACTCGACAGACGAAGAAAAGGCTGAGGTATTAGCTCAATCTTATCTGCTGGGCTACGTGATCCGGCAACAAAAGCCACCGTCGATGCCTCAATTCTAAAATTCTAAATAACTACTATGTTAGCACCAGCGTCATAAAATACTTGCATAGGCTTAAATAGGCTTGAATAGGCTTAAAAGAAGAAATCTCCATGGATCGATAAAATTGAGAATCTATGCTTAAAAACTCTACCTATGAAGGGAGTAAGGTTTTTTACTTGCATAGTCAATAATAATTTCCCTCCGTCTCCAAAGTTGTACCTATTCTAAAACAAAACAAGTAAGAACGTTGCAGTCGGACGCACCCGACTGCAGAATACTATGTTCCCAGCCGTATATAATTTGGTTATTTGTGTGTTCAGAAAGAGACGTGAAAAAAACTGCACTGGTGTGGGAGATATAGATTTTGCTCCTTTGTTGGGGATGGGGTGGGGGTGTCCAAAAATTTTTGATGCAGATTTGTCCAGGGGGTCAACATTAGTATGTATGACAAATTAGGTAACTCTATCTTTGAAACTGTAGGAGATATACCCCTTGAAAAACGTGTTTTGGGGATATTATATGCCGATTTGTGGGGATGGGGGTGGGGGGTCAAAATTTTGTTGATGCAGATTTGTCCAGAAGGTTAACATTAGTCTACTCTACCTGTAAAGGTGTGAGAGACATAAATTTTTCTCCTTTGGGGGGGAGGGGGTGGGGTGGTCAAAAATTTTTTGATGCAGATTTATTCAGATGGTTAACATTAGTCTGTATGCCAAATTAGTTAACTCTATCTTTGAAACTGTAGGAGATATACCCCTTGAAAAACGTGTTTTGGGGATATCATATGCCGATTTTTGGGGTGGGGGGATCAAAATTTTTTGATGCAGATCTGTCGGGAATCTCAACATTAGTCTGTATGCCAAATTTTGTGACTATAGCTTTGAAAATGGGGAAGCTACAGGTTTTCCCCAAATTGCGGGGGAGGGGGTGGGGGTGGGTGGTCGATCTCGACACTTCATAAATTGACCATATACACCAACATGTGTACCAAGTTTGGTTTGGTTTTCCCTTCGGGAACATAGTATAACAAATCCTGTATAATTTGTTTCCGAACTTTTTTTTTATCCTTTTCCGTCATGCTCTCGTTGAATTGTTCTCCATATCGTGAAAGTGTGTGTGCCAGAATTGAATAAATTCCAAACATCTTATTCTCGCATGCAGTGGTGCAGTTCCATACTCCAAATTGTGCTCATTCTCCAGAGAAATATTTAAATTTTCGAAGTCTTTTTGCTTTTTTTGCAGACTGCGCAGGACATAATTGAATAAGTGTTGGTGATTGCACTTAACACTTTCCCGTCAATCATGGTTAGAAAGAATTTATAGCTCACTGTAATCGTTCTTCCATCCATGATTTGTATTTTGAGTTACCACATGTCCGCAATTTCCTCGCTTAACTCAGAAACTGTAGATTTAATTAGCTCCAATCAGTCTGGTGTGATCTGCCAAGCCTTACGCACGTACGCATCGCGAAAGTGACAAGCCTCTCTCACATTCGACCTAAAACAAATACAAAATAAAGAGAACAAATAGTCTGGCTGGCATCGCTATATCGCCTGTACAGATAAGAAAAGCTACAAAAACAGACACTGGTCAACGGCAGAGTAACAACAACTATTACAAACCGTTACAAGCGCTAGATGACCAAACTGAAAACGACAACTGTGAAGAAGAAATCGTCAACAAAACCAAAACTTACGTTCCTCCAATTATGGTGCTTAAAATTAACGCTTAACAACTGCATGGTATTTGCAAATTGCTAAATATTAAAGAAAATGTCTATCGGAGTCAAATTACACTGCGATGCGCTACTTCATCATTGCCCGAGTCTGCACCCACCTGCAAAGCTCCAATCATGAGTTTTTCTCCTTTCCAAAAAAAAATTACAAGCCATACAAAGCGGTGCTTACGGGCCTTGATGACACTCCGGCTGATGAGGTTAAAAACAAGCTTATCATAATGGGACTGCAATGTACTGATGTCAAGTGTGTCCAAAGGAAACGACCCAACAACAGTTATTTCTCGCTATATGTAGCCTACTTTGCCAACAAATCGACCAGTCTAAACGAGTTGAAGAAAAACTTCTCTGTCATTGACCATATTAGAATTAAATGCGACTACCAAAGACGTAGGCCAAACTCCGTTACTCAGTGCTATAACTGCCAGATGTTCGGGCACGGATCGTCTTATTGTGGTGTAAAACCTAATTGTATGAACTGCGCAGGAAACCACAAAACTATAGATTGTCAAGATAAGTTACTCGCTATGTGTGCAAATTGTCACGGCTCTCATAAGGCTAATTCAGTGGAGTGTCCACGCAGAATAAACTATGTTAAGGGGGTAGTCAGAATGCCATTACAGGCACCACATATAAATTGCGCTAAAACCTTTCCAAATCTTAATGGACAGATAGCTGAACCATTAAAGACAACCTGGGCCAGGAAATCGGATCCAAATAGTACTGATCTTTTCTCGTTAGACGAGTTAAAAAGTCTTACATTTGAGCTCATTAGCAATCTCAGAAACTGTAAATCCAAGACTGAACAGTTTGAGGTAATAACCTCACTTGCTTTAAAATTTCTCTCTTAATGGTAGACAAAGTAAAGATCATTGCGTGGAATGCCAGGGGTATTCAAAACAAAAAAGAAGAATTTCGTCACTTCCTGTCTGACAACGACATTGGCATCTGCCTGGTATCTGAAACCTGGTTAAAAAATTGAACTTTCCATAATATTGGTAATTATAGCTGTTACAGGAACGACAGAATGACTAGCAGAGGGGGAGGGGTAGCAATCTTCATTAAAAGAAATATTCGCCACTCTTTGTTAACTCTCCCAAATACAACAAGTAAGAATGCTATAGTCGAGTATACCCGACTACGAAACTCCCTGTACCCAGGTCTAAAACATCCAATCACATCTAAGTCCACTTACCCATACACACACACATACACAAAGACGCACGCACACAGGCGGCAACAGTGGCTGTGCTTCTTCTTCCCCCTCTCGCTGCATTACTGAATCTTCTTTCGTGAATAACTTCCGTGTTTATTATCCGATCGACTTGAAATTTGGACAGTAGATTAAGAGAGACTAAAGTATTGTACATGCCAAATCTTAAAGCAATATCTTGAAAATTGTAACTGTAAAACGGTTTTTATCGAATAGCGGGGGAACGGGGGGAGATATCTCAAATCTAAAATAAACTTGACCTGCTCCCGCTATACACGAACCTACATTCCAAATTTGGTGTCTCTAGCTCTTATAGTTGCTGAGATCCTTGCGTTCATACATACGGACAGACAGACGGACAGACGGACAGACGGACAGACGGACAGACAGACGGACATGGCCAAATCGAAATCTCTTTTGATACTGATCAAGAATATATATACTTTATAGGGTCGGAGATGTCTCCTTCTGCCTGTTACATACTTTTGCACAAATCCAATACCCCCTTTTTACCCATTTTATGGGTACAGGGAGTAACAAGTAAGAATGCTATAGTCGAGTATACCCGACTACGAAACTCCCTGTACCCAGGTCAAAAATTTCCGATCGCATCTTCGTTAACTTACACATACATACACAGATACGCACACGCACGAGCCACAGCGCAAGCCAGGCATTTTAAGTTGTGACTGTGCTTCTTCTTCCCTTGCTGCAGCACTGAATCTTCTTTCGTGAATAACTTAGGTGTTTATTATCCGATCGACTTGAAATTTGGACAGTAGATTAAGAGGGACTAAAGTATTGGACATGCCAAATCTTAAAGCTATATCTTGAAAATTGTAACTGTAAAACGGTTTTTATCGAATAGCGGGGGAACGGGGGAGATATCTCAAATCTAAAATAAACTTGACCTGCTCCCGCTATACACGAACCTACATTCCAAATTTGGTGTCTCTAGCTCTTATAGTTGCTGAGATCCTTGCGTTCATACATACGGACAGACAGACGGACAGACGGACAGACAGACGGACATGGCCAAATCGAAATCTCTTTTGATACTGATCAAGAATATATATACTTTATAGGGTCGGAGATGTCTCCTTCTGCCTGTTACATACTTTTGCACAAATCCAATACCCCCTTTTTACCCATTTTATGGGTACAGGGAGTAAAAATTATTGAAACAATTGGCATAAAAATCTATATTAGTAATGGCACAGAGACGTCTATTTTTTCATGCTATTTCCAAGGGGGCCGCGAATATCCCTCAAAAAAACAGCTTTTTCCGGCCGATATACATATGTTATGTAGTGCATATAGAACTTTCATTCTGGGAGGTGATTTTAAAATTTTAAAGTGAAATTTTCCCCAAAACCTCTGCCGCAGAACATTCTTAACCTTATAAAGAGTAGAAATATACGACGGCGCACCTGGCTAAGGTATCGACACCAATCCGATCTCATCCTTTTCAAGTGGTCAAATAAGCTGATCACCAAAGCGATATTAGAATTTCGAAACAAATCCTGGAATATCACTCTTTCAGCCTTAGATAAAGGTTCTTCCCCATTTTGGAAACTCTCAAAAATTATTAGGAAGAAACACCTCAACATTCCAACATTAGTTAATAATAACATTCGTCACTCGACAGACGAAGAAAAGGCTGAGGTATTAGCTCAATCTTTTAGACTAAGCCATATCATATCTGCTGGGCTACGTGATCCGGCAACAAAAGCCACCGTCGATGCCTCAATTCTAAAATTCTAAATAACTACTATGTTAGCACCAGCGTCATAAAATACTTGCATAGGCTTAAATAGGCTTGAATAGGCTAAAAAGAAGTGATCTCAACACTTCATAAATTGACGATATACACCAACATGTGTACCAAGTTTGGTTGCTCTAGCTCAAAGATAAAGGCAAAAAAATTGCGCTCATACGGACGGACGGACAGACGGACATTTCGCAAACCCAATACACAATTTTCCCTTCGGGAACATAGTATAACAAGCCTGTCGAATTGCTCTCTTCCTACAGGCCCATTACAGGCCGAGCCATCAATTTGGCTTTAGAAGCGAACACAATACTGTTCAGCCCCTTTGTAGGATTAAAAAAATTATTAAAGAACATTTTTCTAATTCTATGTCAACTGGCATGGTTCTACTAGATATCAAAGCCGCATTTGACTCAGTGTGGCATGAGGGTCTGATTCACAAAATGTTATGCTTTAATTTTCCCCCTGCGGCCCTAAAAATAGTGCAAAGTTATCTAGACAGCAGATCCTACATCGCATATTTAGGAAATGCTTCATCTACAGCAGTTAATATTTCTGCAGGATGCCTCCTAAGCTCTTGCCTATCGCCCATATTATATAATATATACACTTCTGATCTCCCAATATTACCCCATTGCACCACATCGGTTTTTGCCACAGCAATTTTGTGTGCGAGCATTCTCTCTGCAAATATATCTAGAAACCTCCAAGCAACATATGACTCTCTAGATACATATTTCCCCCAATGGAAAATTTTAGTCTGCCCAGAAAAACCAAGGCAACATTTTTCACAAAAAAACGAAAGGACATCTACGTGCCAAAAACAGATATCAGATTGGGTTCGGAATATATAAAGTGGGAACCAAATGTCAGGTATTTGGGTATTACACTAGACAAAAGACTTACTTTCAAGGACCACATAACCAATACTACTTAACAAAAAATTCAAACATATAGTCCGTACGCTATATCCGTTCATAAACAGAAACTCGAGACTAAATATAGAAAACAAAATGTTTTTGTTTAGGCCCATCTTCCAAGCAGTAACTTTCTACGGTGCACCAGTCTGGTCAGATATAAAAAAATGTCAAATGGCACATAAACCAATTGCAAATCAGCCAAAATAAAGTTTTGAAGCTTATTTTAAATCTCCCGTGGCATCATTCAACGTTTGATCTACATTGTCGAGCCAATGTTGAAATGGTAGATATTAGATTATCGCGACTATCGCAAAATTTCATAACCAAGTGCCAAGAATCAACATATTCGCATATAAACGAACTGGCATAGTCATTTAGTTTTAATTTAGTGTTTAATTTAGCTTGTAAGATTCCTTGGGGTTTTCTATTTCTTTGATTTTTTCCCCAAATAGTTATGTCATCGTTTAAGCTAATGTTATGTTTGTAAATAAATATCTAAGTTGAAAGGGCCTAGTTCTTAGTCTAAACTCTTAAATTATTGTAAGATACCATTCACAAAAATCTGTAGTTATAACAAAGAGTGAAATAAATTGAAAATTGAAAAAAAATTGAATTAGCTCCAATGACTCTTTTCCATATTTGAACATAATGGGTCGACAATATTGCACTGATAATGAACGAGGGTTTTTCCAGTAGTCTGCATTCCGAAGCCTCAACGGCACCACGGAAGCCATACCCATATTAGCATCCGAAATGGTTTCCCCGTCCTTTGTTATGATTTTTTGCTTATACGTGCTCTGATCTGATGATCCATCGCAGCCCCACTTGTTCATCAGTGTAAAATTTTCGGGTAATTCAATTTCAATTTGACTTTGACAGAGTCATTGGTGATGTGCATGTACGGCGGAACAGCCTCCTTTTTTGCTAGGAAGAATGTGGGCAATGTGGCTTTTTAAAGAGTTGCGCAGAATTCCATATTTCTCTTTTAAAAGTCCCAAGTCCATGAATAAAGCCAATGCCTCCTCAGCCGTGAATTTTGTGACTTCTGTGTTTGGTGGGGTTGGAATGCTTTCCTTTATCCTCTTCAGTCGGGGTGGACTCGCAAGCGTCACTGCTTTGGTGATATCCGATTTCACACTTTCCTGCTCCTTTCTGTATTTCATAGTCAATGCCTCAGAAAGGTTAGCCAATCTGCATTCCTAAAGTCGAATCTTGTTTGCGTGCAGCTTGATTCATTCCATTTTGCAGTCAACTTATAATACACGCGATTAAGTCTGCCTTTTATGCGGGCTTGATCCTGGATATTTTCCTTTGCAAAGCTTAGTGCATTCATCGTAGCCGTTATGAATTCATATTTGTCCGTTGCGTCTCTGAAGATATTGAACACTTACCGATTTGTGATTGCCAATTTGCAGTAAGCTATTGAATTATATTGATAAATACTATTCACTTGAAATTATCACTGCTGTTGCTGACATCCCGATTACAAAAATTAGAATGTGATGCAATGCAATTAAGTGGCTAAATATATACCCTAACTAAATATATACCCTAAAATCCTATTACAAGTGACCTCATTAGGTAACTAAACGGATGAAAAAAGTGCAATTGGGTATTAAAAAGGGCACTGACCTGAATGTTAAGAACGGGGTGTACATTTTGCACAATAACAAACTACCCACTTGGAGTGAGTTTTATGTTTATATTTGAGTAAATATTTAGGTATGATTACAATTCATATAATTGGGTACATAAGAATATTAAAAAAAAGGGACTAGTTTTGATTGCGTAGCTGAACGTCGCGTGTTCTGCTACGGATGCGGGCAAGCAAACACGTACAGACCCTCGTGTCCTAAATATACGTCGTCAAAAAACTTATCGGGCAGTGCACGCAAACAGGTGGCTTCGAAGGTGACCAATACCGATTAGTGAGCATAGCAACGACTACAGCTCGCTCTCCACCTGATTTGCCAATTCACCCAGAAATTCTACTGCCCGTGTAATCCCTGCTTAAACAACCCGCTCACGCTTACGGCGCTCCATATATCAAAAGAGGCGTAAAACTGAGCAAAAAAAGCTTTAATCGAAGCCACTGTAGCCCATGATTTCAGACCATATGCTGAGGTTACCTTATTGGGCAAATCGATAACGGCTTTAATGGACACCGGCGCATCAATAAGCTGCATTGGTGGAAGTTTTGCTAAGTTTATCTTAGAAAACAGTGTCCCTTTTAAGCCAATCGACTCATCAGTGTGCACCGCCGATGGCCATGCCCAAAAGATATTGGGTAAGATTCGCACCGAACTGAATTTTCGTGGAGATTCTAAAATGTTAACTTTTTATTTGATTCCTACTTTAACTCAACCCCTATACCTAGTCATCGATTTTTGGACCGAATATAGTTTATTGCCTGGTCATCTTTTGGAGAACGGCAGTTGTAAGAGCGTCGCTCTCTTTATGAATACTGACGAGTTTCGACCATTGGCGGAGCCACAGCGTAAACAATTGGAAGAGACTGTTATGTGACGGGTGTTCCTCAGTGAGTAGCTCTCTTTTAAACACAGGTATGGGCAGGTCGGCCAGATTGGGCGCAACCGCAGAGCAATTAGGACGACGAATCCCTTGCTCCCAAAGATTCCGGCAGTAGCTTTGCGTCCCTATGAATCATTGGGTGATGTTGCATCGGGGTATTACAAATATCGAAAAGTTATACAAGCAATAGAACTCACCCCAAATAAAATAAAGTAGCAGTTAATGTTAATTTTAAATAGTAAGGGGAATTTATTTTTTTGATATTTAAGGTTAATATAGTGAGGACCCTTATTCTAACGGCTTAGCTTACGCCTACGCACACAGCTACGCGTGAGCTAGCTACTGTTGTTGGGCCCACTCAGCCGGAACCGTCTGCAACTCAGAAGGTTGTCTATCCAAAGGTCGATTGCCGCTGTGGGGTTCGTTACGCGCAGTCCTTCCTAGAGACATTGTTAAATGCACCTGAGATGTCGAGGAACGCTGCAAGTGCATGTTCCTTATGGTAGAGCGCTTTCTCAATGGTGGCTTCCACGGAATGTAGTGCGGACTCTACTGCTTTCCCTTTTGTGTAGGCGTGTTGATTTTTCGAGAGCTGGATGTGGTTTGAACCTGTCCTTAAGCTTAGTTCGATTAACTTCTCGAGTGTTTTGAGGAGGAAGGAAGTTTAGCTAATCGGCCTTCGGATACAGATGGTTGCTTTTGCCTGATTTCGGCAAGAATACAACTCTAGTTGCTCTCCAGAGTTCGGGCACGTAGTTTAAGTTCAGACAACCCCTGAATAATTCTTCAAGCCATGGTATGACTTGGGATTTCGTCATCTGTAGCATGGCTGGAAATATACCGTCTAGTCCAGGCGATTTGTAGCCGGCAAAAGAGCAGAGAAATTGAAGAAAGACAATATATTAGTATACCATATGTAAATAACTTAACAAACCGGTAAACAATAACAAAAATAATACCCGACGCACACTCCAAACACCTAATGTTTGCATACAAAGCACACACAAATACAAGAAGTTTATTTACGAACACAAAAGACAAAATATCCAAAGACAAACAACAACACGTAATATACGAAATCAAATGCAACGGCAAAGAAGGCGAAAGATGCAACGGGATATACATAGGAACAACAAAGCTGGCGCTTGGCACGAGAATTGCCGAACATAAAGGAGACGCGAATAAGGGAAAAATGACAACAGCACTTGCGCAACATATTACAACAACAGGTCACACAGCTGATTTTGACAACACCAAAATATTAGACATTGAGAGGAGAGAACGAACGAGACTGACGCTAGAGAGCCTACGGATACAACAACAAGGGGAGAACACAGTAAACCACAAAGAAGACATTGAAAAGACAAACTTTATTTACGCGGCAGCAATAGCAGTTGACAAACAAAACTGGACGCGCAAAGACGAGAAACAAAAGTTGACGATGGATAAACAAAAGTGCAATTTAGACATAGGAACAATGACGACACTGTAGGAAATACTACAATAAGTTTTAATGTATGTTTTGTAATGGAACTAAATATGTTTGTTAAATTGTTATATGTATGTAAATGTCGTTTTTTATATACATGTAAAAACCAGACTCCTGAGGAAGGCGTAACAAACGCCGAAACGCGTAGGAGAAGAATTTTAATAAATAAATGTAATACATATTTATTAAAATGAACAACAACGGCCTTAAAACTCGCATTAGGAAACACAAAAGAGCTGATCGCCCAGTCGATCTTCCTTGCGGTCATTATTTCTTCTTTCGTATATGCGGGTCTTATTCGTTGGTTTTGTCCTACCGCAGAGGGCTCTGCGTGGTTGGTTGAATGGATAGTAGTTTCCTGAGTCGGGATGTTTGACAGGTGTTCTCGATCGTAGAGCAGATGTTCTTCCAAGATAGCCTCTTTGCTCTTCGTACTTTTTTTTTAAACTCTTTAAGTCTATATCAATCCTCCAGATAATTTCATGGTCAGCTGCATTAGCTAACTTGAAGAATTCTCTGACTTAACGTCTAAGCACTGCAAGCTCAGGACTCCACCATGGTGGTCTAGCTTTGCGCTTAGCCCGTGTGGGCCTATAAGAAGAGTGGTTAGCTCGGAAGAGTTGGCTCGTTAGACTCTCTATGGAATTTTCTATTTCGGCAACACTCGTAATTTTCTTTGGTTTACCGAGTTCCTTCTCTGTCAACTGTTTGGAATATACATATATAAGTACATATGTATATATACATACATATGTATAAAAAGTAGCATATATATGTAGTTCAAATGTGGGATAAATACATATGTATATATCTATATATATAAAAGAGTTCGTGCTGACTGACTGATTGGCAATCTTCGCACAGCCCAAACCGTAAGAGCTAGGATGCTGAAATTTTTCGAGTAGGTTTCATCTATTATGAAAGTGCACAATAAGACAGGATTTTGGAAAATTCCACCCACAAGCGTGGAAAATCGAGGAAAATTGTTGTATGAAACTTTTTGTTACCATCCAATCGGCTTCAAACTCATTTTCGAAAATCTACACAAAAATTCATTTGACACATATTTCACCGATTTTGGAAAATCCACCCTCCTGGGCGGAAAATGGGGGTCTCGAGGTTGTATGGGCGAATGGCTAATTTTAATCCGATCACCTTCAAATTCATTTTCAAAGATTTTGGAAAATCTACCCCCATGGTCGGAAAATTCGAAGAAAACTGTTGAATGATCCTTTTTTGATTATCGTCCAATTGGCTTCAAATTCATTTTCAAAGCACTTCACATTAAATAATTCGAACCGTGTATCAGCGATTCTGGGAAATTCAGCCCCATGGTTGGAAAATCGGTGGAAATCTCTGGAATTCGATATTTTTAATTTTCATGCGATTGGCTTCAAACGTGTATCAGCGATTATGGGGAATTTCAGCCCAATGGTCGGAAAATTTGCGGAAACTCTGGCATTCGACATTTTTAATTTTCATGAGATTGGCTTCAAACTCATTTTCAAGGTTCTACTCAAACTCATAATAGGCGCGGTGCCCAAAGATTTTGGTAAATCTACGGAAAATTCGCGAAAAACTGTTGTATGCAATTTTTTTGATTATCGTCCGATTGACTTCAAACTCATTTTCAAACTTTTATCATCCAATTATTATGAAACTAATTTTCAAAACACCTCACATTAAATAATTACACAAATATGCTACCGGTTTTGAAAAATGCACACCACGGTCCAAAAGGGGTGAAGTCTGGAATTCAGCTTCATAGTAATTTCCGATTATAAATTTAAAAAAACCTCGGTACTTTGGGTAATGCAACGGGCGAAAATAGTTGGAAAGCTTTAGTCTGGATTTTTAGTATTATTCTTGGAATTAGTTTTCAAATGACAAATGATTTTCGAAAATCTACTCCGCGGCGCTACGGGCGGGAAATTGAAGTCAAGGACAAACAAGTGGGATTATTTGTATAGTTAGATCGGCTTCAAAGACATTTTCATAGCCCTACACAAAAAACATTAGGCACGTGGGTCAACTATATAGCTATATAGCTATATATATTTTTTTTATATATGTATATCAAGTTTTATAGCGAAAATATTTGATAAATGTCATGTTTAAAATGCATTTTAATGGTGTTAATTCCTATGAAAAGAAATTGTAAGTCCAATAAAATGTTCTTATTTTTACTCTCTGTACCCATAAAATGGGTAAAAAGGGGGTACTAAATCTGTGCAAATGTATGCAACAGGCAGAAGGAGACATCTCCGACCCTATAAAGTATATATATTCTTGATCAGTATCAAAAGAGATTTTGATTTGGCCATGTCCGTCTGTCCGTCCGTCTGTCTGTATGAACGCGTCGATCTCAGCAACTACAAGAGCTAGAGACACCAAATTTGGAATATAGGTTCCTGTATACCGTACACAGATCAAGTTTGTTTCATATTTCAGATATCTCCCCCCGTTCCCCCGTAAATCGATAAAAACCGTTTTACAGTAACAATTTTTAAGATATAGCTTTGGGATTTGGCATGTCCAATACTTTAGTCCCTCTTAATCTACTGTCCAAATTTCAAGTCGATCGGATAAAAACCACGGAAGTTATTCACGAAAGAAGATTCAGTGCTGCAGCAAGGGGAAGAAGAAGCACAGGCACCATTTAAAATGCTTCGCTTGCGCTGTGGCTCGTGTGTGTGCGCCATTGTGTATGTATGTGTGTGTATGTGTAAGTTTACGAAGATGCGATCGGAAATTTTTGACCTGGGTACAGGGAGTTTCGTAGTCGGGTATACTCGACTATAGCATTCTTACTTGTTATTTTATTGTATATCTATTATTCAAAAAGATTTGTTAGAAAACACAAGCAATTACGGGAAGTTTATACAGAGGATATGGTAGATTTAATGTATATTGGTTATGAACTTGACGACATCTGATGAAGCCGATAGCATGTTAAATAGGTCTTCATTTTGTCTCTCACGAGATACCTTGCAGGTATTCATATACCTATATCTCTTGTATTCATTGTTGTTTGCATCCTGCGCTTCTTCTGACAATTCTCCGATTGGCAGGCATTGGTGTTCAATAATATCCTTCCGTGAGCCAAAATCTTAAAAGCTTATGGGGATACTTTTCCTTCAATATTGCGGCAGTTTCCATTGCATATGGGTTAAATTTTGCACCATTAATCCTTTCCTTGCAATTTAAGATGTATAATATTACATTCAGTTTTTTGATGATTTCAACATCAATACCAGTAATCCGAGCCGAAACTTCAAAGTTTTTAATAAATGTTCTAGATGTGTTGCCGTCATTTTGTGTTTTCGTATCCATATTTTGGAGTCTAAATTTTCAGGCCAGTCTCAGTATAAAACAAATCCTGTATAATTTGTTTCCAACTTTTCGTTTATCCTTTTCCGTCATGCTCGTCGAATTGTTCTCCATATCGTGGAAGTGTGTGCCAGAATAGAATAAATTCAAAACATCTTATTCTCGCATACTCCATACTCCAAATTGTGCTCATTCTCCAGAGAATCATTTAAATTTTCGAAGTCTTTTTGTTTTTTTTGCAGACTGCGCAGGTCATAATTGAACAAGTGTTGGTGATTGCACTTAACACTTTCCCGTCAATCATGGTTAGAAAGAATTTATAGCTCACTGTAATCGTTCTTCCATCCATGATTTGTATTTTGAGTTCCCTGATGTCCGTAATTTCCTCGCTTAACTCAGAAACTGTAGATTTAATTACCTCCAATGACTCTTTTCCAAATTTGAACATAATGGGTCGACAATATTTCACTGATAATGAACGATCAACGGCACCACGGAAGCCATACCCATATTAGCATCCGAAATGGTTTCCCCGTCCTTTGTTATGATTTTTTGCTTATACGTGCTCTGATCTGATGATCCATCGCAGCCCCACTTGTTCATCAGTGTAAAATGTTCAGGTAATTCAATTTCAATTTCAATTTGACTTTGACAGAGTCATTGGTGATGTGCATGTACGGCGGAACAGCCTCCTTTTTTGCTGGGAAGAATGTGGGCAATGTGGCTTTTTAAAGAGTCGCGCAGAATTCCATATTTCTCTTTTAAAAGTCTCAAGTCCATGAATAAAGCCAATGCCTCCTCAGCCGTGAATTTTGAAACTTCTGTGTTAGGTGGGGTTGGAATGCTTTCCTTTATCCTCTTCAGTCGGGGTGGACTCGCAAGCGTCACTGCTTTGGTGATATCCGATTTCACACTTTCCTGCTCCTTTCTGTATTTCATCGTCAATGCCTCAGAAAGGTTAGCCAATCTGCATTCCTAAAGTCGAATCTTGTTTGCGTGCAGCTTGATTCATTCCATTTTGCAGTCAACTTATAATACACGCGATTAAGTCTGCCTTTTATGCGGGCTTGATCCTGGATATTTTCCTTTGCAAAGCTTAGTGCATTCATCGTAGCCGTTATGAATTCATATTTGTCCGTTGCGTCTGTGAAGATATTGAACACTTACCGATTTGTGATTGCCAATTTGCAGTAAGCTATTGAATTATATTGATAAATACTATTCACTTGAAATTATCACTGCTGTTGCTGACGTCCCGATTACAAAAATTAGAATGTGATGCAATGCAATTAAGTGGCTAAATATATACCCTAACTAAATATATACCCTAAAATCCTATTACAAGTGACCTCATTAGGTAACTAAACGGATGAAAAAAGTGCAATTGGGTATTAAAAAGGGCACTGACCTGAATGTTAAGAACGGGGTGTACATTTTGCACAATAACAAACTACCCACTTGGAGTGAGTTTTATGTTTATATTTGAGTAAATATTTAGGTATGATTACAATTCATATAATTGGGTACATAAGAATATTAAAAAAAAGGGACTAGTTTTGATTGCGTAGCTGAACGTCGCGTGTTCTGCTACGGATGCGGGCAAGCAAACACGTACAGACCCTCGTGTCCTAAATATACGTCGTCAAAAAACTTATCGGGCAGTGCACGCAAACAGGTGGCTTCGAAGGTGACCAATACCGATTAGTGAGCATAGCAACGACTACAGCTCGCTCTCCACCTGATTTGCCAATTCACCCAGAAATTCTACTGCCCGTGTAATCCCTGCTTAAACAACCCGCTCACGCTTACGGCGCTCCATATATCAAAAGAGGCGTAAAACTGAGCAAAAAAAGCTTTAATCGAAGCCACTGTAGCCCATGATTTCAGACCATATGCTGAGGTTACCTTATTGGGCAAATCGATAACGGCTTTAATGGACACCGGCGCATCAATAAGCTGCATTGGTGGAAGTTTTGCTAAGTTTATCTTAGAAAACAGTGTCCCTTTTAAGCCAATCGACTCATCAGTGTGCACCGCCGATGGCCATGCCCAAAAGATATTGGGTAAGATTCGCACCGAACTGAATTTTCGTGGAGATTCTAAAATGTTAACTTTTTATTTGATTCCTACTTTAACTCAACCCCTGTACCTAGTCATCGATTTTTGGACCGAATATAGTTTATTGCCTGGTCATCTTTTGGGGAACGGCAGTTGTAAGAGCGTCGCTCTCTTTATGAATACTGACGAGTTTCGACCATTGGCGGAGCCACAGCGTAAACAATTGGAAGAGACTGTTATGTGACGGGTGTTCCTCAGTGAGTAGCGCTCTTTTAAACACAGGTATGGGCAGGTCGGCCAGATTGGGCGCAACCGCAGAGCAATTAGGACGACGAATCCCTTGCTCCCAAAGATTCCGGCAGTAGCTTTGCGTCCCTATGAATCATTGGGTGATGTTGCATCGGGGTATTTCAAATATCGAAAAGTTACACAAGCAATAGAAGTCACCCCAACTAAAATTAAGTAGCAGTTAATGTTAATTTTAAATAATAAGGGGAATTTATTTTTATGATATTTAAGGTTAATATAGTGAGGACCCTTATTCTAGCGGCTTAGCTTACGCCTACGCACACAGCTATGCGGGAGCTAGGCAACGAAACGGGCGTAGGTTAATGTACTCGTTCGGCAAAGCTCTGTAGCTGAGCGTGCAGACAATTCGTCTGAAAGGCGGTCAACACAAGGTCGAGAAACCCGAAAGCGAGCAGACGCATGCAAGCGCGCCTGAAATTTATAGGGGATTCGGTTACGGTAAAATCTTAATTTTTTGCTGATTTATGATTTTAAACCGAACGTTGAGTGACCGAAAGAGGTGTAAATTGCACTCAAACGGAAAATAAGTGTTTTTGTGCATTTAAAAGGTATGCATGCGCCGCCGTTTGTGGGCCACCTAATACCCAAAAATTCATTACAGGTTCGGAACGCCGCCATTCGGTGTGCGACACCAGCCTAGTGGAATAAGAACCGTTGTTTGCTTCGCCGTTCAGCCAGAGAGCAGTTGCGGGCTCTCTAGCAGCTGGCATCTGGGCCGTTCAGCCGTTAATACTTGAGCCACTTTATCCGCAAAATTTTGGAGCCCTTGGCGGCAAGCAGTTCGGACGATTCGTCTGCCGGACCACAGTTGACTGCCGCATCAGCAGCCGCCGCAAGTTTCTGTCTCCAAGATCCAGAGAAAAGCCGAAGGAAGCAGTTAAGAATATACAAATAAAATCATAAGAATACAGCAAATCGAATTACTTAGGCGTGCACAGCAAGTGTTTAGCGACTAGCTATTAAAGTTAACCGCCATTGCATATAACATAAATGCGCAAGCCGCTGTGTTGTTGTTTACATGGGGCAAAACAGCCGCTGATCGGTTTTGGTTGTGGATCGTATTGGCAGATACAATACAACACAAAACGAAACAGCTGTTGCTGAGAACTGCGCGCTTTAACTATTTTGTGTCAGTTTGAAATTTTGGGTTTTGCGATTGTTTCTAATTAAAGTAATTTAAGTAACAAAATACATTTGTACTCAATCACTGGGTTCACTTGCTAACTACGCGTAAGTCGGGCACCGAATACATTTTATAAATAAGTACGTAAATACGTACATATAGGCCATGTACTTAAAAATTTTTGTCTTCCTAGCAGCTCTTCGTATCGTCTACGTCATCTTGGGCCCACGATAACTACAACGACAACGTAAGATCCAGAAAGTATCTGTGTGAGTAATAAAAAATAGTAAACCATAAGTACATACATACCAGACCTTTATATGTGTGTGTAACTACGCACTTACATCGGTATAATACAAATTTAAATTCGACGATATTTTCCCTAATCTTGCCGGTATCCACTTGCTGTATGTTTAAGCAAGTGCTAATTCATGTGTTTCAGTTGCCTTGGGCAAAATATTCACAAATTGTAATGCCCTTAAGTCTTATTTAAATTAATTTATATTTGCCAAAAATTTGTTTGAAAATTTTGCCCAGGGTCTCGTAATTTAAAATTGCCCTAACATAACTATAACATTAAAATGTTTTCTCACTGTTAAGTAAAATATTCGTTAAATTTAAATTGAAGGATGTATTTTAGCACTTAAGTAAGATGTTCGCCCGTATTTAGTTACGCGTACCAAAACAGAGGGACACACTACGACAGCAACGATAGTATATTTGATCAATTACTTGAGGAATTTGATACGTTGCAGATATCCGGGAGCGTTGATTCGTGTGTTTCAAAGACAGATATAAATTTAAAAATGGAATCTTAACAATTGCGCGCAATAATTGATGCCGCAGTGCAGCAAGCCGTAGCGGCGCGAGACCAACAATACCTTACAAGAGAGGCGAGCCTTAGGCAAGAGTTGGAACAACAAATTTCGCAGGTGTCTTCTAGGTTAAAGAACACTCAGTTGTCGGTACCAGAGGTGAAAGTGTATAGTGTATATATGTCGAAATTAGAGACGGGGTCAAATGTGATGAGCCCCTCGACGCTGTTAAATGCCTGCCTGAGTTCCACGGCACTCAGGAAACATATGTGGCGTGGAGACAGGCCGCGCACGCCTCATACAAAATTTTCGAGAAATATGATGGCAGTTCTCGCCATTACCAGGCTATCATAATTATCAGAAGCAAAATTAGGGGTCCCGCTGATGCGGTTCTCGCGTCATTCAATACACCACTGAATTTCGAAGCCGTCATAGCAAGGCTTGACTTCACTTACAGTGACAAACGACCCATTCATGTAATTGAGCAAGAGATGGGTACGCTTAGGCAAGGCAGTATGTCGATTTTACAATATTATGATGAGGTGGAGAAAAAGCTCACCTTACTCACTAACAAGGCCCATATGACATACGACAGAAGTCTGGCAACGGGTATGTGTGAAAAATTTAGGGGTGACGCACTTCGTGTGTTCATCTCTGGGCTAAAACGCAGCTTAACCGACGTGTTGTTTGCGGCTCACCCGTCGGATTTACCTACGGCACTCGCGCTGGCTCAAGAAGTCGAAGCCAACCATGAGAGGTACGCCTTCGCAGCGAGATTTGCTAGGGGGCAGGAGGAAAAAGGGCGCTCAGAGCAACGCTCACAAGGACGCCAGCAGCAGCAACCACAGCAAAAAAGGGGCGGTCCTCAGGGTAATCAGGGTAAGAACCCGCATTTTAAAAGGCAGAATGGTCAATCGTCAGATAAGACCCAAGCCATCACAGGAAGCGAGAATTCCACGGAGCCAATGGACGTTGATCCGTCTTCTTCAAAGTTTAGGCAGCCGACCAATTTTCAGAGAGGCCAGGGCTCGGAGAGGCTAAACGCTAACCAGGGCCAGACAATTAAACGCCCTGCCGGGTCCGACCGTATGACAGGTCAAGGGCGGCAAAGAGTGGACCACTTAAAGGCAAGCGCGGAGGAGGGGTCAACTTACGCCGACGCGGCACAAGAAGCGTCAGCCGAAATAGAAGACAGTAATGAACTTGACTATGATAGCGATAGCGCTAATTTTGAAGGGGAACGTCCCGTCTGCCGTTCATCCGTCGGACAGTCGCAGGGACAGTAATGACATTTTTATTCGACACGGGTGCGTCAAGGAATTACATCAAGCCGCACAAGCGACTAAAAGGCGTCACTCCGGTCGAATCCCCTTTCGTCGTTCACTCCATTCACGGTTCCAACAACGTTGCCGAAAAATGCAAGTTGTCCATGTTTGGTTGCGACACATTTTTTTTCTTACTGGATTCCTTGTCCACCTTTGATGGAATCATCGGTCTTGAACTGCTAAAACAAGTAGGAGAGGTCCTATGCTTAAAAGAGAGCAAAATAAAAATTGGTGCGGTTTCGGAGGCGTTGCAGTACTATGAATGCACTTACGTCAATCATACGAAAAATAGGGAAATCGAGGCACCTCCTGCGGTGAAGGCAGATTTTCTGCGAATTTTTCCGGAATAAAAAGGCTTTTGCGGACTCTAACGAGGCGCTGCCTTATAACACGGCCGTCGTGGCCACGATTCGTACAACAGACGAGACCGAGGCCTATTCGAAGTTGTACCCCTACCCGAAAGGTGTAGAGGATTTTGTCGCAGCAGAGGTAAACGACCTCCTAAAAAATTGCATTATCAGAAAATCCAAATCGCCATACAATAATCCGTTATGGGTGGTGGATAAAAAAGGTTCGGACGAGATGGGCAATAAAAATAAACGTCTAGTAATAGACTTTAGGAAGTTCAATCTTAAAACGATTGCCGACAAATACCCTATGCCGAGCATCGCAAAGATATTGGCAAACTTGGGTAGAGCCAAATTTTTTACGACACTCGACCTGAAATCAGGCTATCACCAGATCACTCTGGCAGGGCGAGATCGTGAAAAAACGGCTTTTTCAGTTAACGGCGGGAAGTACGAGTTTTGTCGGCTCCCCTTTGGTTTGAAAAATGCTGGTAGCATATTTCAGCGGGCTATCGATGATGTTCTGCGAGAACAAATCGGAAATTCCTGCTATGTTTACGTGGATGACGTCATCGTCTTCTGGGAAAACGAAAAGGACCATGTCAAGCACGTTGATTGGGTTTTGAAGAGCCTAATGGATGCAAGCATGCGTGTGGCACATGAAAAGTCACAATTTTTCAAAAGAAAGTGTCGAGTATCTCGGCTTTATAGTGACTAATAACGGCGCGAAAACAGACCCTGAAAAGGTGAAAGCCATTCAGCACTTCGAGGAGCCGAAAACGGTATTTAGCGTAAGGTCTTTCATGGGCCCAGCAAGCTATTATCGTTGCTTTATCAAGGATTCGGCATTTTCTCTACGGGGTCAGGGATATTAACATATTCACCGACCACCAGCTACTTACGTTCGCTGTATCCGAGAGCAATCCCAACGCCAAAATCAAGCGTTGGAAAGCACGGATTGACGAAACAGGAGCGAAACTTTTTATAAGCCGTCAAAGATAATCATGTGGCCGACGCGCTATCGCGCCAAAACTTGAATGCCTTGCAAGGCATCAACAATGAGCCAGAATCTGACACGATCCATAGTGAGTTGTCACTGACTTATTCTCTGGAGTCGACTGATAAGCCGTTGAACTGTTTCCGAAATCAGATTGTTCTAGAGGAAGCTCGTTTTTCTTTAAAGAGAAATTTCATCGTATTCGCTGAAAAAACTCGACATTTGATAAGTTACAGTGATAAAGAAACACTGTTCGAGTCAAAACCGTCGTCAACCGAAACGTAGTGAACGCTATTCATTGCAGTTTGCCAGCCTTGGCTAAACTCCAACATCCAACATCCATCCAATCCGCTCAAGAGAACATAAAGCAGGTCATGCGGGAATACTACTTCCCGAAAATGACAAGATTGGCAAACGAGGTGGTCCTTAACTGTACAATTTGCGACAGTGAAAAGTACGATAGGCACCCGAAGACACAGGAACTCGGCCAGACGCCAATTCCTTCACAAACTGGAGAAATGTTGCATATCGACGTTTTCTCCACCGACAAGAAATACTTCCTTACCTGCTTAGACAAGTTCTCTAAATTTGCGGTCGTGCAGCCCATCGCATCCCGTACAATAGAGGACACAATACCCCCTTTGCTGGTGCTGATGAACATCTTCCCACGGTTAACCTGATGTTACAGGCAACCATAGCTTATAACGGGTCCATTCATGCAGTGATCGACAAAAAACCGAATGAAATATTACATGATGTTTCGCAGGGATGCATCCACGACGTTAGGGAAAAAATAGAAGGGTCTCAGATCGAACAGAATGCTAGGCTGAACAAGAAACGTCAGAATAGGGTGTTCGAGGTAGGCGAAAAAGTCTTAGTAAAAACAAATCGCAGGTTGGGGAATAAGTCATCATCCCTCTGTATTGAAAAAAAGGTTGAAGCGGACTTGGGGACAACGGTCCTCATTGAGGGGAGGGTGGGCACAAGGACAACCTCCGTTGAAGGAGACATTTTTCTACTAGTACTTACGTTTAAAATTAATCAACGCTCTAGGATTACCTTGGTGATGCTTTCAATACTGACCATGACGGCAGCACGAATAACGGCCTACACTCACGCGGACTACATTTCCATTACGGACGGCGACATTTTATTGTGGAACCAGTACGGGTACCTACGCCACATAACCAATCTGACGGAATACAGAAGAATGGCCGACGATGCGATGAGGTTGACGGTCATGTTCCCGCAGTCTCATATGAAGCAGCTGTTGACAATAGACACAGGGCACTTACAGGACATGCTGTCGGCCCTCGACATACACCACCGTAGGGTAAGAAGTTTAGACTTTCTGGGGACAGCCCATAAGGCTGTGGCAGGCACCCCTGACGCGGACGATCTGAGACAGATAGAACTGACACAGGCGCAGCTGGTCACTGCAAGCAATAGGCAAGTTTTAATAAACTCTCGAAATCAGGAAAAATCAATCAGCTGATAGACACTGTGGACAAAATTCTTAAAGTGGCAAAGGAAGGCTAAGCCGATACTGCTCACCTATTTGAGACTCTCGCAATGCGCAATAGGATTCTGATCACCGAATTGGGGAACCTAATGCTAACTTTAACTCTTGAAAAATTAAAAGTAGTAAATCCGGCTATAATAGATCACTCGGATCTTACGTCGATTCTCACTGACCAAATCACAGGGACCACTATTACTGACATATTGAAAGTGTCTAGCATTAAGATAGATCGTAAAAATAATATAGATAATCTCATCATACAGTATCCTATAGTAATCAAGCTGTGCAAGAAAATAACAGTTTTTCGAGTCGCCCACAATGGTACGGTTCTACAGCTACAGGACAACTTGGTGGCCGATTGCGACGGTCAAATGTTGGCACAAACGGCAACAGCCACATTCTGCAGGCAACCTGAGCGCAGTACTTGCGCACAAGGCCTCCACTCTGGGGGCACAGCTCATTGTCAAACGCAGCCAAGTCACCTCGACCCCGTCACTGTGGTCGATGACGGCATTATCATCGTAAACGACCGCAGTGCCACACTCGCCTATGACGACTCCGCTGAGGTGAAAATCGATGGGACGAACCTCCTCACGTTCAACTCGTTTGTCATTATCAACGGCACCCGATACATGAACCGAAACAGCGTCCAGAATCGGTTCCCGGCGGTGGCAGCATCCCCGCTATTAAATATCAGCGGCCACGACACGATTCTCATCCTTCCGAACATCCACCGTCTGAGTGAGGACAACCTAAACTTCATCAACGAAATTAGGAACAAAGTTACAATCGGAACTACGTCGACAATCTCCCTAAGCATAGCTCTGCTAGCATATGCTACGGGAATGGGGTTCTACTTTCTTCGCCTGCTCGTGGAGAAACGACGAGATGCCCAGTAGATCGCCGAACTGATAAAAAGCTACAACACGACCGAGGACGGTCGGTCTTCGAGAGGGGGAGTAGTTAACCACTGACACTCGGCTGACACAGCACTTTGGGAAAGTCAATGACTGGAGTCATGAGCGCGGCGGATGTGCCGCGACAATGTTGCGCGCCGCGACGGTAATACAACACCGTACACGAGGCGCTAAATAAAGTTTATAAATTCTAACTCTCACTTGTTTCCTTATAAAGGAATTAATTTGTATGTGTGTGTGTATGTGTAAGTGGACGTAGATGTGATTGGATGTTTTAGACCTGGGTACAGGGAGTTTCGTAGTCGGGTATACCCGACTATAGCATTCTTACTTGTTTTTTGTAGTTTAGTTTGTGATGTCAGCTGTTTAGTGATGTGTAGATTTTGTAGCTTTATGATTGTTCGTGACGGCGGGCTCGGGTGTACCCACCCCTAACAATAGAGCATCTGTCTGGCTGGCGCTGCCCACTGAGAAACACCCGTCTCGTAACAATAGAAAAAACTTCAGTTCTTATTTTTATTTTCAAAACAATTAGCAGTTTGAAAGAGATTGGTCTCTGACCAAGTCAGAGGAACTCAGACAGTTGCCTGGACCGTAGGGAGGCCCATTAAGCCTCACCTGTTGCTGCCACAACTGTACTGTTGGGGACTTAAAATCTGAAGCAAATCTGGAGGCTGGTCCAAGATCGGAAATAGAAGTACGATGCCGCGTTGCCGTCGACAGAGCTGTGGAAGATGAAGTGGGACAAGCGTGATGGAAACAATCTAGCGAAAAATTCTTGAAATCTTAGGCAGATCTATAGGCTGGTTCTGGATCGGAAATAGAAGTACGATGCCGCGTTGCCGTCGATAGAGCTGTGGAGGATGAAGAGAATATCAGTATTTGTTTATATCACATAGAGTAAATTTTAGTGGTTTTAAATTATCGAAAGAACTTACTTTGGACTAGACTGTGGTCCGTGAGAGCTTTATCTATATAAACGTATAGTTGCCCGGTCTAGGAAGCCAACAAATCAACGTCCAAAAAGGGAGAGCTTTGAAAAGTATAAGGAAGAATGGCTTCAGCAAAATCGGTGTAAGCTGGGAGAAATTTGGGAAAATTACCGATTAGCATCCGATTTAGTATATCTGTCTCACCCAAATGTCTATATGTGAAGTCCCGTTGATGAAAAAAGATAACTAAATTAAATTTTGGATAATAAAAGATAAGGATAGACGATAGAATAGAAGCGTAGAAGTAGTTTAAAAAGTAAGGGATTAGAATTTATAGGCCCTACGACGCGCGCACGCTAGATGAAACCCAGCGTAACATCAAAATTTGACATCATGGAAGATATCCCAAGTGAAATAAAGTCAGCTATCAACTTGTTGCTGTTTCAGGCTCATGAAACTTATCGTTTCGTCATCTCCCATAAACTATCATATTTCCAGGCTCAGATGCAACAGGAAATGTTGGATTTCCTGCGGAAGATAAGAGACAGCGTCGAAATTTGGCAAGCGGGAGACCAGGCGGTATCTCAACCACCCACTCTTCACCCGCCACCTTTATATCCAGAAGAACCGGCATTGGACAGCGAAGATCCACATCATCGTCCGATGGTTGAGGATGTGGCTAATCAGTGTGAGCACGACATGGAGGAGCTTCAGGTCGAGTAGAATCAGTCCGCTTCCGCCAGATCGGGTGAAGTGCCGCACGACGAGCACGCGGCGAAGAGCTTCTATCATCGTCACAAGCGTAAAATGAATGATGGCCGCCAGGGAGGCGTAAAATACGTACCAGTAGTCATGGCCCGGCTATCTCAGTCTGTAGAGCATGAGACTGTTCTTCTCAGGATGTGGGCATGGCCTACGTTGGCGTCGAGAGGATGCAACAGTGTCCGTTTTCCACTCCTGTTTCTGGTCGAGGATCTAAAAACCGTAGTGTGCTGTTACGGTCGGCTTTAAATGATAAAAAAATTATGAAATATCGATTAGTGTCCGGTGGTTCGATAGTGGAAAGGGATAAAGAGGAACTGGAAGAAGAGAAAAAAAAGGAGAAGGAGAACAGAATGTGAACAGTGCACACTGTGGCCTGAATAGGATGCTAAGGAGAAAAAAAGGAAGACTTGCCCAGCCAAGACTTGCCCAGACCAGCGCAGCAGACAGTGTGGCAAACACAGGGCCACAGCGCGACAACAGAAACTGCAGCGTCAGTAACTGCGGCGCAGCCTGCAGAGCGCACAACCACAACGACAGCAGCAACGACAGGTTTTGCCTTATCCTTACCATGTAAATAACTCCAATTGCATTTTTAAGCCTTTAATCACTGAAAGTTCGATTCTACGTGATTTAAAGTCCATTAAGCCCGTATTTTCACCGAAACCTGATCGAGTACCAAGCTGTGTGCTTAGGTACTGTATTGAAGGCATTTTAAAGACACTATATTTATACTATGTTCCCGCAGGGAAAAGCTTTAGTCAACAAATTTGGTATACACACTAATGTTAAGATTCCTGACAGATCTGCATCAAAAATTTGTTGACACTCCCACCCCCTCCCTCGCAAATCGGCTCATGCTATCCGCAAAACACGTTTTTCACAGGGGTAGATTTCAAACAGTTTAATAGCTAGAGTCACCAAATTTGGCATACAGATTATTGTTGACCCCCTGGAAAAATCTCCGTCAAAAATATTTGGACCCCCACCCCCTACCCCACAAAGGAGCAAAATCTATATCTCCCACACCTGTACAGGTAGAGTCATCAAATTTGACATACAGACTACTGTTTTTTTCGCGTCTCTTTCCGAACCCACAATTAACCAAATTATATAGGACTGGGAACATAGTATTCTGCAGTCGGGTGCGTCCGACTGCAACGTTCTTACTTGTTTTTTTTAAACCGTCCGTGGAGTTGTGCTCTTTCCTCAACATTTAGAAAGAACCATTTATTATTCCTCTCCACAAAAAAGGAAACAAGTCTTATGTTGAGAACTATAGAGGTGTTTCTAAGATGTCTGCTATTCCTAAGTTTTTTTAGAAATTGATAACTTCTCGACTGCAACATCTGTGAAGATCTATAACTTCAACATGCCAGCACGGGTTTGTGATAGATCTACTACCACTAACCTATTGGAATTCACTTCATTTGTCATCAAGGGATTTCAATCTAAAAGGCAAACATATGTTATTTACACTGATTTCAGTAAGGCTTTTGACTCTGTTAATCATTCTCTTTTACTTCATAAACTTCATATTCTGGGATTTTCAAATAACTTAATTCTTTGGATTTCTAACTATTTAACTATAAGAACCCAAAAGGTTTATTTCAAAGGCTTAGTCTCTAGGTCGGTTCAAGTTACTTCCGGACTTCCACAAGGAAGTCATCTTGGCCCTTTATTATTTAATCTGTTCATAAATGACCTTCCTTCTGTTGTAAATCACTCTCGGGTGCTGATGTATGCCGTTGATGTTAAGCTTTGTCTGTCATCTACTGATTCCTTATCAAGTGAAATGTTGCAAGCTGATCTTGACAGTTTTTATACTATGTTCCCGAAAGGAAAATAGTATATTGGGTTTGAGAAAGATCCGTCTGTCCGTCTTTCCGTATGAACGCTTTACCTTTATCTTTAAGCTAGAGCAACCAAACTTGGTACACATATTGGTGTATATCGTCAATTTATAAAGTGTCGACATGGTGAATGCCCTTTCTTAATAATTATATTCCTAATGGTAAGAAGCTTGCTCGAATTGAGTCGGTTGATGATTTGCGTATCCTTTTAGATCCCAAGCTTAAGGTTGACAAGCATATCTTTTCCACCGCTAATCGTGCCTTTGGTGTCCTGGGTTTCATTAAGCGTTGTTCGAAGGAATTAAACGATCCCTACATTACTAAAACTCTTTATACTTCTCTTGTCCGACCTATTCTTGAATATGGTGCTTGTATTTGGTGTCCCCAATACAAGGTTCATCAGGATAGATTAGAATCGGTGCAAAAACAATTTCTGCTCTTTGCACTCCGGGGTCTTAACTGGATACTAATACTCGCTTGCCTTCTTATCGTAGTAGACTTTTATTAATAAATTTGCCTTCTCTTTCTGATCGTAGAACCATGCTGGGTGTAATTTTCTTACACAAACTAATTAATGGGGAAATTGATTCTTCTGAATTAATCAGCCAAATTGATTTTGCAGTTCCGATCAGATGTTCTAGAAACTTTTCTTCCACTTTCTCTTCAAACTTGTAGTTCTAATTATGCTATTCATAACCCCTTTCGAATCTTATGCTCTAACTATAACAATCTTTTCCATCAGTAAGTAATGCTACTTCAATTGCTACACTTAAAACTTTACTCTTACATTATTTATGTAATCCTTAGGAACTTTTTTTGTAAAATGTTTTTGTATAATTTTAATGTTGTATTTGCAACACCGTACGTTATGCGGCGTGCCCCTCGGTCGGTTGGGCGGGAGGTGGGTTGCATTTATACTTGGGTCCGCGCGTTAAGGGTTCTGCGGTCAGCAAAGCATCTGGCCTCAGAAAAATGCTTGTTTGACGTATCTATGTATTCAGTAATTCATCGCTCGAAAGCTGGTAACATTGGAATATTTGTAGTGCTCGATCACTTCACCAAATTTCCTTTTCTCAAGTCAGTTCGAAAATTTACTGCCGAGCACATTTTCGACTATCTGGAAAACGACCTTTTCCATTGCTTCGGTGTACCGAAAGTTATTGTGTCTGATAACGGAGTCCAGTTCAAGTCTCATGTATTCAACAACTCACTGGACAAGTACCATATTAAGCACGCCTACACTGCGATATATTCCCCGGAAGCTAACGCTTCTGAGCGCGTCAACCGCTCCATCATTTCAGCAATTAAATCCTTTATTCACCCCAGTCAATCTAATTCGGGATGAAATTTGAGCAACATAACCACACAGGTTAGCTTTTGGGCAACATATGATTGCGTGTGGTGATACATACAAATTATTGCGCGGCTTAAAGGATCGCTCAATAAACTTCAACAGAGACGAATCATTTGACCTCATGCGAACTAAGGCAGTGGATGTGATGCGCAAGCAACACTCGCGAAATGAAAATACTTACAACTATAGAAGCCGAGAAGTGTCCTTCTGCGCTAATCAAAAAGTCTTCCGCTGAAATTTCCAGCATAGCAATTTTGTTAAAGGATTTAAGCGAAGCTGTCCCCAACGTTCGTTAAAGCTATAATTAGGCGAAAGCTGGGAAACAGTTGCTACGAAGTTGAAGACTTGCAAGGCAACTTGGTGGCAAAATATCACCCTAAGCACATTAAGTCATAATCTATGTCCGATATCCGCCTTCTTACAAGCGTACAATCGCCCCTATTGATATCACTTAGTGCGATTTCGGTCGGGGGGAGTTGTAGTGACGCTTGTAACGGCCGAATTCTAGAAGAGTTGTGGTATGCAATAGATTCTGCTACAAATTGTTGTCAAAGTTGTCGTTGCCTATCCTCTCAGCGTCATTGACGCACTCTACAGGCTAATAGTGGAAACTAATAGCTGTATTGCATTATTAGTTATTGATCACACTAAATGCAGGCCTGCCGATTACTTTTCGAGTTTTGGGTCGAAAAGGCTACCTTAGGCTTCCCTGATTCGAATTTCGAAGAGGCTTCTAAATTTTGTAGAACTTCCGACCACGTTCTTTTCCAATCATCCCACTGAACGGAGCAGACGTCTTTACGCTGACGGAGTCAAGTGGAAAAAATTTTTTTAAATAAAAACGTGCAATTTCGTTTTGCCGAATTGCTGGGTAGCAATTGCACAAAGAAAGGTGCCTAAAGGGTAATATTATTCATCTAACTGACTTTTACCCAATCTAGTGCTCCAGCATTCAGCTTGACTTTAGCGGCAGCCGACAAATTGGAACAGTTCGAGCCAGACCCAGAAAAGAGGGTAAATATTTTTATATGCAAGTGTTTGCATATCTTCCATGGTGCTTACGTTATTGGTTGTTTCTGCCCACTGTGTAAGTCTGGCTCCAGGCCCAGGCCTAAACCCTCAATAGTCAGCGTAGCCCCTATCACTCTACACTCTTTGCGGCGGCCCCCGAAAAAGCTCTGGCTGCCCATAGGTATTGCCAATCTAATTGGATGGTGCAGCTGCTAGGTCGAAGATAACCAAAAGAACAAACAGAAACAGAGTGCGGAAACTGATCGAAAATGGTCAGAAGGTGTTTTTAAAGCCAGGGGCTAAGCCCTAACAAATAATAATAAAAAAATGAAGAAATGATAAAAAGAAACCCAAAAAGTGAAAAGACAAAGATATGTTAGGATATACACCAACATGTGTACCAAGTTTGGTTGCTCTAGCTTCAAGGGTTTGGAAAAAAATTGCGTTCATACGGACAGACGGACATTGCGCAAACCCAACATACTATTTTCCCTTCGGGAACAAAGTACATTTATAGTACAATAGAGAAAGAATTGTTAGCTATTGTATGGGCAATTAAATATTTTCAGCCCTATATTTTCGGAAAGAAATTCGAAGTATTGTTACAATTTAGCATTTTGTCGGTGGGGCAACGCCGGCTAGCTGTCGGTCCCAGGGCTGGATACGACCCAATGCCCGCTAAATGTAAACAAAAGAAAGAGACATACAGCATCTCACAATAAGCACGAAAACAAGAACAACAAAAACTACGCAACAACAAAAAATAAACAAACACAACAAACAAACGAACGATTGCCAGATGGATGAGGCTTCGATGTTTCCACATCGCGCGCCCCCTCTGCATGTGGTCCAATTCATCATAATTATTTGGGCCACCCTCTACTGGAACGGTTGCGGCTGGCCTAATCCATGGCACAAGCCACGCGTCCTCCCTCTAAATTAATTTAAAGCTCCATGTTTTCCTCTTCTATACTTAGTTTAATATTTATATTGTGACCCTAATATAAATTCCATTTAATTTCATTTAATTAAACATTAACTTTAAATAAATAAATAACAAATTTAGGCAGATAAATAATGAAATTATAAATAACAAAAAGAAAATTTAAGAAATTATATAAATTTAATATCAACCACGTAAGCAAATTAAATGCAAAGAAAAAAAAAAAAAGTAAGAATGCTATAGTCGAGTATACCCGACTACGAAACTCCCTGTATCCAGGTCTAAAACATCCAATCACATCTACGTCCACTTACACATACACACACACACATACACAAATACGCACACACACAGGCGGCAAAAGCGACAGCGCAAGCGAGGCATTTTAATTGGTGGCTGTGCTTCTTCTTCCCCCCTCTCGCTCCATTACTGAATCTTCTTTCGTGAATAGCTTCCGTATTTATGATCCGATCGACTTAAAATTTGGACAGTAGATTAAGAGAGACTAAAGTATTGTACATGCCAAATCTAAAAGCTATATCTTTAAATTTGTTCCTGTAAAACGTTTTTATTGAATTGCGGGGGAACAGGGGGAGGCATCTGGAATTGGAAACAAACTTATCTGCGTATGCTATACAGGTACCTACATTTGGTGTCTCTAGCTCTTATAGTTGCTGAGATCGACGAGTTCATACAGACGGACAGACAGACGGACATGGCCAAATCGAAATCTCTTTTGATACTGATCAAGAATATATATACTTTATAGGGTCGGAGATGTCTCCTTCTGCCTGTTACATACATTGTTACATTTGCACAGATTTAGAACCCCCTTTTTACCCATTATATCTCGCGCTGCTACGCTCATATGCCTGGTGCAATTTCTTCCGAATCTCCTCCTGAATAAGCTGTCGCTTATCTTGAGCCTCCAGCAAGGACACCTCGTGCTGTCCGATGGATCGCAAACTCTTCGCCAACTTGTAGCATGATCCATGCAAATACATCTGCTGTCCGAAAAACGGAGTTACTCCAGTCGCCTCATGCACCGAGTTTCGAATGGCGAACTCTATCTCGGGCAGATGCGCATCCCATTCGCGGTGATCATCCTCCAAATATGTTCGGATCGCGTTGAGAACTGTCCGATTCACGCGTTCAGCTGCGTTGCTCTGCGGCGAATGTACTGCTGTTCTCATGTGTGTAATTCCAAACGCAATGATCATCTCCTGGAAAGTCCTCGATTTAAATTGTGGTCCATTATCGGAGAGAATTAGCTCAGGCTCTCCAAACTTATAGAACACATCATGGACGAGGAAGCTAACCACCTCACCTGCTGTTGCTGACTTCATTGTCTTGAGGAAGGTGAATTTTGAAAAATTGTCACCCATGATGAATATCCACGCCTGTCCATTCTTCGATCGTGGATATTTGCCCAAAACAGTCGACATAGAGTTTTTGAAATGGACGCTCCGTGACCAATCGTCCAATCCCAACCTGCATGCGATAATTCTGCGCTTTCAACTCCTTACACGTACTGCAACGTCGGATGTAGTCGCGTACTTCCAAAGCCATGTTCGGCCAGTAGTACTGCCTGCGATCACCGTAAACGGCATACGGGCGGAACTTCAGAATTGCCATGAGCGCTGTCAGACACTCCTTTTCCGTCACCGAATAGTTCTTCTGGTGACAATTCAATTTGGCGGAAAAGAACGCGATCGGCCTCTCATGTTGTTCGTCGTCCCGTTGGAACAATACAGCTCCTCCTCCGTGGTGTGAAGCGTCGCACTGGATATAAAAGTGCCGCTTAAAATCAGCGTGGACCAAAACTGGTGCTGAGGTAAGTACTTTTAATTTCGCAATGGCGTGTATTTCTTCCTCCGTCAATTTAAATTTGCCTTTCGCCGACTTCTTGAGAGCGTCTGTGAGCGGGACTGCCAGTTCTGCGAAATTTTTAATAAATCGCCTGTACCAGAAAACTGGGAACCACTACCTCGATGCTAGGTAGTGGATACGCGTCCTTAATGGTCAATTTGTTGAGCTTGTGGGCATCGAGACAGAAACGATTTTTACCCGGCCGTTGCACAACAGTAGTGCGGTTGCTCCACGGGCTATCACTGCACTCGATGACCCCCAAAGCCAACATTTTGTCCACCTCTGCACACACTACCTCCTGCATCGCTGGTGACAGCGGATAATGTCGATCCTTTACCGGCTCGGCATCGTCCACTAATTGGATTTTGTGTGTTTCCATAGACGTCTTCCCCAGACCTACCGTTTCAAACGTAAGGAACTCTTTCTTTACCTCCTCCAATTCTGCTTGCTGCTCTGCTGACAATCGCCACTCTTCCTGCACTATTTCGACCTCAGGCCCATCCACATAGTGAGCTACCTGATCCGCCATCAACTCCTCCACTAGTCTCACTGGCTCGCCGGTTGAACCTGTTCCCATAACTGCTGGAGCCAATGCGAATGATCGCCAAAAGTCAATGCCCTGGTAGATTTCCTGCTCGAGGAAAGGGCATAAGAAAAACGTTATTTTGCTTAATTCTCCCTTATACTCTACAGGCAATTCTACTCGGCCAACAATTGCGCGATCCTCCCCACTTGCTACCTTCACCATCGGAATGTACTTTCGAGGTGCTACGCCTAGCTTCTCCAGGAACTCATGACAGCTATTTCCCAACATGATATGAGTAGCGCCAGAGTCTAGCAGGCCTCTTACGGATTCGCCTATTATGCATATGGCTGCGAACACTCTTGGGTCACTTCTTGGCCTTCTCGTGGATCGCCGTTGCGTAAAACGACATCTAGCTTTCCTGACTCTTACAGACAGTGCTCGCATCCCGTCGACCTGTAAGTCTGAAAATATCCTATTTCACTTCTAAGCCGCTCCTCACATGATAAATTCCTTAACCTAGCATGCAAACTATCTCTAATTAACTTATTACTTATCCCCTCTTCTACCTCTTCTGTGCAGGCCCCATCTGCGAGCGTGATTCGGCTGCCTGAATCGCACTCCTTCTCGCGTTTCCCGAGCAATTTGGACAACTGAGAGCATACGCATCCGGCTTTCCACACCTATAGCAGAAGATACGCCTCTCTACTGCCATACAATCCCTAAAGCCGTGATCTGGTTGTCCGCAGTTCCAGCAAATCAGCTTCTGATGCGGACGACGTACCATTTGCGCCTCCTCGACGACTTCAGTCTCTTCAACAGCCAGATGCTCCTGCGTGATCTCACTCACACCAACTCCTCGCCCATAATTGCTGGCTTTTGGGGCTCCTCGCCACGACGTTCGGGTCTTCCGCTTTATGTTCGCCTCGATTTCGTCGCACTCATCTTGCAGCTGGTCCAGGGAGTACACCCGTAGGCCATAGACGAAACTCGCTATTTCATCTATGAGTGCCTTCTTGATGATCTTGATCATGTCGCTCTCAGATGGTGGCATCTCCAGTCGCGACGCGAGCTTCCGCATAGTGTGGAAAAATTTTTCCACGCTCTCGTTTGGACGTTGCGTCCTTTCGCAGAGCTCCCTCATGCGGTCGAACTCTGACGTAGTGCCTCGAAAACGGCTAACTAGGTGGTCTCGCAGTTCCATCCAGTTCTCCACGCGCTGATCCCGAACGTACTGCCAGTACCACTCGCGTGCGTGTCCTGTCACCAAGTGGTGGAATCCCTTCAACACCTCCTCCCAGGAATCCCTTCAATACCTCCTCCCACTGATTCTGCAGGAACTCGATGCGGAACACGAAATCCTCCACTGCCATTTTCGTCGCATCTCCATCGAACGTGACATCCCACTTCTCGACTTGGCCCCATCGTGGTCTCTGCCTGGAGTTTGGCGTATATGGACTCGGCTCTTCACGTTGGTACTCGCCTGCTCGCCTATTCTCAACCCGATTGATTATTCTGTCTGGGATTTCGCCAACTAAGCGCGTGCTGTTTAGCCTGGTTACCCGGCTCCCCAGATGCAGTAGCCCCTAACATGGACGGATCACTCCCACCCGCTCGAGATCGTGGCAGAAATGGTTTTGGTGGCGGTGCTGTCGCGTCTGTCGCGCTAAAATGGTTCCGTTCGGGATTGCTCCCTGTGATACCTGCACCTGACCCCCCTCATCCCTTGCTGGCACATTTGGTTGTGCTGGCGGTTGCCTGACTTGCTGCACCTACCTCATTAAGAGAACGCATCATCTCCATGAACGCCTGGCGTATCTCTTCCTGCACCACTCGGCTTATGGAATCTGACTGCGCCGCCCTATGGGTCGCATGAGCCTGCGCAAGCGGCGCATTAACCGCTGACGCGAGCTCCGTAGGTAGTTCCGGCGGACTATCACCCCAATCCGACTGTGCCAGATCACCACCTCCTGCCTGCACCGGTGTCCTACGCAAAGCACTACCTGGCAGCCGTTCATCGACACCCTCGCTTCCCATTGCATCTGCCCCGCCTATGTCTACCAGAAACGCGTTATTCTGGGTTCGCGATCGCGTCTGGTAGTTTTGGCTGTTGCCTGTATGGGACATTTTCGGCACCTTTGGAAACGGAACTGAAAAAGCCTACCGATAACTAACTCCTAATATATGAGGGTATGTATGGATTAATAAATAAATAAATAAATATTTAAAGCAGTAAATAAATACTTATATAAATAAATAAATATTCATATAAATAAATAAATAAATTTCGTTCGCACCTAACAAAAAATCTTTCCAGAAAATCACCAAGAGGGGGAGGACACGTGACTAGCCGGGACCAGTAACCGCTCCAGTTTCTGCGCTCCATCTTGACAGTCGCTACACGGATACACTACAATTATTAAATTACTAGTGTGACTTGTCGTCTATTCTAGTCATCACTGTAGGTGATGGCCGATAGACTAGAGTCTCACATTGCACGAGCTCGCTTTACTTGCGTTTTGGCATCAACCCACCATCTTAACGCTCTGCCATGCAAATGGATGCATCGCGGGTTGTGTTTCCGACACCCGGGCCACCCACTTCACACAACATTACAGTAGACAGATGAGCTGTACCAAAACACGAAAACGGCTTTTTCTACAAAAACAACACGGTGAGAAAACTACATTAAACAGATAAATAACAAACAACTTAATCTGACTTAACCTAATATCACATTTCATCACAGATTCATTCAATATCACAGTCCCCCAGTAAAATTGACAGTGGCTTACGTCCAACAGTGACATCGAATCGTGAAAAAAAAATATAATATTAGTAAGTCACTAATTTATAAATTTTATAAATAGCGTTCATCACTCCGCGCAATTAAAGGCCAGCTTTACGCTCCCTTTAAGCCTGCGGCAGCGACTTCGGAAGGACTAGACACGGAGCATTTCGCGAGATGTCGTCTTCTCCTTCAAATTTATTTATACCTTATCTCCATTGGTTAAAATGTAACCCGAACCCGCGACTGACCCGACTGGAAGATTCAGATTGGGCGCTATTTTGTTACAATTTAGCATTTTGTCGGTGGGGCAAACAAAAGAAAGAGACATACAGCATCTCACAATAAACACGAAAACAAGAACAACAAAAACTACGCAACAACAAAAAATAAACAAACACAACAAACAAACGAACGATTGCCAGATGGATGAGGCTTCGATGTTTCCACCTCGCGCGCCCCCTCTGCCTGTGGTCCAATTCATCATAATTATTTGGGCCACCCTCTACTGGAACGGTTGCGGCTGGCCTAATCCATGGCACAAGCCACGCGTCCTCCCTCTATATTAATTTAAAGCTCCATGTTTTCCTCTTCTATACTTAGTTTAATATTTATATTGTGACCTTAATATAAATTCCATTTAATTTCATTTAATTAAACATTAACTTTAAATAAATAAATAACAAATTTAGGCAGATAAATAATGAAATTATAAATAACAAAAAGAAAATTTAAGAAATTGTATAAATTTAATATCAACGACGTAAGCAAATTAAATGCAAAGAAAAAATGAATATAATGAAACTCAAATAACGTAAACGTAACTCATACACGTATATAAAACAAGTAAGAATGCTATAGTCGAGTATACCCGACTACGAAACTCCCTGTACCCAGGTCAAAAATTTCCGATCGTATCTTCGTAAACTTACACATACATATACATGTGCGCCACACACACGAGCCACAGCGCAAGCGAAGCATTTTAAATGGTGCCTGTGCTTCTTCTTCCCCTTGCTGCAGCACTGAATCTTCTTTCGTGAATAACTTCCGTGTTTATTATCCGATCGACTTGAAATTTGGACAGTAGATTAAGAGGGACTAAGGTATTGTGCATGCCAAATCTTAAAGCTATATCTTGAAAATTGTTACTGTAAAACGAATAGCGGGGGAACGGGGGAGATATCTCAATTCTAAAATAAACTTGACCTGCTCCCGCTATATACGAACCTACATTCAAAATTTGGTGTCTCTAGCTCTTATAGTTGCTGAGATCCTTGCGTTCATACATACGGACGGACAGACGGACGGACGGACAGACGGACAGACAGACGGACATGGCCAAATCAAAATCTCTTTTGATACTGATCAAGAATATATATACTTTTTAGGGTCGGAGATGTCTCCTTCTGCCTGTTACATACATTTGCAATTATTTAGTACCCCCTTTTTACCCATTTTATGGGTACAGGGAGAATGTGGCGTTAATAAGCTGTTAATCAATCGCCAATGACCAACCTACACCTACCAAGAGCTCTTGTTATGGGTCAGGGAGGGGCAAAAACAATATATATTAAATTATATTTGTTGATATGGCAATCTTTGTCTAATTAAAACATGATGGCAACACTGCGTTGCCACTGTATATCATAAGTTGTTCTCTGAATAAACAGTCTCTCATTGACTTCTAAACGAAGCAGATCGCTGTCCTTTATTGCGTGTACATATTTTGTTAGTTTGCAGCAAGTAAACATAACGGTTTCTTCATTGCGTTGAGACTTGATCAAACAGGTTATGGGCCCAGGGCATTTAAATAAGTACATAAAATTGAACAGAGGATTGAAGCAAATAATAGAGAGCGTGTTTTGTGCATAAGTGACCTTTTTATGAAATCTAAATAATTAAACATATACAACAACAGTTTAATTGTGGTGCACAGTGCAGTGTACGGGATATTTAAAGTGTCAATAAATCGGTTTAAAATAACTGTAAAAAATGAGTCATATGTACAATGTAGAAAAACTGGATGACACCAATTATGACACTTGGTGTGTGCTCATACGGAGCGTATTGGTGCATCAAGACTTGTGGTCAGTAGTGTCCGGGGATCACGTAAAACCGGAAGATGAGGCCAATGTTGCATTTAGTTTGTGGAAAAACCAAAACGATAAAGCAATGGCAGTGCTATTTTTGTCCATGACCGCATCACAAATAAGTGGAGTAAAAAAGTCCACTTGTGCGAAGGATATGTGTGATGATCTTGAGAAGATGCATCGACCAGCAGGTCCAGTTCGCAAGGTAACGTTGTTTAAGCAATTGTTAAATAAACGGATGCAAGAAGGTGACAATGTTCAGCAGCACGTAACGGAGTTTTCATGTATTGTTGAAAAGCTAGCAGAAATTGGAATTTCCCTGAATGATGAGTTATTTGTTATTATGTTGTTGGCGAGTTTACCGCCATCATACGAAAATTTTGTTGTTGTACTTGAAGCGCGCGACGATTTGCCGTCGCTGAGCGTAATAAAAAGCAAGCTGTTAGAAGAAGTAGAAAGGCGCAAAAATAGTGAACAACATGTCAGCGCGCAGGCATTTGCGGCGCAATCGGTAGGCAAAAAGCATACAGACAAATATCAGTATAGACAAAGTAACGGTGCTACGAAAAGTAAGCAAAAGGATGGGAAATGTGGAAAGAGAGGCCATTTCGCTGCAAATTGCCGCAGTGGCAATGAAATTGAAAACAGCAAAAATGGTGAGCGCAAAGAGAGCAAATATTATAACAACTGCAAGAGCGACAGCCGATCGTTTGCAGGCGTAGCAACGAGTAATGGTATTAGTGTCGGTGCCTGGTGCGTTGACAGTGGCGCTACTTCACATATGTGTACAAGACGTGAATTGTTTGATACGTTTGAATCGCACATGCAAGAAATTGAAGTTGCTGGAAATAAGCAGATAACGGCGAGCGGCCGTGGTACAGTGGTATTGAACAGCCAAAAAGGCTTCAAAATTACAATGAATAATGTATTGTATGTACCGGAACTGCAATGTAATTTTATATCTGTGGGCAAGGCAGTGCTAAATGGATGCACAATAAATTTTGATAAAGAGTATGCGTATTTTAACGACAACGGGTTAATACTAAAGGCCAGAAAGGTCGATGGCTTATATATATGTGAATTAAAACATATTGATAAGTTGTGTTTCAGTAAAAGCAATGACGAACTATTGAAATGGCATGAGCGCTATGGTCATTTGAATATGCACAGCTTGCGTGAGCTAAAAAGCAAGGATATGGTTCGTGGGTTGACATTTCAGTCTGCAGGAGCAGCTGTTGATATAAAGTGTATATCATGTTTAAAGAATAAATGTCATGTAAAGCCTTTTGAGAAATCTGAAATGAGAGCCAAAGATATACTACAACTGGTGCATAGTGATGTATGCGGGCCAATAAGTAAAATGTCGATAGGTGGCAACAAGTATTTTGTAACAATGATCGATGACAAGAGCCGATATGTTCATGTGTATTTTCTAAAGCAAAAAAGCGAGGTAATGAAAGTGTTCCAGAAACATTTGACCATGGTTGAACGGCAGACAGGTATGAAAGTCAAAGTTTTAAGAAGTGACAATGGCACCGAGTACTCCAACAAGGAGTTTGACCTGTATTTGGAGAAAATTGGCATACGGCGGCAGTATACAGTACCCTATACGCCGCAGCAAAATGGAGTCGCTGAAAGATTCAACAGAACTTTACTGGAGATGGGACGAGCCATGTTAAATAGTGCTGGTATGGATGAGACATACTGGGCTGAGGCTATAGCCTGTGCAGCATATTTGAGGAATAGGTCCCCTACGAAGGCGCTAGAAGGCGTCACTCCCTATGAAGTGTGGACTGGGCACAAGCCAGTGGTGAAGCACTTGAGAGTATTTGGATCGATTGCTATTGCTCTGAATAAATGTCAAAAGAAAAAGTTTCAAGAAAAGGGCAAAGAATACGTAATGGTTGGCTATTCTGAAACATCGAAGGCATATCGCTTATATGACAAGCAGACAGGGGAATTCAAGACGAGCCGTGACGTATATTTCGTGGAAAGAGACGTGCACAAAGCTGCTGTTGACTTCAATGTGATGCTGTGTGAAGAAGGGCGCGACAGAAATGCTCTAAGTGCAGTCGACACTAGCGTTGATACAACCGAGATCAATTCTGAAAGTGTAGGAGCTGATATGCAGAGTGAGCAAAGCGACGATGGAGGCAGTTAGAATTGGACCAGGTAGGCCCAGATTAATTAGAACGGGCTTAAGAGGAAGACCGCGTAAGCAGTACAATATATTAAATATGATGTGCGGCAAAAACTCCGAGGTTCCCTCTACTGTTAGTGAGGCATTGGCAGGCCCACAAGCACATAATTGGAGGTGTGCGATGCAGGAGGAGTACAACGCTTTACTTAAAAATCAGACGTGGCAACTGGTAAAGCTTCCTGTAGGTGAAAGACCAATAGGCTGCAAGTGGGTATTCACAATTAAGCGGAATCCAGCAGGCGAAATTGATCGCTATAAGGCGCGATTGGTGAATTGTTTGATACGTTTGAATCGCACATGCAAGAAATTGAAGTTGCTGGAAATAAGCAGATAACGGCGAGCGGCCGTGGTACAGTGGTATTGAACAGCCAAAAAGGCTTCAAAATTACAATGAATAATGTATTGTATGTACCGGAACTGCAATGTAATTTTATATCTGTGGGCAAGGCAGTGCTAAATGGATGCACAATAAATTTTGATAAAGAGTATGCGTATTTTAACGACAACGGGTTAATACTAAAGGCCAGAAAGGTCGATGGCTTATATATATGTGAATTAAAACATATTGATAAGTTGTGTTTCAGTAAAAGCAATGACGAACTATTGAAATGGCATGAGCGCTATGGTCATTTGAATATGCACAGCTTGCGTGAGCTAAAAAGCAAGGATATGGTTCGTGGGTTGACATTTCAGTCTGCAGGAGCAGCTGTTGATATAAAGTGTATATCATGTTTAAAGAATAAATGTCATGTAAAGCCTTTTGAGAAATCTGAAATGAGAGCCAAAGATATACTACAACTGGTGCATAGTGATGTATGCGGGCCAATAAGTAAAATGTCGATAGGTGGCAACAAGTATTTTGTAACAATGATCGATGACAAGAGCCGATATGTTCATGTGTATTTTCTAAAGCAAAAAAGCGAGGTAATGAAAGGGTTCCAGAAACATTTGACCATGGTTGAACGGCAGACAGGTATGAAAGTCAAAGTTTTAAGAAGTGACAATGGCACCGAGTACTCCAACAAGGAGTTTGACCTGTATTTGGAGAAAATTGGCATACGGCGGCAGTATACAGTACCCTATACGCCGCAGCAAAATGGAGTCGCTGAAAGATTCAACAGAACTTTACTGGAGATGGGACGAGCCATGTTAAATAGTGCTGGTATGGATGAGACATACTGGGCTGAGGCTATAGCCTGTGCAGCATATTTGAGGAATAGGTCCCCTACGAAGGCGCTAGAAGGCGTCACTCCCTATGAAGTGTGGACTGGGCACAAGCCAGTGGTGAAGCACTTGAGAGTATTTGGATCGATTGCTATTGCTCTGAATAAATGTCAAAAGAAAAAGTTTCAAGAAAAGGGCAAAGAATACGTAATGGTTGGCTATTCTGAAACATCGAAGGCATATCGCTTATATGACAAGCAGACAGGTGAATTCAAGACGAGCCGTGACGTATATTTCGTGGAAAGAGACGTGCACAAAGCTGCTGTTGACTTCAATGTGATGCTGTGTGAAGAAGGGCGCGACAGAAATGCTCTAAGTGCAGTCGACACTAGCGTTGATACAACCGAGATCAATTCTGAAAGTGTAGGAGCTGATATGCAGAGTGAGCAAAGCGACGATGGAGGCAGTTAGAATTGGACCAGGTAGGCCCAGATTAATTAGAACGGGCTTAAGAGGAAGACCGCGTAAGCAGTACAATATATTAAATATGATGTGCGGCAAAAACTCCGAGGTTCCCTCTACTGTTAGTGAGGCATTGGCAGGCCCACAAGCACATAATTGGATGTGTGCGATGCAGGAGGAGTACAACGCTTTACTTAAAAATCAGACGTGGCAACTGGTAAAGCTTCCTGCAGGTGAAAGACCAATAGGCTGCAAGTGGGTATTCACAATTAAGCGGAATCCAGCAGGCGAAATTGATCGCTATAAGGCGCGATTGGTGGCAAAAGGTTGTAGTCAGAAATTCGGCATTGATTACGAAGAAACATATTCGCCAGTCGTCCGTTATGCAACTATTCGTATGGTTCTAGCCATGGCGGCAGAATTGGAGTTGCATGTACATCAGCTCGATGTATCGACAGCGTACTTGAATGGTGATCTCGAAGAGGACGTCTACATGAAGCAGCCAGAGAAATTTGATGACGGATCGGGACAAATTTTGAAGCTTAAGAAGTCGCTGTATGGCCTGAAACAATCGGGTCGAGTCTGGAATGAAAAGCTGGATGGTGTTCTGAAGGTGAGATGGTAAAAGCTAAAAAGGAAATCTCATCTGAATTTCAGGTAGTCGACAAGGGTCCTGTCTCAAACGTTTTGGGCCTTGAGATCGAACGCGAAGGCGAGACTGGTGCGATGCTGGTGGGCCAGAAAACCCACATAAGTTGCCTTCTTGCAGAGATGGGCATGAGCGAGTGTCGAACAACGTCAACGCCGTTGGAAGCAAACTTCCAAGTAAATTGCAACAGTGCAAGTTGCAAGAAGGTCGACGTGACGGAGTACCAATCTATTATTGGGTCTCTTATGTACGTAGCGCTATCATCACGTCCGGATATTCTGCATTCGGTGTGCAAGTTGTCTCAGAGGAATGCAGATCCTCACAGCGAGCATTTGACAGCCGCCAAACAGGTGCTACGGTATCTACACACAACTGCAGATCTCAAGTTAAAATATGAGAAAACTGGTGCGGCTATTTATGGATATTGTGATGCAGATTGGGCAAGCGATGCAAGTGACCGCAAATCCTATACTGGATATACCTACATTTGGGGTGGTTCAGCTTTTTCTTGGGCATCGAAAAAACAAAAGTGTGTGGCCCTTAGCAGCACAGAGGCAGAGTATATGTCAATGTCCGAAGCTGCCAAAGAGGCAATATATTTAAGCAAATTGATAAATGAAATGAAATTGAAATTTAAGCTCATGAACATCGATGCCTTCGAGCTTGCCCTTCCCAACCATCAATTTGGGTTTCGAAGTAGTCATAGTGCCATAGAGCAAGTACATCGGGTCACCAACCATATTTTGGAAGCTTTTGAGCGGGGTAAATACTGCTCGGCCGTCTTTTTGGATGTTAAGCAGGCATTCGACCGAGTCTGGCACGAGGGCCTCTTGTTCAAGCTGACTCCGCTCCTCTCACCAGATCTGCTCCTCATTCTAAGATCATTCTTAATTGGACGAACATTCTTCGTGGAAATAGGAGATTCTAAGTCGTCTATTAAACCGATATCTGCTGGAGTCCCCCAAGGTAGCGTTTTGGGTCCTGTATTATACACGATTTACACCTCAGATCTTCCGTTTCCAAGTTGCCGTCGTACTTTGACTGCCACCTATGCGGATGATACGGCCTTCCTCGCTACCAGCTCGTGCAGGAGGAAAGCTTCGGCAAAGGTTCAGGAGTTCCTGAACGAGTATGAGTGCTGGGCCTCGCGCTGGAACATTGCCATAAATACGCAAAAGAGTCAACATGCAACGTTTTCTCTCAATCGCTTGAACTCGACGCAAATATCGCTGAATGGCAGCAGAATCAAGCACCTCACCCAAGTGAAATATCTGGGAGTTACTTTGGACCGGCGGCTTACTTGGAAGCCGCATATACTTCGTGCTTGTGCTATGGCGCGTGAAAAGGCTAAACGGATGGACTGGCTACTTAGGCCTGGGAGTGGGCTTTCCCTCGCAGCTAAAATCCGCCTCTTTAAGGCCATCATTATGCCCACTCTCAATTGGGGCATTAACCTTTGGGGCACAGCATGTAGCACATCAATCCAACGGATCGAGTCGTGCCAAAGCAAAATTCTCCGGAGAATTGTGGACGCTCCATATTATGTGCGCAACAACACCATTTACAATGACCTTGGAGTATTGCCAGTGTGCGCTACAATCAGCAATTTTGCTGATCGATACAGGGGAAGGCTTCTGGCCCACACCAACTCCTTGGCTACTCGCCTAGCAAGACCGTATTTGAGAAGAAGGCTTGTCCGACACCATCCATCGGATAATTGGATTTTTGGGAGGACGCCTGCAGGAAGGTTGCTAGAATAAAAGCTAAGCAATGAAATCTGGTAAAGGCTTGCCTAAAATTCTAGGGAATAATTTAATACACTGTTTGACTCCGGCATCTTTCTGTTCCTTGCTCAAGAAATTTATGAAAGTGATTTTATTATCACGTAGCATAAAAAAGTAAATAAATATGTTGAAAAACGAAAAAAAAAAAAAAAAAAAAGAAATTTAAGCTTGATTCTGTTTAAATGTATGGCGATAATTTAAGCGCAATTAATCTCATTAAAAACCCAGTTTATCACGCTAGAAGTAAGCATATTGATGTTAAATATCACCATGTAAGAAATTGTTATGAAAAGAAAATAATTCATATCAAATATTGTCCAACAAAAGAAATGGTAGCTGATATTCTAACAAAGAATTTACCGAAAGTTAATCATAAACAAGTAAGAATGCTATAGTCGAGTATACCCGACTACGAAACTCCCTGTATCCAGGTCTAAAACATCCAATCACATCTACGTCCACTTACACATACACACACACATACACAAAGACGCACACACACAGGCGGCAAAAGCGACAGCGCAAGCGAGGCAATTTAATTGGCGGCTGTGCTTCTTCTTCCCCCTCTCGCTGCATCAATGAATCTTCTTTTGTAAATAACTTCCGTATTTATTGTCCAATCGACTTGAAATTTGGACAGTAGATTAAGAGAGACTAAAGTATTGTAAATCCGAAATCTTAAAGCTATATCTTGAAAATTGTTACTGTATCGATTAATCGATTTGCGGGGGAACGGGGGAGATATCTGAAATATGAAACAAACTTGATCTGCGTATGATATACAGGAACCTACATTCCAAATTCGGTGTCTCTAGCTCTTGTAGTTGCTGAGATCGACGCGTTCATACGGACAGACGGACAGACGGACGGACGGACAGACGGACAGACAGACGGACATGGCCAAATCGAAATCTCTTTTGATACTGATCAAAAATATATATACTTTATAGGGTCGGAGATGTCTCCTTCTGTCTGTTACATACATTTGCACAGACTTAGTACTCCCTTTCACCCATTTTATGGGTACAGGGAGTAAAAATTCCCACTTGTAATTTGCTGCCATCCTGTGTGCACTTAACCTTGCTGAATCCCGCGCCATTTGCTTTCGACTTCTATTTATCCCCTTCAAGCGCCTGCGCACCCTCACTAATACATATCTGTTTTCCCCACAGTACTGGCCGCCTGCTCCCCGCTACTGTTACATTCCCCTCGACTCCCCCAATTAAACACTGCTTACTTTTAAACGATATTTCTTTTCTTTCAGCCCTGGTCTTGTGTGCGTTCCCACTTCGCCCGGTACAAAATGGAACAGTATTAAGTGACCATAAGCCTTTAATCTGGTTAAGCCACATTAAGGAGTTAAAAAAATGTAAATTAATCATTTTTTTAACCAAACTGAGCTTAAATTTAATTTGAATAGTGTTAAATAATAACCAAGTGAGTAACTTTTCAAAGTTGTAATGTTGCTTGTGGGCAACCTTGGGCCATTGTGGTAATAAATATATTTGCACTTAGATATGAGACCGAAACAGAAAGGATTACCAGATGAAGATATTAAGAGGATTATTACCTTTGATTGGGATGCCTCTACAGACGAAAAAAGTGTTGATAAGATGGAAGACATTTCTGCAATTCTGGAGAAGAATTGAGAACGGATCGTGGAAAGAGCAGACACTATAGAGATAAGCCTTCTTGAAAATATTATTGCAGAAGAATGTGAGCAGGAATCTTGTGTTGTTGCGGATAATTGCTTGGAAAAAGTTGATCCCAAGTGGAGAACAAGGAAATTTGAACATCCAGAGAGTAGTTGGGAAGAAGATATGCCTTGATAGTGAACGTTTTGATGACGCTAGTAGAATATTTCTGCACCTTCTTTGATACCTTAGTTATTGCTTTTATCACAAAGCAAACAGATTTGTATGGGGTGCTGAATATATTCAAAGTAAAGAAAATCATGTCGCGGATGCTTTATAACGCATAATAATAAGACACAATAAGGCTCAGGAAGACAATTACACTACTTTAGCTATAGTGCGCAGTGCACAGGAAGACAATCAAGCATGCATACAATCAACTAAAAAACCTTTCAATTATTTTGACCGGCAAACTAAATTTGAAAAAATCAAATCGATATCATTAAAAGGATACTCGCTACTTTACCAAAACCCGTATTACAATCGAGTACAAACAAATGTTACCCGAAATAGCGAAGGACATAATATTAAATTTATTGAGCACACCAAAAAGTGTACGGCATGTGCAAAAAGAACAAGATTTCGCAATATTTCAAAGAGAATACATTAGATTACTAAAATCAGGGGCACAAACTAGTAGTAGTTTTAAAATTACATGTTGACACACTACGAGCCCTAACCACTATTAATTGGCACGGTATGTTGTTTTATGATAGTTTAATCTTCAATGTCTTCTATTTTTGTCTATGTGATACGTAATCATACAAACTTGTACTTTTTGGAAAGGTTATTTAATTACCATTAATTTGATATCAAAACATGCACACATTTCATAAACAACAAGTAAGAATGCTATTGTCGAGTATACCCGACTACAAAACTACCTGTACCCAGGTCAAAAATTTCCGATCACATCTACGTACACTTACACATACACACACACATACACAAAAGACGCACACACACGAGCGACAGCTCGAGCGCAGAGCAAGCGAGGTATTTTAAGTGGTGGCTGTGCTGCTTTTTCCCCCCGCGCTCCAGCACTGAATCTTGTTTGTTGAATAACTTCCGTGTTTATTATCCGAGCGACTTGAAATTTGGACAGTAGACTAAGAGTGACTAAAGTATTGTACATGTCTCCTTCTGTCTGTTACATACATTTGCACAGACTTAGTACTCCCTTTCACCCCTTTTATGGGTACAGGGAGTAAAAATTCCCACTTGTAATTTGCTGCCATCCTGTGTGCACTTAACCTTGCTGAATCCCGCGCCATTTGCTTTCGACTTCTATTTATCCCCTTCAAGCGCCTGCGCACCCTCACTAATACATATCTGTTTTCCCCACAGTACTGGCCGCCTGCTCCCCGCTACTGTTACATTCCCCTCGACTCCCCCAATTAAACACTGCTTACTTTTAAACGATATTTCTTTTCTTTCAGCCCTGGTCTTGTGTGCGTTCCCACTTCGCCCGGTACAAAATGGAACAGTATTAAGTGACCATAAGCCTTTAATCTGGTTAAGCCACATTAAGGAGTTAAAAAAATGTAAATTAATCATTTTTTTAACCAAACTGAGCTTAAATTTAATTTGAATAGTGTTAAATAATAACCAAGTGAGTAACTTTTCAAAGTTGTAATGTTGCTTGTGGGCAACCTTGGGCCATTGTGGTAATAAATATATTTGCACTTAGATATGAGACCGAAACAGAAAGGATTACCAGATGAAGATATTAAGAGGATTATTACCTTTGATTGGGATGCCTCTACAGACGAAAAAAGTGTTGATAAGATGGAAGACATTTCTGCAATTCTGGAGAAGAATTGAGAACGGATCGTGGAAAGAGCAGACACTATAGAGATAAGCCTTCTTGAAAATATTATTGCAGAAGAATGTGAGCAGGAATCTTGTGTTGTTGCGGATAATTGCTTGGAAAAAGTTGATCCCAAGTGGAGAACAAGGAAATTTGAACATCCAGAGAGTAGTTGGGAAGAAGATATGCCTTGATAGTGAACGTTTTGATGACGCTAGTAGAATATTTCTGCACCTTCTTTGATACCTTAGTTATTGCTTTTATCACAAAGCAAACAGATTTGTATGGGGTGCTGAATATATTCAAAGTAAAGAAAATCATGTCGCGGATGCTTTATAACGCATAATAATAAGACACAATAAGGCTCAGGAAGACAATTACACTACTTTAGCTATAGTGCGCAGTGCACAGGAAGACAATCAAGCATGCATACAATCAACTAAAAAACCTTTCAATTATTTTGACCGGCAAACTAAATTTGAAAAAATCAAATCGATATCATTAAAAGGATACTCGCTACTTTACCAAAACCCGTATTACAATCGAGTACAAACAAATGTTACCCGAAATAGCGAAGGACATAATATTAAATTTATTGAGCACACCAAAAAGTGTACGGCATGTGCAAAAATAACAAGATTTCGCAATATTTCAAAGAGAATACATTAGATTACTAAAATCAGGGGCACAAACTAGTAGTAGTTTTAAAATTACATGTTGACACACTACGAGCCCTAACCACTATTAATTGGCACGGTATGTTGTTTTATGATAGTTTAATCTTCAATGTCTTCTATTTTTGTCTATGTGATACGTAATCATACAAACTTGTACTTTTTGGAAAGGTTATTTAATTACCATTAATTTGATATCAAAACATGCACACATTTCATAAACAACAAGTAAGAATGCTATTGTCGAGTATACCCGACTACAAAACTACCTGTACCCAGGTCAAAAATTTCCGATCACATCTACGTACACTTACACATACACACACACATACACAAAAGACGCACACACACGAGCGACAGCTCGAGCGCAGAGCAAGCGAGGTATTTTAAGTGGTGGCTGTGCTGCTTTTTCCCCCGCGCTCCAGCACTGAATCTTGTTTGTTGAATAACTTCCGTGTTTATTATCCGAGCGACTTGAAATTTGGACAGTAGACTAAGAGTGACTAAAGTATTGTACATGCCTAATCTCAAATCTATATCTTGAAAATTGTTACTGTAAAACGGTTTTTATCGAATAGCGGGGGAACGGGGGAGATATCTCAAATCTAAAATAAACTTGACCTGCTCCCGCTATACACGAACCTACATTCAAAATTTGGTGTCTCTAGCTCTTATAGTTGCTGAGATCCTTGCGTTCATACATACGGACGGACAGACGGACAGACAGACGGACATGGCCAAATCAAAATCTCTTTTGATACTGATCAAGAATATATATACTTTATAGGGTCGGAGATGTCTCCTTCTGCCTGTTACATACATTTGCACAGATTTAGTACCCCTTTTACCCATTTTATGGGTACAGGGAGTAAAAATAGAACCCATTGAAGTTTGAACTATCATAAAACAACATACCGTGCCAATTAATAGCGGTTAGGGCTCGTACACTCAGGTATTAACAAAGTATAAATACCATTCAAGAAAAATTATTATTACCCTAGATTTTCAGAAATTATTCAAAATATAATTAACGAATGCGACATTTGAAATAAAAAAAAAGCAGCACACAGAAATACACAATTACCTCTGGAAGTAACACCAGAACCATTAACAAATAGAGAACAAGTAAGAATGCTATAGTCGAGTATACCCGACTACGAAACTCCCTGTAACCAGGTCAAAAATTTCCAATCGTATCTTCGTAAGCTTACACATACACACACATACATACACAAGGGCGCACACACACGAGCCACAGCGCAAGCGAAGTATTTTAAATGGTGGCTGTGCTTCTTCTTCCCTTGCTGCAGCACTGAATCTTCTTTCGTGAATAACTTCCGTGTTTATTATCCGATCGACTTGTAATTTGGACAGTAGATTAAGAGAGACTAAAGTATTGTACATGCCAAATCTTAAAGCTATATCTTGAAAATTGTTACTGTAAAACGGTTTTAATCGATTTACGGGGGAACGGGGGAGATATCTGAAATATGAAACAAACTTGATCTGCGTATGGTATACAGGAACCTACATTTCAAATTTGGTGTCTCTAGCTCTTGTAGTTGCTGAGATCGACGCGTTCATACGGACAGACGGACAGACAGACGGACATGGCCAAATCGAAATCTCTTTTGATACTGATCAAGAATATATATACTTTATAGGGTCGGAGATGTCTCCTTCTGTCTGTTACATACATTTGCACAGATGTAATACTCCCTTTTTACCCATTTTATGGGTACAGGGAGTAAAAATATGTAATTGGTTTATACCTGACTGGGGTAATACCCTTGTCTTGTCCGGCGAGATATTGAGATGCACTTTGCATTATGTTGAATTTGACTACTTTCGTCAACCGTAAGAAATTCACAAAAATAGCCTATCACAATTTACCCTCCTGTGGGGTTAGGAAACTAAATAGTTGTGCCATGTGATTAATGTTTCTTATGTAGGGCTATAAAAATGTCTTTGAAGCCGATCCACTTCCCGCTCGTGGCGACGCGGAGTAGATTTTCCAAAACCATTTGGCATTTGAAGACAATTCCAAGAATAATACTAAAACTCTTGACTACAGCTTTCCAACTATTTTCCGCCCGTTGTGTTGGCCACAAAGTACAGAGGTTTTTGTGTTAAGCTTTGGATATTAGTATGAAGCCAATCGCAGCAATTTTCCGACCGTGGGGCTGAATTTTATAAAATCGTTGAGACACGCATCGAATTATTTTACGTGAAGAATGTTGAAAATTAATTTTAAGGTGATCGGACTAAAATTAGACTTTCGCCTTATTTCCTTCAATTACGATGTCGTTTTTCAAACAATTTTTATTTAAAATGGTTTTGGGTAAGTTCCATGCTATGATTATATTTGGTTCAATGTAGTTAGTTTGAGTAATTAAATGTGTCTTTGCATACCTGTAAGAAGTATTAGTTTGTTTGATTATGCATAATAAACATGGATTAATAATTAGATTAGTTTGTCTTTGTTGTATAAGATATTATTATGTGAATAATACTTTTACAGAGTTTCATCTTGTAGAATATTTTTATTATCGCCTGGGTACGGTAAAATTTCGTATAATGGTGCTTTAATTATTTCCCTTAGAATATGTATTTGATTTAATGGGGTTTACATCTTAAAATTGGGATCCGTTTCCAGGTAAGTATACAAAATATGAAGGTTAAAAATTCTGATCTGGATTTTCGTCCTCCTGCAAATATTTGCTCTTATTAAGTTTATTTTGTTTTTGATAATTTGTTTTGTTATGTTTAATTTTACGACCTCAATTAGTCTCTTCAAAGTGATCCTCGTCTAACTGTTCTATTTTACCAGTAGGCTTGTAAGCATTATGCAGCCGTGAATTAGGGGGTTTTCCTATACTTCGTATTTATTTTGAATTCTTGTCTGTTTTTATTAAGATGATTTATTCTTGTCTCTATTATGTTTTGGGTATTGTACTCAGGAGTACCTGCCGGAGTTCTGCCGGTAGAGTTATGTTTTCAATTGTCATGAGTCTGTTTTCTTTGTCATCGTCCGTATTTATTATACGAATTTTTTAGTCGCTCTACGTGCTATATGCTATAACATTTTTACTTGTTTTAATTTGAATTGTTACCTTTTCTTCACTATGCACTATCCCTATCTGTTTTTAAGCTGATGGGCTTTCCCATATTATTGCTCCCTGTACCCATAAAATGGGTAAAAAGGGAGTACTTAATCTGTGCAGAAGGAGACATCTCCGACCCTATAAAGTATATATATTCTTGATCAGTATCAAAAGAGATTTCGATTTGGCCATGTCCGTCTGTCTGTCCGTATGAACGCGTCGATCTCAGCAACTATAAGAGCTAGAGACACCAAATTTGGAATGTAGGTTCCTGTATACCATATGCAGATCAAGTTTGTTTCAAATTTAAGATATCTCCTTCCGTTCCCCCGCAAACCGATAAAAACCGTTTTACTGGAACAATTTTCAAGATATAGATTTGGGATTTGACATGTACAATACTTTAGTCACTCTTAATCTACTGTCCAAATTTCAAGTCGATCGAAAAATAAACACGGAAGGTTTTCACGAAAGAAGATTCAGTGCTGCATCGAGGTGGCACAGCCACCATTTAAAATGCCTTGCTTGCGCTGTGGTTCGTGTGTATTCATCTTTGTGCATGTTTGTACAAACTAAACTAGCAATATCTGCATGCGAAATGAATTAGTTCTCTTCGCACTATTTTGGAAGGCCAAGCTCGCGCATATCATGCGACGTTGCCTGCTCTTAGACGTAATTTAGCATGCCAATGCTTTCGTGAAAATAAATACGAAGTCATCGCTCGTAAGATACACAAAAATTATCTGCATGCAAAACCGGCAGCAATTGCCTGCAGATTTAATTAGTTCACTTCGCGCTATTTTGGAAGGCTAGGCCCGCGCATATCATGAGACGTTGCCTGCTTTTAGACGTAATTTTAGAAGTAATTAGTAGATAAATTCGAAGCAAAAACAAAAACGAACATGTCGATAAAAAAGGCGAGATAAATGGAAATAACGGAATATTGCTCTTCTGTTTTTTCTGGCTTCGATTTTCGTCGACGGCCATCAGTTATAATTTGCAGTTCGGGTGTGACTGAAGTATATCAGTAAGAGTGATTTGATTTGTGTAAACCATGTAAGTATTAAATTATTATTTAAAGTGATTAATTGTTGAAAGTAACTAATTTTTACTCCCTGTACCCATAAAATGGGTAAAAAGGGGGTATTGGATTTGTGCAAAAGTATGTAACAGGCAGAAGGAGACATCTCCGACCCTATAAAGTATATATATTCTTGATCAGTATCAAAAGAGATTTCGATTTGGCCATGTCCGTCTGTCGTCCGTCTGTCCGTCTGTCCGTCTGTCCGTCCGTCCGTCTGTCCGTCTGTCTGTCCGTATGTATGAACGCAAGGATCTCAGCAACTATAAGAGCTAGAGACACCAAATTTTGAATGTAGGTTCGTGTACCCGACTACGAAACTCCCTGTACCCAGGTCAAAAATTTCCGATCGCATCTTCGTTAACTTACACATACATACACAGATACGCACACGCACGAGCCACAGCGCAAGCCAGGCATTTTTAGTTGTGACTGTGCTTCTTCTTCCCCTTGCTGCAGCACTGAATCTTCTTTCGTGAATAACTTAGGTGTTTATTATCCGATCGACTTGAAATTTGGACAGTAGATTAAGAGGGACTAAAGTACTGGACATGCCAAATCTTAAAGCTATATCTTGAAAATTGTAACTGTAAAACGGTTTTTATCGAATAGCGGGGGAACGGGGGAGATATCTCAAATCTAAAATAAACTTGACCTGCTCCCGCTATACACGAACCTACATTCAAAATTTGGTGTCTCTAGCTCTTATAGTTGCTGAGATCCTTGCGTTCATACATACGGACAGACAGACGGACAGACGGACGGACGGACAGACGGACAGACGGACAGACGGACAGACAGACGGACATGGCCAAATCGAAATCTCTTTTGATACTGATCAAGAATATATATACTTTATAGGGTCGGAGATGTCTCCTTCTGCCTGTTACATACTTTTGCACAAATCCAATACCCCTTTTTACCCATTTTATGGGTACAGGGAGTAATAAAAAATAAAATTATAACCTTCTATATATGTATGTATGTATTAAATGTGTCATTATTGAAAAAGCATTTCTTTTGGAATGCCATGAAACTAGAATGCCTGTATGGCATTCAGAAGTTGCAACCAATTGCATGCCTTTTGACGCCATGCATTAAGCAGCAAACGCTGCACGGCATATAAAGTTGCAACCAATTGCATGCCTTTTCCGGCATGCATTGGTAAGCGAACGCCGCATTGCATGCAGCTCTGCCTTACCAACGTCAAATTCGGAAACCGAACCATGAAACAGAACCCGAGCGTTCCACGAAGTTGAAATTACAACAACCACCCCATGCTGAATACCAACTATCGTAAGCCTTATTGATGTGTTTACTCGCTGTATAAAAGCGAATTAAAGACCGCATGTGTTTGGAACTACTTCGCGATGGAAAAATTTGTATACGAGAATGCCTTCTGGAAGGCAACCCTTGCCAACTGGGTAGTTTTGATTTTTGATGGTATAAATGTCAACGACATAGATTTCCCTACAATTTTCTACTTCTGGTGTAATTTTAAATTTACATGACGTATGCCTGGGTTCAATCTTAGCTTGGTTGAAAGTTTCACATTCGTTGATTATATTTTGGATTACACTTTGATAATCTGGATAATAGTAAATTTCTTTAAAAAGTCTGACCATTTTTTCAATGCCGGGATGAAAGAGTTTCTTGTGATTACTAACAATTATTTCATAGCATAGCATATTCTGCATAGCTTTGAATATCTTTTAATTTAATGTTTGCTCGTAATATACGCGTTGTTTTCGGGTTCATAATTTCCTTGAAAGCTTGTTGAATTAATTCGAAGTCAGAGTCGTGTTCAATGTATAATGCACTTGTTTTTGAGCAAAAATATTCTATTAATATTTGTTTAGCTTTTTCAATACTTAGGCTTAAGTATTTTATTTTATCTTTTGTTTTTTTTTGTCTTCTAAAATAATTAAATGGTTTTTCTGTTAACGGTATTAAGATTTCATTATCTTCGTCAGCGCTGTGTACTGTAGCTTGTACATTAATATTTTGTTCACCTGACATATTTTCTCCTATTTTATTACGTGAAAATGCGCCCGCTACATGATTTAATTTTCCTTCCAGATATTTAATTGTAAAATCATATTCACTTAGTTTGATACGCCAACGTTGCAATTTCATGTTGGGTTCCTTAATGTTGCTTAACCAAACAAGAGGCTTATGGTCATTTAGAATTTCAAAAGTTCTGCCATATAAATATGGTCGAAAATATTTGATTGACCATACGATCGCTAAAAGTTCTTTCTCTATTGTACTGTAATTTTGTTCATGGTCATTTAAAGTTATACTTGCAAAACTAATTGGCTTGTTGTCTTGTGACAATACAGCTCCTATCGTAAAATTACTACCGTCAGTTGTTACTTGAATTTTTTTATAAAATCTGGACAAATTAATATGGGGTCATTCATAATTAAAAGTTTCAATTTTTCGAAAGCTTTTTTAAATTCTTCATTGCTAATGTAAATTTTAGTTCCTTTTTTTAAATAGAGCGTCATTGGTTTTGACTTTAAGCTTGTTTGGCCGAATGCCTTCTGGACTTATGGTGTGGCCTAAAAAATCTGTTTTTTTTTTTTAAATTCGTATTTATCTAATTGGAGCTTTAAATTTGCCCTTAGTTTTTCAAATATTTTATTAAGTGAATTTAAATGTTCATCAAGTGATGTGGAGAAAACAATAATGTCATCCAGATACACAAGACAGTGTTTATTTATTAAGTCGCGAAGAACATGATTCATGCACCTTTGGAAAGTTGATGGTGCGTTTTTAAGTCCGAACGGCATTCGAGTAAACTCGTAAAGTCCGTATTTAGTTGAAAATGCTGTTTTAGAAATTGACTTTTGACCCTTAGCTAAGTCTATTGTTGAAAAATACAAACCTTTTCCTAATTTTTGATTTTCATGTTGTGTATTAATTTTGTGCTTAAAGTGTCGTGAAAGTCAAATTGTCACCTGCCCGATATTGAATGTCACTGATTTTTTTTAGTAATTCTAATAATCTTAATTTTTCTTCCTCTTGACGTGAAGTTATTTCATTACTCATTGCGTAATTAATTTCTTGTGTAACACCTTTTGGTTGCAAATAGGCTTCAAAATTTTGTTCTGCATTTGGATCAAAAATAAGTTTTCTGTGTGTAAATAATCTCCCGCTAATTATTATTTTGTCATGAGTGTAATCAATGACTGCGTTATTTTCTTTTAGCAAATTTCTACCTAAAAGCATGTCATAGTGAGGGGAAAACTCGTGAATGTAAAAAGTTTATTGGGTGCAATAGATACATACTGGTTTAATTTTGAGATGCCTGCATGGTTCTAATGCAAGTAGGTTTTGAATTAACTGGAATATTAAGAACATTTTGATAAATTGGTTAGAATATTGCGGATGAGTGTTTCGTGTATTTTTGTTAGTATTCTGATTTTTATGTTTAAAATTTTCATTTTTAATGTAATCATTGCTATAATTTTTTCATAATAGCCTTCCATTTGTGCTACTTGTTTCAAATTGGAAATAGTAGAAATATCATATCTAGCAAATGTCATATAAAGTCCATCTGGTAATTTTCCATTTTTTAACAGTATTATTCATTGCGTTCGTATACAATCTGTAATTTTCGTGTGACGTTTAAACTTGTTTTAAAGTTTATTGTTTTTATTCATAAAATGTCTTTTTGTGTTTTTACTCCCTGTACCCATAAAATGGGTAAAAAGGGGGTATTGGATTTGTGCAAAAGTATGTAACAGGCAGAAGGAGACATCTCCGACCCTATAAAGTATATATATTCTTGATCAGTATCAAAAGAGATTTCGATTTGGCCATGTCCGTCTGTCTGTCCGTCTGTCCGTCTGTCTGTCCGTATGTATGAACGCAAGGATCTCAGCAACTATAATAGCTAGAGACACCAAATTTTGAATGTAGCTTCGTGTATAGCGGGAGCAGGTCAAGTTTATTTTGGATCCGAGATATTCCCCCCATTGCCCCGCTATTCAATAAAAACGTTTTACAGCCACAGTTTTATAGATATAGCTTTGGGATTTGGCATGTATAGTACATTGGTCATTCTTGATATACTGTCCAAATTTCAAGTCGATCGGATAATAAACACGGAAGTTATTCAACAAACAAGATTCAGTACTGCAGGCTTGGCAAGCAGCAACATGAAGGCTTCAGCATATGTATGTACATATGGGCGAGCGAGCGCGAAGCGCGTTCATTTTCTATTAAGTACTTAAGGCTTAACCATGTGTGCGAGCGAGCGCGAAAGTGCAGCGGGTCTTGTACTCGTGACGTCACGACATACCAAAACACACGGCATCAGCTGATGCACATGTCGCTTTTAAGCAACACAAACCCATATGGTTTCATAATTGCTTATCGGTACGCAAACCATACGATAAATTTTAAGCACCTGATCTGCTTGACATTTTTCTTTGTGAGACATGCGCCATCTGCATGACTTTATTTTCTTGAAACATATTGTTATCAATGCTCTGCATAGTGCAGACTATGCATCAAAATTCAAAAATTGACTGTTGGCGCGCAGCCAATTGGCCTCTTCGATAAAATATCGATAAGTATCAGCTCTTCGATCAGTCTCGCTCATCTCTGCATTGTGCTGCTAGTATTTCTTTCACTCTACCGTCGTTCGTCATCGTCATCGTTCGTCATCGAGTTCCGATTTTGATAAATTTGCGATTTTCAACGTTTAACTAATTCAACTCTGGGTACAGGAGTCTCGTAGTCGAGTGTACTCGACTAAAACATTCTTACTTGTTATTTTTGCTTGTTAAATTTTGTTTTTGAAAATACACATATTTTCGCACTTTCAGTATTTTGAATCTTTTTTTTTTGCATAAGGCAATGCAAATGTTCCCAGTAAAATACTGGTTGCAGGTATCACAACTGATTTGCAACGTCCAGACGTATTTTACCGTTAATGTAGTGTAATAGCGTACACTACCAAATACCCTCGATTTATCAAAGATCAATACTAAATGAGTGGCACGACCGTATTGGATTTATACGTTAATTGAATTCGGATGAGTTTTTATACTATGTTCCCGAAGGGAAAATAGTATATACCCATAAAATGGGTAAAAAGGGGGTATTGGATTTGTGCAAAAGTATGTAACAGGCAGAAGGAGACATCTCCGACCCTATAAAGTATATATATTCTTGATCAGTATCAAAAGAGATTTCGATTTGGCCATGTCCGTCTGTCTGTCCGTCTGTCTGTCTGTCCGTATGTATGAACGCAAGGATCTCAGCAACTATAAGAGCTAGAGACACCAAATTTGGAATGTAGGTTCGTGTATAGCGGGAGCAGGTCAAGTTTATTTTAGATTTGAGATATCTCCCCCGTTCCCCCGTTATTCGATAAAAACCGTTTTACAGTTACAATTTTCAAGATATAGCTTTAAGATTTGGCATGTCCAGTACTTAAGTCCCTCTTAATCTACTGTCCAAATTTCAAGTCGATCGGATAATAAACACCTAAGTTATTCACGAAAGAAGATTCAGTGCTGCAGCAAGGGGAAGAAGAAGCACAGTCACAACTTAAAATGCCTGGCTTGCGCTGTGGCTCATGCGTGTGCGTAGCTGTGTATGTATGTGTAAGTTAACGAAGATGCGATCGGAAATTTTTGACCTGGGTACAGGGAGTTTCGTAGTCGGGTATACTCGACTATAGCATTCTTACTTGTTTTTCCATCCCAATGAACAACCAATGAGCGTGCATTGTTTGTCTGAAAAATAAAAGTTTAATATACAAAATATTGAGATAAGAATCATCCTCACTAAAATTGGTTATTAAATTGCTAGCAGCGATATCACGGTATTTTTTTCGAGAATTTTGGAGTGATGTTCTATTTATAATGAGTGTTTCCAAAAGCTTCTGCTGCTGCCGTTCAAACAAGTACTGATTTTCTGTCTGATAATTTCACATTATCAAGAGCAGCAGCTAACATGTTCTCAATATTTCCTATTGAATGTATTTTTTCTTACCATCAGAGCTTTGTGAAATTTGGGAATGTTTTCTTATCCTTTGTTATTTTATTATCCTTTTTTTTGATCCTTAAATTGACTGACTTTCAAAATAATTGTTTTGGCTTGTATAATTTAAAATAAATAAAAATTATGGTGATCAAAATGGTTAAAAAATATAATAATTAAAAATCAAAGCTTATCCCCCTTATTCCTAACATATATCATACTAGCTGGTAAAACGCCAGCGTTGCCCGGCGAAATATTTAGATTTAAATGCATTATGTTGAATTTGACTACTTTCGTCAACCGTTAGAAATACACAAAACTAACGTATCACAGTTTTCCCTCCCGTGGGGGTAGGAAACTATATCCAGACTAAAGCTTTCCAACTTTTTTCCGCCCGTTGTATTGCCCGCAAAGTACCGAGGTTCTTATACTATGTTCCCGAAGGGAAAAATATTATATTGGGTTTGCGAAATGTCCGTCTGTCCGTCTGTTCGTATGAACGCAATTTTTTTGCCTTTATCTTTAAGCTAGAGCAACCAAACTTGGTACACCTATTGGTGTATACTCTCAATTTATGAAGTATTGAGATCGACGAATTATTTAATGTGAGGTGCTTTGAAAATTTGTTTCAAAGTAATTGGATGATAAACAGAAAAGTTTTTAAATGAGTTTGAAGTCAATTGGACGAAAATCAAAAAAGTTGCATACAACAGTTTCCCGCGAATTTTCCGAACTTGGGGGTAAATTTTCCAAAATCTTTGGGCACCGCGCATATTATCAGTTTGTGTAGAACCTTGAAAATGAGTTTGAAGCCAATCGCATGAAAATTAAAAATGTCGAATGCCAGAGTTTTCCGCTAATTTTCCGACCATGGGGCTGAAATTTCCAAAATCGCTGATGCACGTGTCGAATTATTTAATGTGTAGAGCCTTGAAAATGAGTTTGAAGCCAATCGGACGATAATAAAAAAAGTTTCATACAACAGTTTTCCTCGAATATTCCGATTTTGGGGGTAGATTTTGTAAAATCCTTGACCACCGCGCCTATTATTATTTCCCATAGAACTTTGAAAATGAGTTTGAAAACAATCGCATGAAAATTAAAAATGTCGAATGCCAGAGTTTTCCACAAATTTTCCGACCATAGGGCTGAATTTCTCAAAATCGCTGATACACGTGTCGAATTATTTTACGTGAAGAGCTTTGAAAATGAATTTGAAGGCTATCGGATTAAAATTAGCCATTCGCCCATACAACCTTGAGACCACAATTTTACGCCAATGGGGGTGAATTTTTCAAAATCGGTGAAATATGTGTCAAATGAATTTTGTGTAGATCTTTAAAAATGAGTTTGAAGCCGATTGGATGGTAAACAAAAAAATTTCATACAACAGTTTTCCGCGATTTTCCACGCTTGTGGGTGGAATTTTCAAAAATCCGGTCTTAGTGTGCACTTTCATCATAGATGAAACGTACTGTGAAAATTTCAGCATCCTAGCTCTTACGGTTTGGGCTGTGCGATGATTGCCAATCACTCAGCACGAACTCTTTTATATAATTAGATGAGTATGTAGGTCCCGTTGGTTTTTTCGCTATCACTAATGTCGGCAGCACCGTCGTGACGTGTACAGTCTCGCTCACTGTCTGCGTTGTTTTCGCCCACCGAATTTAATTTTTAATTTGCCAGAGCTTTACACCAATTTTCCGACCAAAGGGCTGAATTTCCCAAAATAGCTGATACACGTGTCATATTATTTTACGTGAAGAGCTTTGAAAATGAATTTGAAGGTTATCGGGTTAAAATTAGCCTTTCGTCCATACAACCTTGAAACCCCCATTTTCCGCACGATGAGTTTTTGTGTAGATCTTTGAAAATGAGTTTAAAGCCGATTGGATGGTGCACAAAAAAGTTTCATACAACAGTTTTCCGCGATTTTCTACGCTTGTGGGTGGAATTTTCAAAAATCCGGTCTTAGTGTGCACTTTCATCATAGATGAAACGTACTGTGAAAATTTCAGCATCCTAGCTCTTACGGTTTGGGCTGTGCGATGATTGCCAATCACTCAGCACGAACTCTTTTATATAATTAGATGAGTATGTAGGTCCCGTTGGTTTTTTCGCTATCACTAATGTCGGCAGCACCGTCGTGACGTGTACAGTCTCGCTCACTGTCTGCGTTGTTTTCGCCCACCGAATTTAATTTTTAATTTTCATGCGATTGTCTTCAAACTCATTTTCAAAGTTCTATGAGAAACAAGTAAGAATGCTATAGTCGAGTATACCCGACTACGAAACTCCCTGTACCCAGGTCTAAAACGTTCAATCACATCTACGTCCACTTGCACATACATACACACATACACAAAGACGCACACACACACTGGCGGCAAAAGCGACAGCGCAAGCGAGGCAATTTAATTGGTGGCTGTGCTTCTTCTTCCCCCTCTCGCTGCATCACTGAATCTTCTTTCGTGAATAAATTCCGTGTTTGTTATCCGATCGACTTGAAATTTGGACAGTAGACTAAGAGTGACTAAAATATTATACATGCCAAATCCCATATCTATATCTTGAAAATTGTTGCTGTTAAACGGTTTTTATCGATTTGCGGAGGAATGGGGGAGATATCTGAAATATGAATCAAACTTGATCTGCGTATGGTATACAGGAACCTACATTCCAAATTTGGTGTCTCTAGGTCTTGTAGTTGCTGAGATCGACGCGTTCATACGGACAGATGGACAGACAGACGGACATGGCAAAATCGAAATCTCTTTTGATACTGATCAAGAATATATATACTTTATAGGGTCGGAGATGTCTCCTTCTGCCTGTTACACACATTTGCACAGATGTAATACCCCCTTTTTACCCATTTTATGGGTACAGGGAGTAAAAATAATAGGCGCGGTGGTCAAAGATTTTGGAAAATCTACCCCCAAGGTCGGAAAATTCACGGAAAACGGTTGAATTAAACATTTTTATTATCGTCCGATTGACTTTAAACTCATTTTCAAACTGTGCTTTTTATCATCCAAATTTTTTGACACTTATTTTCAAAGTACCTCACATTAAATAATTCGACACATATACTATCAGATATGCAAAATGCACTGCCACGGTCGGAAAAGGGGTGAAGCCTGGAATGCAGCATTTTCGTTTTTCATGCGAATGGCTTCATACTGATTTCCAAATATAAATACAAAAACCTCGTTACTTTGCGGGTAGTACAACGGGCGAAAAATAATTATAAAACTTTAGTCTGGATTTTTAGTAATATTCTTGGAATGGGCTTCAAATGGCAAATGATTTGGAAAATCTACTCCGCGTCGCCACGGGCGGGAAATGGAAGTCAAGGACAAATGAGTGACATTATTTGTTTAGTTAGATCAGCTTCAAAGACATTTTCATAGCCCTACACAAGAAACATAAGTCACGTGGCTCAACTATTTAGTTTCCTACCCCCACGGGAGGCAAAATTGTGATACTCTATTTTTGTGTATTTCTTACGGTTGACGAAAGTAGTCAAATTCAACATAATTCAAAGTGCATCTAAATATTTCGCCGGGCAAGGCCGGGGTATTACCAGCTAGTAGTATATATGTGGTGTGTTAGTAAGTAGGGGTACTCAGGCCACACAGAGATTTTTTGTTGGTTGATTATTTGTTAATAGGAGCAAAAGAATTGACCGAACTTAGTAGGAGAAATGGATTTGCACATGTGTAAGACTGGAAAAAGGAGAGCGTCGAGTGAAGCGGTCGTGTTAAAAACCAGCTCCAGCTTTGAACACAGTTCACCAGAGAAATCTTATTTTAAATAATTGATTTTTTGTATACAATTATTTAAGCTTCCATGGCTAAATTTAAAGCAGTTAAGTAACATTTACAAATAAAAGCAAAGCCGCAGTGACTTTCTATAAAACATTGAACTAAATGCTTGTGCTTGTGTGCTTGTTCGCTTCGGTGGGCTCTCTTACTTGAAAATATCGGAAAGTTTTATTTGGAAAGTCTGGCAACCTACACCAAATGTCCAGAGAGAACAACAGTAACGAAATAAGGCCATTTCGATAATTACCCCAATAAGGATTTTTAAACAGCAGGGTTTTTAACAATATTCTGGATAGAAACTGTGGGTGAGTGTGATTGTTCGCTTGACGCATCGGAGCGTACGGGAACAGAAGGTCGGGAGGAAAGAGCGGCTTGCGCTGGAAGACAAAGCATACTTTTAGGCATTCCTTCAATTACTGCACGCCAAATCAGTTGCTATTGCTGACATACATTTCTAAACCGAGTCACACAATATGAATAGAACACCTCCTGCGTCCAGACCAGTGAGTCAGACCAAGATGAACGGGATTCAGACAGATAGCACTCCAATAAGCACCCAGCAGCAAGAAAAGAGGAAGAGAGCTACCCTTTCGCCAGACAACCCAATAGGAGACCTCATGCTAGCCATACAAAATATGGGAGAAAAGTTCGACTTAAATTTATAAACAACTAGCGGACCCGGCGCGCTTCGCTGCGCAATATGGATATATGCATAAAAATTTACACCTATTTCATTTATATTTACCCGTATTTCATCCCAATCTATTTCGGCGCAATGAATTTCATTTTTTTCAACTCCGAACCGCAAGCAATTTCCCATCGTGAAGAATGTATTGATTTTTTTGGTGTTTTTCAAATAAATGTCAAAAGTAAAACAAAAGCGACACTTTTAACATTTGAATTCAATGAAAATTTATTTCGAAAATAAACAAAACATAATCGTTAAATAATTGACAAAATTTGCATAAAGTAATATAATCAATAATTGGTAACGTAAAGAATCATATGATAATTATTTTTCTTATTCACAGAATACAAATTATAAAATTACGCACTACGATATTAATGAGAAAATCCAAAAGAAAAACAACTTTCCATTCCGATTATCGACATGGGAAAACTTGTATTTCATAATATTTAATTAATTTACGACGATTGCATTATAATCCAGAATTGTATTTATTGGTTGGCTTGGCAAGCAGCAACATGAAGGCTTCAGCATATGTATGTACATATGGGCGAGCGAGCGCGAAGCGCGTTCATTTTCTATTAAGTACTTAAGGCTTAACCATGTGTGCGAGCGAGCGCGAAAGTGCAGCGGGTCTTGTACTCGTGACGTCACGACATACCAAAACACACGGCATCAGCTGATGCACATGTCGCTTTTAAGCAACACAAACCCATATGGTTTCATAATTGCTTATCGGTACGCAAACCATACGATAAATTTTAAGCACCTGATCTGCTTGACATTTTTCTTTGTGAGACATGCGCCATCTGCATGACTTTATTTTCTTGAAACATATTGTTATCAATGCTCTGCATAGTGCAGACTATGCATCAAAATTCAAAAATTGACTGTTGGCGCGCAGCCAATTGGCCTCTTCGATAAAATATCGATAAGTATCAGCTCTTCGATCAGTCTCGCTCATCTCTGCATTGTGCTGACTCATGAATATTATCATTTTTCGTTTATGAGTGGGTGGTTGTGTGGGGGTGGTGATGACACAACAAACTATAGCTATAAACATTCCCTGGACTTCAAGGAATATATTATAAAAGATTTCATCAAGATCCTTTAAACGGTTTTCAAGTTTATCGCGAACATACAGACAGACATTCACTTTTATATATATAGATAGATGAGCAGTAGTTTAAGAGAACAGATGATAAAACTAGCATCAAATGCTAACATTGGGTAGCTGAAGGATGAGATAGGCGTCATGTCACAATCCATGCGTGCACTCCGAGCTGAGAATCAAGCCCGTAATCTGGAAATTGAGCAACTCTGATGTGATAGAGAACTCGACAGAAAAGAGCTAAGCCGTTTAATAGACCAAAATAATAGCAGAAATATAACCCTGAAAGGCTTGCAAAAAGATAAAGCAATTAAGTGCGATATAGAGGATTTGCTTCATATAAAAATGTAATTACCATATGCGAGGACTCGGCAGTCAAAAGCCCTCTTTGAGCGTAACAAAAGGGTGTGCGTGTTAGTGGAGCTTGAAACATCGGAAATGGCATCTTAGGCACTGAAAAACGGAAGAAAATTGGCTGGATCGTCAATCTACATAGAGCGAGACCTAAGTTTCGAAAAACAGGAGCACAAATCAGTATTGCTGCAGCTAAAAAAGAGCTTGGTGATCTCAATAAAGATATCAGAGTTTTGTGAAGATCTCGATCTCGACACTTCATAAATTGACGATATACACCAACATGTGTACCAAGTTTGCTCTAGCTCAAAGATAAAGGCAAAAAAATTGCGTTCATACGGACATACGGCCAGACGGACAGACGGACATTTCGCAAACCCAATATACTATTTTCCCTTCGGGAACATAGTATAATAAACAGTCTTCATTTTAAGCTTCTATCTTATAATGTAGCAGGGCTAGCAAACAAAGTTTTGTATTCTTATTTCTTTAAATTTATTAACTCGCATGACATATTTGTATTATTTGAAACCTTCGTGGAAAGCAGTTTTGAGAGGTTCGAAACATTCTTTAACCAATATAATCTTCTTTGACCGCTAGTCACTGAACTGGTCTTTTGCGAACCGGCAGGGCATGGTCGCTATGGAAATTCGGTCAGAAAAGGAGCGCCTATTTATTGTCCCTAGTTATCTTAATTGCAACCATTGGATCGTAGACTATGAAAATCTAGATGACACCTTGCAACAAATTCAGTCGGATAACGTTATGGTGATTGGAGATCTAAACGCCCGAATTGGCAACAGCCAAGTACAAACCGCTAACAGGAACGTGACATCGAATTACTCACCCCGTGTGCGGGAAGCAAAATACGAGATACGAGAGTAGACGCAAACGAAAAAAAAATCATTGAGCTATGTGAAACCTTTATCCTAACAGTCCTAAACGGAAATACCATAAGCGGCAGTGATGGTAGTCTTACTTACGTAAGATAGCATGCCACATCAACCATTGACTACTGCCTGATAAACGGACGCTGGCATAATTATGTTGTTGATGATTTGGGTATCCTCTTAGATCCCAAGCTTAAGTGTGACAAGCATATCTTTTCCACCGCAAATCGTGCCTTTGGTGTCCTGGGTTTCATTAAGCGTTGGTCGAAGGAATTTAACGATCCCTACATTACTTAAACTCTTTATACTTCTCTTGTCCGACCTATTCTTGAATATGGTGCTTGTATTTGGTGTCCCCAATACAAGGTTCATCAGGATAGATTAGAATCGGTACAAAAACAATTTCTGCTCTTTGCACTCCGGGATCTTAACTGGAATACTAATACTCGCTTGCCTTCTTATCGTAGTAGACTTTTATTAATAAATTTGCCTTCTCTTTCTGATCGTAGAACCATGCTGGGTGTAATTTTCTTACACAAACTAATTAATGGGGAAATTGATTCTTCTGAATTAATCAGCCAAATTAGTTTTGCAGCTCCGATCAGATGTTCTAGAAACTTTCTTCCACTATCTCTTCAAGCTTGTAGTTCTAATTATGCTATTCATAACCCCTTTCGAGTCTTATGCTCTAACGATAACAATCTTTTCCATCTAATAAGTAATGCTACTTAAATTTCTACACTTAAAACTTTACTCTTACGTTATTTATGTAATCCTTAGGAACTTTTGTATAATGTTATTGTTGTATTTGCATGTCCGCGATGTTTGGCTACCGCACGTTATGCGGCGTGCCCCTCGGTCGGTTGGTGGGGAGGTGGGTTGCATTTATGCTTGGGTCCGCGCGTTAACAAGCCCGTGCTTGGTGTCGTTGGGCCACTTGTATGTACTGTTCGTTAGTACATCAACGTCCAGAAATATGCAAATTGCAGATGAATCTCATTCAGACCATTTGCCACTTATCATCAGCGTATGTTTTCAAGAGACCGAGATAGAGAATGAGAGTAAACCACTGCCAATATTAAGATGGGTGAATCGGCTTGCCGCTGAGTACGTGCAGCTCGATCTGAATCAACACTTATTATTAACTTATTAACACGCGCAAACGCAAACAATATCAGTCATATGCATGACAAGAACTGAAGTTCTAAGACTTTGCTAGCTTTGCAACACCCAGGAACGGGAAGACATATTTCATTTTATGGGGCGATGCCCAATACTCCGGGAAATTAGAGTGCAACACTGGAACATCGCATGTTTGTACGCGCGAGAGTGTGCTGACTGGCTAGATGGTCTTCTTAGCTGGCGATCACTGGCTGACTTTCTTATGGAGTGCCAATAAATACCGACGCCAAATTTTAAATTAATATAGATAGGGCAGCTGTTTTTTTTTCTCTCACAATCAGATTTGCCCCATATGCTACTTGCACTAGGCTAACGGCATCTGCCAAGCCTTAAATATTTTATTTTACTTTTACTTGTATGCCTTTTATTCATTACTTTAAATGTATACACCCAGTATAGTTAAGCTAATCATAGTTTCAAAGTAAAAAGATAAGGAAAATAAAGCAAATAAAATAAACGAACTAACCAACTAACAAGTGTAAGAATCCTGGAATGGGAGTCCGATAGGTCTACCACCGCCGTAAGGAAGAGCTGAAGGGAATAGCCACGGAATTTGAGCTTGATAAAGACGCGGAGCATAGTGCTGAAACTTGGGCACGCCTGGAGGCTTAGTTTGCCAAAGGTCTAGAGTCTCTCGCCGCGGGCGACCTGGGCTCGAGCGGGCGCAACAAATCAGAAGGGGATTTGAGTGGCCTGGTCGGTCGGTCGCGATTCGTGACTGAAATGCAAGCCTGCGGAGCCGAAGTGCTTACCAGACAAGAGGAGCTAGGTTCCTGAGGCAAGAGCAGCGGCGTAGAGGGGAGTCCATCTGGCACTCATCCCATCGTCGTTGCCGAGACCCCACTGCCGCGGTTACAATGGGACACAAGGAAGCGGATAGTCGTGCCGGAGCAGGTTAGGAAAAGGGGCGTGGGATCTCATATGGTATAGATCTAGATAAGCTACCTCGCGCCCTGGACAAAGTGCTGACAGATAATGCCGGTTTCTCTGGTTTGTGACCAGTCGCCTTCGGCATGTGGCGTGGGCAACGTTCAGGTCGGGTTTCTTAGAGTTTTTTTTGCCACCCAGGTATTTTGAGAATATTGAGGATAAGATTAGGGGCCGCCTTCAGCGGAATGGCGAGGATTTTAAAAACTTTCTGATCGACTTGCGGATACTCTTGCATCATTCTAGGTGTTGGGTCAAGTTCTCATAGTTATTCAATCTTACTAAATCGCTCATTCAATTTGTATTTAATGTATAATTTTAATCAGCACTGTATTTAAGATTTAACATAACTCTCCAAAAAAACGTTCTATGTAAACACTCTCTTTTTGCTTTCGCTCAAGCTATGTTAAGTAACTACTGCAAATTCAAATAAACCAGTCGCCTAACAAAACTGCACATAGCCAGAAGTATTGATCTTGTCGCCGCAATAAATTGTTAATCAGAATTTCGCACACGCCCATCCGAGATCGAAATTCTCAGATCAAAAACAACGCTTTTGATCCAACATTTTGGCGCCCAACTATGGGGCTTGTGTGTGAAAGTCGGAAAACTTATTAAATTAATATTAGCATTCCCGCAGCTTCACTTTCGTCGTCTTCATCGCATACCTTTCGTCGCTGCTTCACACGCTGAAGCCGTTGGAACTTTCGCGCCTTTCTTTGCATCACTCGTCGAATTGCACTCAATCGGAGTCAATATTGTGAACTATTGGAAGGCTGAGTCAAGAGGTCGTTGTCTAATATTACAGCTGTTGTGAGTACATTTCGTCGCAGAGCTGTTTGCAGCTGTCTCTGCATATACACACCTATTATACATCGCTCTCAATCCTCTCTCGTTTGTATTGGTATTGGTGATCATAAAAGCATTGCCAACACCAATTAATGGTTTGTTTACATTCGTATTTGCACATATGTATATAAATTTGAAAATTGGCATTTGCATTGATAATTGAATTGCGTATATTTGAAAAATGGCTGCACTTCAAATTTATAAGCGCAAGCGAGCCACCATAAAGCGCAACATCATGCGCATCCAAGGCCTCGTTGCAACATCTTCACACAACGAATCAAGATTGACGCAATCGGAACTGCATTGCCGTCTGGATATTTTGGAGCAATATTTTAAGGAAGCAATGTTGGTACAATCCAGCATTGACGAAGCAGATCCGGATGATGATGGTCGTGGTGAGTTGGAAGACAGCTACGTGGACACCAAGATCATCATCAAAGCCCAACTAAATGATGAATTTAATAGTACCTTATTTGGGACAAACATTGTAGGCCGCATGCCATCATCAAGCCTACCAAGATTTTCACTGCCTATATTTGATGGAAATCGGGCAGAGTATAAGAATTTTATAACTTCTTTCAACCAGATTGTTGACCACGAACTTGGTTTGTCCAATATAGAGAAGTTTAATCATCTGTTAAACTGCTTGAAAGGGCCTGCGCTAGAAGCAGTGAAGGCATTTCAAGTAACGAATGAAAATTATTCAAAAGCAAAAATTCGCCTTAATGAACGATATGATAACGCTACGCTTACGTTTTTAGATACCATCGATGCATTATTTAAGCTGCCATCAGTTGACAACCCCGATGCCGATCAACTTCGAAGCCTAGTGGATAGAGCTGCAGCCATGTATGGGTCACTGTCGTCATTGGGCACCGATCGAAATGTATCGGAAGCGATGCTCATCTACATTGTCAGAGAGAAATGTGATCAGCAAACTCGGAACAAATGGAATGAAGCCATGGATTTAGCTGTACTGCCTACATGGAAAAAATGCATGCAAGTTTTGGAACGTCATTGCCAATTCTTGCAATCTATTTGCACATCATCGGTTTGCAAGTTTGAATATAACAAACAGAAACGCAGCGTTAAATCTTTTGCCGTCACTAATGCAATTTGTATTGTTTGCTCTAGCTCTAATCACAAGCTACCTGAATGCTCACAATTCAAGGGTATGAGCACTATGCAAAGATTTGAAGCCATTAAAAAAGCTGGATTATGCATCAATTGCCTGCAGCAAGGCCATCGGATGGCACAGTGCCCATCACAAAATCGTTGTCGGATCTGCAAACGCCCGCATCATACCCTGCTACATCATGAGCAATCATCGCAAATTTCGAAAACATCATCACCTTCGCAATCATCGGCAACAAATTCGCATGTAAGTGCTATCACTCATTCGCATATGAGCGAATCGCAAGGCGAACAAATTATACTCGCAACTGCGATAGTTTTTGTTAAGGATTCGGCAGGTGTGTACAGGGCAGGCAGAGCATTGATAGATTCATGTTCGCAAGTGAATTTTATTACTGAAAGATTCTCACAAAGTCTTCAGCTTCGTCGAAACAAGCACCATGTTGAAATTCACAGCATTGGTGAATCAACCACGAATATTAATTCATGCACCACCACCACAATCAAGTCTCGAACAACGGCATTTGAACTAGCTCTCCAATTTTGCACCACGTCACATATTGCTTATCAGCCAGATACTGAAATCGACACTTCTGATTGGAATTTGCCATTGAATACTGCACTTGCTGATGAGCAATTTTATCGATCTCGGCGTATCGACTTGCTACTTGGAACAGAGGCATTCTTTAGTTGTCTTGGCCGCGGTCAGATTAAGCTTGGCGAAAATTTGCCTGTTTTGCAAAAGACTTTGTTTGGTTGGGTCGTGACTGGGAGGTATAAGCATCAGCAGCAGAGCAAATCATTCAAATGCTTACTATCGATAGAGGACGAAGTTAACCAAAATCTTGAAAGGTTATGGCAAGTCGAGGCTGTAGACGCACCTGTAAATTCACTTCAGCCAGAGCATTGTATGTGTGAAGATATATTTTTGAAGACAACGCATCAGATGCCTAGTTCCAGAATTGTTGTTGACCTTCCATTCAAAGAGAATCCAACTGGCTTAGGAAACTCATTCGACATTGCTCGTCGTCGGTTCTTTGCTCTAGAAAATCGACTGCAACGTAACCCTGATATTCGATCGCAATATGTGAACTTTATGGATGAATATCAGAATCTCGGCCACATGACTCTAGTATCTGATCCAAAGGTAAATGGATCGCATTACTTTATTCCCCATCACTGCGTCCTTAAGCCTAGCAGTGTGTCAACAAAACTAAGAGTCGTGTTTGATGCATCGTGTAGTACATCGTCTCAACGTTCGTTAAATGACTTTCTGTTGGTTGGCCCAACACTGCAGGACGATTTGTATACTCTGTTGGTTCGCTTTCGATTGGTTCGTTACGCTATCACAGCCGACATAACCAAAATGTACAGGCAGATACTCATTAATCCTGCTGATCGCAAGTACCAATATATATTTTGGAGAACATCGCCTGACGCCGAGCTGCAAATATTTGAGCTCAACACCGTAACATACGGAACTGCATCTGCACCATACTTGGCAGTACGAAGCCTACACTACCTCGCTGACATGCATGTCGCTGAATTTCTACTCGGCGCATCTATTGTCAAATCTTCATTTTATGTCGATGATTTGTTAAGTGGGGCAGACGACCTCCAAAAATTACATCGAATTAAGAATGAAGTATCTGAGATACTTAATCGCGGATTATTTCCTCTAACTAAGTGGCATTCAAATCACCCTGCCTTGATGGAGGATGATTCATTAAAGGAGTTTAATTTGACCGAAGATGCTATGACTAGCGCTTTAGGTGTAACATGGGATCAACATCGTGATACTATACTGTTCACATTCAATCCAAAGCACTCATTCTCGGTAGTGACCAAGAGGACAATTCTCTCAACTGCATCGTCACTGTTTGATCCACTTGGTTTACTGTCTCCACTCATCATTGTTTCCAAAATCATTTTACAAGAACTTTGGTTGCTAAAACTCGCATGGGATGAGTCACTACCTCAATCACTTCATCAGGCTTGGGAGACCTGTTTAGCTTCACTCAACTCATTAGGCACTCTCACAGTCCCTCGATATTGTCTGCATGTCAATAAAACGGAATTTCAATTGCACTGGTTTTGCGACGCGTCGATAAGAGCCTACGGCTGCTGCCTGTACGTACGCTCCATAGATTCTGCTGGAAATGTCAACGTTCAGTTGCTAACGGCGAAATCAAGGGTGGCTCCAGTCAAGAAGCAAACCTTACCAAAGCTTGAACTTTGTGGAGCTCAATTATTAAGCAAATTGTATGCTAAGATCAAGGACATATTATTCGACAAGCCACATGTATCATATTTTTGGTCGGATTCACAAATTGTTTTGCATTGGCTGCAACAACACTCCGCAACATTGTCAACTTTCGTCGGTAATCGAGTGTCTGCCATTCAAGACCTTACTGTTGGGGGAAATTGGAGATATGTACCAACACACAGCAATCCTGCCGATATTGTATCCCGAGGTTGCACAGCGGTTGATCTCGAATCTTCAATTTGGTTCTCCGGGCCAAGTTTTCTTCTCAAACCGGAAGATCAATGGCCCTGTCAAAAGCAGAGGGTTGAATTAGACATGGAAATTATCAATCTTGAGAAGAGAAAGGCAACATTCACTGCAACTATCGCATCAAATTATCTTCTGGAAGTCATCAACAAATATAGCTCCTACAATCGCGTGCTTCGGATTATTGCTTATGTTTTTAGGTTTATGCAAGCCTGCAGAAAACGACGAACCTTCGACATGATCTCTCCGTCGCCAGAAGAACTCCTCCATGCAATGCATTGCATCGTCTGGAATATTCAGAATCAAGTTTATAGAGAAGATGTTTTATTGTTGCAAAAGCATAAGGAGCTGCGCAGTAATCTAAGATACCTTAGTCCATTCATCGATGGATCATCAGGATATGAACTAATAAGGGTCGGTGGTAGACTAGAGCATGCAAATACACCTTCACGCCAGAAGCACCCAATAGTTCTCCCAAGTAAATCGCATTTCGCTCAAATTTATGTTCGCCATCTACATCGTCGAAACTATCATGCTGGACCTAAGGCATTAGTCGCCTTACTACGTCTTCAATTCTGGGTTGTCAATGCCAGAGACCTCACACGGCGCATAGTTCGTTCATGCATTCACTGTGTGCGCTACCGTCCAGTTCTGCTAAAACAGATTATGGGATCACTGCCACCTGAGCGTCTGACCACCGATAAGCCATTCAGGCATGTTGGCGTTGACTTCTGTGGTCCAGTGAACACATATCTTCGCATACGAGGCAAGCCACCTACAAAATCATACATTGCCGTATTCGTTTGCACGGCTACAAAGGCTGTTCACATAGAGGTGGTGTCTGACTTATCTACAAACAAATTTTTGGATTCATTAAAGCGAATGATTGCTCGACGTGGACCCGTATCACAGATTGACTGCGACAATGCTACAAACTTTGTTGGTGCATCTAATAAATTGATCGACCTAAAGAATTTCATCTTTAACCAGGATACTCAATCGGCCATTCAATCCTATTGCTCGTCTGAGGAAATAACATTCTCTTTTATTCCACCTAGGGCACCACATTTTGGCGGCATCTGGGAAGCGGCTGTCAAAAGCGCCAAGGGTCTTTTGTTGCGCACCTTGATGAACACCCGGTTCACCTTCGAAGAATTTAACACTGCCGTTGTAGAGATAGAGGCTGTGCTTAACTCGCGACCTTTATCACCACTGTCTTCAGATCCCAATGACTTTGGTGCTATAACTGCAGGTCATTTGTTAAATGGAGACGCACTGCGTGCGTTGCCTGAGCGTACTGTGAACACCACCAACATATCCAACTTGGATCGATATGATCAGATCACAGCCGTCAAACAGGACTTCTGGCGTCGTTGGTCTGCAGAGTATATCAACGAGTTGCGATCCCGTACTAAGTGGACTTCAACAGCGGAAAATCTTAAGGTCGGGGCAATGGTCATCATCCAAGAAGACAACACTCCTCCTCAACGCTGGAAACTTGGACGTGTCGAGTCAGTAGTGACTGGCAAGGATGGCCATGTCCGTGTGGCGCACATTCGTATACCAAATGGAGTCTGCTGTCGTCCAATTCACAAATTAGCTGCATTGCCTATTTCTTGAAAGAAAATCCTTTCAACGGGCCCGGGATGTTGGGTCAAGCTCTCATAGTTATTCAATCTTACTAAATCGCTCATTCAATTTGAATTTAATCTATAATTTTAATCAGCACTGTATTTAAGATTTAACATAACTCTCCAAAAAAACGCTCTATGTAAACACTCTCTTTTTGCTTTCGCTCAAGCTATGTTAAGTAACTACTGCAAATTCAAATAAACCAGTCGCCTAACAAAACTGCACATAGCCAGAAGTATTGATCTTGTCGCCGCAATAAATTGTTAATCAGAATTTCGCACACGCCCATCCGAGATAAAAATTCTCAGATCAAAAACAACGCTTTTGATCCAACACTAGGTATAATGCCGCCAGGTAGCTGCACCGGGTGTATGAGAACGACGCGCCCGAACATCGGCTGTACATCCGCTAAAAGATTTCTCTAACCTGACGCAACTCACCCAGATGGCAGTCGAATACGAGGTGGTCAAAGATTTTGGAAAATCTACCCCCAAGGTCGGAAAATTCGCGTAAAACTGTTGTATGAAACATTTTTGATTATCGTCCGATTGGCCTTAAACTCATTACATTAAATAATTTGACACATAAGGCACCGATTTTGGAAAAAGCACGTTAACGGTCGGAAAAGTAGTAGAAAACTCTGGAATTCAGTCATTAGTTTCTCATGCGAATGGCTTCATACTAATTGCCAAAGCCAAACACAAAAAGTTATGGTCTTTGGTTGTCAACAGAACGGGGGACAAATAGGTAGAAAACTTTTGTCTGGTGGTATAATTCTTGCAATAGGAGTCAAACTCATTTTCAAAACTATACCAAAAATACTTTAAGAGTGCGCTAAGCGATAATAGAATGATGTACCCAGCCCGTCGCCACGGGCGGGAAATGGGAGTAAATGTCAAATGAGTGAGATTATTTGTTTTTTTAGATCGGATTGAAATAGTTCAACCATATGTCCCAATCGTCTTTGTCAATCGAAATATATGAACGAATAAACTCGTTAAATGTTTTTCAACTGTTCCTAACGTCTGGTGGTGATGAGCAGTTGAGTGTATATTACCTTTATTCATATACTTGCACATGTCATTTAAAAGGGAATTTTTGTATTCAGTACCCATGTCCGTTATGAACGTCTTCATAGGACCGTACATTAATACAAAGAATCCAAATATTCCTTTAGAAATTGTTACTCATTGCCATTCTCTGTACGAGGTAATGGTCCAATTGTATCTATTAAAATAGTGTCAAATGCAGAATTTGGAGTTTTCGTTAATATCATTAGAGCTTTAGTATGCGTAGTAGTTTTTGCCTGTTGGCATTTCATTTGAGTTTTCACATACTTCGTAATTTCCTTAGTCATTTGGCCAATAATAGTATTTCTTAATTTTTAACAGTGTACGCGTAATCCCTGTATGGCCTCCTTCTATAGGATCATCATGGTATTTCGACAGTATTGCATTAATTTGACTTTCGTCATTTTTGTCACTTTTGTTAGTAGCGCTACTTTTAATATATTTAAGTATTCATAGCCAATATTTACTCCCTGTACCCATAAAATGGGTAAAAAGGGGGTACTAAATCTGTGCAAATTTATGTAACAGGCAGAAGGAGACATCTCCGACCCTATAAAGTATATATATTCTTGATCAGTATCAAAAGAGATTTCGATTTGGCCATGTCCGTCTGTCTGTCCGTCTGTATGAACGCGTCGATCTCAGCAACTACAAGAGCTAGAGATACCAAATTTGGAATGTAGATTTCTGTATACCATACGCAGAGCAATTATGTTTCATATTTCAGATATCTCCCCCGTTCCCCCGCAAATCGATAAAAACCGTTTTACAGTAACAATTTGCAAGATATAGCTTTAATATTTGGGATTTACAATAATTTAGTCTCTCTTAATCTACTGTCCAAATTTCAAGTCGAGTGAATAATAAACACGGAAGTTATTCGCGAAAGAAGATTCAGTGATGCAGCCAGGGGGGGAAGAAGAAGCACAGCCACAACTTAAAATGTCTCGCTTGCGCTACGCTTGAGCTATCGCTCGTGTGTGTGCGTCTTTTGTGTATGTGTAGGTGTACGTAGATGCGATTGGAAATTTCTGCTAATCTTAATTTCTGCTTATAAGAATTATTACTGAAAATGGCTGTGTTTCTAGACCAAATATGTCACTGTATTTGGTACATAAATCAGTAAGCTTGTTTTTAAATTGTTCAGGGAACTTTAGTTTTTTCAGGACTTCATTCTGTTATTTTCGTTGGTAAGTTTTGATTTAATTTGATAATTTTCTAGTGATTCGAATTTTACTTTTGGGCTTTGTATTTATACTATGTTCCCGAAGGGAAAATAGTATATAGGGTTTGCGAAATGTCCGTCTGTCCGTATGAACGCAATTTTTTTGCCTTTATCTTTGAGCTAGAGAAACCAAGCTTGGTACACATGTTGGTATATATCGTCAATTTATGAAGTGTCGAGATCGACCACCCACCCCCACCCCCTCCCGCGCAATTTGGGGAAAACCTGTAACCTGTAACGAGAAAAATCTATATATATCCCACACCTGTACAGGTAGAGTCACCAAATTTGGCATATATACTAATGTTGACCCCCTGGACAAATCTGCACCAAAAATTTTTACAGTTTTTTTCGCGTCTCTTTCTGAAAACACAAATAACCAAATTTTATAGGACTGGGAACATAGTATTCTGCAGTCGGGTGCGTCCGACTGCAACGTTCTTATTTGTTTCTTATTGGTGTTGTTGTGCGTAAGCACAAATCAGCGTCAACAGATTAAACCCTAGAGTTCCTTTTTTTACTCCCTGTACCCATAAAATGGGTAAAAGGGGGTATTGGATTTGTGCAAAAGTATGTAACAGACAGAAGGAGACATCTCCGACCCTATAAAGTATATATATTCTTGTTCAGTATCAAAAGAGATTTCGATTTGGCCATGTCCGTCTGTCTGTCCATCTGTCCGTATGAACGCATCGATCTCAGCAACTACAAGAGCTAGAGACACCAAATTTGAAATGTAGGTTCCTGTATACCATACACAGATCAAGTTTGTTTCATGTTTCAGATATCTCCCCCCGTTCCCCCGCAAATCGATAAGAACCGTTTTACAGTAACAATTTTCAAGATATAGCTTTAAGATTTGGCATGTACAATACTTTAGTCACTCTTAATCTACTGTCCAATTTCAAGGCCATCGCCTAATAAACACGGAAGTTATTCACGAAAGAAGATTCAGTGATGCAGCGAGAGGGGGAAGAAGAAGCACAGCCACCAATTAAAATGCCTCGCTTGCGCTGTCGCTTTTGCCGCCTGTGTGTGTGCGTCTTTGTGTATGTGTAAGTGGACGTAGATCTGATTGGATATTTTAGACCTGGGTACAGGGAGTTTCGTAGTCGGGTATACTCGACTATAGCATTCTTACTTGTTGTGTTTAGCTTTGGCTAAACTACTTTTCCGCCGTTTCCAAAATCGATGCCATATGTGTCGAATTATTTAATATGTAGGATCTCTGAAATGACAATAATTAAAAAAGTTTCATACAACAGTTTTTTAACGAATTTTGCGTCGTTGGGTTAGCTTTCCAAAATGTTTGTGCACCGCGCCTAATATGTCTTTGTGTAGAGCCTTAAAATCAAGCTTGAACCCAATCGCACGAAAAATTATAGATGTCGAATTCCAGAGTTTTCCACCAATTTTCTGACCATGGGGGTGAATTTCCCAAAATCGGTGATACACGTGTCGAATCGGACGGTAATGGAAAAAATTTCGTACAACCGTTTTCCGCGAATTTTGAGACCTTGGGGTATGTGTCAAATGAATTCTTGTGTAGATCTATGAAAATGAGTTTGAAGCCGACTGGATGGTAACCAAAAAAGTTTCATACAACAGTTTTCCGCGATTTTTCACGCTTGTGGGTGGAATTTTACAAAACCCCCAAAGCCTCAGTATGCAGTTTCATCATAGATGGAACCTACTGTGAAAATTTCAGCATTCTAGCTCTTACAGTTTGGGCTGTGCGATGATTGCCAATCAGTCAGTCAGTCAGGACGAACTCCTTTATATAGATAGATAATATTTCAATATTTTATATTATTTTGTGAGGAGCCTTAGTAGGCCCTACACACCATTAATGATCGACTCACTTTTAGCTAAGCCCCTGGGTACCGCATGCGCTCTCGCTCTGACCGAAATAGTCAGTGGAATAATTCAATTGATACGCAATCCAATCAACCAAGTCCTGTGCAAGTCTTTGTATACCACGTCTTTGTATATCCTTGCGAATAGCAGGAGAACACTGACGAGTCCTTGCGTAACACGAGAACACTGCAAATCTTGGCACATCGTTACAAGTCCTTGTATAGCGAGAGAGTCAAGTGGTAAGTCCTTGCGAATAGCAGGAGAACACCACGAGACGCTGCGCGACATGTATCGTATGCGCATCCTTGTATAGCCACAGCGGTAACGATAAATCCTAGCGAATCGCAAGAGAACGCTGCCCAGTCTGTGCGGTTACAGGAGAGCAGAAAGGGTCCCTGCGAAACAGGAGCGCCCACCAGTTTCAGCGAGAATCCCCACCGGACCCCACAAGGTTCGAACGAGGATCACCACCGGATTTCACCAGTTCCAGCGAGAATCCCCCCGGACCCCACCAGCTCCAACGAGGATCACCACCGGATCCCACCGGCTCCAGCAAGGATCCCTGCGACATATCAAGGATCCCCGCTGGATCTCAACGAAATACACAGCAACGTCCTACGTATCCGTCCGGACCCCACAGACACCAGCCAAGACTCATAGGACTCTGACCGAACCCCATTATTCAGGTGTGAGTCTACTTGCCAGGCGCTAAGCTGGAAGAGCTAGAACTTGGCAGAGATTTGCCACGCGGAATTATCCCACGATCCAAAATCGAGTTGGTGATTTTAGAGAACCGGCGACGCCGAACAACAAGCCGGGAATAACCAGGATAATCCAGAGCGGCCACCATCTAAGCCATATAACAATTGTACATAGAATTCCTTAAGTGCATACATCTAAAAATATAATGCATTTCAAAACGTACAACTAACGTGTTATCTATCGCAAGTGTCCGCTCATAAATTTGTTGACACGGATCCTTTTCGACCGAGTCAAGCCCGGCAAGACATAAGATTCGTTACAACTGGCGCCCAGCGTGGGGTCTTGCCATAAAGGACACTAAAACAACATACTAAAACGAGACGAGACGAAACAAAACATACAATGGTCAGGGCCTTGGTCTACAACTTGAAGAAGGATGACGTCCTTTGCTACGGAGTCCATCTGACAGGCACCCTCGTGCAAAATGAATGGTTGGTATCAAACGCAGTATGACAAAACGAACTAGCCCGCGTGCATGTTCGGCTGTCACCAGCCAAGATTACAGAGGCAAACATCAACCTAGAAACGGGAGAAGAACACACAGGGAACAGGATAGATATTGCGGGGTTGGATTTCAGTCAAGCAGCGCAGCGGCACGACTCCAAGATTCGCGAAGAAGTCCATGGGGATCCCTATCTCCACACCAGAAGCACACCCACCTCCAGGTGCCAATAGCAGAAAGGGCCACACCCCACGCTTTTAGGGACTACCCATTTATGGCGAACTAAGTTCGGTAATGATGTTTCCGCTTCGACGGCAAATCCAAGCCCCTGGAGTTTCTGGAGCAGGTTGAATGGTCAGCGAAGACTTGTGATTCCCCGAGCTACTCAAAGGCATGGCCCTTAAATGGTACATCGGTAACAACCAACATTGGCGGTCATGGACATCCTTTGTGACTAGCTTCACACGATTACAGGAGGAAGTAGCCCGAAAGAGACAGGGCATAGAAGAGCCTTTTAAAATATATATGAATATATCTGAAATATCTGAAGTTACGACAAATATGCGACAACGGTCTCCCGTATCTACGGGCGTAGACTTTCACCATTTTAACAACCGTTCAATTAACGTTGCGTACCCCTTACCAAGAGTACACCACATTTAAAACCAGCTGAGGGAGGCCCACTACATTGGATCTGAAGGATTGATACTGGCAGATCCCAATGGAGAAGGCCAGCAGGTCATTAACTAACACCGTCCCTGGTAGAGGGTTTTTTCAGTGGAAAGAGATGCCGCTCGGGCTTCACTCAGCTCCGGCGACATTTCAACGAACATTGGACCGAGTGATAGGTCCAGAAATGATGCCACATGCGTTCGACATAATCGTCATAAGAAAAACATGCTAGGAACTCATGGTTAACCTGCGGGAGGTATTCCAACGACTTCGTGTGGCCAACTTGAGGATCATCACCGACATGTGCAATTTTTTCTAACTAAATTAAGCTAAATTATGTGGGGCATCTGGGTACGGAACACGGCATCCGCACAGAACCCGACAAAGTAGATGCTGTCGCCGAGCTAAAACCCACTAATGCCAAAGAAAATGCGTCTACCTGGAAGTAGCATCTTTGTGTCCGACTTTTCTACAACGGTTCACCCACTCAACGCATTACTCAAAAAGGGTAGCATGTGGGAGTGCGACGAGTAACGACAAAAGGTGTTTAAAACCGTGAAGAACAAACTTACCAAAGCACCGGTATTAGCATGCCCGAACTTCAACAGCCTGTTCATCCTGCAGACAGACGCCAGCAACTACGGACTAGGAGCCATCCTCACCAAAACAACCGAGGAAGGCGTACAAGCTATCTCGCTAGTAGGACACTAAGCGGAGCCGAGTATTATCATTAGCGATTATCGATTACCTGCGATCAGCTGTGTTTTTTTGCGCTCTACATCTACATAACAATTTTTAAAAACCTACCTATCCTTACACTCGTATAAAGTGTTTAATCTCTTTACCCATTGTGTCAAGTGTAATCAGTTGTGCATTGTAAGTTTATTTGCATTTTAATTTCTTACTGCTGTGTTTTTTGTTGTGCATTTTTGTTTTCGGGCGCGGCGTCTGTGCTGTGTTTGTTGTGCTTTTCGTAGTTATTCTTTGGTGCATTACCTGCGTATTTTTCTTTTGTGCTTTGCGCTCAATTCGAATACTCTCTCTATTGCGTTGTATATGTTTTTTGTTTACTTCCTAACTTTCATTTAACTCATTTAACTCATTTTGAGTGCTTTTAATTTACTCTTTCGCTGCAACTAATATTTTCGTTTAACCCAGTAGAAATGTCGTGCTGCAGTAAGTCCTGCTCATTTAAGTCGGCGGCTGATTGTTGGTTGTGTGAAAATATGATGCATGCCAAATGCGCTGGTCTTACTGGCCGTGAATGTGACAAAGTCAACTCTGCTGCTAAGAAGAGCATGGGCGGCCTGAAATGGTCTTGCCCGTCGTGCTATGGTATACACGCTGATTTCACTAAAATGTACGATTCTGTCCGCACTCAATTCCTTAAATTGCGTAAAATAGTCAAGACTCTTTCTGGTGATTTCGACTCAAACATTGAGTTGCTAAGTCAATTCAAGTTTGAGTCGCCACCAAATCGCCGGATAAAAATCTATTCTTATCTGTCCCCTCACCAGTACCCTCTTCTTCTACTTTACCTTCACCTACTAACATATCTAGTCCCCTCTACTTGATGTTTCTCCATTACTTTCTCTTTCGCCTTCTCCTAATAATTTTCTCTCTCCGCTGCTCCTTTGATCGGTCCTTTACCAAGTTGGAGTTGCGGTAAAAGCCTCTAGTCGCAAAAGCAAACCGTCCCGTACCCTTGCTCTCTCTCCAACTATTATAAATATGGAACCTTCGACCTCTCCAACACTTCCTACACTCTCTGTTATAGCGCCCCGTAGACAAGTATTTATGTCTAGACTTTCTCCTGACACAACTTGTGAATCTGTAGCTTCCTATATTTCTAGTATAACTTCTGCTAATGTATTAGTTACTAAATTTAACTTCTCCGCACCTCGCGAAATCTCCTCTTTTAAAATAAGTAAGAACGTTGCAGTCGGACGCACCCGACTGAAGAATACTATGTTCCCAGCCCTATATAATTTGGTTATTTGTGTGTTCAAAAAGAGACGCGAAAAAACTGCACAGGTGTGGGAGATATAGATTTTGCTCCTTTGTGGGGGAGGGGGTGGGGGGTCAACATTTTTTTGATGCAGATTTGTCCAGGGGTCAACATTAGTATGTTTGCCAAATTTGGTGACTCTACCTGTACAAGTGTGGGAGATATAGATTTTTCTCATTTGCGGGGGAGGGGGTGCGGAGGTCAACATTTTTTTGATGCAGATTTATCCAGATGGTCAACATTAGTCTGTATGCCAAATTAGGTAACTCTATCTTTGAAACTGTAGGAGATATACCTATTGAAAAACGTGTTTTGGGGATATCATATGCCGATTTGTGTGGGTGGGGGGATCAAAATTTTTTTGATGCAGATCTGTCGGGAATCTCAACATTAGTCTGTGTGCCAAATTTGGTATAGCTATATAGCTTTAAAAATAGGGGAGATACAGGTTTTCCCCAAATTGTGGGGGAGGGGGTGAGGGTGGGTGGTCGATCTCGACACTTCATAAATTGACGATATACACTAACATGTGTACCAAGTTTGGTTGCTCTAGCTCAAAGATAAAGGCAAAAAAATTGCGTTCATACGGACAGACGGACAGACGGCCAGACGGACAGACGGACATTTCGCAAACCCAATATACTATTTTCCCTACGGGAACATAGTATAATTAGTGTACCCGATGAAGCATTTCCTATTATCTGCGATTCAAATTTCTGGCCTCCTCACATGATTGTTCATGAGTTTAAGCCAAAAAAGCGAACGCAACCACCGCCTGTAACCCTATCTCTTCCTAATACTTCCCAAAATATTCCTATTAATTCTGCTCCAAAAAACTAAACTTTTCGTCCGATTGTGTTGCTATTCAATACCAGAATGTTAGAGGCCTCGTTTATAAACTCCAACACCTGTATTTGAGTGTACTGCTTTTCATCGCTTTTTCTGAGACTTGGTTAAGCTCTACCATTTCTGATTGCGAAATATTGTCAAACAAATTTATAACTTTTAGGCATGACCGACCGACTAGACGAGGTGGTGGCGTTCTAATTGACGTCAAAACCGCATTACAGTCGGAATTGTTATCCCTAAATTCTCCTGCTGATGTTGAAATAGTTGCTGTAAAAGTTACTCTTCCATCGTCTGTTCTCTATATTACCTGCTCTTATATTCCTCCTGCTTCTGATTTACAAGTTTATATGCAACATATCGACTGTATTAATGAAGTATTTTCCCAAGCGCGTGACATTGACCCAATTGTTGTGCTGGGTGATTTTAACTTGCCTGCCATAGCATGGTCGTTTGTCAACTGCGCAAATTATCTGACTCCCTCCTCTCAGCATGACTTCTTGGACTGCCTACTAGACTTTCCTCTTTTCCAAATTAACTCTATCACTTATAACTTAAATAGAATAATAGATATTGTTTTTACTAACGACTATCAAAATGCTGCTGGTCAACTCCTTATCTGTGCCTGAAGATTTATATCATCCTACATTAGAAATTTCTCTTTGTTTTTCTAAGCCTTTTAGCTCACCTTCCATTTCCTCTGAGCCATATCGTTGCTTTCGTAAAGGTAATTTTACCTCGCTTAATCAACTGATCTCTGCAACTGATTGGTCCTCGCTTGACAACGCAGTTGACATTGATTACGCTCTTAAATGATTCTATGTAACACTTAACTCTCTATTAGACATATGTATTCCTAACTCTTCTCTCAAATCTAGTTGTGCTAAGCCCCCTTGGTTAACACCCAGACTCTCCAACTTAAAAAATATTAAGTCTAAATATTTAAAAAAGTTTAAGATGTCTGGTTCTAGACTCGACTTATCTAAATATTCTATTGCTAAATCTAACTTCTCTCTTCTTAACTCACAATGTTACATGGAATATATCGCCCGATTGAAAAGTCAATTTGCATACAATCCTAAACTTTTTTATTCTTTTGTTAACTCTAAACGTAAATTTCCACGTCTTCCTTCTACTTTCTTTTTTGGCACTGAAAAAGCATGCATTGACTAAACTGCTGTGAATTTATTTGCCAAATTTTTCCAATCCACCTATTCATCTATACCTCTTTCTAACACATCCCATCCCTACAGTATTTCTTCTTCTTATAATATTTTTGCACCCACTATTTCCGCATCATCCCTTCTATCTGCTATTAAGTCCGTAAAACATTCTTACTCTCCTGGGCCTGATTATATTAATTATAATTATAATAGTTGTGTGTTAAAGGAGTGTAGCTCTTCTTTAATTCACCCCTTACTCAAACTTTTTAATCTTTCCCTACTACGGAGTCTTTCCATCTCTTTGGAAAGACTCCTTTATCATACCTCTACATAAAAAGTCTGACATTTCTAATTACAGAGGTATTGAAAAGTTGTCTGCTATCCCAAAATTATTTGAGAAAATTATTGCAGAAACTTTGCAACATATCTGTAAATCTATAATTTCTTCATCTGGATATATAAAGAGTCGGTCTACTGCGACGAACTTGCTGGAGTTTTCATCTATATATATAAAGAGTTCGTGATGGCTGACTGACTGACTGACTTCATTGATTGGCAATCATCGCACAGCCCAAACCGTAATAGGCCATTCATAGGCTATTCACACTGGCCCACCATCTACCTTCCACCATCAGCATGATGGTCCCATAGTTTTACTCATGCCAAAATTTGTCCATCAGTTTGTGAAGGAGCGTGGAACGCTCCTCCGCAAATTACATTTTTTATAGTTATAAGTAGCATGAAGTTAATTTGATTATCAAAATATATATAATAAGCAAAAAACCCCTAGTACATTATGTGAACAGAGGCGGGCATCACTAACAGGCAGGGACAACACTGACAGGCACACATTAGAACAGAGCATCACTGATAGGCACGGGCAACACTGACAAATGCGCGCGCCAAGCAGAGAGAGATTGCGTGCATTGCGCAGACTCCCAAATAGAAACGCGCTCACAGCAGCCGACAAACCCCACCACTGACGCGCCAAGCCGAGAGAACACATAGCCACACGCACACGATCAACACCAGCAGCACAGAGAGAAAATGCGTGCATTGCGCAGACTCCCCAAATAGAGATGCGCTCACAACAGCCGACAAGCCCACCACTGACAAGTGCGCGCGCCAAGCCGAGAGAGCACACAACCACACGCACACGATCAACACAAGCAGCACAGAGAGAAAATGCGTGCATTGAGCAGACTCCCCAAAATAGAGATGCGCTCACAGCAACCGACAAACTCACCATATACATACATACGCGCTCGCTCACACACCAATTGCCTAGGAATTAGGACACAGGCGAGAAAAGGAGTCTGGGGAAAAGGGCAAGCGATCGAGCAGCGCTTGCGCAGCAAGAGGCCCAAGCGCGTGTCTAGGAATGAGGTCAAGTTAGTTGCCCTGGAGATAGAAAGTGGAACAGACGCGTGCTGGCACAAGTGGTGCAGAGCCAACGGGACTAACGCAGCAAGGTGACGAAAATAAAACCGCGCGCAACGCGACCATAAGAGCCGGGAGTTACGCGGGAAGAAGAAGATTGGACAAGGGGTAAGCTGGCCATGCGTGCTCAAAGGAGCGAGTTAGGAAAGTTCTCGGTGCGGTTAGGGAAATGTATTATTCAAAACTTTTTTCAAATAAAGATCCGAAAATATATCTCAAAACCCCGCTTCTACTCCCTCTTCTATTTAGTGTTGTACGAATTCGACCACGTCGTTCCCCTCTCTAGCTCTTCCGGGCGGGGAAAACCGGGCCAGCCGGGCGCGGAAGAGCGTCCTCGACGTGCTCTGCTGATCCGGCTTCCGACTGTGATCACCTCAAGTACTCCAATGCACACACTCGAGCGTCTCAATGTATGCACTGGTGAACCTGGTGGTACAACAACTACCCCCCTTTCCCTTTCTTTACCTTCCGCTCTCCCCAACGGGAACCGGGCCAGCTCTGCTGACCCGGCCCCCGATCGGGATCCCGTCCGGTACTCCAAATGCACACAGTCGAGCGTCTAAATGTGTGCACTGGGTGGACCTGGTGGTGCGACATCTACCCCCCCCCCCCCTTTTTTTGTTCTCCACCCGCAGTCTCCCCGGCGGGGAGCAGGCCGACAGAGCGCGTAAGACGCGCGTTCTACAGGCCTGCCTCCCGCCTGGGGCACCCCAGTACCCCGACACACCCACTAGAGTGTCTTAGTGGGTGTGCCGGATGGCCCGGGTGTTGAAGTTTCCCCTTCCTTAACCCTACAGCGGCGGTGGGGTCCAACCGCGCGTTTGAACGTTCTCGGCGCACGTTACGGGTCCTGATCCCACCTGAGGCGCCGCCGGGTGTCCCAGGGTACACCAGAGAGTCTCGGTAGTGCTCTGGGAAGCCCGGTGGCGGTCGGATGTGTACATGCTCCACGCACCCCGGAGTCTCCGCATTTTATAAATTTCTTTGTAAAAGACCCTGGGCGTGACTCAGCTACACCCCAGCCCAAGATCTACTTTACAAATGGCACCCGAGCAGGGACTCCGAGATTTCGTCTTTTCATAGAGTACATGTCCGACGGTAGGATCCCGCTTAAACACCCCCCATTTGTCCCACCCCAATCGGGTACCCATACATTTTTCGCCCCGTTACAGGGCAGTGAAAAGTACAGTCTCCACGAGACAATTACAGACTAACGGCTTAGAGCCGTAATTTTGTTTTTTTAGCGAGAGCGCGCATAGCCGTTTTTGCATAAGGAGCGAACGCACAGCCTGAAGCACGTGTCTCGCCGCAAAGCCGTCTTTTTTCTCCCTCCCCTCTCACAATCTCCGTGAGAGTACGCGTCTAACAGACATTTCGAACAAAATTTTGTTGTTTTTTTCCAACCCATTCAATCCAAACAAAACGGCTGGCAGACAGAGACAATGATAGTTTTTTTTCTCTCTCTTCATCCGCACGTGGGAGCTTGACCGACATTCGTTTTGGAAGTACAGTAGCGGCTAGTTTACCACTAACCCATTTTTGTTTCTTGGCAAAAAAAAATAATAATTATAATAAACGAGCACGAGAGAAAAAAAAAAAGTACAGCATCGACCCGAGTACAGCAGCAGAGCCGAACGCCGACGCAGTGCAAGACAGCGTCAGCGTCGGCGCAGCACACGAGGCCAGCGGCAGAGGCAGCGGCAGAACACAGCGGTGCACTGCCAATATAAGGACGGGACAGTCAGTGACATCGAGTCCAAGAGTATACACCGGAAAGTGACCAATTGAATATCTCAAGTAACGCAGTAAATCCTTGGAGATATATACACAGATAATCCTGCGAGAACAGCAACCGAGTCCTTTGACATTTAAGATCCTAGATCAGGATCTCGGTCGGTCAGTGCGGAACCACAAATAAATAGCAAACAGGATCCTCGCTAAGGATCCTTCGCGATCATTGGACAAGGACTCTAATCCTTCGATAAAATCCTACAACGTTGCTGGCGTGAAACAAAGATAAATGTAAGCCAGGTGTATATCCTTAAGACACTCTGAGCAATACTCGCGCCGGCAAAGTGAATACGCATCCAAAGTTAAGGATGGGAGTAAGATGGATCGCATTCCGTCGTAAGGACGAACTGCAGCAGCTGGCGCAGGAGTTCGGACTCGGGGCCACCGGCTCGGTGGAAGAATTGCGTGGCAGGATCTCGGCGTTCGTTTCCAGGGACGGACACCCGGATGCGATTCAGGCGCGACTCGGGGAATTAGAATCCAGTTACGAAGATGCACCGAGCCCCAGGGACAACCGCTCCGCGTCCCCGTCACAACCACAACCACTATCATCAACTACAACTTCCTGTGCCGGAACTGAGCGCGCCTAACCGAGGGCTATCGGAGCCGACCGGTGTCGACCGGGATATCGCAGTGGATAGACCTGCACGACTGGGACGAGACGAGATCTCGTGCTCCATGTTGGCAGACAAGCTGCGCAACTGGGGTATCCTTTTCGACGGCCTTTCGGATCCTTTGAGCTTCATCGAAAGACTGGAGGAGCGTGTAGTGGCATGTAGTGCATGTGGACCATTTACCACGGGCCATATCAGGGCTGCTGACGTGCCACATGCAGAACGAGTCCTGGGAAGGATTCAAGAAGGAGCTCCTTGACTTCTTCCTACCCCTCGGTACTTCCGACGCTTGGAATACCAGCTGTTTACCCGTCGACACGAGTTCGAGACACTAGCCACGCTGACACAATTGATCACAGGCTATGAGACCGCCAGAGACCGCGACCCTGCCCGATATGCCACAATAGTGCCAACTCGCATCGGGAAACACCAGCTGAGCCCAAACATAGAGATCGGATCACGGTAAACAATTCGGGAACAGCGTCATTAGATGCAGCCCTGGTTCCTCGAAGCCCGACAGGATCAAATATGATGATCACACAGGACACCGGCGTGAAACGGGCGTGCCGGAATTGCGGGGAACCTGGACATTTCTCCAAGGAGTGCAGCAAACCACAGCTGTTGTTCTGTTGGGAATGTGGCCGCCGCGGGACTGCACCATCGGATGCTGTCGTTCCTTGAGATCGGGAAACGGTCAGCGTCTCCGTCCGGCAGGGGACAGGGCGGAGAGCAGCAGCAGCTGGAACCCCCAGTAACGCACCCACTACGACTGGAGGAGGGGAGGATCGAGGCAATGGTGTCGATAGGGGGAGTCCCGATGACAGCTACACTCGACACCGGAGCAACCCGATCCTTCGTCAGTGAACGTATGGTACGGGTGCTGGGAACGGAGGCAAATCTACGGGACATACGGATCCGGATAACCTTGGCGGACGGTTCCTCGAAAGAGATAACCCGGGCCGTGGTAACTCAAGTACGGTTGGACATCCAAGCAACGGAGGTGGCCCTACTGGTGATGCCTACGATTCTGGACGACGTAATTCTAGGTCTGGATTTTCTGTGCGGAATACAGACGAAGATCCAATGTGGGCGAGCCTACATCCAATTGTCTCGCCCTTGAGACACGCCACCCCGCCCCGTACTGATGACCCCACGCCAGGCACCAACACCGACAAGGACATCACAGGACACAGCCACAGTGAACACCCAGCCTGCCAGCTTCGTAGAGACCGAGCAGGCTAGTGTTGAGCCCAAGAAGACATCGCAGGACACCACAGCGGCGAACACGCGGCCTGCCAGCTTCGTAAAGACCGAGCAGGCTAGTGTTGCGCCCAAGAAGACATCGCAGGACACCACAGCAGTGAACACGCAGCTTGCCAGCTTCGTAGAGACCGAGCAGGCTAGTGTTGCGCGCAGTAGGACAGCACGGGGTGCAGCGCCGGTGACCACCCAGCCAGCCAACCTCGTAGAGATCGAGCAGGCCAGGGTAGATGAAAGGAACCAGACAACAGGGAACTGGGAGTACCCACGACCGACCAGGGCGTACCCTGCTCATGGGCTCGAGCCCTTGGAAGCCTCTGCGGCTGCCCGAAAGAACAATCCGTTTCGGAAGGCCGCCAGGAGCGGCCAACCTCGGCTAACACCCATGCTAGTGCAAGATTCTCGAAAGACACTGGGAGACAGCGATTTGATTGGCTTAGCAACCGTGATGACAACGGCAATGGTGGAAGAAGCCATCTCTCACGAGCAACAGCCGGAAACCCCACTCGTGCCTTGGGTTAGGAAATTTCTGGATCACGAATTGGCCCAGTTCACAAGATTCATCATAACGTCCCCGCCCCCACAGGGGGAAAACCTCACTCGCTACGCAGGACATCGATCAGAGGTGAACAAAGTAACCAGCTGGCTGTAAGTGACAAACCAGGGCCAAATCTGATGGGTTACCATCAGAACCAGAAATGTAAAGTAACCCCTTTCGGGACTACGTAAACATTGTACACCGCACCGCAGGGCCAGTTGTTAGGATAGCTAGGATGGTTAGTAATCTTAGGAATCTGTTATTATCCAAACAATAGCAACAACATGTCAACAGACGAACACTCGGCCACACGGTCCATGGGGGCAGACGACGGAGAGGAGGACCGTCCCTTGGACCAATTTCTGAACCCCCGGGTTGTACTCCGACAGGTGCACGTCACCGAAGCGATGTGGCCCGCTCATGGCTCGCTGGACCAGATGGGAGCCATCTGGGAATGGGTGGCGTGCCGAACCACCGCGGCAACACTTGGAGAACCGCCAGGGGACGCGGCAAGCTTCCCCACCGACCCTATCGTCATCTCATCAGATGACAGCGACGTCGAGCCAGACGGGCGATTTGGCGCCAACGGCATTTGGGCGCCACTCAACTGGATGACGGACGCGCTCAACGGATCTCCGATGTCGGAAGACGCAAGCACGCCGCGCCGGTCGTACTCGCCCTGCGACACCGAGATGGGGATGGAGTCCGAGGGTATGGAGGACGAAGACAACGGAGGTAGCGAGGCGGAGGAAGAAGAGGAGGAGCATGAGTCAGAGGGTGAGGAGGACACCGAGGAGGACGAGGACATATGCGGACGCTGGGAGGACCCGCCACCACCGTACCACCCAGCGTCACCGCCACCGGCGTATGGCTCCCGGTTGATGGAACCGGACCAGGTCCTCCGGTCCACCGCCCTCTCCGACGTGGCCACAGAGGAGAACCTCAACTTAAGCCTCGATCCCGATGCCCTAACAGAGGTGCTGAGGGAATTAGATTCGCACCCTACGGTGGGCGAAGTGCTGGAGGAGCAGGCGCACGAACCACCCCAGCCAATAGACGCCCACACGAGCGAGGCAACAGAGGAGTGGGGTGAAGCGCCGCCAAGCTGGAGCTTGGACACCGAAGAGCGCAGGCTACAAATGAGCCTCATCGTGTTGGTGGAGCATCATTTGGCCAACCGAGACGCCAAACTGCGAGCCCGGCAAATTTTCCGCTGCGGCCGCCATGTTTTCCGTTGGAAAACCAACACCCTACGCGAGGTTCAAGTTTCCCTAATCAATAATCCAAAGTAGAGATGGAGTGTGAAGGCCGCCACTGACAAATGCGCGCGCCAAGCCGAGAGAACACATAGCCACACGCACACGATCAACACTAGCAGCACGGGCGGGGAAAACCGGGCCAGCCGGGCGCGTAAGAGCGTCCTCGACGTGCTCTGCTGACCCGGCTTCCGACTGTGATCACCTCAAGTACTCCAATGCACACACTCGAGCGTCTCAGTGTGTGCACTGCGGACCTGGTGGTACAACAACTACTCCCATTCCCTTTCTTTACCTTCCGCTCTCCCCAAAGGGAATCGGGCCAGCTGAGCGCGTAAGAGCGTCCTCGACGTGCTCTGCTGACCCGGCCCCGATCAGGATCCCATCCGGTACTCCAAATGCACACACACACACTCCCCCCTTTATTTTGTTCTCCACCCACAGCTCTCCCCGGCGGGGAGCAGGCCGACAGAACGCGTAAGAGTGTTCTCGAGTGTTCTCGAGGCGAGCGTTCTGCAGCCCTGTCTGGGGCACCCCAGTACCCCGACACACCCACTAGAGTGTCTCAGTGGGTGTGCCGGGTGGCCCGGGTGTTGAAGTTTCCCCTTCCTTAACCCTACAGCGGCGGTGGGGTCCAACCGCGCGTTAGAACCGTCTCGGCGCGCGTTACGGGTCCTGATCCCACCTGGGGCGCCGCCGGGTGTCCCAGGGTACACCAGAGAGTCTCGGTAGTGCTCTGGGAAGCCCGGTGGCGGTCGGATGTGTACATGCTCCACGCACCCCGGAGTCTCGGCATTTTATAAATTTCTTTGTAAAAGACCCTGGGCGTGACTCAGCTACACCCAGCCCAAAAACTACTTTACAAGTTCCACCATCTCATTTGGATGTTCCTATCCCACACGTGCCTTTTCGATTTTAAACCGATTGTTTTCGTATGCAACACTGAATATTTGCTATTCACTACGAAAATGTAAACAATGTCAACATAAATTAATGGCAAAACTAATAGGAACAAGAGTAGAAACAAGTAAGAAATGGCGGAATCAAGTAAGTAAATAAAAGTTTTAAAATCCTTGTTATTAATAATGTATATTTCATTCACAGCATGCAAGAATACGCAATCCAGGGTGAGCTGGACGGCCGAGCTCGAAAACATGATAATAGATTTGTGGGGGGAAAACATAGGCGATTTGCGAGGCGCGCGCAAGAACTCCCATATTTATATGGAGATGGTTGGAAGTTTAAATGATGCCGGTTTTCATGGTGTGTGGACCGATGTGCCAACCAAAATTGACAATTTGACGCGCAAGTACAGGTAATACAGAAAATTTTTGTTTAAGATAAGTTAAAATTAATATTCTATGTATTTGCAGGGCGGAGAAAAAAAAATGGGACCGAGTGGTGGTGCGCCATTTTCTTGGGCACATTTTGAGAAGGTTCACTTCATTTTGGGCGGCTTGCGAGTGCATGACGTTGACATGCCGACCCTGGACAACAGCAGTAAGTTTTGTATTAGTATACTTTTTAGTTGTTCATTAACTAATTATACTTAACGCCTTAATTACAGATTATATGGAGTATATGGAGGACGTCATAGAATTTGACCCGGAGGTGCCGGTCGTGCAGCCAACCAATAAAAAAAAATTATAATTAAACATATAAGGCTAAATAATTTTTTTATTTCTCGATTAAATATTGTCATATAGCAGATCGCACTTCCTCGGCCGATCTGGTGAAATCAGCGGAAGTGTTGTCCAGACTCGGCTGTTCCTTTTCGGTCTCGCCAAGTGCGGCTCTGCGTGTGTCATCAATGCCGCTGTTGTTCACATTCAAAATGTTGTGCAACACACAACAAGCCATGATGATAACCGCGTTGTTCTTGTAGTGGCTGCCAAGCCCTTTGCCAACGCGGCGGAACCTGGCCTTCAAATGTCCAAAGGCATTCTCCACAACTCGCCTTGCTTTGGACAAGTTGTAGTTAAATGTCCTCTTCTGCAAGGGCGCTTCTGTTGAGATCGGGTATGCCTTCATCAACCTCCGAGAAAATCGGAACGCAGAGTCTCCAATTAAGACCACTGGGACTTCAACACCACATATATTCCTGGATTTTGCCTCCAGCAATGGGCACGAATCGAGCTTGCTGGAAAGGCTCGACCGTTGGAAAATATGTGAGTCATTCCAACGACCCGGGGAACCGATATTCACATACATGAATCTGTAACTAAAAATTTCAATTGAATTAGAACATATTTTTAACATAACTAAAAAATCGTATTTACTAACTTACCGGAAATCTACCAGAGCAAAGAGTACAACCGAGTACCACCCTTTGTAATTATAGTGGTCGATTGCTTCTGCTGGTGGTGGCTTTATTTCAATATGACATCCATCTAAATAAAATAATTATATTATTAAACATTAAATGTGAAATGTTTTGTTTTATTCTTACCAATTGCGCCAAGACACTGGGGAAACCCGATAGCTTCAAAGCCCTCGTCGATCTTGGATTCGGTCAAAAAGTTTGGCGTCATGTATTCTTCCGTAAACTCCGCAACGACAGCCTTGCAAAATTCGTGCAGAATATTGCAGACGCTGTTGGGAGCAACGCCAACCAATCTGCCAATTGTGCGATACTCTGAGGCCGAACCCAATGTGTACAGGGCTATAGCTATCCGCTTTTCCAGTGGAATGGCGTTCCTAAAATTTGTGTCCTTCTTCTCCAACATTGGCAGAAGGCTCACCAATAAAGAAAAAGTGGAACTTTCTATACGGAAGCTCTCCTTAAAAAATTTGTCATCATTCTGGGGAACGTCCGTCTCCCAAAACGTGCCAAACCGCTTCTAAAATATATAAGCAATGCATGTTATATGAATTTTCATATGTTTCATACAAAAAAGTTTTACTTACATGCATCCAAACACTCCCTGGCAAATCTAAATTGGCAGCCAACAAGAAGAAAAAATCATCATCGTCGTCGTCCATTTCTTCTCTTTTTTTAATGCCGCAATAACATTAGCAATTAAATTCGTATTATGCTGATCAATAGCAGCAACAATAGCCCCTTTCTCGCTTAAATCCATTTTTATTTAATATTTCGCACAATTTGCACTCTACTGACGCCAAAGGTTGAATTGATGGCTATTCACATTGAACACGTCATCGGGCTACGCATGGGAAGATGGTGGATGGTGGAACACCGATTCACACTGCCACCATCTACCATCAATTCAACCTTCGTCGTAGGCAGCCAAGAAAATTTGTAAAATATTAATTAAAATGAATTTCATTAAGAAATTGGTTGTTTTGTTGCCGTTTTGCAGCATAACAATAATTTAATTAATAAACTAAGGATGGAACTCGACACAACAGACGAAAATTAGTTTTTAGAGCAGCAGGCAGACGACAACGCTTCTTGAAGTTCACGTTTCGGTTATTTTGCAATTCTTGTAGAGATCGTTACTTTATAAAATATTCAACCTACTCCTACTACTACTTCAATCAACCACAACTGTGACAAAATCAAATACAATTTATAATAAATGTAATTTTTGTCATGGTTTGACCAAAGACAATTTAACAACAAGATATCTAACGTAGAACAAAAAAATGGCACAAGGAAACGCTTGTTATCCGTGAAACCGCTCTCTGGGCTCGAAATGATCGCGCGATCGGCCGCACTACTTTGAGAGCAAAAATGCTAAAAATAGAATGCGCTTTCAGCCTCACAAAAAACTGCACACAATTGAAAACCCAAATGCAATGCGAGATTAGCGCGCGTATGTATATCTACGCACTCGATCTCTTTCATAGTTTGTCTCACACTACGATTCGGTGGCATCTTGAAAGCAGCCAGCGAGTTTCACAATTAAATTTCAGTTTGAGTCCAAGTTTCCTATTCTTTTGGTGTCGGAACTAACATATTTGTACACTGGACTTATTAAATTGATTCTAAGACTAATTTCATGCCGGCCGACTAATAGTATGTTTTTGTTTTTAACGCGGTCTATGTTTTGCTTTGTAGTGTAGATAACACTAGGGAATTATGCGCATTATACTACATGGAAAATTATTGTACTTTATATTACGATACATGTACAGGGTATTCTGTAGTCCACAATGCATCATGCGCGCATTCAGAAAATAGAATCTTCCTTGGCACTGTAGGAAAAATTGAAGTTTTTCTGGCATGAGACCGAGTATCAATAATATGTCTTTTAAATTGTGGTTTTTAATTTCAATAAAAGGATGGTGTCACGGACATTTTTGTCAAAAAATTCTTACCAGAATTCGAACGTTAACGAACAAACATGAACACGATATTTAGTTATCTTTCAGTTACAAATTTATGAAACAAAATGTGTCCATTTATCCCATAGTGCAGCGCAAGCTACAACAAAAACGAATATCATCTGCTGAGAGCGCATTCAATTTTACGCTCTCAATGTTAGAAATCGAGAGCGAGAGCGCGCCAAGTACTGCAGATCGAAAAGCCACCTAAGCAACCGAGAGCGATAGCGCGCCAAGCGAAAAGCCACCTAAAAAGCCACGGAAAAAATTTCGTTGTTCATTCATTGTATGGGCGTTAGACATCTTGTTATTTAAATTGTCTTTGGTTTGACCCCTTGATGGATTTCACATTTCAATTTTATTAATTTCTTGGAGTCCATCTTGCCATTATGCATGTCTTGTTAGAGCAATCAGTCAGGTTTTACAAATTTATATATGTATTCGGTTCAGCCATTTCTCATTTGTTATTTACTTTTTCTCTTCTGGTTTTAGCCATTAATTTTTGTTGACATCTATATATATACACCCAACTCTTTTTTTACACGGTTTCCTCAGAAATCCGTGTAAAACAAAAACGTGTAAAAAAAGAGGCGTTTCCTATAGTAAAATGGGGGATACGTTCCATGTCATCTGAAAACCGTGTAAGATGAAATAAAGAACTATATTAACTTCGAAAAACCGTGTAAAAAATTTTGAAAACTATAAAATTTCAGATATGCATACAAATTGTATGTTCATATGGCATTTTATTGAGCATTAAAACTTAAAATACTTACGAAACTCGCTGCACATATAACAATGGCAGAAAATAATAACGACGATATTACATGTAAATATCGTGCGAACAAAATGTGTAGGTAAGAGTTATCGAAAAAGGGAATTTTCCAGTTACAACTATGCATGTTCATTTCAGCAATGGTGCCAAGTGTGGTAAAAACAAACATAATTACAAGACAGTGATTTTAAAACTGTACTAGATTAAAAATTGTTTACAAAAAACTTTTTTCAACCTTGTAACTTTAAATCCGTGTAAAAAGAAACCGTGTAAAAATGAGTTGGGTGTATATAAAAGTGTTCGTGCCTGATTGGCAATCATCGCACAGCCCAAATCGTAAGAGCTAGGATGCTGAAATTTTCACAGTAGGTCATCTATGATGAAAGTGCACACTAAGACGGGATTTTGGAAAATTCCACCCACAAGCGTAGTAAATCACGGAAAACTGTTGTATGAAACTTTTTTGCTTACCATCCAATCGGCTTCAAACTCATTTTCAACATATCGACCATATCGACACTTCATAAATTGACGGTATACACCAACAGGTATACCAAGTTTGGTTGCTCTAGCTCAAAGATAAAGGCAAAAAATTGCGCTCATACGGACAGACGGACATTTCGCAAACCCAATATACTATTTTCCCTTCGGGAACATAGTATAAAAATCTACACAAAAATTCATTTTACACACATTTCACCGATTTTGGAAAATCCACCATGGGCGGAAAATTGGGGTCTCAGGTTGTATGGGCGAACGGCATATTTTAATCTGATCACCTTCAAATTAATTTTCAAAGCTCTTCACGTAAAATAATTCGACACGTATATCAGCGATTTTGGAAATTTCAGCCCTATATTCGGAAAATTTGTGGAAAACTCTGGCATTCGTCATTTTGAATGTTCATGCGATTCAAACTCATTTTTAAGGTTCTATGCAAAAAAATAATAGGCGAAGTGGTCAAAGATTTTGGAAAATCTACCCCCAAGTTTGGAAAATTCGAGGAAAACTGTTGTATGAAACATTTTTTATTATCGTCCGATTGGCTTCAAACTCATTTTCACAGCTCTACACATTAAATAATTCGACGCGTGTATCAGCAATTTTGGGAAATTCAACCGCATGGTCAAAAAATTGGCAAAAATCTCTGGCATTCGACATTTTTAATTTTCATGCGATTGGCTTCAAACTCATTTTCAAGGTTCTACACAAACTCATAATATGCGCGGTGCCCAAAGATTTTGGAAAATTTACCTCCAAGTTCGGAAAATTCGCGGGAAACTGTTGTATGCAACTTTTTTGATTACCGTCCAATTGACTTCAAACTCATTTTCAAACTTTTCACATCAAATAAGTTGACATATGTGCTACCGGTTTTGAAAAATGCACGCTACGGGTTAAGTCATTCAGTCATTCAGCTTCATAATAATTTCCAAATATAAATAAAAAAAAACCACGGTACTTTGCGGCCAATACAACGGGCGGAAAATAGTTGGAAAGCTTCAGTCTGGATTTTTAGTATTATTCGTTGAATTGGTTTTCAAATGGCAAATGATTTTCGAAAATCTACTCAGCGTCGCCACGGGCGGGAAATGCAAGTCTAGGGCAAATTAGTGGGATTATTTGTATAGTTAGATCGGCTTCAAAGACATTTTCATAGCCCTACACAAAAAACATTAGTCGCGTGGCTTAACTATATAGTTTCCTGCCCCCACGGGAGGGGGGTTAACGAAAGTAGTCAAATTCAACATAATGCATTTTATTTAAAATATTTCGCCGGGCAACGCTGGCGTTTTACCAGCTAGTAAATAAATAAAAATAAATATTAATATAATAATATTTTCCTCGTTATATCAAGTAATAACTTGTGCTATTTTGTTCTTGTGACGTGTGTTATACATCGGTTGTGTGAAACACATTGTTGTACATTAAATTGCAATTAAATTTATTAAACTTTTCTAATACTTGTTCAAATACAACAACAAACAACATCACAAGCAAGCTGGTGGTTGATTTGTGCAGCTTGCATTGTGCGTATATTTGTTTTTGTATTTCTACTAATCCGCGCTCTCAACGCTTGCTTAACGCTCTCGCGCACTTCTATCGTTGGTGTTGGTTACGGTTTCTCTCTTTGTTTTGTATTCCGTTGCTGATTTCGGTCGATGCGCCCGCGCTTTAATATTTTCTAATTGGTGTTGTTGTGCGTAAGTACAAATCAGCGTCAACAGTTTTAACCCTAGTGTGCCTTCTTTTTTGTTCGTACTTTTTATTTTTTGTGCAGTTGTTCTTTTTTAATTTATTTTTCATCTTTTTAATTTATTTCTTTTAATATAATGGTTGTCTGCTATAATAAAAATTGCCAGGTTCGTGTAAACGTAAAAATTGTTTTTGTTTGCTGCTGGCTGTGTGACAACGTTTCACACGAAAAATGTGCAGGCCTGAACGGCAGAATTTCGGACCAGATTGAGTCCAAGTCTGGCTTAAAGTGGACTTGTGAATCATGTAGGGGCGTTGAAAAAGATTTTATGGCATTTATGAGGCAGACTAAGAAAGGCTTTGGAGACATATTCGCTCGGTTTAAAAAACTGTTTGATGGTTTCTCCGATTTGGAAACCGAGTTTAAGAGTATGAAACTCTTAAATGAGTCTCCCAAACGGAAAAAGGCTAATCTTAGACTGTCCATTGGCCCTAATGAACTTTCGCTCCCTACTCACTTACCCAGTACATCCGCTACCAAACAGTTAGAGTTGATTAATTTATCATCCCCTTCATCCCATATTTTGATCAGAAGTGACGAGAACAACATCTTACCCATGGATGTGGTTTCTTCTGACCCCGAAGAGATTCTTGATTCGGTGATTGTTAGCAGTGTTGATGCAGGCCAACAGCCTAGTATTAATAATGTCAGTCTTTCAGTCGAATTATCTGGTCAATCAACCGTTAGCATGGCTCCATTGGATGCTCATATTACGGTTGGTAATACGACCCTTGTAGCTGTTCCACCACGGAAACAAATCTTTGTTTCGCGGCTTGCCCCTGACACTACATCTGATGATGTCAAGGCCTTTATACAGGCCAAGTCAAAAGCCCATATTACGGTGGAGAAATTTAAATTTGCTTATCCTCGGGAAATTTCGTCTTTCAAAATAAGTGTTCCGGCTGAACATTTCAACAATATTTGCTGCAATGAATTCTGGCCGGACCACTTAGTTATTAAGGAATATACTGCAAAAAAGAAAAATTTAGTAATCTTTACCTAAATAGCTTAACTTTTCCTTTCCATGTCGTTGCCTTTTCTGAAACATGGCTAAGGCCCGACATTCTTAATTCTGAAATTCTTTCTAATAAATTCTCTATATATAGAAAAGATCGCACTACTCGTCGTGGTGGTGGTGTACTTATTGCTGTTGACGTTGATTTGTCTAAGATAGTAATAACCGATAGTTCTGTAGATATTGAATTTATTGCTGTTAAAGTTAGTTTTTGTGGTGTTTGTTTTTTTATTACTTGTTCATATATACCACCTTCTTCAGATTTCTCTGTTTATTCTTCGCATGCTTCTGCTATACATTCTGTCTCATCTATGCTTTCTGATCGTGATTTTCTTGTAGTTCTTGGTGATTTTAATATTGCCGGAACTACCTAAATTTCTAGTCCTGACTCCAGAGTGTTGACAACCACGACTCAGCATGATTTTATTGATAGTTTATTTGGAATGTCATTGTGTCAAATCAATGGTATCCCAAATTCTTTACATAAAATACTTGATCTTATTTTTGTCTTGGATTCCTCCCTCTATTCTGTATCCCGGACTATACCTATATCCATTCCTGAAGATCCTTAACACACATCTTTGGAAGTGTTGATTGACTTTCCAGCCAGGATGCCAAGCCCAGGCAGAAAATTTGCAGACCGAGTTCGTCAATTTCGGAAAACCGATTTTTCTAAACTTGCTCTGCTCCTATCCCAGACTGACTGGTCCCAGCTGTACATGCGTAGAGATATGGATTGTGCAATCGAATATTTTTATTTAACTTTAAATTCATTAATTGATTCCTGTGTTCTATTTTGTAACCCACGTAGGTCTAACAAACCTGCGTGGTTTACACGTGATTTAACTAACTTAAAAAATAGAAAGTCGAGATTGTACAAAAAGTTCAAGGAATCTGGCTCTTTCTTGGATTTTTCGCGCTATTTGATTGCGCAATCTAACTTCTCTGTACTTAATATACACTGTTATAACAACTACCTCAGAAGCTGTAGGTTACAGTTTCAGCGGGATCCTAAAAGGTTTAATAACTTCGTTAATGCGAAGCCTAGGTCATCAACACTTCCATCAACTGTATTTTTCGAAAAAAAGACAGCTGACTAAGATCAGGCTATTGCCGATCTTTTAGCCGAATTTTTTCAAACGACTTATAGTTCACAACCTTATCATATATTTTCGCCTTATCCTTATCATGTAAATAACTCCAATTGCATTTTTGGACCTTTAATAACTGAAAGTTCGCTTCTACGTGATTTAAAGGCCATTAAGCCCGTATTTTCACCGTGACCTGATGGAGTACCAAGCTGTGTGCTTAGATACTGTGCTGAAGGTATTTTAAAGCCACTATTTATTATTTTTAAACTGTCCGTGGAGTTGTGCTCTTTCCCCAACATTTGGAAAGAATCATTTATTATTCCTCTCCATAAAATAGGAAACAAGTCTAATGTTGAGAACTATAGAGGTATTTCTAAGTTGTCTGCTATTCCTAAGATTCTTGAGAAATTAATAACTTCTCAACTTCAACATTTATGTGGATCTATAATTTCACCCTGCCAGCATGGGTTTGTGAAATATAGATCTACTATATTTCACTTTCACTTCATTTGTCATCAAGGGATTTCAATCTAAAAAGCAAACAGACGTTATTTACACTGATTTCAGTAAGGCCTTTGACTCTGTTAATCATTCTCTTTTACTTCATAAACTTCACCTTCTGGGATTTCCAAATAACTTAATTCTTTGGATCTCCAACTATTTAACTCTTAGAACCCAAAAGTGTATTTCAAAGGCTTAGTTTCTAGGTCTGTTCAAGTTACTTCCGGAGTTCCACAAGGAAGTCATCTTGGCCCCTTATTATTTACTCTGTTCATAAATGACCTTCCTTCTGTTGTAAATCACTCCCGGGTGCTGATGTATGCCGATGATGTTAAAATTTGTCTGTCATCTACTGATTTCTTATCTGGTCAAAGGTTGCAAACTGATCTTGATAGTTTTCAAGCCTGGTGTCGGGTAAATTTATTAAATCTTAATTGTTGTAAGTGTAACGTAATGTCCTTTTACAGGCGAATGCCCTTTCTTAATAATTATATTCTTAATGGTAAGCCGCTTGCTCGAATTGAGTCGGTTGATGATTTGGGTATCCTCTTAGATCCCAAGCTTAAGTTTGACAAGCATATCTTTTCCACCGCAAATCGTGCCTTTGGTGTCCTGGGTTTCATTAAGCGTTGGTCGAAGGAAATTAACGATCCCTATATTACTTAAACTCTTTATACTTCTCTTGTCCGACCTATTCTTGAATATGGTTCTTGTATTTGGTGTCCCCAATGCAAGGTTCATCAGGATAGATTAGAATCGGTACAAAAACAATTTCTGCTCTTTGCACTCCGGGATCTTAACTGGAATACTAATACTCGCTTGCCTTCTTATCGTAGTAGACTTTTATTAATAAATTTGCCTTCTCTTTCTGATCGTAGAACCATGCTGGGTGTAATTTTCTTACAGAAACTAATTAATGGGGAAATTGATTCTTCTGAATTAATCAGCCAAATTAGTTTTGCAGTTCCGATCAGATGTTCTAGAAACTTTCTTCCACTTTCTCTTCAAGCTTGTAGTTCTAATTATACTATTCATAACCCCTTTCGAGTCTTATGCTATAACTATAACAATCTTTTCTATCTAATAAGTAATGCTTCTTCAATTTCTACACTTAAAACTTTACTCTTACGTTATTTATGTAATCCTTAGGAACTTTTGTATAATGTTATTGTTGTATTTACATGCCCGCGATCTTTCGCTACCGTACGTTATGCGGCGTGCCCTTCGGTCGGTTGGGCGGGAGGTGGGTTGCATTTATGCTTGGGTCCGCGCGTTAACAAGCCCGCGCTTGGTGTCGTTGGGCCACTTGTATGTACTGTTCGTTAGTACATCAACGTCCAGAAATATCGTCATCGATCACACGGCACTGAAATGGCTTAATTCTATCGAAAGTCCCTCGGGCAGAATCGCGAGGTGAGCACTAGAACTGCAACAGTATGATTTTGAGGTGACTTATCGCAAAGGGAAACTCATCTACTACTCAGTAGCAGATGCTCTGTCCTGACAACAATTGGAGGAGGAGACATGTGGCCGAATAGTGATCCAAGAAACGAGCCAAGAATAGGGGGGAACAGACTGCAAATGGATTCAGAAACTAATGGGAAAAGCTCAATATAACCCCCAAAAGTTCGCCGACTACATTATAGAGTCAGGAAACCTCTATAGGTACATCCCACAACGAGCGAGAAATGGCGATGTGGCGGCCTGAAAGCTTTGCATACCAAAACTACAAAGACAACGAGTGTGCACGAAAATCACGACGCAGTGATAACCGGACACTTGGGGACACGTAAAACCATGGCACGAGTGGGCGCACGGTACTTCTAGTCAGGGTTACACCGAAATGTACGGTGCTGTGAGAAGTGCCAATTATACAAACCCAGTCGACTGCAAGCTGCGGAGCCACGGTCTGCGCGGACTTTATAGTCGAAACACGGAAACACGTGCTCGTTTTTATTGACCGATTCTCAAAATGGACAGAACGGGTTCCATTGAGAAGTGTAACGATGGCAGCACTACAAAAGGCTTTCAGAGATCGCTAGATTTGGAACACCAAGAGTACTCATCTCGGATAATGGAGCGCAATTCACAAGCAAGGCGTTCAAGACATTTTTAGAAGAGATGGAGATGACACGGCTCCACACCACAAGAAAATCCAACCGAGCGCATGAACCTAACCGTTAGAACTATGGTCGAACAAAACACAAGAGGAAATCAACGGGGTTGGACGAAATTTGGCCGGAGTTGACACTGGCCATCAACACAAGCGTCTCAGCGTCAACAGCGCAGCATTTATCTCACAGGGTCGCAAGCTCAGATTACCCATGGGCTCTATACGATGAGGAAGCTGTGGGCACAGGGCAAGCAACCACAAAGAATTAGAACGCATTTAGAATTTGGAGAAAACAGCCCAGGACCAAGCAAGATACTATTACTTGCGAAAACGGCCATGGAAGCAGGATATAGGCGACCAGGTATGGCGCAAGGAACACCACATTTTCAATGCCGCAGGGATTTGCAGCTAAGCTTGCTCCAAAATTCGGCGGGCTGTATCAAATAATAAATTTTTTCTTGCAGGTTATATGCCAGCTACGGGGAAAGGCGGACAAGAAAATGCGAACGTCCCACATCATGGACTACAACCCTGAGCGACGCAAGCTACATCAACTAAGCCGCATTTTTTAGTAGCCCGCAGTGAAGCGGTCCTTAAATAAAAAAACTTTGTGTAAGTAATCTTTTCCACGCATAAAATGGGAGGAAAATGTATATAAATGTTTATAAACATTAAAAGTAGAAAATTTTATGGGTATCGAAAAGCTCCCTCCGAAAGCCCTTCGGATATAATTCTTAACTAAGCACCTGCGCAACCCTCTTTTTCAAAACATCGGCGCCTTTGAAATAAGAACAACGGGACCACACATTGGGTACCGTGGGGCAAACTCACACAAACACCAACAAAAGGACTTAAAAATAATTTAATGGTTAGGTTAGGTTAGGTTCCGGTGGCTGGAGGGAGTTAACCTGCTCCACACTTGGGCCAAGAGCTGGCTACTAAAGCAGATTTCTGCACTTCTTTGGACTTTATGGATTGCTTTAAGGTTGGATGGTGACTCAAGTGCGGGCCACCACACAAGCACTCTATATAGAAGGATGGGTTGAATGACTGCTGTGTACAACCAATGGACTATGAGTGGAGAGAAGCCCCATCTAGTGCCTATGGCCTTCTTGCAAGCAAAGAGGGCAGTAGTTGCTTTGCTTACTCTCTGCTTTATATTATCTTTCCAATATAATTTACTGTCCAGAACTACGCCTAGATATTTCGCTTGAAAGCTTTGGGTAAGAATCGTGTTGTTGATTCTAGGGAGGTTTAAATTTGGGGGTTTGTATTTCCTAGTGAAAAGAACGAGCTCTGCTTTGCTTGGATTCACGCCTAGTCCATAGGTTTTGCATCATTCTACTAGAGTGTTGAGTGCTGGTTGCATTCTGTCGCAAAAGGTTTGCGGAAATTTACCCTGGGTTATGATTGCAACATCATCCGCATAAGCTACCGCCACGAGCCCCTCCCCCTCTAGATTGCATAGCAGTTGGTTTACCACAAGTACCCAAAGAAGTGGAGATAGGACACTTCCCTGGGGAGTGCCCCTCCTGACGCACCTGCTGATCGAGGACTCCCCTAAGCAGGAGCTCACTGTCCTGCTGGTAAGCAAAGGACTTATGAGCTCCACCAGGGGATCCTCAACTCCCAGACTCGTCAGTGCAGAGGTGATAGCTTCTGGGAGAAAGTTATTAAAGGCCCCTTCTATGTCTAAGAAGGTCACTAAGCTATATTCCTTAACACTTAGCGATCTCTCGATGCGAGAGACCAGGGAGTGCAGGGCTGTCTCAGTGGACCTGCTCTTGGTATATGCGTGCTGTGTACGCGATAGTAGAGAGGGGTTGATAAAGGGCTGCAAGATAACTGAGTTGGTGGTCGTGGTGCTTGTGAGCACCCCGGAAAATGGGTATCTAGCAGAAGTTCGAGGGTGTGCGAACTGGATTCTGTCCACGATCCATCGTTCCTTTGCAGTAGCCCTGGGGGGGTTGGTGAGGAGGATAAAATCTTCCTCAGACGCGAGGCATCAGAGGTGGATTCGATACTACTGCAAAAATTTTCCCACGAGGTTCGCTTTGCCTTTCTTAATGCTTTTTTGTAGCTATTTAGCTCAGTCTTGTACTCCACCCAGGTTGTTTCGAGCTTCGTACTTTTGGTGTGATTAAAGATCTCCTACACTTAACCTTAAGTGTCTCGAGATCCCTGGACCACCACGATGGTTTGAAAGATTCTTTGAGGGTTCTTTTAGAACAAGATTCGTCAAGGGCTTCGTTGCATGCCTTAGTTAGGGTATCGACTAGGGAGTCTACCTCTGCCAGAGTATTCCTAAGTATACGCATGTATCTACCCCAGTTGTTTTTTTTTTTTTTGGGTTTTGGGTTTTCTTATGGGGTGGACGAGATTCATGTATCTGAAATTCGATGTAGCGGTGGTCAGAGAGGGAGTGTTGGTAGAACTTTCCAGGACGCCGCCCGCTGGGAAATGCAGTCTGAGATAAGGGTAATATCCAAGACCTCGCTTCTGTTTTTAATAATAAAGGTAGGGTCGTTACATCTATTACATAGATTTAAATTGGTATTAAGTAGAAAGTCAAAAAGTAACTCACCCCGCTCGTTAGTGTTAGTACTAGCCCACTGTGTGTGATGAGCGTTAGCGTCTCCTCCCATAATCAGGTTCGTCCTCGAGCCCGTGTTGTTTGTGACCAGGTCATGAAAAGTGGGTGACATCCCACGGTGTCATGAGGTAGGTAGAAAGAAGCCAACCTCTAAGAGTTAGCCCCCAATTCGAGACTGGCTACCGTGATGTCACCATCACTGAACTGGGAGAGTAGAAAGGCATTGTAACGTTTTTTGATTAATAAGCAGGTTCTTATTTTACCATTACCGGTACTGTGAAGTAGGGTGTATTTGGGAGTCCGCAAGCCACAGACTCTGTCAGCAGCAATCCATGGCTCTTGGACCAATACGCAGTAGAAGCGCAGCAGAGGCTGCCCTACTATGATGCAGATTTATTTGGAGTATCTGCATCAAGGACAGCACTCCCCTCCGTAATAGTACGGTCCGCTTCATCGGCCGAGGTTTCACCAAGAAGCTCCTTCTCCGTGTACATGCGGCCCAGTGTGCCACCGTAATCTGAACCCGATGAGATGTAGCCGTCGATGCTGCCTGATGGAGCAGCATCTTCGGCTTCCATCTCCTCGGTTTCACTCGGTGGGTCCACCGATTCCGCCTCAGCACAGTTGGCAAGTTCCGCCTGCGTTCCAGCGTCAGATTTGTTGACCTTAACGCCTACCTTACCAAAAGAATAGCAGATGCTACCACCCTTAGTCTCCAAGTGCTTTGAACTCTCGTTATCTATTTGGAAAAAAAAAACCTGCATCGAGGCACGATCTGTCTTCTCCACTTTCAGGACCCGCCAGTTGTCAGGAGGCATGTCCGGGTTGCACAGCCTTACCATCTCGAGGATCTCCGCCGGCTCCGAGGGTTCGCACGGAAGCCAAGCTCTTGCCCTAGGTCTGGAGGGGATGGCCTTTGCATCCACTGCTGCGTGTTGCGCTCCGGGGTATACCTCCCCTAGTTTACTAACCGCGGCTTTGTACAGCTGCGCCGACCTCTCGTCCCCGTATCAGCTTGATGGTTCCTTGGAACCATCCTGCATCCTCGCATATCGGTGGTGGGCCTGGTGATTCGCACAGCATTTTAAGGCAGCCTGGTGCTAGAGCCACCTGGAATCGGTGGAATCCGGCGTTCTTGACAATTCTTATCGATGACCCCTATTAGGATCTTGTCCTTCGCCACCTCCGCGAAGGATCTCGACAATGGAGCGTGGGTTCGCACTCTTTTGGCCGTGGTGCTCGGCTCCTCCATGGAGCGATCACGCTTGGTTGCGATTTTTTGCGCAGGATCCTCCAGTTTAAAGTTGGGCAAGAAAGCCTTTGCCCACTCCAGATCCTGTTGGATCTCGGCGAAGTCTTCTGCCGTCGCCTGCTCCCTGGTGATCGGAGCGGTTGCGTTGCGCGTCAGAATCCGTTTGGCCGTCCGCTTGTCGTTCGGACGGGTTTAGACGGGTCCGGTCGAGTGAATTCGGCCACCCTTTTGCTCACCACTGTATCCACACCCGTTTTTTTGCCAACTGACGCGCCAATAGAATTGGTGGCTATGTTGGAGCAGCCCGGGGTGGACGCAGCAGGATTTTGGTCCATAGCGCCGCTTGTCACAGCACTCTTCACCATCGCCGTTACCGTCTTCTTACCAGCTGACACGCCAGAGACCGGGGGCCTACTGGTGGCTTTAATGCCGGTAGAAGACGGGCGTGCTCCGGTTGAAATGTCGGAAACCTCCTGCGTGCTCATACGGGTTGGAGCACTCTTTTTACCGGAGCTGGTCGCTCCTTCCGGTTTTTGTAGAGAATCGGGCTATTTTTTGTTGTTGTTGTTTTTGTAGTTATTGTTATTAATATTTCTTTGATTCCCACGAGTTGCGGAGAAGGGGGAAGGTCCACCCGGGCAGAGGTCCGCAGTACCCGGGTAACGCAAAAATAGAACAGGTGTTTGCCAAGTACCTGAGCCCTCCGTTCACGACTGAGATATATTTGTTAAGCCTGGGCCCCCAGCCAGTCTGATCATCAGCACGGGTCGGATGGCACCTTGGCCCGGCCCAGGTGTGAGATGTGGGGGGGTAGGATTGGGTAGGAACGCAAGTAGGAAGAGGGTGTGTGTAAGACTATAGTTTAAAAGTCGGTCAGACAAACGCTTCGACAGTGCAGTGGTAACGCCCGCAGTACCCGCTGGTTGTCCGGGACTGCTTGTTTGAATATTCGCAGCTAACCCCCTACAAGAGGCAGTTCGCTATCCGCAACCTGCGACACGTCCGGTGGCCTCAGCTAGGCCGCCTTCAGAACCACCTCACTAGCTCTTAAAGGATACTTCGGATAAAAAAAAAAATTTTAAAAAAATAATTTAATAATATAATATAATATTATTTAATACTACGCCAAATATCAAACGTAATATCGGAGAATAATAATAATAATAATATGGAAAAAAATACATACTAATAAATAAATACAATTATATATACTCGTAATATTAATACCACGACATGTCGCGTTTCTTTACTACATGAAAAACAAATTCACCAAATCTACACCAAGGTGCGAGAAATGTAAACGATAACAGCATTATTTTTGGAGCAAAGTATCGCCATCTGTTGGAATATCTCTATTCAACTATACAAAATAGCATTTACAACACTATGTTTTGGTATTACTTTATTTGTGATAGACTGGTCACTCTTTGAGATCTCTCTCTTCTTTCTTGACTGCTTGTGAAGTCTAAATGTGGAATTGGTGTTGCGAGTAATAGAGTTAAATATAAAATATAAAAGCATAACTGAACTAAATCAAACAAAGTGTTTATTATTTGAATTATAGATTCATAGTTTCCGACACCATCCTTTCTTCGGGCTCGGAAATGGGTCTGCCCAGTTCTGGGACACGTAGGAAATGTAGGGCAAAACTGTGCTTTGTGGCTGGTTCTTCTATGAAAATCAGTCTTTTAAAATGGCTTGCTAGAATCTCTGGATCGAGTGGGCATCTTTTAGAGGCGTTTTTGCCATTGAGGTTTCTCACCAAGTTCCAGAAGGATTTGCTGTCGTTTACCCTGTTTATTGCAAGTTCCAAGTTCTTGAAATACTCTTGCTCCTTATGACTGCAGAAAGTCTTATAGGCTTTTTTGCTGCGAAGTAGATAAATTAATTTCTTACAGTGGCTTCTTTTTGGACCTCTGTGAGCAGTTGCATCGACTTTTTCCTGGCTACAAAACAATATATTGCGAACCAAGGCCGCAAATTGTTAGAGCGTCAAAATGTATGTCAGTCAGGAGGGTTTTGACATACATTTTGACGCTCTAACAATGCATTTTGTGAGTTCTTCCATGTCTGGCGCCGATGAGCTTAGGTTCATAAGGTTTCGATCGAGTTGTTTTGCGTACTCTTCAGCATCTGGGCTAGCCCACCTCAATTTTGGCAGTGGCTTTATTTCATTTTGTTTGGTATCGTGGAATCATATGTTGATGACGAGTGGCATATGGTCTGAGTAGACTTATTCTGCTATTCTCATATCCATGACAAAGTTGCGCCAGCATCCGTTTATCAAACAATGTAAGTTTTCGCATTTCGTATTCGCAACGGACGTGTTTTTTTCTTGCGCATCGTTTTATTTTGATTTTCCTCGAGATATCAAGTGATAACTGGTTGTGTGGAACACATTGTTGTATTAATTACATACATATAACATAACTAAATTTGTTCAAATTCAACAACAAACAGCAGCACAAGCAAGCTGGTGATTGATTTGTGCAGTTTGAATTGTGCTTATACTTTGTTTTTGTATTTTTATTAATTCGCGCTCTCAACGCTCTCGAGCGCTTCTAACGTTGGCGTTGGTTACGGTTCCTCTTTCCTTTGTATTCCGTTGCGGTCGACGCGCCCGCGATTTAATATTTATACTATATTCCCGAAGGGAAAATAGTATATTGGGTTCGCGAAATGTCCGTCTGTCCGTATGAACGCAATTTTTTTGCCTTTATCTTTAAGCTAGAGCAACCAAACTTGGTACACATGTTGGTGTATACCCTCACTTTATGAAATGTCGAGGTGTTACCCTTCTGGACAAATCTGCACCAACAATTTTTGGACCCCTCCACCCCCTCCCCCACAAAAGAGCAAAACCTATATCTCCCACACCTGCACAGGTAGAGTCACCAAATTTGGCATACAGTCTACTGTTTTTTTCGCGACTCTTTCCGCATCTTTCCAACGTAGTATTCTACAGTCGAGTTTACCCGACTACAAAACTCCCTGTACCCAGGTCAAAAATTTGCGATCACATCTACGTACACTAACACATACACAAAAGACACACACATACGAGCGACAACTCGAGCGCAGCGCAGGCGAGGCATTTTAAGTGGTGGCTATGCTGCTTCTTCCCCCCGCGCTCCCGGACTGAATCTTGTTTGTTGAATAACTTCCGTATTTGTTATCCGATCGACTTGAAATTTGGACAGAGATTAAGAGCACATTGTACATTCCAAATCCCAAATCTATATCTTGAAAATTGTTACTGTAAAACGGTTTTTATCGAATAGCGGGGAAACGGGGGGAACCCGAACCTACCTTCCAAATTTGGTGTCTCTAGCTCTTATAGTTGCTGAGATCCTTGCGTTCATACGTACGGACGGACAGACGGACAGACGGACATGGCCAAATCAAAATCTCTTTTGATACTGATCAAGAATATATATACTTAACAGGGTCGGAGAAGTCTCCTTCTGCCTGTGAGTAAACGTAAAAATGGGTTCTGTTTGCTGCTGGCTGTGTGATAACGTTTCACACGAAAAATGTGCTGGCCCTACCAGCACCAGATTGAGTCCAAGTCTGGCTTAAAGTGGACTTGTGAATCATGTAGGGATGTTGAAAAAGATTTTATGGCATTTATAAGGCAGACTAAGAAAGGCTTTAGAGACATATTCGCTCGGCTTAAAAAACTGTTTGATGGTTTCTCCGATTTGGAAAACGAGTTTAAAAGTATGAAACTTTTAAATGAGTCTCCCAAACGAAAAAGGCTAATCTTAGACTGTCCATTGGCCATAATGAACTTTCGCTCCCTACTCACTTACCCACTACATCCGCTACTAAACAGTTAGAGTTGATTAATTTATCATCCCCTTCTCCCCATATTTCGATCAGAAGTGACGAGAACAACATCTTGCCCATGGATGTGGTTTCTTCTGACCCCGAAGAGATTCCTGATTCGGTGATTGTTAGCACTGTTGATGCAGGTCAACAACCTAGTATCAATAGTGTCAGTCAATCAGTCGAATTATCTGGTCAATCAACCAATTCCATGGCTCCATTGGATGCTCATACTATGATTGGTAATACGACCCTTGTAGGTGTTCCACCACGAAAACAAATCTTTGTTTCGCGACTTGCCCCTGACACTACATCTGATGATGTCATGGTCTTTATAAAGGCCAAGTCAAAAGCCCATATTACGGTGGAGAAATTTGCTTATCCTCGGGAAATTTCGTCGTTTAACATAAGTGTTCCGGCTGAACATTTCAACAATATTTGTTGTAAGATATTCTGGCCTGACCACTTAGTTATTAAAGAATATACTGCTAAATAAAAAATCGGCTTCCGGTTTCACTTCCTTCTTCTGGTGGTAGTTCTAATCAACCTCTTGGAAACTCAGATAGTACAAAAACTAACAACCTCCCTCCCACTTGACTACCAGAATGTAAGAGGTGTTTGTAGTAAACTTCTTTACTTAAACCTAAATAACCTAATTTTTCCTTTCCATGTCGTTGCCTTTTCTGAAACATGGTGAAGGCCAGACACCCTTAATTCTGAACTCCTGTCTATTGTCCATTTATAGAAAAGATCGCACTCCTCGTCGCCGAGGTGGTGTTCTCATTGCTATTGACGCTGATTTATCTTCTGAGATAGTAACGTTGACGCTGATTTATCTTCTGAGATAGTAATAACCGATAGATCTGTAGGTATTGAAGTTGTTGCTGTAAAATTGAGTATCTCTGGTGTTTGCTTTTTTATCACTTGTTCTTATATTCTGCCTTCTTCCGGTATTTCCTTATATTATTTCCATGCTTCTGCTATACAATCTGTCTCCTCTATGGTATCTGATCGTGACTTTCTTGTAGTTCTTGGGGACTTTAATATTGCCGGAACTACCTGGATTTCAAGTCCTGACTCCAGCGTGTTGACTCCCACATCTCAGCACGATTTTATTGACAATTTCTTTGGGATGTCATTGTCTCAAATCAATGGTATCCCACATTCTTTACATAAAATGTCGTGGATCCCTCCTTCTTATCTGTCTCCCGTACTATCCATTTCTGAAGATCCTTATCACCCAACTTTGGAGATGTTGATTGACTTACCAGCCAGGGTGTTAAGCCCAGGTAGTAAACCTGCAGAGCGAGTTCGTCAATTTCGGAAATCCGATCTTACTAAACTCGCTGAGCTTCTATGCCAAACCTACTGGTCTCAGCTTTACTAGTGTAAAGATATGGATGGAGCAATTACATTTTTTTACTTGTGTTCCGTTGGTTAAACCACGTAGGTCTAACAAGCCTGTGTGGTTTACGCGGCATTTCATACGCTTGAAATTTAGAAAGTCGAGATTGTACCAGAAGTTTAAGGAATCTGGCTCTAAATCGCATTTCTCTCACTATTTGGTTGCCCGATCTAACTCTCTACATTATACATATAATAACTATCTCAAAAGCTGTAGGTAACAGTTTTAGCGGGATCCTAGAAGGTTTTTTGACTTCGTTAATGCGAAGCGTAGGTCCTTGTTTTTTGAAAAAACGACAGCTGACTCTGATCAGGCTATTGCCGATCTTTTTGCTGAGTTTTTTCAAACGACTTATAGTTCACAACCTTATCAATTAGTTTCGCACTGTCCTTATCATGTAAATAACTGCAATTGCATTTGTGGGCCATTAATAACTGAATGTTCGCTTCTGCGTGATTTAAGGATCATTAAGCCCGTGTTTTCACCGGGACCTGATGTAGTATCTAGCTGCGTGCTTAAGTAGTGTGCTGAAGATATTTTTAAGCCATTATCAATTCATTTTAAATTGTCTATGGTGTTGTGCTCTTCCCCTACATTTGAAAACAATCACTAATTAATCCTTTCCATAAAAAAGGAAGCAAGTCAAATGTTGAAAACTATAGAGAAGAAAACGAACGAGACTGAGGCTAGAGAGCCTACGAATACAACAACAAGGGGAGAACACTGTAAACCACAAAGACGACATTGAGAAGACAAACTTTATTTACGCTGCAGCAATAGCAGTTGACAAACAAAACTTGACGAGCCAAGACGGTGGAAATAAAACGACGATGGATAAACATAAACAAAAATGCAATTTAGACGTATTTAGGATACACAAATATTGACGCACAAAGGGGCCCAAACACAAAACACTAAATAAAATAGTTATCCACTGAGTAGCAACCAACAGCAGTTTGTTTGAATTTCATTTTGTGCAGTGTACACAACAGCTGTAAACAGGCTTGACGCGTAGTCGAACCAAATTCACCACGACAATGTGGTGAAAACGCGTTGTCTCTTTCTCTGCCACTCATTCTTACACACAGGCATGTGCTGGTTTGTTCGGGAAGGATCCCGTTGCAGATCCATTGGAATTGCGCTGAGCTGTCACGTAGGCCAAAAGGCACGCGTCCGTTCACTTTGATAAAATATACCAAGCGGCACAGATGTGCAAATTGTACAGTGAGATTTAATATTGAAAGGTACAGTTGCGAACGTAAAAAGTGTTACAGACGCCCACGTCCATCTGGATTTCGGTTGTTGCAGTGACGAATTGAAAGTTTGATTGGAGAAGAGGAAAAAGGTAATATTTTAACAAATATCAAAGTAATAAAGTAAAGTGACACGTGTTAATTTTCATTCACCAAGTTGCAAAACGAGGTTAGAAGGCTTGCCAAGTGCAGCGCTTCTGACCACATCGCTTTTGGGCATAGTCCGTAGCAGCCTCTACCCACTGGATACCTCCGGCATAGCCGTGCTTGCACCAGCGCTATCCTCCATATAGCCGTGCTTGCACCAGCGCTAGCCACTTTATTTGTCGTCGTGCGCAGCCCAACTTGTCCCGATTTTTATAGTATGTTCCCGAAGGGAAAATAGTATATTGGGTTTGCGAAATGTCCGTCTGTCCGTATGAACGCAATTTTTTTGCCTCTATCTTTGAGCTAGAGCAAGCAAACTTGGTACACATGTTGGTGTATACCGTCAATTTATGAAGTGTCGATATGGACAATGTGAATGTTAACATTCTGGACAAATCTGCATCAAAAAATTTTGTCACCCCACCCCCTCCCCGCAAATGAGAAAAATCTATATCTCCCAACACCTGTGCAGTTTTTTTCGCGTCTCTTTCTGAACACACAAATAACCAAATTATATAGGGCTGGGAACATAGTATTCTGCAGTCGGGTGCGTCCGACTGCAACGTTCTTACTTGTTTGAAATAATTTTGTGGTAGCACACATAACCTAGGAGGAGAGTTGCACACCAGCTCACACATTTCGGCAACGATCTGTTGATGCATATATTTAAGTAGCTAGAGGTGACTGTGAATTTCAGCACAGCTGAGGTTATGCCTTATTGGCCTAACATTTTTGTTATAAGGCCCTGTTAAAAATGTTGGCATATTCTGATTGGTAGTTTAAATCTTATAGCTTATAAAAATAAAAATAAAAAATAAAAATAAATATTTTTATAAGACAGCAAAGATTGAAATGACATTAATGTGGAATATATGAAATGTTTTAAATTAAATTTTTATGTGGAAACATATGCTTATACAATTGTAATTCAGTTGCAGCACATATATTAACAACATTGTAACAGCTTCGATGGTACCAACGAGCTCGCCGATTGGAATTTTGTAAATGAGTGAGTTTTATTAAACATAGGGGTATTCCTTAACTAAGTATTGAATAAAAGTGTAAGCATAAATAGTTTTTATTTGGAAAATCTTTTAGATACCAAAGCTTAAAATGAATAACTATTCCCTGGAACATTAATGTCGATTGAAATCTTGTGTTGAATTAATATTGATTGAAACTTCTTTGAATTGTTGCATAATAACCCCAATTAAATATTGTAAAATGCTTTTATCTTAAGTTGAATTTTAAGCATTATGCATAAATAATAAACTAGTATACCGTCATGACCTTATAACCATGAATATCTAGATGTTGTAACTTTTGGGGCAATTCGATATAATATACTATATAATTGCCAAGGCTGGGAGGGTTCAGATGAGCCTGTGAACACTTACATCTAGTTCACAGATATATAATCTTAATTGCTATTTTTCGTGTCCACATATCAATTTCGATTTTTACTCCCTATACCCATAAAATGGGTAAAAAGGGGTACTAAATCTGTGCATATGTATGTAACAGGCAGAAGGAGACATCTCCGACCCTATAAAGTATATATATTCTTGATCAGTATCAAAAGAGATTTCGATTTGGCCATGTCCGTCTGTCTGTCCGTCTGTCCGTCTGTCTGTCCGTATGTATGAACGCAAGGATCTCAGCAACTATAATAGCTAGAGACACCAAATTTTGAATGTAGCTTCGTGTATAGCGGGAGCAGGTCAAGTTTATTTTGGATCCGAGATATTCCCCCCATTGCCCCGCTATTCAATAAAAACGTTTTACAGCCACAGTTTTATAGATATAGCTTTGGGATTTGGCATGTATAATACATTGGTCATTCTTGATATACTGTCCAAATTTCAAGTCGATCGGATAATAAACACGGAAGTTATTCAACAAACAAGATTCAGTACTGCAGGCTTGGCAAGCAGCTTCAGCATATGTATGTACATATGGGCGAGCGAGCGCGAAGCCACACGGCATCAGCTGATGCACATGTCGCTTTTAAGCAACACAAGCCCATATGGTTTCATAATTGCTTATCGGTACGCAAACCATACGATAAATTTTAAGCACCTGATCTGCTTGACATTTTTCTTTGTGAGACATGCGCCATCTGCATGACTTTATTTTCTTGAAACATATTGTTATCAATGCTCTGCATAGTGCAGACTATGCATCAAAATTCAAAAATTGACTGTTGGCGCGCAGCCAATTGGCCTCTTCGATAAAATATCGATAAGTATCAGCTCTTCGATCAGTCTCGCTCATCTCTGCATTGTGCTGCTAGTATTTCTTTCACTCTACCGTCGTTCGTCATCGTCATCGTTCGTCATCGAGTTCCGATTTTGATAAATTTGCGATTTTCAACGTTTAACTAATACAACTCTGGGTACAGGGAGTCTCGTAGTCGAGTGTACTCGACTAAAACATTCTTACTTGTTTTAAATTTGAAAAAAAAAATTAATATACCGTGTTCCCCCACCCCCAATTTGGGGAAAGCCTGTATCTTCCACATTTTTAAAGCTATAGTCACCAAATTTGGCATACAGACTAATGTTGAGATTCCTGACAGATCTGCATCAAAATTTTGACCCACCCCCACAAATCTGCACATGATATCCCTAAAACACGTTTTTCAAGAGTTAAACCTCCGACAGTTTCAGAGATAGAGTTACCTAATTTGGCATACAAACTAAAGTTGACCACCTGGACAAATCTGCATCAAACAAATTTTGACCCCCTTCCCCCACAAAGGAGAAAAATCTATTTCTCCCACACCTTTACAGGTAGAGTCACCAAATTTGGCATACAGACTATTGTTAACCTTCTAGACAAATCTGCATTCAAAAATTTTCGACCCCCACCCCTCCCCCACAAAAGACCAAATTCTATATCTCCCACTCCTGTTCAGGTAGAGTCACCAAATTTGGCATACATGCTAATGTTGTTTTCGCGTATCTTTCCGAACCCACAAATAACCAAATTATATAGGACTGGGAACATAGTATTCTGCAGTCGGGTGCGTCCGACTGCAACGTTCTTATTTGTTTCTTATTGGTGTTGTTGTGCGTAAGCACAAATCAGCGTCAACAGATTAAACCCTAGAGTGCCTTTTTTTTACTCCCTGTACCCATAAAATGGGTAAAACGGGGGTATTACATCTGTGCAAATGTATGTAACAGACAGAAGGAGACATCTCCGACCCTATAAAGTATATATATTCCTGATCAGTATCAAAAGAGATTTCGATTTGGCCATGTCCGTCTGTCTGTCCGTCTGTCCGTCTGTCCGTATGAACGCGTCGATCTCAGCAACTACAAGAGCTAGAGACACAAAATTTGAAATGTAGGTTCCTGTATACCATACGCAGATCAAGTTTGTTTCATATTTCAGATATCTCCCCCGTTCCCCCGCAAATCGATTAAAACCGTTTTACAGTAACAATTTTCAAGATATAGCTTTAAGATTTGGCATGTACAATACTTTAGTCTCTCTTAATCTACTGTCCAAATTTCAAATCGATGGGATACTAAACACGGAAGTTATTCACGAAAGAAGATTCAGTGATGCAGCGAGAGGGGGAAGAAGAAGCACAGCCACCAAATAAAATGCCTCGCTTGCGCTTTCGCTTTTGCCGCCTGTGTGTGTGCGTCTTTATGTATGTGTGTGTGTATGTATGTGTAAGTGGACGTAGATGTGTTTGGATGTTTTAGACCTGGGTACAGGGAGTTTCGTAGTCGGGTATACTCAACTATAGCATTCCTACTTGTTTGTTTATACTTTTAATTTTGTGTGCAGTTGTTCTTTACTTATTTAATTTTTTTCGTCTTTTCAATTTTCTATTAATAACAAGTAAGAATGCTATAGTCGAGTAAACCCGACTACAAAACTCCCTGTACCCAGGTCAAAAATTTCCGATCGCATCTACATACATTTACACATACACAAAAGACGCACACACACGAGCAACAGCTCGACCGCAGCGCAAGCGAGGCATTTTAAGTGGTGGCTGTGCTTCTTCTTCCCTTGCGCTGAAGCACTGAATCTTCTTTCGTTAATAACTTCCGTGTTTATTATTGGAAATTTGAAATTTGGACAGTAGATTAGGAGTGACCAAATTATTGCACATGCCAAATCCCAAAGCTATATCTTGAAAATTGTTACTGTAAAACGGTTTTTATCGAATAGCGGGGAAACGGGGGGAACCCGAACCTACCTTCCAAATTTGGTGTCTCTAGCTCTTATAGTTGCTGAGATCCTTGCGTTCATACATACGGACGGACAGACGGACAGACAGACGGACATGGCCAAAATCTCTTTTGATACTGATCAAGAATATATATACTTCATAGGGTCGGAGATGTCTCCTTCTGCATGTTACATACATTTGCACAGATTTAGTAGCCCCTTTTTACCCATTTTATGGGTACAGGGAGTAAAAATGGTTGTCTGCTATAACTAATATTGCCAGGTTCGAGTAAACGAAAAAATGGTTTTTGTTTGCTGCTGGCTGTAAGATAACGTTTCACACGAAAAATGTGCTGGCCTTAACGGCAGAATAATCGACCAGATTGAGTCCAAGTCTGGCTTAAAGTGGACCTGTGAATCATGTAGGGATGTTGAAAAAGATTTTATGGCATTTATGAGGCAGACTTAGAAAGGCTTTAGAGACATATTCGCTCGGCTTAAAAAACTGTTCGATGGTTTCTCCGATTTGGAAAACGAGTTTAAGAGTATGAAACTTTTAAATGAGTCTCCCAAACGGAAAAGGCTAATCTTAGACTGTCCATTGGCCATAATGAACTTTCGCTCCCTACTCACTTACCCACTACATCCGCTACTAAACAGTTAGAGTTGATTAATTTATCATCACCTTCTCCCCATATTTCGATCAGAAGTGACGAGAACAACATCTTACCCATGGATGTGGTTTCTTCTGACCCCGAAGAGATTCCTGATTCGGTGATTGTTAGCAGTGTTGATGCAGGCCAACAGCCTAGTATTAATAATGTCAGTCTTTCAGTCGAATTATCTGGTCAATCAACCGTTAGCATGGCTCCATTGGATGCTCATATTACGGTTGGTAATACGACCCTTGTAGCTGTTCCACCACGGAAACAAATCTTTTTTTCGCGGCTTGCCCCTGACACTACATCTGATGATGTCAAGGCCTTTATACAGGCCAAGTCAAAAGCCCATATTACGGTGGAGAAATTTAAATTTGCTTATCCTCGGGAAATTTCGTCGTTTAAAATAAGTGTTCCGGCTGAACATTTCAACAATATTTGTTGTAAGAAATTCTGGCCTGACCACTTAGTTATTAAAGAATATACTGCTAAATGAAAAATCGGCTTCTGGTTTCACTTCCTTCTTCTGGTGGTAGTTCTAATCCACCTCTTGGAAACTCAGATAGTACAAAAACTAACAACCTCCCTCCCACTTGGCTACCAGAATGTAAGAGGTGTTTGTAGTAAACTTCTTTACTTAAACCTAAATAACCTAATTTTTCCTTTCCATGTCGTTGCCTTTTCTGAAACATGGTTAATTCTGAAATCCTGTCTAACAAATTCTCCAATTAATGAAAAGATCGCACTCCTCGTCGCGGAGGTGGTGTTCTTATTGCTGTTGACGCTGATTTATCTTCTGAGATAGTAATAACCGATAGATCTGTAGGTATTGAATTTGAGTATCTCTGGTGTTTGCTTTTTTATCACTTGTTCTTATATTCTGCCTTCTTCCGGTATTTCCTTATATTATTTCCATGCTTCTGCTATACAATCTGTCTCCTCTATGGTTTCTGATCGTGACTTTCTTGTAGTTCTTGGGGACTTTAATATTGCCGGAATTACCTGGATTTAAAGTCTTGACTCCAGCGTGTTGACTCCCACATCTCAGCACGATTTTATTGACAATTTCTTTGGGATGTCATTGTCTCAAATCAATGGTATCCCACATTCTTTACATAAAATGTCTTGGATCCCTCCTTCTTATCTGTCTCCCGTACTATCCATTTCTGAAGATCCTTATCACCCAACTTTGGAGATGTTGATTGACTTACCAGCCAGGGTGTTAAGCCCAGGTAGTAAACCTGCAGAGCGAGTTCGTCAATTTCGGAAATTCGATCTTACTAAACTTGCTGAGCTTCATGCCAAACCTACTGGTCTCAGCTTTACTTGTGTAGAGATATGGATGGAGCAATTACATTTTTTACTCTACTTTAAACTCATTATTTGATACTTTTGTTCCGTTGGTTAAACCACGTAGGTCTAACAAGCCTGTGTGGTTTACGCGGCATTTCATACGCTTGAAATTTAGAAAGTCGAGATTGTACCAGAAGTTTAAGGAATCTGGCTCTAAATCGCATTTCTCTCGCTATTTGGTTGCCTGATCTAACTTCTCTGTACTTAATATACATTATACATATAATAACTATCTCAAAAGCTGTAGGTTACAGTTTTAGCGGATCCTAGAAGGTTTTTTGACTTCGTTAATGCGAAGCGTAGGTCCTTGTTTTTTGAAAAAACGACAGCTGACTCTGATCAGGCTATTGCCGATCTTTTTGCTGAGTTTTTTCAAACGACTTATAGTTCACAACCTTATCAATTAGTTTCGCACTGTAAATGGAAATAACTCCAATTGCATTTGTGGGCCTTTAATAACTAAATGTTCGCTTCTGCGTGATTTAAAGATCACTAAGCCCGTGTTTTCACCGGGACCTGATGGAGTACCTAGCTGCGTGCTTAAGTACTGTGCTGAAGGTATTTTTAAGCCATTATCAATTCATTTATTGTTTTTATTGTTATTTTTTAAATTGTCTATGGTGTTGTGCTCTTCCCCCTACATTTGAAAACAATCACTAATTAATCCTCCCCATAAAAAAGAAAACAAGTCTAATGTGTGGTGTCCGCTTGTGCCCAAGTTCGGCTCTCTTACTTTTCCTATGACATGCCAAACTTGGGTTATGCTTAGGTACAATGATGGTGTGGTACCTATAAAGGAAAGGAGATCGGATGACGTGCACTATACTGCGCTCTGGGCTCAGCTCGCCGGATGGGGTCGGGGTTCTTCCTTCTCCCTAATAGTTCCCTTGCACATACTTTAGAATAATTAAGTGCACGCACTGCAGTTACAGAAATTCCAAAGGAAAATATACAAAAAAAAAATTATCGAATCGATTAGCAATTCCCAAAAAAAAAAAATCGGAATAGATATGTGGACACGGAAAATAGTATATTAAGATAATAAATCAGTGAACTAGGTGTAAGTGTTCACGGGCTCATCTCAACCCTCCCAGCCTTGGCAATTATTGAGTATATATTGAATTGCCCCAAAAGCTACAACATCTAGATATTCATGGTTACAGGGTCATGACGGTATACTAGTTTATTAATTATCCATAATGTTTCAAATTCAACTTAAGACAAAAGCATTTTTTTACAATATTTCATTGGGGTTATTATGCTACAATTCAATTTCAATTCAAAGAAGTTTCAATCAATATAATTCAACACAAGATTTCAATCGACATTAATGTTCCGGGGAATAGTCATTCATTTTAAACTTTAGGATCTTGAAGATTTTCCAAATAAAACTATTTATGCTTACACCTTAATTCAATATAATATAACTCACTCATTTACAAAATTCCAATCGGCGAGCTCGTTGGTACCATCGAAGCTGCTACAATGTCGTTAATATATGTGCTGTAACTGAATTACAATTGTATAAGCATATGTTTACATATAGAAATTTAATTTAACACATTCCATAAATTCCACATTAATGTCATTTCAATCTTTGCTGTCTTACAAAAAAATATTCTTTTATCAAATCATTTTTTTTCTTTTAAACTAAAAGCTTTTAACTTTTAAACAGAATATGTCACAAGCTTTTAACAGGCCTTATACCAAAATGTTAGGCCAATAGGGCATAACCTCAGCTGTGCTGAGGTTATGTGACGTGAGCAACGTGTTTAACAGCGATGATGTTTAACAGCGATGATTGTAACAGACACTTGCGAAATTCACAGTCACCTCTAAATTAATACATATGTATGCACATATTTAGCTACTTAAATATATGCATTAAAAGATCGTTGCCAAAATGTGTGAGTTGATGTGCAACTCTCCTCCTAGGTTATGTCTGCTACCACGAAATTAATTCCAAAATCGGGACCAGTTGGGCTGCGCACGACGACAAATAAAGTGGCCAGCGCTGGTGCAAGCACGGCTATGGAGGATAGCGCTGGTGCAAGCACGGCTATGCAGAATCCAGTGGGTAGCGCTGCTACGGACTAGGCCCAAAAGCGATGTTTTTTTTTTTCCGACCTGTTTAAGAAAAACTAACACGTGTCACTCTACTTCATTACTTTGATATTTGTTGAAATATCACCTTTTTCCCTCTTTTCCAATCAATCTTTAAATTCGTCACTGCCACAACCGAAATTCAGATGGTCGTGGGCGTCTGTAACACTTTTTACGTTCGCGACTGTACCTTTCAATACTGAATCTCACAATACAATTTGCACATCTGTGCCGCTTGGTATATTTTATCAAAGTGAACGAACGCGTGCCTTTTGGCCTACGTGACTGCTCAGTGCAATTCCAATGGATCTGCAACGGGATCCTTCCCGAATAAAATAGCACATGCCTGTGTGTAAGAATGAGTGCCAAGAGAAAGAGACAACGAGTTTACACCACATTGTCGTGGTGAATTTGGTTCGACTACGCTTCAAGCCTCTTTACAGCTGTTGTGTACACTGCACAAAATGAAATGCAAACAAACTGCTGTTGGTTGCTACTCAGTGGATACTATTTTATTTAATTTTTGTTTTACTTTCCTTCTTGTGTAAAACTGGCCACTACAAGCACAGATAATGCAATTAAAGTACACGTAGTGGTCATTATCTGAATAAATAAGGACAGTTACTATTTGGTTTGTATATCCTTTAGGTGATACACCCCGATACTTTTGCCCTTCTCATTAGATAGCTCATAATAAATTGGACTTATTTTCTTGAAAACTGTAGCTTTACTGAAAACGAGATCCAACTTATGGCTAAAATGTTTGCTAGCATTGCTCTGCGAAAACTTACGGGCATAAACCTCATCCCCAACATTTAATTGGATATTTCGGCTCCGCAAATTATAAACCTTGGCATTGTTTTGGTGGGCTTTAGCCACCTTGATCTTTGCTTGGCTCCTGGCCAACTGTAATGCTTCCGGGTAATTCAAGCGAGTGTCATCTCTAAGCATATTCAATTTCCTAAGAAGATCGTATTCCTTGCCATTTAAAATCATATTCTGACCGAATGTCAAGAAATACGGCGAAAATCCCGTACTGCTATGAATACTCGATCGAATCGCACCATTTATTTCGTTGAGCTTTTGATCCCAACAGGTGTGATCTTGGCCAACATATGCACGTATTGCTGCTAATACTGTTCTGTTCAACCGTTCGCTAGCATTAGCTTGCGGTGAATAAACAGCTGTACGAATGTGTTTTATTGAAAAACGAGTGAGAAATGCCTCCAAATATCCTGCTCGAAATTGCGAACCGTTATCTGTTAAAACAGATTCGGGCACACCAAAGGTGTAGAAAATAGAATTTTCGAGAAATTCGCAAATTTTCGTTGAAGTAAAACGCTTGATTGGGCAAAGAAAATGATATTTGGTGCAATGATCAACCACGATCAGCAACCCAATATTCCCACTTTTAGAACGAGGGTATGGTCCTAATAGATCCAAGTATAATTTTTGAAAAGGCCTCTCCGAAACGATTGGTTTCCCCATAGGAGGTTTCAGCACTATATTTGGGCTTTTTGTTTGTCGGCATACCGCACAATTTTTTATATATTGCTTAATCTGCACAACCATACGAGGCCAATATATGTATCGTTTTAGCTTTTCAACCGTTTTACCCATTCCACAGTGCGAAGCAATTGGTGAGTCATGCGCTTGCTGTAACACACTGAGAACTAATCCGGATGGTATCCAAAGCTTCCAAGAGTTCATGTCTAGATCCAGGTCACCAGTTGCAGCTTCAAGCCTTTTGTAAACAAATCCGTCGCAAATCTTTAAATCAGGCAACCGTTCTTGATTACTTTGCACTCGGCTAATAAGATCAAGATACTCTGCGCTACGAAAATGTTCAGACTCTAAGTCAACTATCGGCCCTGCCTCACAATCGAAGGCTCATTTCGTCGAGACAAACTGTCTGCGACGACATTAAGAGATCCTCTTCTATGCTCAATTTTAAAGACGAATCCTTGCAATTGAATGGCCCACCGGGCTAGTCTGCCTGACAAGTCTTTTTGGCGCATCAACCACTGAAGAGATGCGTGGTCGGTAACTACCAAAAAGTCTTGTCCTTCGATATAAGCACGAAATTTCTTAATGCCTTTTATGACAGCCAAGCATTCCAATTCGGTTACAGAGTAGTTCCTTTGCGCCTTGGAAAGCTTAACCGACATATATGCGATAGGCATTTCTACTCCTTGATCATTTTGCTGTGCCAGCACACAGCCTAGACCGTATAAACTGGCGTCGCAAAGCAATATAAATTGCTTTGTAAAATCTGGGGTTATCAGAATGGGTGCGGACGTTAATCGCTTTTTTAACTCGTTGAAGGCCTTCATTGCCTCTTCAGAAAATACTAGAGATGATTTTTGTTTCTTTAGTAAGTCCGTTAAAGGACAACTAAGGGTAGCATAATTCTCGACGAAGCGTCGATACCACCCAGTTAATCCAAGAAATCGTCTTAACTGCTTAACTGAACTTGGAACCGGAAACTCATTTATGGCATTTATTTTCTGAGGGTCGGTTTTTATCTGCCCCTCACGAATAATAAAGCCTAAATATTTTATTTCTGCTAGACAAAATTTGGATTTCTTAACGTTAATAGTAATGTTTCCCTTACGAAGACACAAAGCGATTTCCTGAAGCAGGAGAAGGTGAGAGTTAAAATCTGCTGACAATACGAGAAGATCGTCAAGGTAAACAAATACTTGATTACGAAGATGCGGTGGTATCACTTGATCCATCAATCGGCACATCGTTTGCGGAGCATTGGTGAGCCCGAACGGCATCACCTTATATTGATAGAGTGGACGATTCGGAATTGTGAAAGCTGTGTAATGTTTGGACTGCTCATCCAGAGGGATTTGCCAGAAAGCATGTTTTAAGTCAAGGCCACTTATATAGCAAGCGGGAGGCAAACGACTCAATATGCCATCGATATGTGGTAAAGGATAGGCATCCTTTCGCGTATGCTTATTAATCTCGCGAGAGTCCAAGCATAGGCGTAATTTACCTCCCTTTTCGACTAACACACAGTTGCTACTCCAAGGGCTATTAGATGGCTCGATCACGCCTAAATCTAACATATTATCGACCTCGGTGAACATCAACTTCTCCCGAGCAGGAGAAATTGGCCAATGCCTTTGTTTAATGGGCTTAGTGTCCCCCACGTCAATAGAATGCGTGATTAGGCTAGTTTTACCCAATCCTTCGCTGTCAAAAGAAGGAAACATGTTGATAACTGCTGTTAATCTTTGTTGTTGGTCTGCTGTCAGATTATGAAGTATTGGAAGATCTTCGTCATCTGAAGCACCTACGTCTAATTCCGCAACAGAATGATTCACTAATTGATCCACTAGTCCAAAGGATTTCCAAAAGTCCATGCCCAAATATACGTCTTGTATAAGCGAAGGTATTAAGAAAAATTTAACAGATTTTGTGGCATTTCGATAGGTTATCGAAGCGTTAAGAACACCCTCTACCCTACAAAGGTTTCCATCAGCCGTTTTGACGTTGCCCGAACATGATCTAGTTTTAGAATTAGATAGCAGTTCGTGCGCTGAAGCACCGCCAATGCAACTAACAGACGCTCCTGAGTCCAATAATGCTTTATAAACCTTGCCGTCTATATGAATGTCTGTATAAAGTCTGTTATCGTTACTGAAAAAAATTGATGAAATTAATCGCTTACGAGTACTTCTAATATTTTCCCAAAATTGTCTTAATCTACTAGAGGAACGTTTCGTTTTAGTAAGAGCATGAAGCTCTCCAAAGATTCTATTTCGCGCCTTCGTATACAGCTTAATTCTTAAATGAAACGGTAGAAATTTACATGACTTAGTTGGTAACGTATCTAAATGAACAACTTCTGTCTGAGTGCAACTATCGGTTTTTCTGTTATCGGATGCGCCTAATCGGTGGAAGTATGCGCATCCTTCATTCGGTTTTCCGAAGGATTACACTTAGAACAACGAGGTTTGTACACATCTTTGGTTCCGCAACCGTAGCAAAAGACTCTACGGAACTCCAGACAATCATCATAACGATGCCCTATCTTCTCACAGTTCCAGCAGACCATTTTACTACGAACAACTGCTGCCACTGATGAATTCGGATCAGGGTCTTCCTCTGACTCGAGTTCTGAGATATTACGACGAAAGTTAAATGGCATTTTACTTGGCAAGTTCCGTAATTCGCCATAAAAATGCTCATGCTTTTGTACTTCGTCCTGTAATCGTTCAAGCGTACAAATTCTTAAATGCAACAGCTCGTGCCGAAGCGAAGTCTTTGAGTTATCGATCAAGAGTTGTACCAACTCCGATTCAGATAATCGACGAAGAAGCCGGTTTGCAAAATTTTCAACCGCTAATTGATAAACATCGAAGGGTTCATTTTCCCCTTGCCTACGCTTTGCAATCTTCCTCCAAAGTTCAACATCGCTTTCCGATTCATCATATTTATCGCAAAACGCTGCACAAAAGGCTTCCCAAGTGAACTGTGGGTTTTTCCTATGAAATTGCCAAAACCAATCGGATGCTTTCCCAGCCAGGAGCAAATGTAAATGATCACAAATTATTTGTGAATCATTACGCAGAGTTTGTGCAGTGAGAGATCGCACTCGGTAAATGAATTCACTAGCAGATAAACCATCTTTGGTTCCGTCAAATCTAAGTCTCCAGTTTTGAAGAACGCTTCCTACTTTTTCTGGAGGTATAACAGACGTTGGTCTGTTGCACCCATTTCTAAAATGATCAGCAGGAATATTCGGACTTGAGTTTCCAGCCGATATTGTTGGATGATGAATGTTTATTGAATTTCTGCTGCCTGCAGAATCTACTGATGCTATATGCATCGCAGCTAATTGGGTTTGTATAGTTGAAGTAAGCTGAGCTGTGAGCTGCTCTAGCATCAGTTTTTGCTGAGCTTGCATAGCATGCTGCACGTAGCTTGCCACTTCGTTAGCACTCATAACTGGTTCAGGATTTGCTAAAGACTCCCATGACCTGCCATTTCTTGACGGTGGTATATAGTGAACTTGTTGCTTTGTGGTAGACCTAGTCATCATGGCTTTCTTCGGCACTGTACCTCTAACTTTCTTCGTTTTAGCACTGCCACCCTCTGGTGCTATGATGCCAACATTTTGAACCTCCCCAGACTCAGCTGCCTCTAATTCTTCAGCTAGATTTCTGCTCGAGGTTGTAAGCTGCTCTAACGTGCAAGCTGTTTGGCACTCCGGACACTTAGGAGCTACCTTCAAGGTTCTTGCTAAACAATTGCCATGAAATTCGTGGTTGCATGTAGTCTTCATGATCTCTTGATCATGGGATAAAATTTCATTACATATCTTAAAAAATCTGAGTGTAACTGGCAACGAAGCTGCTAAATTTTCAAAACTTCGTCGCACAGCCATATTTACTTGTTTGTTTTGTTTGATTTGATTAATTAACCGTAATTTCCAATATAACCTAAATATCTAGATGTTGTTTGCTAATTATTTTTCCACATATCTAATACTATTACAATTGAGTGGCTATTGAAAATGATCACTCTGAAATTTGGAGCCCTGGTCAGGTTACCAAAATTCTCTAGTGCCTGCTATTCACAGTAGTCCCTATGACTTCAAAGTAAAACATTAATGATGGTTGTAGGTACTAATATAGAAATACAATCATTGGGGTCGACCTTTCCAATGAAAGAAAGATTGGTCGCTATTCCTCCAGCAACTGTGCAATTTCTACTACTTTCAATCTAATTATTTTAATACAGTAGAATAATGCTGTGTAGCTAGTCTCCTCCGGTAGATCAACTCAAATGTATGAATTGCAATCTCAATTCCAAGATTCGAGCTCTCTACTCTAACATTATTCTCAGGAGAGAAAAAAAAAGTGTAAGGATGGTAATAAACAGAGCAATTATACGCGAGGTGAACAGGTTCTAATCATAAGCTCGTAAACCCTTTGTTCGGGCCCCCACGTGTTGGGCGCCAATTCTATGTGGTGTCCGCTTGTGCCCAAGTTCGGCTCTCTTACTTTTCCTATGAAATGCCAAACTTGGGTTATGCTTAGGTACAATGATGGTGTGGTACCTATAAAGGAAAGGAGATCGGATGACGTGCACTATACTGCGCTCTGGGCTCAGCTCGCCGGATGGGGTCGGGGTTCTTCCTTCTCCCTAATAGTTTCCTTGCACATACTTTAGAATAATTAAGTGCACGCACTGCAGTTACAGAAATTCCAAAGGAAAATATACAAAAAAAAAATTATCGAATCGATTAGCAATTCCCAAAAAAAAAAAATCGGAATAGATATGTGGACATGGAAAATAGCATATTAAGATAATAAATCTGTGAACTAGGTGTAAGTGTTCACAGGCTCATCTCAACCCTCCCAGCCTTGGCAATTATTGAGTATATATTGAATTGCCCCAAAAGCTACAACATCTAGATATTCATGGTTACAGGGTCATGACGGTATACTAGTTTATTAATTATCCATAATGTTTCAAATTCAACTTAAGACAAAAGCATTTTTTTACAATATTTCATTGGGGTTATTATGCTACAATTCAATTTCAATTCAAAGAAGTTTCAATCAATATAATTCAACACAAGATTTCAATCGACATTAATGTTCCGGGGAATAGTTATTCATTTTAAACTTTAGGATCTTGAAGATTTTCCAAATAAAACTATTTATGCTTACACCTTAATTCAATATAATATAACTCACTCATTTACAAAATTCCAATCGGCGAGCTCGTTGGTACCATCGAAGCTGCTACAATGTCGTTAATATATGTGCTGTAACTGAATTACAATTGTATAAGCATATGTTTACATATAGAAATTTAATTTAACACATTCCATAAATTCCACATTAATGTCATTTCAATCTTTGCTGTCTTACAAAAAAATATTCTTTTATCAAATCATTTTTTTTCTTTTAAACTAAAAGCTTTTAACTTTTAAACAGAATATGTCACAAGCTTTTAACAGGCCTTATACCAAAATGTTAGGCCAATAGGGCATAACCTCAGCTGTGCTGAGGTTATGTGACGTGAGCAACGTGTTTAACAGCGATGATGTTTAACAGCGATGATTGTAACAGACACTTGCGAAATTCACAGTCACCTCTAAATTAATACATATGTATGCACATATTTAGCTACTTAAATATATGCATTAAAAGATCGTTGCCAAAATGTGTGAGTTGATGTGCAACTCTCCTCCTAGGTTATGTCTGCTACCACGAAATTAATTCCAAAATCGGGACCAGTTGGGCTGCGCACGACGACAAATAAAGTGGCCAGCGCTGGTGCAAGCACGGCTATGGAGGATAGCGCTGGTGCAAGCACGGCTATGCAGAATCCAGTGGGTAGCGCTGCTACGGACTAGGCCCAAAAGCGATGTTTTTTTTTTTCCGACCTGTTTAAGAAAAACTAACACGTGTCACTCTACTTCATTACTTTGATATTTGTTGAAATATCACCTTTTTCCCTCTTTTCCAATCAATCTTTAAATTCGTCACTGCCACAACCGAAATTCAGATGGTCGTGGGCGTCTGTAACACTTTTTACGTTCGCGACTGTACCTTTCAATACTGAATCTCACAATACAATTTGCACATCTGTGCCGCTTGGTATATTTTATCAAAGTGAACGAACGCGTGCCTTTTGGCCTACGTGACTGCTCAGTGCAATTCCAATGGATCTGCAACGGGATCCTTCCCGAATAAAATAGCACATGCCTGTGTGTAAGAATGAGTGGCAAGAGAAAGAGACAACGAGTATACACCACATTGTCGTGGTGAATTTGGTTCGACTACGCTTCAAGCCTCTTTACAGCTGTTGTGTACACTGCACAAAATGAAATGCAAACAAACTGCTGTTGGTTGCTACTCAGTGGATACTATTTTATTTAATTTTTGTTTTTCTTTCCTTCTTGTGTAAAACTGGCCACTACAAATGTTGAAAACTATAGAGGTGTTTCTAAGATGTTCGCTATTCCTAAAAATTTTTAGAAATTAATAACTTCTCAATTGCAACATCTGTGTAGATCTATAATTTCACCCTGCCAGCACGGGTTTTTTGAAATATAGATCTACTACCACTATCCTATTGGAATTCACTTCTCTTCTCATTAAGGGATTTCAAGCTAAAAGGCAAACAGATGTTATTTACACTGATTTCAGCAAGGCCTTTGACTCTGTTAATCATTCTCTTTTACTTCACAAATTTCATCTTCTGGGATTTCCAAATAACTTAATTCTTTGGATCTCTAACTATTTAGCTCTTAGAACCCAAAAGGTTTATTTCAAAGGCACAAGGAAGTCATATTGGCTCCTTATTATTTACGTTGTTCATGAATGCCTTTCCTTCTGCCACATATCACTCTCGGGTGCTGATGTATGCCGAGTTTTCAAGACTGGTTTCGGGTAAATTTATTAAATCTTAATTGTGTTAAGTGTAGCGTAATGTCCTTTTACAGGCGAATGCCGTTTTTAAATAATTATATTCTTAATGATAAGCTGCTTGTTCAAATTGAGTCAGTTGATGTTTTGGATATCCTTTTAGATCCCAAGCTCAAGTTTGACAAGCATATCTCTTCCACCGCTAAACGTGCCTTTGGTGTCCTGAGTTTCATTAAGCGTTAGTTGAAAGAATTTAACGATCCCTACATTACTAAAACTCTTTATTCTTCTCTTGTTCGACCAATTCTTGAATATGGGTCTTGTATTTGGTGTCCCCAATACAAGTTAATCAGGATAGAATAGAATCGGTACAAATTCAATTTCTGCTCTTCACACTCCGGGGTCTTAACTTGCCTTCTTATCGTAATAGACTTTTACTAATAAATCTTCCTTCTATTTCGATCGTAGAACCATGCTTGGTGTAATTTTCTTTACAAAAACTAATTAATGGGGAAATTGATTCCTCTGAGTTAATCAGCCAAATTAGTTTTGCAGTGCCGATATGAAATCCTATAAACATTTTTCCTCTTTCTCTTCAAACCTGTAATACTAATTTTGCTATCCATTTTGCCTGGGTCCGCGCGTTAACAAGCCCTTTAAATTACCCTCTCTGTCGCTTCCGTTCTTCCGTTGAGTACTGTTAGTCTGTAGGAGTCGCATAGTTCAATAAGTTGTTTTCCATTTGAGTCTAATTTCGAGTCTATTGAAATGCGTAGTCGGATGCAACCTCGCTGTTGTCATTTTGGGCTTGAGTAGTACCGATGCTGGCGTTCAAGTCTTCAGCCACCATTATATTGTCAGACTGGACTTGCAGCAGGATATTATCCAGGTTTTCGAAGTCTACGTTCCAGTGATTACAGTTAAGATAAGAGGGAACGATAATGAAGCGTTAATTTTTCAGGAATATCTTTATCGCAACGGAACTCTGAAGATGAACAAATGACCAATTTAGGGACTTCTTAAGGTTCTTACGGATTCCAAATAGCACACCCCCACTTGCTCGTCCTCTGGCATGGATTCAGGTGGCCGCTTCCCATTACAGGTTGTGTTCATCAAAATAAGTTTCATATCTCTCGAAATTGCTCTCCACGAAGGGTTCAAAGAGGAATAAGGACAAGAATTCTTCTGTTATTCCTTCGCTATTAATTGAACTTCCTTCAGCCCCAACTGTACTTGCCAATCCAATTATTGATAATGTGGTTCGTGTTGTTCGCAATGATAGCAGCAACAATGCAGCTCTTTCAACGGTTCCTGTTACCCTCACAGTTGTTGCTCCTCATAGGCAAGTTTTTGTTTCAAGACATTCATCGGATACCACTTGTGAATCTTTAGCATCGTATATTGCTAGTAAGTCTTCAGCGTGTCTATATCCAAATTTAATTTTTCTACCCCCGTGAAATCTCTTCCTTCAAAATTAGTGTTCCTTATGATACGTTTCCAATTATTTGTGATCCAAAATTTTGGAGTTCGCATATTGTTGTCCATGAATTTAAGCAGAAAACCAGAATTCGGTCTTTGCCTGTCACTCTTTCAGTTGGTACCTCCGCTTCACAACCTTCTACTAGTAATGTTCCAAAAACTAGATTCGTCTTTTGACTTATAGCCTGTTTCCACGATATCATATTTCCACATTTCTCGTAATTTTTTTGATTTTGGAAATACGTCACATTTTTCCTGTAGAAAATCCTATAAGGAAAAAAATGACAAATCCGTCATATATTTAATATGATGCCATTGGCGATATGCCGGATTTTTTAGTATTTTTTTTATCGAACTCACGATGCTTATCGATTAACTGGTGCAAAGGTAAACAATGACGAGTTGTGCGCCAAAGTTAATTTTTGAAATAAATAGTAAAATGCTTATATCTTAATGTTCCTTTATTTAGTAAGGATGAGGTTAAAAAGGAAGGTTTGTCTGGAGGTGCACCCTCGAAATGGCACCATTTTGACAAGGTACACCGCCTTTTAGGAGCATTGAAGTTTGTGCACTTCAAAAGTGCGCACTCGCAATTTCATTGCAAATTTCTCCCATCTGCGCATCTCAGACATCTTCCAATTGTTCAAGACCGTACGAACACATCGCAATAAATGCCTATTGATATGCAACTTTGACTTTTTACAGTTCTGCCATTATTTGCCATATTTTTCACATTTTGTGAAAATTTTCATCAAAACAAGCCGAACAGCTGATTTATTTCGGGCAAATGACAAGTTGCACACTTGACCGTGGAAACACCATCATCCACATTTTTGAAATGTGACATTTTTTGGCTGTAGTGGAAACAGGCCATTAAATACCATTCAATACCAGAATGTTAGAGGCCTCATTTCCAAGCTTAAAAAACTTTATCTGAATAGTAGTTTCTTTGAATTTGACATTATCTCATTTACTGAGACTTAGTTAAGCCATTCTATCTCTGACTGCCAAATTTTGTCAAACAGTTTTATTATTTATAGGCGTGATCGACCGAACCGCCGAGGTGGTGGCGTACTTATTGCCATCAAAGCCACTCTCCATTCGGCATTTATTCCCTTCAATTCTCCAATTGATGTTGAAATTATTGCAGTTAAAGTTTCTTTTCCTTCATGCGCTATATTTGTTATTTGCTCCAATATTCCTCCTTCTTATGATATTCAAGTTTATATGCTCCAAATAAGTTGTATAAGAGAAGTTTCTACTCAAGTGCGAGATAATGACATTATTGTTGTGTTAGGCGATTTAATTTGTCAAATATCTCATGGTCTTTTTTCAATAGCTTAAATACCTTGTAGCTTCAACTCAACATGATTTTCTAGATCACATCTTTGATACCTCGTTATTTCAGATCAATTCAATTCAGAATCAACTAAATGGAACTCTCGATCTAGTATTTGTGTAATGATTGCCCCAATGCTTCTGTCTCTAGGTCGGCCCCTCTATTCGTCCCTGAAGATTTATACCATCCTACTTTAGAAATTTATTTTCTCTTTCTAGACCTCATAGTCACTCTTATATATATTTTTTTCCTATTATTTCACGTAGCTCTCTTCTCTCCGCTATTAAATCTTTAAAATCTTCCTTTTCCCCTGGGCCCGACAACATTACTAGTTGCGTACTTAAGAAGTGCTGTACTCCCATACTCCAACCATTGCTTAAGGTTTTCAATTTATCCCTTTGTTCAGAAATCTTTCCAATTCTTTGGAAAGATTCCTATATTATTCCCCTTCACAAACAAGTAAGAATGCTATAGTCGAGTATACCCGACTAAAAAACTCCCTGTACACAGGTCAAAAATTTTCGATTACATCTACGTATACTTACACATACACACATACATACACAAAAGACGCACAAACACGCGCGACAGCTCGAGCGCAGCGCAAGCGAGGCATTTTAAGTGGTGGCTGTGTTGCTTCTTTATAGGGTTGGAGATGTCTCCTTCTGCCTGTTACATACTTTTGCACAAATCCAATACCCCCTTTTTACCCATTTTATGGGTACAGGGAGTAAAAATAATACGACACCAACATCTACTACCTAATCTAACACACCATACTACCTCTTGCACACATAATTATAAGTTCACACTATAAATTTAAGAACAACATAATCTCTCAAACACTGTGATAGCCGAAGGCCCTAGCAGCCAGTGCTAAATTAAACTAGTTAGATATACGAGTACTTTTCATAATTGTATCTAGCTTTGAATAAATAAATAAATAAATAAATAGATGGAAATTTTAAGTCTAGAATTATTATTATATTATTCCCCTTCACAAAAAAGGTGGTAAATCTAATATTTCAAATGACAGAGGTATTGCAAAGTTATCTGCTATTCCCAAGCTTTTTGAAAAAATCCTAACTTCAACTTTGCAGCATCTCTGTAAATCAATTGTCTCACCTGCTCAACATGGCTTCGTAAAGAGTCGTTCCACCACGACCAACTTATTAGAATTTTCTTCTATTGTAAATGATGGATTCCTCAAGAAAATGCAAACAGATGTCATCTATACTGACTTCAGTAAAGCATTTGACTCTGTAAATCATGATCTTCTACTCTATAAACTCAATTGTATAGGATTTCCACCATCCCTTCTACGATGGATATCCACCTATTTAAAAGGTAGAACCCAAAATGTATTGCTTAGGTCGTCCATTTCGAAGTCGGTTCACGTCACTTCTGGTGTACCACAAGGTAGTCATCTGGGCCCATTACTTTTTACCCTTTTTATAAATGACCTCCCCTCTACTTTATTAAATTCTCGTATTCTCATGTACGCTGATGATGTAAAACTCATTCTTTCTTATTCTGATCCCCTCCATCATAATTTACTTCAAACTGACTTGAACGCTTTGCAGCTCTCGACCAATATGCTGTATATCGACTGTTCAAAGTGTTTGTTTATGACTTTCAGACCCTACTTAGGCGCTTATACGATTGACAATATTCCATTGCAACGTATCTCTACAGTAAAAGATCTTGGTGTACTGTTTGATTCCAAATTATGCTTTAATATGCATATCTCCACTATCATTAATATTGTACTTGTCTTTATTAAACGTTGGTCGACAGAATTTAATGACCCCTTCACCACTCTCTTTAGTACGCTCTATCCTGGAATACTGCTCTTGCAGCTGGTGTCCGCAGTATAAAATCCACCAGGATCGAATCGAGTCTGTTCAGAAGCAATTTCTGCTCTTTGCCTTACGTGGCTTAAATTGGGATCCCAACCTTCGTTTGCCATCATACTCCAGCAGGCTCTTACTTCTTAATCTTCCATCTTTAGTTAATAGAAGGACAGTCCTTGGTACTATTTTTCTTGACAAGTTGATTACCGGCCACATAGTTTCCTCATTTCTTTTAGGGCGCCTCACTATTCCCATTAGACCAACTAGGAACTTTATCCCCATATTTTTACCCACATGCACAACTGACTACGCCTTACACAATTCTTTTCGTGTCCTATGCAGGCACTATAATAATCCCTCCCATCTGTTCTTTTCAGAACATTCTCTCTTGTTGCTTAAGTCTTCCCTTTTAGGCTATCTCCGGGAAGTCTCTGACCACAAATAGCTGTGAGTTGGGGCATAGCTTGCCGGACTGGTAACTAAACACTCCCCCACCGGGTCATTGATTTCCTATTCTATCTCTATCATCTTTTTTATTTTATTTTATTTTTATTAATTTTTAAATTAAAAACCTATTCTATATTCACTTTCCACTCTATTTCCTTCTAATTTCTCGCCTCTCTTCACTCTAATCTTTATTGCTCCTTCCATGCTCTCACTGTCACTCTATTTTCATTTTCACTTATCTTATGTCTTCTTTGTTACTTCCCATCGGGTCGGTGACGTTTTTAGTATTTTATGTGATTTCATTAGGCTATTCTATTTTCTTAAAATTATCTATCTTAATAAGTTTTATATTTAAAGCGACAGCATTGTTTGACAGCCAAATAAATAAAAACAGAAATTAAGGAAAAATATGTCATGTGAATTTATGAACTTATAGAAATGGGCGCATAAATATTTATTTGAGAGGCCAGATACATTATAAGATAGGAGGTTAATATTAAGACTATGAGCTGTTTTATTTTGTCTTCCCACACCTGTACAGGTAGTCACCAAATTTGATATACATACTAATGTTGACCCCCTGGACAAATCTGCGTCAAAAATTTTTGAAATTTTTTGTGTGTTTATGTTATTATGTTTTTTTTGTATTATTATTTTTTTATATCCTTAACCCAGTTAGATTTTTAAGTGTAATTTTTTGTGTTTTTCTTTTACACCCTTAATCTAGTTAGATTTTTATGTGTATTGTTTGTTTTTTTTTTTTTTTTTTAATTATTAGACTAAGTGTAATTTTGTATTACTTTACATTTTTGTTATTAAAGCAAATGTGATAAAACAATTAGCGAGTTGTGAAACGCTACCATTTACAACTTTGCCAAAGGATCGCTTTTTAAATCTGACTTATAAAAAACTTTCCCAGACTTGGTCTTAATTGTGACCCTTCTATCCTCTTGCACCTCTTCTGCCTTATAACGCTGTTTCTCCTTTGTATTAATCTGTTTATTGACAACGTACACTGTGTCGCCCCGGCTATAAGAAATCGGAGCGGATCTACTTTTATTACGTCTGATGTTAGTCATATCCTTCTTATGTTGTAACAACCCCTAATATTCTCCAAGGTCTATTGTTTGAAATTAGATAACCCTTGATAGTTAATTCTAGCTGACCGATCAAAGCAAAGATCTGAGGGTTTTTTGTTAATAACCGAATGGACACAGTTGTTATACCTGTCTATGGCTATCGGAACCAACTCCGTATTCTTGAAAGTCGGGTATTCGTCTTTCAAACACCTATAAATTTCCAAGAATGTAGAGTGGAATTTCTCGATCTGTCCATTGACTTCGGTTTTTTGAGTTGGCGTATAGTATAGTTAGATTCCTAAAGTTCGCAAGTAATTGAGAACTGTCGGACACAGAAGACCCCTCTCATTATCAGACACCATTGTTTTGGGTACCGTGAAATAATGAAGGACTTCTAATAACTTTTCCCGAAGGTGAACCGACGATTTCGATTCTAAGGGGAAAAGTTTTGCGAACTTGGTAAATTTGTCTATGCAACTCAAATATAATTTCTTCTCCAGTGTGAAAACGTCGATGTGAAGTATTTCACATGGCTACCCATGTTGGTTGAAACGATGGTTTGTTAGGATGCCTGTCATACTTAAATAACTTGCAACTTTCACAAGAGGATACCTGGTTCCGTATTATGCTGGACATTTTAGGAAAATAAAATTTCTCTAAAATTTGAACACGCATTTCCCTTGGGGCTCTGTGAGCCCTGCGGTGTTCCTTTTCGATCGCTTCACAAATTTCTTCTTTATTGTCAGATTCGCCACTAAACGTTGCGTTATACGAATCTTGTATAACTTAAAATTTTCAAAACAACAAGTCTGGAAGAATTGTAACTATGTCTCTGGCATTTTGACCCCATTTATTATCGAAGGTTTTAAGTACTTTTGTAAAAAAATCGCCAGGTTTGACATCGTATGGTTACTTATTGGGATTAGATGCCGCACATAACCTATGTGCGGGTGTTCACATGCATAATCTGACAAAGTTGGGTCGAATACTAACTGATTTCTAAATGCGTTTATGGGAGCTTCGACATGAGGAATTAGATCTGAGGCGTCTTGGAGAGCACTATGCACGGTGGCCACGGAATCCGTGTCTCCCTCACCAACAGTAGCCGTATCTTAACCCAAATGGTTCACATACGTCGTAATACGTGAAAGAGCATCGGCAACGATATTAGATTTGCCTGGCTTGTAGATTAAATCACAGTTGTATTCCTCAATACGGGACTTCCAACGCTTCAGTTTAGCATTGAAATTCCTGTTTCCTAACGCAAATGTTAACGGCTGGTGATCAGTATAAATTTTGATTGATCCCGCACCGTACAAATAAGACCGCAAGTTGTCTAATGCCCAGACTATTGCAAGCATCTCCTTCTCATTGGTGGCATAACTTTCTTCTGCCCTACTCAATGACCTTGAGATGTAAGCAATCGGACGATCCTTGTTTTTATCGACTTGAGAAAGGACGGCCCCAATGGCATAATTCGATGCGTCTGTGGTCAAATGAAAAGGTTTGGAAAAATTGGGGAATGCTAACACCTCTGACGAGGAAAGAATAATTTTTAAATCTTCGAAAGCTTTTAAAGCCTGCTCGTCGAGTTCTAGATTTTTAGATTGTGATGACTTGACCCTTGCGAATTCCCCTCGAGTTAAGTTCATCAATGGTTTTGCGACTTTTCCGTAATCTCTGATGAATTTCCTGTAGTATGAGGTCATACAGGGTGGTAAAATATTTAGCTTTACCGAGGCTGGCCAAAATAGAAGTGATATCTGGTATCGGATAAGCATCCGATATCGTAACGGCATTTTAACGTTTGAAATCAATTACCAGGCGGTATTGTTTCTCCCCATTGGGTTTTGGTTTTTTTGGAACCACCCAAACCGGAGAGTTATACGGGCTTTTAGAAGGTCTAATTATGCCCTCGCGCAAGAGTTCCTCGATCTGCCTATCTACTTCTCCTCTATGCTATGCTCTATGCCTATATGCTTCGGGCAAATTCTTTGGCCTGCGGATCACCAATAGCCTAGAATTATCACCGCTGAGACCCCTTATAAAAACATCTAAGGTTTTATCCCTATAAGTCTCAATTAAAGCGCTGACAACTCCTGGCGGGTGAGTTCCGTTCTTTAGACTGGTAAGGATGAGTGAGAAGTGACTGTTCACTTCCATATAGAATTCTTCCAAAGTCTTAGCCCCCTGAGTCATCTGACTCAGTTGGTACTCCAAGGTGCGGACATCCCTCTTGTCGGCATAATGAAGTGCCAGGACCCGCTTGACCTCCGGCCAGTCGTCATCCTGCACATTGTAAGAAACAAGCGCCAATTCAGCGTTACTATTATTATTATTATTATTATTTTTTGCCTAATATGTACCACGATTGTCCTATAGATGGACTTATCCCTAACGATCTGATAATCGTTTAAAATGGACTGGGCCGTATTTACCCAAGAGACGTATCTCTCGGCCTGCCCCTCAAACGTTTGCAACTCCTTGACACAATCCGGCAAGGTTGAAGTATCCTTCAACTCGAACTCATTGCGCGGACGCGCCAAAGGCAAAGGTTCGTAGACCACTGGATTACGACGTTCGTAGTCGGTCTCCAATGTGGCTACTCTTTCATTTACCTTTTTGAGTTCATCTTTCACCGCTACCATCTGATTGAGCAACGCACCCAGCGTTGTATCAAATCGGTTTAGGGTTTCCATAATTTCCTCAATATTTTCAAAAATTGTTTGTTCAAAATAAGATCCCAAAAAGGTATAATGTTCGTTAGGTATAATGTTCGTTAACTAGCAAGCCTAAGTGCAAGGGGTAGTATTCAAGATTTTAGTTCTTGCCTATGCGGCGTAGTTACGTTACTTAATAATAAAAAAATTTTAAGCGAATATGGCAATACAGGAAATAGTAGACGTTTCACTCACCCCTTTTGTAATTTCCAGTGGCGGTGGCCAATTAATTTGTATATAAAAGTTGGTATGACTCCTTACAATGCATAAATTCTTAAAAAGAAAAGACTTTAGTATATGTTTCTTTTTTTTTTTTTAAATTATTTTAAATGAGGCTGTGCGTTATGTTTACTTCTATTCCTATATGCGTTTTTGCGTTTTTATGTGTCACTTTTTTTTCTGTGCAAGATTTTGTAACTTCTTAAAACTATATTTATTTCGATACTGGGCGCGGTGGTCCGTATTTGTCCCTTTTGGCATTCTGCCTATTAAGGTACGGTTGCACACACAATCCACCAGGCGGCTATTTCGAGTGCATTCCACACTCTTTAGCTTATCTGTAGATTGCCACTGATCACCTTTTATTTTCATAAATTCTTTTATTATTATAGAGCTGCTGCTCGCAATTAAATTGCCGCAGCGGTTATCTCTTTTTACTCCCTGTACCCATAAAATGGGTAAAAAGGGGGTATTGGATTTGTGCAAAAGTATGTAACAGGCAGAAGGAGACATCTCCGACCCTATAAAGTATATATATTCTTAATCAGTATCAAAAGAGATTTCGATTTGGCCATGTCCGTCTGTCTGTCCGTCTGTCCGTCTGTCCGTCCGTCCGTCTGTCCGTCTGTCTGTCCGTATGTATGAACGCAAGGATCTCAGCAACTATAAGAGCTAGAGACACCAAATTTGGAATGTAGGTTCGTGTATAGCGGGAGCAGGTCAAGTTTATTTTAGATTTGAGATATCTCCCCCGTTCCCCCGCTATTCGATAAAAACCGTTTTACAGTTACAATTTTCAAGACATAGCTTTAAGATTTGGCATGTCCAGTACTTTAGTCCCTCTTAATCTACTGTCCAAATTTCAAGTCGATCGGATAATAAACACCTAAGTTATTCACGAAAGAAGATTCAGTGCTGCAGCAAGGGGAAGAAGAAGCACAGTCACAACTTAAAATGCCTGGCTTGCGCTGTGGCTCGTGCGTGTGCGTATCTGTGTATGTATGTGTAAGTTAACGAAGATGCGATCGGAAATTTTTGACCTGGGTACAGGGAGTTTCGTAGTCGGGTATACTCGACTATAGCATTCTTACTTGTTTTGTATTATTACTGTACAACTTTTACGCTCGCGAATAAGCCACTCAACAATGTGTGTGGGCAAATTGCCGCAGCGGGTTGTTGTTTCTGATATTTACACAATTTCTTGCGCCCGCGAATAAACCACTCAATGAGTTGTATGGCGTATCGCCGCGGCGGGTTATTGATTGATTTGATTCACAACATTATACGCCCGTGGGGAATGTTAAACTACTACGAGGAACAGCATCCCCACCGCGGCGGGTGGTTGTATATTATATGGTTGGAAAACCTTTCTGCACTGCACACACAACGCACTGACAAAAAGAACAGAAAGAACATCACACCACTCATTTTTCACTTTTCCACCCAATTAGGTGGTCCAACGGGTTTCACTTCAGTCTGAAGTGCAGACTGCTCGGGCGCCAGCTATGGCCGAACGGGGCCAGTGGGGGGTAACGCGTCTCGTTACCTAGTTAAAAACGAACGCATACTGCGTTTTCCTTCCGTGACTTGATTACGGATAGTTGAGACTTGTCGTCTTAGTTTAATGCGACCTTCTGTTTGATAATATTGAATTGTTATATGAAAAGCAATCGTTTAATGAACGTTATAAAAGTTTATTTTATTCAAGACGAAAAGGGTCTGTTCGCTTTGCGTATCCAAAAAGAATTGATTCTAAGCCACTCGAAAAGTGGCTGCCTAGCCGATGACTAGTTCATATCCCCAGCGTCAGCACATTCCGATGCCGGCACTGTCGCAGCGGATGTTGCAAAACGGTCAATGCTTATTCGGCGCGACATAGTTGCCGTAGCGACCAAGTTCCGACGCTGCAGTTCGTAGTGCTACGGTCTGTGCGATACTTGGATGGCGTGCGGGCGAGGTAAGAGGGAATAACGCTGCAGCTCATGTTACGGCGGCCAGCGCAACTGTTGGGTGACATACGAGGTGAAGTGAGGGGGAGCGCCAGCCGGGGATAACTTACATATATGTAGATAAAATTGAAGATGAGAAATATAATTAAATATTATTGGGCATGCCTAAAATTGCCGTTACTTTTTTTGTATTTTTGTTATATTGCTAAATTTTTTTATCGAAGAAGTCTTCTGCCACGAAAGCAATTGCAGAAATACATACATATGTATGTGCATTGATACTGTAGCGTAATTTTGGCCGTCGCTGGGTGGACGGCTACGCCACGGTTAGCCGAGCGGTGCGTATTTTTTCGGGTCGGCGGGGGAATCCGCACAACGCCAGGGACCGCTGGATGGGAAATAATAACACAACACTTGTTCTCTGTTCGTTTGGCCTTTATTGGTCACAATCTTTCCAGCATGTGGTGGCCAACCACACTTTTCCACGTGCAAGCCTAGATTCGAAAACTAGAATTTTTCGCAATAAGAAAAAGAGCGTCGATATTCGACGCGCAAAACAGAGGTGTCCGACGATAAATCGATAAAACTCGATCGCCCGGCTACGTAGCAATGACGCAATAGCTTACGTGGGCGGGAATGTTTAAACATCCTGCAACGTTCGCTACATTACCCCCCTCTAAGACTCGCGCCTCCTGGCCGAGATTTTCTGACGATCCTTTGTACGGGGCAAGGCGATTGACGTGGACGGTTCTGGTTGTGGTAGGCACACCTCGTATACAAGGTCAGAGTGACGGCGAATCACAGTTGCTGGTCCCAGCCAGTCCGATTGCAGTTTCGGACACCGTCCTACTTTCCGCATGGGTGCGTACAGCCACACTTCGTCGCCTGGCTTGAATTCGCCCGGGTGAGATCGAAGATCGTACCGCTCCTTATTGACCTCAGCAGCAGCTATCAACTGTTGACGAGCGGTCTGGTGAGTCTTCTGCAGATCCTCTTGTAACTTACTCACGAACGTTGGGTAGTCCTTAGAACCAGGAGTCGGTCGGCCGTATATAAGCTCAGCCGGAAGGCGAAGTTCGCGGCCAAGCGCCAGGCGAGAAGGCGAAAAGCCGGTTGCCTCGTGTGGAGCGGATCGGTAAGCCCATAGAGCTAAGGGTAGCAAACAGTCCCAGTCCCGTTGATCGTTGGCGACGAATTTGGCTAAGTAGTCCAACAGCGTGCGGTTGAAACGTTCAACCATTCCATCAGATTGAGGGTGCAGCGGGGTGGTACGCGTCTTGTCCACTCCCAATAGGCGAAGGCACGTCTGAAATACTTCCGACTCGAAATTTCGACCTTGATCCGAGTGCAGGGCGAATGGTGTGCCAAAGCGGCTAAAGACTTCCTGTACCAGCGCTCTCGCCACTGTTTCCGCTGTCTGGTCTGGGATCGCGATACATTCTGGCCATTTTGTGAAGTAACACATTACTACTGCGATTGACCGATTACCACGAGGCGTAGTAGGAAGGGGGCCCAGAATGTCGATAGCTAGCCGTTCAAACGGGGCGCCGATGTAGCTGGGCTGAAGGCGACCGACCGTGCGACGAGAGGGCCCTTTCCTGGCATTACAGGTCCGGCACCGCGCGCACCAGATAGCCACGTCTGCGCTCTGCCCAATCCAGTAATAGCGCTGTTTTAGTTTGGCCAGCGTCTTTTTAATTCCAAAATGCCCACCAGTGGACGTATTGTGCATACTGCGTGTAATCTCTTCCTGTAGGCTGCGGGGTACTATCGCCACAGCTTTACCTTCCCTGTTTTTGGTCATCAAAATGCCTTCGTCCACATAGAGCCGGTCGAACAAGTGCCAGTAGGCTTTTGCTTCGGGGCTCTCGCGCCAGATATTGCCTTTAGGGGGCCGACCTCCTTTTTGTAACCAGGTGAATACCAGGGCCAGCGTGTAATCTTCCATTTGTCGTTGGGCATAGTCCATGGCTTGGATTTGCATGTACATTATGCCTTGATTATCGTTCTCCTCAGCTTTCTCACAGTGACGACATTCTCCACAAGGTCGGCGCGATAAAGCATCTGCGTTGCCATGCTGCTTCCCACTACGGTGCTGAATATCCATGTCGTACTGTTGCAAGCGCTCTATCCACCGAGCAATTTGTCCTTCTGGCTCCCGGAAATTGTAGAGCCACTTTAGCGAGGCGTGGTCGGTTCGAAGAAGGAATCTTCGCCCGAAGAGATAATGGTGGAAGTGCTTAGTAGCCAGAACGACTGCTAGCAGTTCCCTCCTGGTCACGCAATAGTTGCGTTCCGCTGCGTTGAACGTTTTGCTGTAATACTCCAGCACCCGTTCATGGCCGTTCTGGTCTTGACTCAGCACGGCGCCAGCGCCGTGGTTGGACGCGTCGGTATCAAGAATGAAGAGACCGGTCGGGTCGGGAAATGTAAGAATCGGCGCCTGGGTGAGCTTGGCTTTCAGCGCGTCGAACGCATCCTGAGCAGCTGAAGACCACTCGAATACACGGCGGGCCTCAGTCAGCTCGTGGAGTGGACGAGCGATGGCAGCGAATTCGGGGATAAATTTGCGGTAGTAGGAGCATTGTCCTAAGAACGAACGGACATCCTTCTGACAGCGAGGCCGTGGCCAATCTGTTACTCGGCTGACTTTTTCGGGGCACGCTCTCAGTCCTTGACCACTCACGATGTGTCCCAGGTACGTCACCTCCGTGCGAAAGAAATTACACTTTCGAAAACTTAACTTCAGGCCGGCGTTCGCTAGGCGGTCGAAAACCTCTTGCAGGTGGACTAGGTGGGCTTCGCACGTACGAGAGAAGACGATAATGTCGTCTAGGTACACCAACGCCGACGTGCAGGTCGCGCCGGTGAAAAGGCCGTCCATCAGGCGTTCAAAAGTGGCGGGTGCATTGGTCAAACCGAATGGCATGACATTAAGCTCGTACAAGCCGGCATCACAAACAAAAGCTGTTTTTGCCCGCGATTCGTCGTCCATTTCCACCTGCCAGTAGCCGCTCTGTAAATCCATGGTCGAGAACCAAGTAGCTCCGTGTAATCTCGTCAAAATGTCATCCATCCTCGGCAGCGGGTATGAATCCTTTAGAGTAACGTCGTTGAGACGACGGTAGTCCACGCAGAACCGCGTGGAGCCATCCTTTTTACGGACGAGTACTACGGGCGAGGCCCATGGGCTGGAAGAGGGGCGGATCACGCCTCGATCCTTCATATCGGCTACAAGGCGTTCCACTTCCAGTTTGCGCGAAAGCGCTTGGCGACGTGGTGGTTGTTTGATTGGGCGGGTCTGGCCCGTGTCGATCGTATGCCGAGTCAAATTAGTTCGGCCTGTGTCGTTATTCTGTGCTGCGAAGACGTGCGCGTAACTGTTGACTAAACGCAGCAGTTTATTGCGCACTTCTGCCGGCAAAACCGTGGGTTGCAAAGAATCCCAATCCAGAATGTTTTCCGTGGCTGCGGCGGCTGAAAGCACCTCTACCGGTTCCAAATGACCCAGGATAGTGAAAGCCGCTAATTCGCACGATTGAGTGCCGATATTAAGCACGTACAGTGTGGCAGTGCTACTAGTCGTGTCCACAATAGAGCTGCCCAGGACTAGATCACCGGGAAGTTGTGAATAGACTCCTCGTTCTAGTATAGCTTGGGTCAGACGATCCTGCGATGAACAAGCAACTCTGATATGAGTGTGGCTGTGTGGTGGGATACTCGCTGCAACCGTGGAGTACAATAAGGTGATGCGTTGTGCAGTGGGCACGTGTAGAGCTATCGCACCCCAAGGGAACCTCAAACGTAGCTCCTTAAAATCCACGGCCGCTTGGTACCGCAGCAAGAAATCCAGTCCCAGAAGCGTCGGGATATTCCCTTCCACCAACAGCAACTCGTGCTTAAGAGCTCGCCCCGCTATGACCAAGCGTGCTGTAGTTTTGGCAGTGGCGACAAACTGCTCGGCAGATGGGCCCTGTAGAGTCACCTGACAAGGGGTGACGGGCAGCTGGTCCGGAAGCTCGCGGTGGTTTAACAACGAGACGGCAGCGCCAGTGTCGACGATGAGTCGGACTTGATGATTCTGCAAAAATAGAAAACAATGTAAGCTCCGGTCGACCGGTGCACTCAGTGTATACGTAGCTTTGCCGGGCGGCGTGGTTCGTCTACGCCCGGTCGTTTCCAATGGGTCGACAGATGCGGTGTCCCTAACTTTGGAGACCGGCGGCACAGGGACGCATTCTCCGGTAGGCGTCTCCTCAAACAGCTGGGGCAAGACCGTGACACACTCGTCAGACGAAGCTTTAGATCCAACGACGGGAGGCGGCTCGTGAGCACTAGGACCGGGCGGCGGCGTATTCATCAAATGAAATCGGGCGGCTTCTACTTCTTTAGAAGGAGTCTTACGCGCGAAAACAGATGATTTCGGCAGCGGCGAATTCACGGTGAGGTGCTTCAGCTAACGACCAGCTTGCGACGCAGATAAAGACTGCTCAGCGGACTGTCCTGTCGATTCGTAACTCGGTGTGAACGGCGGCGGCGCCTGGGCACGCTCTTTGGGCGGCGTCTCCTCAAACAGCTGGGACAAGACAGTGACACACTCGTCCGTCGAAGTTTGAGATCCAACGACGGGAGGCGGCTCGTGGGCACTCGGACCGGGCGGCGGCGTATTCATCAAATGAAATCGGGCGGCTTCTACTTCATTAGAAGGAGTCTTACGCGCGAAAACAGATGGTTTTGGCAGCGGCGAATTCACGGTGAGGTGCTCCGGCGAGCGACCAGCTTGCGACGCCGATGGAGATTGCGCAGCGGACCGTCCTGTCGATTCGTTACTCGGTGTGCTCGGCGGCGACTTATGGGCACTCTCTCCGGGCGGCGACTTCAGAAACAACTGGTTTCGGGCTGCTTCTACTTCGTCTGAAGGAGCTTTAAGTCCGAAGGCAGATTGTTTGGGTGGCGGCGAATTCACGGTGTGGTGCTCCGGCGGACGGCAGACCGGTGGAGCGACAGTACAAGAGTCCTTGAACTGCTTAGGCATCTGGGTCGTATTCGTGTAAGATGTGACTGATGTTGTCGGCTGTTGGTTGGGGCTGTTGGGATTTAAAACCAACCTCCGCCCCTGGAGGCTGGCTTCCTCTAGTTTCCCGAGGGTAATGCGGAAATTGTAGGCTGGCCAACTCTGTTGGAGCGGCGCATGTTCCTTCTCGGAGTGTGTTGCTGGCTCTCGGCTGCGGACTCCGTCAGGTTAAGCACGGTGCCAACAGGCCTGCGTCGGCATTGAGCCTCGATACGACGGGCCATGTCGAGCGCTTCTTTTAGAGTTGTTGGTTTGCTGGATAGAATCAGCACTTGGTATGAGGTTTCCCGAATGCCGCCGATGAACCTCTGCACCAGGATGCTGTTGTAGGTGGAGCTCGGTAATTCGCCAAAAACGGCGCAACCCAAACACTGCAAGTCCATAGCGAAGTCCTCCAAAGATTCCTTGGAACCCTGGACGCGGTTATGAAACTCGTGGTATCCGGCATGTGGGCTAAGGGTGAAATGTTCCTGCAAGGCCGCGGTCAGCGCGTCATAAGAGCGCAGACTGGTATCCGGTAACGTAGCGTAAAATCGTTGTGCACGCCCGCGTAGGCTCGAATACAGCTTTCTACATTTTTGTTGTTCGGACCATCTATATTCGTCAGCCATATCGTCGAACAAGCGATGGAACTCAGCCCAGGGCCTTGTACCATCGTAAGTCGGTGGCGATTCCAAATCTGGTATCGACACGAACTGTCTGTCGGCAACCGAAGGGCTGGTGGGTGCTGGCTCAGAGGCTTGGCCGCACACGCCGACGGTGTTCGACATAACCTCAACAGCACGCGGCCGCAAAAATGCATTTTGGCTTTGCCGTTGAGTTTCTTGTCCGGGATCTGGCCACGCTGATCCTCCGGTCCGTGGCGTGCTAGATGCAATTCCATCTTTATTAAGAGAAGTCTTTGCAGCGGTGTCTGCCACTGTGGCGAGGGGGCCTCCCGCGACAACACGTGGTTCACAAAAGCCTCCCAACATTGTGCGTTCGAAAGATGACCACATCTGTTGGAACTTTTGGTCGAGCTGCTGCTCCCGAGCTTCCATGCGATCGTTCAAGCGAGCGATCCGTTTCTCCAGCGACTTATCTCGAGTGTCCAAGCGGCTGGCAATTGTCTCAGCGAACTGCTGTTGCGCCTCCAGCAAAGTCGATGCGAGCTGCTGCTCAGCATTTGCCTGGCGTTGGCGAAACGATTTTTTTGGCATAGTGGGTTGGGTTTTCGCAAACCGCTAATGTACCCCACACCTGACACCAATGTAGCGTAATTTTGGCCGTCGCTGGGTGGACGGCTACGCCACGGTTAGCCGAGCGGTGCGTATTTTTTCGGGTCGGCGGGGGAATCCGCACAACGCCAGGGACCGCTGGATGGGAAATAATAACACAACACTTGTTCTCTGTTCGTTTGGCCTTTATTGGTCACAATCTTTCCAGCATGTGGTGGCCAACCACACTTTTCCACGTGCAAGCCTAGATTCGAAAACTAGAATTTTTCGCAATAAGAAAAAGAGCGTCGATATTCGACGCGCAAAACAGAGGTGTCCGACGATAAATCGATAAAACTCGATCGCCCGGCTACGTAGCAATGACGCAATAGCTTACGTGGGCGGGAATGTTTAAACATCCTGCAACGTTCGCTACAATACAAACAATAACAAACAGACAGCAATGTGTATTTGTATGTATGTACATACATGCATGCATGCATGAAACAGAATTGCTCTCTTTTTTTAATGTCGTGAGGCTGAGAGCGCATTCTATTTTTAGCATTTTACGCTCTCAAAGTAGTGCGGCCGATCGCGCGACCATTTTGAGCCCAAAAAAACAAGCGTTCCCTTGTGCCATTTTTTTGTTCCTCGTTGGATATCTTGTTCATTATATTGTCTTTGGTTATACCCACCGAATTGCTATCAAATAATTTTGTGTACTTAGATGATCTTTTGATCATCTCTTCTGATTTCGCGTGAGTCAATATTTGCTGAGGGAGGAGGCAGTAAAAATCTAAAGACAGCTCTGAATACTGCGCCAGTACTCAAGCATGCCGACTTTTCACAACGATTTTTCGTACAGTGTGATGCATCTCAGTTTGGCCTTTAGCCTTTTTCTCCGCAAAGCGGAATAAACATCAGCGTATTTATTCCGTTACGGAGAAAGAGTGTTTGGCTGGCCTTATATTGAAGGAATGCCTTTCACCTGCATCACCGATCACGCTAGTTTAAAATGGTTGATGTCAAAGATCTAAGCGGGAGGTAAGCTAGATGGTCTTTACAATTGCAAGGCTTTGACTTCAATATAGAACACCGTAAGGATACCGAGAACGTAGTGGCTGATAAGACTTGATCCCGGAGAATTGTTAGGATTCGAGACTACGGCTTTTGAATCAAAACAAATTGCCCGACATCTCAATAAAGGGGGAGATGGTATGTAAACAAATGAATTTCAATCGTTTGGAAGAAAAGTTAAAAGGAACGATTTGGAAACTGTGGGTTCCCAAGTCGTTAACTACCGGGTTAATTGAAAAGGCACATGTTCAGGAAACAGCAGGACATTGGGGTGTAGCCAAGACTTTGGAGAACTTGCGACGTCAGTTTTACTGGCCCGGCATGACGATCCAAGTGAGAGATTGGGTGAGACGGTGCGTCACTTGCAAATAAAGCAATGCACCGAATTTCAGCATACAGGTAGGAATTGGAGGATAAGTGGTTACCGATCGGCCTTTCCAAAAGATGTATATATATCTGAACGCAGCAGAAAAGCTCCAGATCATATGACAGCAAGTACAAGAGCAGTTGCATATGTCCTAGGAACGCAGCCAACAACGTTATGACGCACGAGCGGGAGTTTATCGCCGCAACTTTGCAATTAGCGACTTTGGAAAAGCCTTCATTGCCAAGTTCGCGCGAAAATTTCTACGAGCCAGAGTTATAGATCGAGTTGGTAGCAAGTCTTACTTGCTTGAAGATATGCAGGGGAATTCACTGGGTGTGTATCATGGCAAAGGTATCCGACTTTACCCAGTATACGTGGTGTGCCTCACGTTGGGGCGCTCTTTTAAGCACAGGCATGGGCAGGTCGGTCAGATTGGGCGCAACTGCAGAGCAATTAGAACGACAAGAATCCCAAAGTTTCCGACAGTAGCTTTGCGTCCCTAGGAATCATTGGGTGATGTTGCATCGGGTATTCCAACTACTGATAATTTAAACAAGCGATAGAAGTTATCAAATAAAGTAGCTGTTAATTTTAAATTTAAATAATAAGGGGAATTTATTTATAAGTTTTCGAGGTTAAAATAGTGAGGCTCCCTAATTCTAGCGGTTTTGCTTATGCCTACGCACACAGCAATGTGTGAGGTAGGCAACGAAACGGGCGTAGGTTAATGCACTCGCTTTCGGCAAAAGCTCTGCAGCTAAAGCAGCGTATCATCGATGAATACAAAACACACACACCACTGGAGGAACTGATGTGTCGTCTATATTCCAAACCATACAAAGGTAATCAACGTATTTTTTGCGAGGAATTATATAATACATTCATAATTATTTTAATTACATTGGCCATAGAAGGCGATGAGAATAATTCTATAGGTTATAAACATGATTAGTCTAATACAATAAAAAACACTATCCAACGTAAGCTTCCCGATAGGTTATTAATGACATTGGAAAAATGCAAAATTTCAACAACTCAAAATCAATCATTTCACAAAGAGAACAACAAATTGATAATCGAAGCTTTTGGCATCATATATATAAAAGAGTTCGTGCTGACTGACTGAGTGACTGACTGATTGGCAATCATCGCACAGCCCAAACCGTAAGAGCTAGGATGCTGAAATTCTTACAGTAGGTTCTATGATGAAAGTGCACACTAAGACGTGATTTTGGAAAATTTCACCCACAAGCGTGGAAAATCGTGGAAAACTGTTGTATGAAACTTTTTTGTTTACCATCGAATCGGCTTCAAACTCATTTTCAAAGATATACACAGAAATTCATTTGATTTTCGCCGATTTTGGAAAATCCACGCCAATGGGCGGAAAATGGGGGTCTCATGGTTTTATGGGCGAAAGTCTAAAGCTCTTCACGTAAAATCCCGGACTATACCTATATCCATTCCTGAAGATCCTTATCACCCATCTTTGGAAGTGTTGATTGACTTACCAGCCAGGATGCCAAGCCCAGGCAGAAAATTTGCAGAGCGAGTTCGTCAATTTCGGAAAACCGATTTTTACTCCCTGTACCCATAAAATGGGTAAAAACGGGGTATTACATCTGTGCAAATGTATGTAACAGACAGAAGGAGACATCTCCGACCCTATAAAGTATATATATTCTTGATCAGTATCAAAAGAGATTTCGATTTGGCCATGTCCGTCTGTCTGTCCGTCTGTGCGTATGAACGCGTCGATCTCAGCAACTACAAGAGCTAGAGACACCAAATTTGAAATGTAGGTTCCTGTATACCATACACACATCAAGTTTGTTTCATATTTCAGATATCTCCCCCGTTCCCCCGCAAATCGATTAAAACCGTTTTACAGGAACAATTTTCAAGATACAGCTTTAAGATTTTGCATGTACAATACTTTAGTCTCTCTTAATCTACTGTCCAAATTTCAAGTCGATCGGATAATAAACACGGAAGTTATTCACGAAAGAAGATTCAGTAATGCAGCGAGAGGGGGCAAGAAGAAGCACAGCCAACAATTAAAATGCCTCGCTTGCGCTGTCGTTTTTGCCGCGTGTGTGTGTTCGTCTTTGTGTATGTGTGTATGTATGTATGTGTAAGTGGACGTAGACGTGATTTGATGTTTTAGACCTGGGTACAGGGAGTTTCGTAGTCGGGTATACTCGACTATAGCATTCTTACTTGTTCTAAACTTGCTCTGCTCCTATCCCAGACTGACTGGTCCCAGCTGTACATGTGTAGAGATATGGATTGTGCAATCGAATATTTTTATTTAACTTTAAATTCATTAATTGATTCCTGTGTCATTTTGTAACCCACGTAGGTCTAACAAACCTGCGTGGTTTACACGGGATTTAACTAACTTAAAAAATAGAAAGTCGAGATTGTACAAGAAGTTCAAGGAATCTGGCTCTTTCTTGGATTTTTCGCGCTATTTGATTGCCCGATCTAACTTCTCTGTACTTAATATACACTGTTATAATAACTACCTCAGAAGCTGTAGGTTACAGTTTCAGCGGGATCCTAAAAGGTTTTATAACTTCGTTAATGCGAAGCGTAGGTCATCAACACTTCCATCAACTGTATTTTTCGAAAAAAGACAGCTGACTCAGATCAGGCTATTGCCGATCTTTTTGCCGAATTTTTTCAAACGACTTATAGTTCACAACCTTATCATATATTTTCGCCTTATCCTTATCATGTAAATAACTCCAATTGCATTTTTGGACCTTTAATAACTGAAAGTTCGCTTCTACGTGATTTAAAGGCCATTAAGCCCGTATTTTCACCGTGGCCTGATGGAGTACCAAGCTGTGTGCTTAGGTACTGTGCTGAAGGTATTTTAAAGCCACTATTTTTTATTTTTAAACTGTCCGTGGAGTTGTGCTCTTTCCCCAACATTTGGAAAGAATCATTTATTATTCCTCTCCATAAAAAAGGAAACAAGTCTAATGTTGAGAACTATAGAGGTATTTCTAAGTTGTCTGCTATTCCTAAGATTTTTGAGAAATTAATAGCTCCTCAACTTCAACATTTATGTAGATCTATAATTTCACCCTGCCAGCATGGGTTTGTGAAATATAGATCTACTACTACCTATTGGAATTCACTTCATTTTTCATCAAGGGATTTCAATAAAAAGCAAACAGACGTTATTTACACTGATTTCAGTAAGGCCTTTGACTCTGTTAATCATTCTCTTTTACTTCATAAACTTCACCTTCTGGGATTTCCAAATAACTTAATTCTTTGGATCTCCAACTATTTAACTCTTAGAACCTAAAAGTGTATTTCAAAGGCTTAGTTTCTAGGTCTGTTCAAGTTACTTCCGGAGTTCCACAAGGAAGTCATCTTGGCCCCTTATTATTTACTCTGACCTTCCTTCTGTTGTAAATCACTCCCGGGTGCTGATGTATGCCGATGATGTTAAAATTTGTCTGTCATCTACTGATTTCTTATCTGGTCAAAGGTTGCAAGCTGATCTTGATAGTTTTCAAGCCTGGTGTCGGGTAAATTTATTAAATCTTAATTGTTGTAAGTGTAACGTAATGTCCTTTTACAGGCGAATGCCCTTTCTTAATAATTATATTCTTAATGGTAAGCCGCTTGCTCGAATTGAGTCGGTTGATGATTTGGGTATCCTCTTAGATCCCAAGCTTAAGTTTGACAAGCATATCTTTTCCACCGCTAATCGTGGCCTTGGTGTCCTGGGTTTCATTAAGCGTTGGTCGAAGGAATTTAACGATCCCTACATTACTAAAACTCTTTATACTTCTCTTGTCCGACCTATTCTTGAACATGGTTCTTGTATTTGGTGTCCCCAATACAAGGTTCATCAGGATAGATTAGAATCGGTACAAAAACAATTTCTGCTCTTTGCACTCCGGGGTCTTAACTTACTCTCTTGCCTTCTTATCGCAGTAGACTTTTATTAATAAATTTGCCTTCTCTTTCTGATCGTAGAACCATGCTGGGTGTAATTTTCTTACACAAACTAATTAATGGGGAAATTGATTCTTCTGAATTGCATTTATGCTTGGGTCCGCGCGTTAACAAGCCCGTGCTTGATGTCGTTGGGCCGCTTGTATGTACTGTTCGTTAGTACATCAACGTCCAGAATATTAAAAAATAATTTGACACGTGTATCAGTGATTTTGCGAAATTCAGCCCTATGGTCGAAAAATTGGTGGAAAACTCTGGCATTCGACATTTATAATTTGCATGCGATTGGCTTCGAACTTGGTTTCACGGTTCTACACAAAAACATAGTAGTCACGGTGGCAAGTGATTCTGGAAAATCTACCCCCAAAGTCGGAAAATTCGTGGAAAACTGTTGTATGCAACTTTTTTGATTTTCGTCCGATCGACTTCAAAATCATTTTTAAAGCTCTACACATTAAATAATTCGACACGTGTATCACCGATTTTGGGAAATGCACGCCCACGGTCGGAAAAGGGGTGAAGTCTGAATTCAGAGTTTTCGATTTTCATGCGAATGGCTTTATACTAATTTCCAAATATAAATACAAAAACCTCGGTACTTTGCGGGCAATACAACGTTCCGAATATAGTTGGAAAGCTTTAGTCTGGAATTTTAGTATTATTCTTGGCATTGGCTTCAAATGCCGAATGACCTTGGAAAATCTACACCTACGTCTCACCACGGGCGTGAAATGGAAGTCAAGGACAAATGAGTAGGATTTAGTTAGATCGACTTGAAGACATTTTCATAGCCATACAAAAAATCATTGGGCTAAACTATTAAAGAAAATATACTCCCACGGCACTATAAGTAATTTGTACACTTTTTCTGATAAATAGTCACATTTTAAAAGTATTAAAATTAACTAACTCTTGTTATTAATCCATTAGGAATACATCAAACCATAATGTTGCATACCAGAAATGTTAACATTGCATTCTGCTGTTAACTTAACAACTGCTCCAATCGAACACCACTTGTCATAAGTTTTGCAAATAATTTAGTGAACTTCGAGGGGCTCAACTTCTGTAAAGTGAAATTTGTGAATGCAAATTATGATGATTAGTGATCAGTGTGGTTTGTACTTTGTGTTGGTTAATCTGTGTTGTTGGTATTGTACGTGTTGTCTGTTGTAAGTGTCAATAAAGAGACGTCCCAAAAATATTTTTTTTCTGCAAAACTTTATCTTTGGGAAGAGTTTTAAAAATTTGTCCACACTTGTCCACCAAGTGACTATATACATATCGTAGAGTAATTAATTGTGAACTCGTAACAGTTAGTTTAAGATCCTACTTTTTCCGATTCTTTTCAAAATTTAACTTTATAGCACATAACCTATTTCTAAGCAATGCCAGTTTTCTATATTAATTTATACCATAAAAAGTGTAAATTTTACTGAGTGTTCCTATAAGATCTATATGATATAGTAGTCCAATGTGGACAAAAATGTCAGAATGTCGTTCATATCTGGTGAAATTGGCTCGGACCGATAATTCCTATTATTTCGAAATGATGCAGTTGTCCGATTTGGATCATATTTTACCAAAAATTTAGTAGCATAACAGCGCTCCAAGCCTGAAAGTTTGGAACAGATAGCTTGAAAAACAAAAAATTTGAATATCGTGAAATTAAGAATAAACGCGGTACCGCTCCCATTTTTCTATGCCTATTGCCAATTGATATTATATGCCCAATGCATAACACTAAACCAAACAAGTAAGAATGCTATAGTCGAGTATACCCGACTACGTAACTCCCTGTACCCAGGTCTAAAACATTCAATCACATCTACGTCCAACTTGCACATACATACATACACACATACACAAAGACGCACAGACACACTGGCGGCAAAAGCGACAGCGCAAGCGAGGCAATTTAATTGGTGGCTGTGCTTCTTCTTCCCTCCTCTCGCTGCATTACTGAATCTTCTTTCGTGAATAACTTCCGTGTTTATTATCCGATCGACTTGAAATTTGGACAGTATATAAAGAGAGACTAAAGTATTGTACATGCTAAATCTAAAAGCTATATCTTGAAAATTGTTACTGTAAAACGGTTTTAATCGATTTGCGGGGGAACGGGGGAGATATCTGAAATATGAAACAAACTTGATCTGCGTATGGTATACAGGAACCTACATTTCAAATTTGGTGTCTCTAGCTCTTGTAGTTGCTGAGATCGACGCGTTCATACGGACAGACGGACAGACGGACAGACGGACAGACAGACGGACATGGCCAAATCGAAATCTCTTTGATACTGATCAAGAATATATATACTTTATAGGGTCGGAGATGTCTCCTTCTGTCTGTTACATACATTTGCACAGATGTAATACTCCCTTTTTACCCATTTTATGGGTACAGGGAGTAAAAATCTTGACTCGTTCTCGAGTTATTAATTTATATCAGAAAAAGTGTCTATTTTACCTCTAGTGCACGGGCGGGAAAATTGTGGTACCATTTTGTGTGTATTTCCTTCGATTGATGAAAGTTGTGAAATTCAATATAATGCATTTAAATCTATTTATAACGCCGGACAACGCTGTGGTACGCTTTTGTGTGTATTTCCTACGATTGATGAAAGTTGTGAAATTCAATATAATGCATTTAAATCTATATATAACGCCGGGCAACGCTGGGGTCTTACCAGCTAGTAGGGATGGTCATATCGTATCGATATAACGATATATCGATATTTGAAAAAATACGATACGATATTTTATCAAAATCGATATATCAAGATGATATATCGGGGAAAGGCCGGGCAAAATATTTTCCTTAAGCCAATATGACCGATTTTAAATCATACTTTTTAAGGTTAATTCGCGTAATTCAATTTGAAGAATATGAATGTAAAGAATGTAAAATCTAGTGGCAACACTACCAATTTAAAACGCATCTTCAAAATAATCACTTGGACCACATGTTTCTCAACGGGGCAAATAACAAGTTGGCCCGAAAATTAAGTTCGATGTGTGATCATGATATTACACATCTGAACGCAGCAGAAAAGCTCCAGATCATATGACAGCAAGTACAGCAGCAGTTGCATATGTCCTAGGAACGCAGCCAACAACGTTATGACGCACGAGCGGGAGTTTATCGCCGCAACTTTGCAATTAGCGACTTTGGAAAAGCCTTCAATGCCAAGTTCGCGCGAAAATTTCTACGAGCCAGAGTTATAGATCGAGTTGGTAGCAAGTCTTACTTGCTTGAAGATATGCAGGGGAATTCACTGGGTGTGTATCATGGCAAAGGTATCCGACTTTACCCAGTATACGTGGTGTGCCTCACGTTGGGGCGCTCTTTTAAGCACAGGCATGGGCAGGTCGGTCAGATTGGGCGCAACTGCAGAGCAATTAGAACGACAAGAATCCCAAAGTTTCCGACAGTAGCTTTGCGTCCCTAGGAATCATTGGGTGATGTTGCATCGGGTATTCCAACTACTGATAATTTAAACAAGCGATAGAAGTTATCAAATAAAGTAGCTGTTAATTTTAAATTTAAATAATAAGGGGAATTTATTTATAAGTTTTCGAGGTTAAAATAGTGAGGCTCCCTAATTCTAGCGGTTTTGCTTATGCCTACGCACACAGCAATGTGTGAGCTAGGCAACGAAACGGGCGTAGGTTAATGCACTCGCTTTCGGCAAAAGCTCTGCAGCTAAAGCAGCGTCTCATCGATGAATACAAAACACACACACCACTGGAGGAACTGATGTGTCGTCTATATTCCAAACCATACAAAGGTAATCAACGTATTTTTTGCGAGGAATTATATAATACATTCATAATTATTTTAACTACATTGGCCATAGAAGGCGATGAGAATAATTCTATAGGTTATAAACATGATTAGTCTAATACAATAAAAAACACTATCCAACGTAAGCTTCCCGATAGGTTATTAATGACATTGGAAAAATGCAAAATTTCAACAACTCAAAATCAATCATTTCACAAAGAGAACAACAAATTGATAATCGGTCAAAACAAGGAACAAGTCCCAATTCAAACAATAATCAGACACAAAAATCCAATTATTAGATAATAACTAGTCTAAAAACAAGTAGAATGCTTTAGTCGAGTATACCCGACTACAAAACTCCCTGTACCCAGGTCAAAAATTTCCGATCACATCTTCGTACAAATACGCACACACATACACAAAAGACGCACACACACGAGCACAGCTCAAGCGCAGCGCAAGCGAGGCATTTTAAGTGGTAGCTGTGCTGCTTCTTCCCCCGCGCTCCAGCACTGAATCTTGTTTGTTGAATAACTTCCGTGTTTGTTATCCGATCGACTTGAAATTTAAACCGATCGGCCTTTCCAAAAGATGTATATTGACTTTTTAGGAAAGTATCCGCGATCCAAACAAGGCCATCGTGGCGAATCACTTCTCCAAATTCACAATTTTGAAAGCCATGCGGGACGCCAGTGCCTCAAACGTGGTGAGCTTCCTAATTAATGACGGTTTTTATAAGTTTGGGGTGACTGAAGTCATTCACCCAGACAATAAATGTCAATTCGTTTAAAAAATTGTCCATGGTATGGTCGAAGCTTTTGGCATCATATATATAAAAGAGTTCGTGCTGACTGACTGAGTGACTGACTGATTGGCAATCATCGCACAGCCCAAACCGTAAGAGCTAGGATGCTGAAATTCTTACAGTAGGTTCTATGATGAAAGTGCACACTAAGACGTGATTTTGGAAAATTTCTCCCACAAGCGTGGAAAATCGTGGAAAACTGTTGTATGAAACTTTTTTGTTTACCATCGAATCGGCTTCAAACTCATTTTCAAAGATATACACAGAAATTCATTTGATTTTCGCCGATTTTGGAAAATCCACGCCAATGGGCGGAAAATGGGGGTCTCATGGTTTTATGGGCGAAAGTCTAAAGCTCTTCACGTAAAATCCCGGACTATACCTATATCCATTCCTGAAGATCCTTATCACCCATCTTTGGAAGTGTTGATTGACTTACCAGCCAGGATGCCAAGCCCAGGCAGAAAATTTGCAGAGCGAGTTCGTCAATTTCGGAAAACCGATTTTTACTCCTGTACCCATAAAATGGGTAAAAACGGGGTATTACATCTGTGCAAATGTATGTAACAGACAGAAGGAGACATCTCCGACCCTATAAAGTATATATATTCTTGATCAGTATCAAAAGAGATTTCGATTTGGCCATGTCCGTCTGTCTGTCCGTCTGTGCGTATGAACGCGTCGATCTCAGCAACTACAAGAGCTAGAGACACCAAATTTGAAATGTAGGTTCCTGTATACCATACACACATCAAGTTTGTTTCATATTTCAGAATCTCCCCCCGTTCCCCGCAAATCGATTAAAACCGTTTTACAGGAACAATTTTCAAGATATAGCTTTAAGATTTTGCATGTACAATACTTTTAGTCACTCTTAGTCTACTGTCCAAATTTCAAGTCGCTCGGATAATAAACACGGAAGTTATTCACGAAGAAGATTCAGTAATGCAGCGAGAGGGGCAAGAAGAAGCACAGCCAACAATTAAAATGCCTCGCTTGCGCTGTCGTTTTTGCCGCGTGTGTGTGTTCGTCTTTGTGTATGTGTGTATGTATGTATGTGTAAGTGGACGTAGACGTGATTTGATGTTTTAGACCTGGGTACAGGGAGTTTCGTAGTCGGGTATACTCGACTATAGCATTCTTACTTGTTCTAAACTTGCTCTGCTCCTATCCCAGACTGACTGGTCCCAGCTGTACATGTGTAGAGATATGGATTGTGCAATCGAATATTTTTATTTAACTTTAAATTCATTAATTGATTCCTGTGTTCCATTTTGTAACCCACGTAGGTCTAACAAACCTGCGTGGTTTACACGGGATTTAACTAACTTAAAAAATAGAAAGTCGAGATTGTACAAAAAGTTCAAGGAATCTGGCTCTTTCTTGGATTTTTCGCGCTATTTGATTGCCCGATCTAACTTCTCTGTACTTAATATACACTGTTATAATAACTACCTCAGAAGCAGTAGGTTACAGTTTCAGCGGAATCCTAAAAGGTTTTATAACTTCGTTAATGCGAAGCGTAGGTCATCAACACTTCCATCAACTGTATTTTTCGAAAAAAAGACAGCTGACTCAGATCAGGCTATTGCCGATCTTTTTGCCGAATTTTTTCAAACGACTTATAGTTCACAACCTTATCATATGTTTTCGCCTTATCCTTATCATGTAAATAACTCCAATTGCATTTTTGGACCTTTAATAACTGAAAGTTCGCTTCTACGTGATTTAAAGGCCATTAAGCCCGTATTTTCACCGTGACCTGATGGAGTACCAAGCTGTGTGCTTAGGTACTGTGCTGAAGGTATTTTAAAACCACTATTTTTATTTTTAAACTGTCCGTGGAGTTGTGCTCTTTCCCCAACATTTGGAAAGAATCATTTATTATTCCTCTCCATAAAAAAGGAAACAAGTCTAATGTTGAGAACTATAGAGGTATTTCTAAGTTGTCTGCTATTCCTAAGATTTTTGAGAAATTAATAGCTTCTCAACTTCAACATTTATGTAGATCTATAATTTCACCCTGCCAGCATGGGTTTGTGAAATATAGATCTACTACCACTAACCTATTGGAATTCACTTCATTTTTCATCAAGGGATTTCAATAAAAAGCAAACAGACGTTATTTATACTAATTTCAGTAAGGCCTTTGACTCTGTTAATCATTCTCTTTTACTTCATAAGCTTCACCTTCTGAGATTTCCAAATAACTTAATTCTTTGGATCTCCAACTATTTAACTCTTAGAACCTAAAAAGTGTATTTCAAAGGCTTAGTTTCTAGGTCTGTTCAAGTTACTCTCTGTTAATCATTCTCTTTTACTTCATAAACTTCACCTTCTGGGATTTCCAAAAGTAATTCTTTGGATCTCCAACTATTTAACTCTTAGAACCTAAAAAGTGTATTTCAAAGGCTTAGTTTCTAGGTCTGTTCAAGTTACTTCCGGAGTTCCACAAGGAAGTCATCTTGGCCTCTTATTATTTACTCTGTTCATAAATGACCTTCCTTCTGTTGTAAATCACTCCCGGGTGCTGATGTATGCCGATGATGTTAAAATTTGTCTGTCATCTACTGATTTCTTATCTGGTCAAAGGTTGCAAGCTGATCTTGATAGTTTTCAAGCCTGGTGTCGGGTAAATTTATTAAATCTTAATTGTGGAAAGTGTAACGTAATGTCCTTTTACAGGCGAATGCCCTTTCTTAATAATTATATTCTTAATGGTAAGCCGCTTGCTCGAATTGAGTCGGTTGATGATTTGGGTATCCTCTTAGATCCCAAGCTTAAGTTTGACAAGCATATCTTTTCCACCGCTAATCGTGCCCTTGGTGTCCTGGGTTTCATTAAGCGTTGGTCGAAGGAATTTAACGATCCCTACATTACTAAAACTCTTTATACTTCTCTTGTCCGACCTATTCTTGAACATGGTTCTTGTATTTGGTGTCCCCAATACAAGGTTCATCAGGATAGATTAGAATCGGTACAAAAACAATTTCTGCTCTTTGCACTCCGGGGTCTTAACTTACTCGCTTGCCTTCTTATCGCAGTAGACTTTTATTAATAAATTTGCCTTCTCTTTCTGATCGTAGAACCATGCTGGGTGTAATTTTCTTACACAAACTAATTAATGGGGAAATTGATTCTTCTGAATTAATCAGCCAAATTAGTTTTGCAGTTCCGATCAGATGTTCTAGAAACTTTCTTCCACTATCTCTTCAAGCTTGTAGGCCTAATTATACTATTCATAACCCCTTTCGAGTCTTATGCTCTAATTATAACAATCTTTTCCATCTAATAAATAATGCTACTTCAATTTCTACACTTAAAACTTTACTCTTACGTTATTTATGTAATCCTTAGGAACTTTTGTATAATGTTATTGTTGTATTTGCATGTCCGCGATCTTTCGCTGGCGTACGTTATGCGGCGTGCCCCTCGGTCGGTTGGGCGGGAGGTGGGTTGCATTTATGCTTGGGTCCGCGCGTTAACAAGCCCGTGCTTGGTGTCGTTGGGCCACATGTATGTACTGTTCGTTAGTACATCAACGTCCAGAAATAAAAAAATCGGTCATATTGGCTTAAGGAGAATGTATAGCAGAAGCATGCGAAGAATAAACAGAGAAATCTGAAGAAGGTGGTATATATGAACAAGTAATACAAAAACAAACACCACAAAAACTAACTTTAACAGCAATAAATTCCATATCTACAGAGCTATCGGAAAGGAAAAGTTAAGCTATTTAGGTAAAGATTACTAAGTTTACTACAAAGACCTCTTACATTCCAAATCATAATTTTTTAAGGTTAATTCGCGTAATTCAATTTGAAGAATATGCAATAAGAATGTTAAATCTAGTGGCAACACTACCAATTTACCAAAACGCATCTTCAAAATAATCACTTGGACCACATGTTTCTCAACGGGGCAAATAACAAGTTGGCCCGAAAATTAAGTTCGATGTGTGATCATGATATTACACATCTGAACGCAGCAGAAAAGCTCCAGATCATATGACAGCAAGTACAGCAGCAGTTGCATATGTCCTAGGAACGCAGTCAACAACGCTATGACGCACGAGTGGGAGTTTATCGCCGCATCTTTGCAATTAGCGACTTTGGAAAAGCCTTCAATGCCAAGTTCGCGCGAAAATTTCTACGAGCCAGAGTTATAGATCGAGTTGGTAGCAAGTCTTACTTGCTTGAAGATATGCAGGGGAATTCACTGGGTGTGTATCATGGCAAAGGTATCCGACTTTACCCAGTATTCGTGGTGTGCCTCACGTTGGGGCGCTCTTTTAAGCACAGGCATGGGCAGGTCGGTCAGATTGGGCGCAACTGCAGAGCAATTAGAACGACAAGAATCCCAAAGTTTCCGACAGCTTTGCGTCCCTAGGAATCATTGGGTGATGTTGCATCGGGTATTCCAACTACTGATAATTTAAACAAGCGATAGAAGTTATCAAATAAAGTAGCTGTTAATTTTAAATTTAAATAATAAGGGGAATTTATTTATAAGTTTTCGAGGTTAAAATAGTGAGGCTCCCTAATTCTAGCGGTTTTGCTTATGCCTACGCACACAGCAATGTGTGAGCTAGGCAACGAAACGGGCGTAGGTTAATGCACTCGCTTTCGGCAAAAGCTCTGCAGCTAAAGCAGCGTCTCATCGATGAATACAAAACACACACACCACTGGAGGAACTGATGTGTCGTCTATATTCCAAACCATACAAAGGTAATCAACGTATTTTTTGCGAGGAATTATATAATACATTCATAATTATTTTAACTACATTGGCCATAGAAGGCGATGAGAATAATTCTATAGGTTATAAACATGATTAGTCTAATACAATAAAAAACACTATCCAACGTAAGCTTCCCGATAGGTTATTATATCTTAAATCTAAAATAAACTTGACCTGTTCCCGCTATACACAAATCTACACTCCAAATTTGGTGTCTCTAGCTATTATAGTTGCTGAGATCCTTTCGTTCATACATACGGACGGACAGACGGACGGACGGACAGACGGACAGACAGACGAACATGGCCAAATCGAAATCGCTTTTGATACTGATCAAGAATATATATACTTATAGATGTCTCCTTCTGCCTGTTACATACATTTGCACAGATTTAGTAGCCTCTTTTTACCCATTTAATGGGTACAGGGAGTAAAAAATTGATAGTGTCCATTTAAATTACATATACAATTAAAATTATATTAGGACTGGTAGAATCCTGCTCTGCAGGGACTCGTTCTGCTCCCGTGACTCTCATACTACACATGGATTTGCATACGATCCTACTGCGCAATGACTCGCTGTGTTCTCCTGTTACGCAAGTCTCGTCAGTGTTCTCCTGCTATTCGCAAGGATTTACCACTTGACTCTCCTGCTACACAAGGACTTGCAACTGTGTGCCAAGATTCGCAGTGCTTCTGTTACGCAAGGACTTGCCAGTGCTCTCCTGCTATTCGTAAGGATTTATCACTTGACTCTCCTGCTACACAAGGATTTTGCACAGGACTCGGTTGGTTGGCTGATATATCCTTGCGCGGGACAAGAATATTTATGTAAATTGTTCAATGCTGCGATGTTGAAATTTGCTGTTGACTCCGTGGACTTGTCTTCTGTCTGACTCTCTGCGTGCGTGTTGCTATGCCCTTTTATATGTTTATCAACTGCCCATAACTGTACTTTTGCCTTCGCAAACTCAGGCACCGTTTCTGCACATTCCATAACGGCACTAAGTCCCGTTGTGGTTTGTCAGCGCTTGCTGTGCGACTGCGCTATTGCTGCCTATTTCGCTCAACACGAGAGCGCATGTGTAGTGGCCGTGATAGCCTACTCACCGGTGCCCAGGGCTTAGTTGAAAGGGGTCGTTTAGTAACAGTTGAAAATGGTTAAAAACTTTTCCTGTATTAATCAAGTTGTTTAATATAAATATAAATTTTTAATTTTTGCTTATGAAATTTGTGAATGTTTTGATATCAAATTAAAGGTAATCAAATAACCTTCCCAAAAAGTACAAGTTTGTTTGATTACGTATCACATAGACATAAATAGAAGCCATTGAAGTTTGAACTATCATAAAACAACATAACGTGCCAATTAATAGTGGTTAAGGCTCGTATACTTTGTTGGGTCGCAAACGTCTCCTTCATTATCCATTCATATCATCCATTACACATTTCGAGACAAAATTATAATACCCTGCTAGGGTATAAAAATAATAATAACAAATTAATAAAAAAAATAGTGGAAAATCAAAAGAAAATAAAAAAGAAATATTGTTTCCCATTATTAAAAGAAATGGATGAACTAGGGGTTTATCAAACAAGCACTCTATCCAAAATGCCACCGCATCGCCGCTTTAAAATTGAGCGATAAGTTTGAATGCAATCAGACGGACTGGCAACAGTTTCTCAGTTTGACAGCGTATTATTTAATATGTATGGCACATAGAAAGGTCCAGAATATATCAATTGACGCGTTACGAATTTGCCTACAATAAGCAGCCAATATTTTCAAAATTGGGCTAGAATTACAGCCGATTTACAAAAAACAAAAAGTCCATGATTTTCAAACAAGTTCAAAAGGCGCGCTGAATTTCATAGTGTGACGTCACACGCTCGGTTACAACTACTACCAACAGTATTACTAGGACTCCGGACATGCTACATCTAGAAGCGTTGGCAGAAATGCATTATGGTGTACCGCTTCGCTTACCAAACGAGTTCTTCGATGACCTGGACGCCAATATGATAAAATTTTTGTCCATATTCCGAGAGCACATGCGCCAACTACGACTAAGGCAAACATCGCATCATATAAGCGCCAAAATGTTTTTAATCAACGCAATTGAGCAATGTTCTCATGTCTTTATCTGGACCGATGCCATTAGGTAGCCCCTTGAACCGCCGTATTCAGGACCTTTTGAAATCATACCACGTCAAACTGTCCGCACTGTATCGGTACAGTGTTTTTGTATTTTTGATGTCATGTGCGATCATTGTTTCATTGATAAAAACCGGGGTGGCAGCACGGGGCAGACTTTTATTTTTGGAATAGCTTCAGGAATGTTCACAGAAACTTCCGTCTATAGTCACCCTGCGGAACTCGGTGGGACTTTATGTTAAAAGTTTACATGAAATTGGAAAACAATGGTGAAAATAATAAGCCGTGCTCATCGTTCTGGTGTCGATCCAAGACTAAATATTTGTTCGGAGCAGAGGCGTAAGTAGCTCGGCTTTTTTGTTTTTGCTGAGCTGGCAACCCGACTGGGGTTGTGGGAGTTCGGCTTTTTTGCCGAAGAGTCTGGGGTTGTGCGGTCAGCAAAACATTTGGCCTCAGAAAAAGGCTTATTTGACACATCTATCTAATTGCTTTGTTAATGGTATTATTCTTCCAACTTCAAAAAAAAAAATTTTAAAGCAGTAGTTACTGATTTTGAAAAATCTACGCCTACCCGTCGCCACGGGTGTCAAAGTCAAATGAGTGAGATTTTTACTCCCTGTACCCATAAAATGGGTAAAAGGGGTATTGGATTTGTGCAAAAGTATGTAACAGGCAGAAGGAGACATCTCCGACCCTATAAAGTATATATATTCTTGATCAGTATCAAAAGAGATTTCGATTTGGCCATGTCCGTCTGTCTGTCCGTCTGTCCGTCTGTCTGTCCGTATGTATGAACGCAAGGATCTCAGCAACTATAAGAGCTAGAGACACCAAATTTGGAATGTAGGTTCGTGTATAGCGGGAGCAGGTCAAGTTTATTTTAGATTTGAGATATCTCCCCCGTTCCCCCGCTATTCGATAAAAACCGTTTTACAGTTACAATTTTCAAGATATAGATATAAGATTTGGCATGTCCAATACTTTAGTCACTCCTAATCTACTGTCCAAATTTCAAGTCGTTCGGATAATAAACACGGAAGTTATTAACGAAAGAAGATTCAGTGCTGCAGCAAGGGGAAGAAGAAGCACAGTCACAACTTAAAATGCCTGGCTTGCGCTGTGGCTCGTGCGTGTGCGTATCTGTGTATGTATGTGTAAGTTAACGAAGATGCGATCGGAAATTTTGACCTGGGTACAGGGAGTTTCGTAGTCGGGTATACTCGACTATAGCATTCTTACTTGTTTGTTTAGTTATTAACCATGTGACTCAACTATTTAAAAAAAAAACTACCCCCGCGGGAGGAAAAATTGTGATACGCTATTTTTGTGTATTTCTTACGGTTGACGAAAGCAAAAATCCTTGAAATGAATCCTCCACGAGGGTGCTGGCCGGCAATGGGCACTGTATTTACCTCTCAGTAAACGGGTAATACCCTGTGTCACTTGCGTGCTTACAACTCAGGCCAGGTAGTGTCTGGCCGAAGTAGTGATAGACTTCCACGGTTTCGGCATGCTGGGGGTACGCTATGTGGTGGTGACCAAGAAAAACATTCACCAAAGGAGAGGCTGGGATGTCTCCCCATACGTCGCACAGTCAAGCGGCCAAAAGCAAAAAGAAATTGTGAGAAGGGGTTAAATGACTAATGCAATTTGATAGAGAATTGTTTATAACGTAATCATTATCTATATATATAATAGAGTTCGTACTGACTGATTGATTGACCATCATCGCACAGCCCAAACCGTAAAAGCTATCATACTGAAATTTTCACAGTAGATTCCATCTACGAGCCCTAACCACTTTTAATTGGCACGGCATGTTGTTTTATGATAGTTCAAACTTCAATGGCTTCTATTTTTGTCTATGTGATACAAACTTTTACTTTTGGAAAGGTTATTTCATTACCTTTAATTTGATATCAAAACATGCAAACATATCATAAGCAAAAAGTAAAAATTTATATTTATATTATTTATTTGGGAAATTCAACCCCATGGTCGGAAAACTCTGGCATTCGACATTCTTAATTTTCATGCGATTGGCTTCAATCTCATTTTCAAGGTTCTAAAGGGCGCGGTGCTCAAAGATTTTGGAAAATCTACCCCCAAGGTCGGATAATTCGTTTTTACTCCCTGTACCCATAAAATGGGTAAAAAGGGGGTATTGGATTTGTGCAAAAGTATGTAACAGGCAGAAGGAGACATCTCCGACCCTATAAAGTATATATATTCTTGATCAGTGTCAAAAGAGATTTCGATTTGGCCATGTCCGTCTGTCTGTCCGTCTGTCCGGATGAACGCGTCGATCTCAGCAACTACAAGAGCTAGAGACACCAAATTTGAAATGTAGGTTCCTGTGTACCATACGCAGATCAAGTTTGTTTCATATTTCAGATATCTCCCCCGTTCCCCCGCAAATCGATAAAAACCGTTTTACAGTAACATTTTTCAAGATACAGCTTTAAGATTTGGCATGTACAATACTTTAGTCTCTCTTGATCTACTGTCCAAATTTCAAGTCGATCGGATAATAAACACGGAAGTTATTCACGAAAGAATATTCAGAAATGCAACGAGAGGGGGAAGGGGAAGCACAGCCACCAATTACAATGCCTCGCTTGCGCTGTCGCTTTTGCCGCCTGTGTGCGTGCGTCTTTGTGTATGTGTGTGTGTATGTGTGTGTGTATGTGTAAGTGGACGTAGATGTGATTGAATGTTTTAGACCTGGGTACAGGGAGTTTCGTAGTCGGGTATACTCGACTATAGCATTCTTACTTGTTTTTATTTGCGTCTTTTTTACTTCAAACTCATTTTCAAACTTTTCTGTTTATCATCTAATTATTTTGAAACTAATTTTTAAAAGTACCTCACATTAAATAATTTAACACATATGCTACCGATTTTGAAAAATGTACGCCCACGGTCAGAAAAGGGTGAAGTCTGAAATTAAGCATATTCGTATTTCATGCGAATGGCTTCATACTAATTTCCAAATATAAATACAAAAACCTCGGTACTTAGCGGGCAATATAACGGGCAGAAAATAGTTTTTGTCTGGATTTTAAGTATTATTTTTGGGATTGGCTTCAAATGCCAATTGATTTTGGAAACTCCGCGTAGCCATGGGCGGGAAATGGAAGTCAAGGGCAAATGAGAGGGATTATTTGATTAGTTAGATCGGCTTCAAAGACATTTCATAGCGCTACACAAAAAACATTAGTCACGTGGCTCAACTATATAGTTTCCTACCCCCACGGGAGGGAAAACTGAGATGCGTTAGTGTTGTGTATTTCTTACGGTTGACAAAGTAGTCAAATTCAAAATAATGCACTTTCATCTAAATATTTCGCCGAGAAGAGTAGGGTATTACCTGCCAGTGTTTACATATAATTATTATTATAATTATATCCAATGTCTAACAAAATTACTTCAAAGTATTTATAGAAAGCGTCCTGTGCCACCCAGTAAAATACGTAATCCGCCAAGTCGACGACCAACACGCTCTTCAGCGATACATTGCAGTCCACGATATGGTTTTAATTGGTTAACGCCATCACTTTTGGGCTTTCAGCAGGCGCATCCTTTGGGCCCTGGGCGCTGCCCATCGCCACGGCGTACTCGAATTCTATAAATGACAAAGCCATGCTTGGCGCGATATCCCAGGCGACGAGCCTTATCAGGACAAGTAGGTCTTTGCGATCGGTGCAGTTTAGTCAGTTGACGATATTGTCACACACGCATTCGAAGCAAGTTACGCATAGCATCACTCTGCTTCTTGGTGTACAGTTCTTGTATATGGCACTAATTTTCAATGTCCGATAGACCGTCGTGGTCGACCAAAATCCAAATAAAAACTTAACTTTATTATTATTAAGCTTTTTACTTGATAGAAGGTGAATGCTGATGGGCCGATTTGCTACATAACAACATGGATAACGGTGGATATTTGTTAGTGCCAAGATGATTACTTTGATTACTTTGCCGCCAAATTTGGGACTTCTCAATTGAATCGCTGACTGCGGTGCACATTTCCGCAGTGCACGGGATTTAAGCAAACAAAATGCGATACATGTAGGATAGCGCTGTCTTAACAATGGAAATAATTGTTTTATTCAGATAAGTCCAATCCGTTAGCGGACATTTTTGAATTTCGGCAAAAATGATCCCTATTCCAAAGCCTGGTAAGCCCCCCGGACTCTCCAGAAAGTAACCGGCCCATTAGCCTGCTATTCAGTTTTAAAAATTCTTGAGTGCCTCATTAAAGTTAGGCTTAATAGTCACTTAGATTATAACAAAATTGTATTTTTAATTTTTTCAATATGAGTTCGGAGAATCTTTAAGCTGTGCTCATCCACTTAATGAAGTGTTGACTTCCCAGTGGTTCTGCCGGAGACAATCGGTCCCAAGGGATATGAAAATTTACCGGCCTCTGGTTGCCGGTGAAGTGGGCGGTTACGCGTGTGGCAGCGAAGTGCCACTTCAAATCGGACGGCAATAAAGAATTTCTGGTTCCAAAAACGAAAAAAGAAGTAGCTGCTGCGGTAATGTCATGCCAGCGTCTTGTTTACTTTGGTGTTGAAAGTTGAATTGGACGCACACAAATTTTTCCTTCGGAGCCAAACCAGTAAGTTTAAGCTTATTACAATTTGTTATATTTTATTTTAATTGTTTCCTTCTCAACAGATAACTCCATACTTCTGTACGCCGGCGGCATAGTAAAGAATTTTAAGAATATATTCTTATATGAGCTGGCCGCCGGGTACAATTTGGATGGGGTGCAGGGCAAGAAGTGCCTAAGGACATACACAGATTTATATGATGTCATTATAGGTAAATTCTTAACCGTATAGAAAACTGTCAAATATTAATGCACAATCTTGTTTTTTATTTTCAGGGTGCACTGAACGCTGACCCTGAAAACCTTCTCCGAGTGCCATTTATTTACCAAAAGAGAATATAAAAAATAAATAAGAAACTTTAAAAGAATTTAAAATTTCTTGCATTTTAGATATTATTAATGATATAATATAGGTAGAAACTAAGATTTATTAATAAATTAAGAATATGAAACAAAAAATAATAAAAAAAATCAAATAAAAGTAATAGTGTTTTTTATATGTTCACACCGGAGCACCCACTGGTAGCACCCACGGTGGCGGCTACTTAGAGATACCACCGGAGCACCTAATGGTAGCACCCACGGTGGGTGCTACTTGGTATGCGAACTATCGGACACCGCCTATCACATGCCAATGTTAAGGTAGCCGCTAAAACGCATTGCTGCTGGATTGCCTGGTGACCGGTGGTGTACACTGAGGACCGGTCCTGTGGGTGCCCACGTAGCCGTTACCCCAAACCACTGGGTTTTGTTAAACAATGCTTTGCTACGATCCGTTAGTATGCTAACAATCGACTTTGAAGCCGCTTTAGACACTGTGTGGTACAATGGTCTCCTTCATAATTAATTTATTAAAAATAATACGAGCCTTCCTGTCCGATAGGCACTTTTATGTATCCTTAAATAGCATTAACTCTAAAATAAACCAAATACGAGCTGGGGTTCCACAAGGATCAGTGCTTGGACCCACCCTAAACAACGTTTACATGTATGACATTCCGCTATTAGGTGGGTACCATACACTTATCTTTGCTGATGACACGGCCTTGTTGTCTGCAAAACTCTCTTAACTCAATGTCTAGTTACCTTGCCAAATGAAAAATCAAATTGAACGCTAGGAAAACAAACGCAATTTTGTTCACAAAGAAGCGCAGCCCCACGTCTCTGCCTAATCGCGAGTTAGAAATTGACAATTGTAAAATATAGTGTGAAGGTTCGGTTAAATACCTTGGGATAAATTTAGACAAAACGCTTCTTCATAAAGACTAATGTTAAGATTCCTGACAGATCTGCATCAAAAAACCAACCACCCCACCCCCTCCGCGGAAATCGGCATATGCTATCCCCAAAACACGATTTTCAGGGGGGATATCTTCTACAGTTTCATAGCTACAGTCCCCTAATTGGCATACAGACTAATGTTGACCCCCTGGACAAATCTGCATCAAAAAATGTTTGACCTCCCCACCCCTCCTCCGCAAATGAGCAAAATCTATATCTCCCACACAGAGTCATTAAATTTGACATACAGACTACTGTTTCCGAACCCACAAATGTCGGATACGTACGACTGCAACGTTTTTACTTGCTCTCCTTGATTATGTAATATCAAAAAGAAATATGTAATATCTAAATTGTCATGTTCCAGGTGTTAAGATAAAACAATATCTAATCTCTGTTTCTATAAATGCTAGCTTTAAGCCAAAATGTAAATTATATGGTAATAAAGCACTTTGAACAGAAATAATTGTTTTAAAAATTTTCACTTGAATTAAGTACGAACTTTTTCCCACTCTTCCGTTATTTTCTGGATTTTAGTATTATTCTTCTAACCTTTATCAAATTTATTTTAAAGGACTGCTAACCGATTTTGGAAAATATACGCCCAGGGAAATGGGGCTCAAAGTTAAATGAGTGAGATTATTTGTTTAGTTAGATCGGCTTCAAAGTCATTAACACAATAGCCCTATACGACAAATTATTAAGCATGTGGCTCAACTATATTGGAAAGTCTACCCCCCCCCAACGGGGGAAAAAAAAACTGTGATACGCTATTTATATACCCTAGTAGAGGGTATTATAATTTTGTATCGAAATGTGTAATGGACTGAAGGAGACGTTTCCGACAAAACAAAGTATATATATTCTGAACCAGCATCAAAAGCCAAGTCGATATAGCAATGTCCGCCCATCTGTCTGTTTCTATGTAAGCTTGTTTAACCGATTCCGTGATATATGTCGGAACCGGCTAGATCAGACATGATTGATACCATACGTAATCCGAACCGTTAACAAAACTTGTCTGGTTTACCATGTGACCACTGAATTTAGCTCACAGAACATAAATACTATATAATCATAATTAACTCGTTAAAAAAAGTACCAGCTAACAAGTTGTTTAACATTCATATATACGAGTATATAAGTAATGTCTTGCCTCATTTATTCATCATTAAGGGCGTGGCAACCATTGTGTACTAAGAAACACATACATACATATATTTATACAATTTATAATTGAAATGTTTGAGCAATTTTGTATGAATAAAGAAAAATTAAATACAATTTTGCAAAATAAAAATGCTTCTCACCGTTTAACAATCTACATATGTTATTAGGTGTAACATATTGTGATATACTTACTTAATAACATAGTGATAAACGATATTTATGATTTAAGAAAATATTTAATTTTTTCGAAATATACATAGCACGCCAAAAATGCTCTTTGAATATTGTCGAGCAAAAAGTATTGCGTTTTAACTATCTAAGAAGCATTGATCATATTTGGCAGCCGGTTGACATTGAGGATTTTAGCTGTGAAATAAAATGTTTTCCTGTCAGTTAGATTTAGAACGCTGCACATAAAATAGCAATCTAGTTTTCAATTAATGTTAACCTACGCTAGCGTATTATATAATTGATAACCGTTTTAAGTTTCTTTAAAGCTTAGAGTTAATTTAACAGTTAGCTTTAATCTTATTTAACGATTACTTCCGTCTAATACTTATTGTAAGTACTCGGTTAATTTATATATTTATTTAAATATATATATATATGTATATGTATATATGTATGTATATACATACATATATATATTTATATAAATTTTTTTGTTTTTAATTACATGCGAGCATTAACACGATTAAGAAAAATTACTGTGCATATACTTATGCATAGTCCTAAGGATAGGGGAATACAAGAAAGTCTGTGTATGAAATTAGGTTTGGTTTTTGTTGTAAATAAACCTACTTATATCTAATATATAATTATGTATGCATGAAAGTTTAAAAAATGGCTACTATGACATCGCATGAATTTATTTAAAACCCATGTATTAATATGGGGATAATAGTTCTTAATAACTTTAAATGATCTTGCTCCGTCAATCATGATAAAAACAAGTATATACAATATTGGTTAAAACAGTATATTAGCATATTCTTGAAGACCGCGATAATAACCGAAATGGGCTAAAACGGATGATGCTGTAAATGGGGTATTGCCTCATGATTTGTATGAGTAACATGACGTCTGAAAAAATTATTTAATAACTGTTGCTCTAGCTCAAAGGTTGATGAGTACTTCGTAGAGTCTTGGATCAATTGAGTTGTAATGGAAGATGGTGATGCCTTTCCGTTATAACCGGCTGCATGTTATTGTGGATGTTGACCGATCTGTTGCTGTTGTTGTTGCAAATGTGGTGGTAAGACATTACTAGCTTGATTAGCAGGTAAGGCCATGCTACTTATGGTTTGGGATGATGGTTGCACAAGTTGTGAAGGCTGGCTATGATAACTATTCCCGACGGTGCTTACAGAGGGCTGTTGTATCATGTGGTGTTGGACGTTTAGTTTTGGCCCATCTTCTGCTTTTTCCTCTTCACGACGCTTCAAGCATGCGGCCTTCGGATTCAGATTTCGCTCGCGAACCTGTTGTTCCAAAGTCATAATTACCTCCACAGCCATGTTAAGAATGCCCAACTTAGTTTGAGGTTTATCAGACTTAAGGTGTGTCATACACATGCGTCCCAGTTCTTTCAAAGCCTCATTAATATCACGTATACGAATGCGTTCCCTAGCATTATTAGCCTGACGCCGTTCTTTTTCGCGAATTGCCTTGACAGCTGGCTCAGCATCGTCGTCATCATCAGCGGAAGAGCAATATCTGCGAGGTCTTTTTGAGCCCTTTGCTCCCTGGGAAAGCTGTAATTGTGTGGCATTTGAGGGCTCCACAGAGCTCGTTGGTTTTGTATCAGAAATTTCCAAATTAGAAAGATTAGAAGTGGTAGACACACCTGCGTGCGTGATATTACTGATTCCAGCTTGCTCCTTTCGTTTTTTGGTTGATTTTGTTGCTGATGTGGTAGATGATGTAGATGCATTTCGCTCTATTTTAATATTTGCCACACCTGCGCTACCAACGGATTGGGCTGCGGATGCACCTGGACCCAAAGAAAGAACGTCATGCGTAAGTGTACTCGAAGTACTGGGTAGAAGTGCGCCATTTCCAGCAGAGCTACCGCCAATTAGATGGGACGAAGGCGAATTGGCCACAAAGGAAGATAACGTTTCAGCACTGTCCATTGTATTAAGAGATGTGTTTACATTTCCTACAATTTCTGGTTCACAATGGTTTCGTAGAACATTGAGTGCATCATCTAAGCGTTCTTCCATGCGTGTGCCCTGAAAAACAGATGCCATGGTATGTAAGCTAGTTACAGGCACCATATCGCTTGCATAATTTGAGCTGGCACCACCATTTAGGACATTGTGACTCCATCCAGAGTTGCCAGAAACAGACGTTTCGCCAACACCAGACTGTGTCAACGGAGGCGGTGAATTTACAGGTGTTGAAGGGTTTGAGCTGAAGCTACTAATACTTTGATCAGCTGCTGCAGCCGACATATATATTTGTTGACGCAATGACGTTGCCGAAGAATTACCAGCTCCAGCCACTTTTGTATTGGGGCCTGCACTTATTCCACCAAAGCCGTCTGCGCTCTGCACTGCAGGACTAAGTTGCTGATTGTGATGGGAATGTGCAAGAGGTAGCGGGGTATGATTAAGGGAATGGTGACCAAGTTGTCCAGAGGAAGATAGCGAACTATGCTGCGCCTGCACTGTTGTTTGGCTGTGTTGTGGTGAATTGTAGACCGCTGGGGAGAGCACTGTCGGTGCTGGACCTCCTATGTTGGGTAAGCTACCAGAACCACCACGAAAAGAACTCATTGGCGGAAGAGACGTTGATACCGGGCTATGCATACCAATATGACCACTTTCGCCACCCATTTGTATGCCAATACTCGTGCCACTTGCTAAGCCCTCAGTATTATGTACTTGTTGATGGTCCAAAGTATGCGAAGATAATGGAGTGTTGCTTTGATAAGTTGCTTGGCCCATATAATTAGATCCGCTATGCATTTGCGATTGATACCATCCAGCGCTACTAGAAGCACCAGAATCAAAATACTGATCAACCGTCGAGGCATTAGTAAACCTATTATTGGTTCCATTGGCATCGTGAATGGTATTAAAATCGCTTGGGTACATTCCGTTTTCTACAGCAAGGCCTCCATATGGTGAGTGATAGCCGCCCCCCCGTTCAGTTCCTACTGTTCCCGAGGGTTGCTTATTTGCAATTTTATTAAAACAGTTCTGAAACACTTCATACAAGTGCATTGGTTCATCATCGCTGGTCGCCATTCTTTGTTAGAATTATGGACGGTAGCTGGATAAAAACCTGCAAGTAAACATTAAATTCACAAAATGTTATTTATAACGTTATAATATCACAGAATATACAGTTGCTAGCTGGTGGCACTCGTAGTTAACAGATTTCAACCAGTGGAGGTGAATTTTCCAAAATTGGTTAGGCACACAAATTATTTTTAGATTTGCAGAAATATCAAATATGTAACGCATTGAAAGTGCAATTCCCATCTATAAACAAAACCTGCAAATCTATAGCTGCTGAGACTTCTGTATATCAAGATGCCGTTGCTAAAACGCAGCACATACAGGCGGTATTTGCCGACTCTGACACCTGCATGGGCAGTTGAGTGACCGTACAATACAAGAATTTAGGTAAGTTTATGCTCAGTACCAGTACCAACTCGAGCTGCATATATATATATATATTGAACTAGCTGGTAATACCCCAGCGTTGCCCGGCGAAATATTTAGAGTAAAATACATTATATTGAATTTAACTGTTTTCGTCAATTGCAGGAAATATACACATATAGGGTATCCCAATTTTCCCCAATTTATAAAGTGTCATGATCGACAATCTAAAAAATTTTATTTTTAGCTAGTTACCAATTTGACACAAACTTATGTTGACCTCCTTGAAAAATCTACATCTACATCAAATCTAAAAATCTACACCCCCTTCCCCACAAATCGCTAGAGATTTCCCCAAAACACGTTTATCACAGGGTATGCTCTTACAATTTCATAGCTAGAGTAGACGCACTGCGCAATTAAGCAAAAAAAAAATAGAAAAATCTATATCTCCCACATTTGGCATACAGGCTAATGTTGAGCCTCTTGCCAGATCTGCAGCAAAAAATGTTTGCCAACCCCTCCCACGCGAAAGAGAAAAATCTATGTCTCCCACACCTGTATAGGTAGGGTCACCAAATGTAGAATCGAACTAGCACAGTTGACTCTCTTGACAGATTCGGCAAAAACAATTTTGGTAATCCACCCACTTCCTTGCAAATGAACAAAATGTATTTCTCAAACACATGTTCAGGTAGATTCACAAAATTTGAAATACAGACTACTATGTTTTTCTCTTCTTCCCATATTAAAAATAAAACAATAAAGAATGCTTTAGTCGTGTATACCCGACTACGAAACTCCCTGTACCCAGGTCTAAAACATCCAATCACATCTACGTCCACTTACACATACACACACACATACACAAAGACGCACACACACAGGCGGCAAAAGCGACAGCGCAAGCGAGGCATTTTAAATGGTGGCTGTGCTTCTTCTTCCCCCTCTCGCTGCATCACTGAATCTTCTTTCGTGAATAACTTCCGTGTTTATTATCTGATCGACTTGAAATTTGGACAGTAGATCAAGAGAGACTAAAGTATTGTACATGCCAAATCTTAAAGCTATATCTTGAAAATGGTTCCAGTAAAACGGTTTTTATCGAATTGCGGGGGAACGGGGGGCGATATCTAAAATTTGAAACAAAATTGATCTGCGTATGGTATACAGGAACCTACATTCCAAATTTGGTGTCTCTAGCTTTTGTAGTTGCTGAGATCGATGCGTTCATACGGACAGACGGACAGACAGACGGACATGGCCAAATCGGAATCTCTTTTGATACTGATCAAGAATATATATACTTTATAGGGTCGGAGATGTCTCCATCTGCCTGTTACATACATTTGCACAGATGTACCCATTTTATGGGCACATGGAGTAAAAATTATACCGGACTTGAAAACGAGTATTCTGCTGTCGGGTACGTCCGACTGCAACGTTCTTACTTTGGCAATTAGTATCAAGTCATTCGCATGAGAAACTGAAATGCTGAATTACAGAGTTTTCTACTACTTTTCCAACCGTCTTTTTCCAAAATCGGTACCACATGTGTTGAATTATTTAATGTGTAGAGCTTCCAAAATGTGTTTGAAGCCAATCGGGCGATAGTCAAAAAAGGTTCATACAACAGTTTTCCGCGATTTTCCACGATTGTGGGTGGAATTGTCAAAAGCCCCGTCTAAGTGTGCACTTTCATCAAAGATGGAACCTACTGTGAAAATTTCAGCATTCTAGCTCTTACGGTTTGGGTTCTGCGATGATTGACATTAAGTCAGTCAGTCAGGCCGAACCCTTTTATCTATGTATAATATACATTGTATATATATAAAATTGTTGTTGGTACTAGAAATGTCAAAAACTCGAAAGTTCTGCACCGATTAGCTCAAATTGACACAATATACAGTGCGCTTTTAGAAATCAACTATCTAATTTTCACATTAATAACATGCCGTCGACCGCGAGAAACCAGCTTTTTACGTTTTCGGGCTTTTTAAAAGCAACAATAGGCTTTTCTTAATACTTCATTAGAGAAACAAGATATTTAAAATATAAAAAAATAAATAATATCATTTAAGAGCTAGAGTTTGCAGTATACAGTTCGGTTTTGAATTTATAGTTTCATTTGAAATTTTGTTTTTGTGATTACCGCTGCGAGCAGGCGTTTTTTTTTTTTTGCATTTTGCGATCTTCATTCGTTTGGCTAAGTTTGAAATTGTTTATCGAAGTGGTGCATTTTTTGGGGTGTTGTATATGTATTGCATCTTATCCCCTTCGTTCTGTTCCAGTGAAGAACGAAATAATGCATCGCAGAAAAGCGAATTGGGTCCTCGCACACGCAATGCAGAAGCATTGAAAAGACGGCTTGCGAATATGAATTAGGAAGAGCGGGAATCCGAAAGGGAGGGCCGCAAACGAAGCCGCATGCAGATGCATATCGCGGAATCAGCAGAAAGACGAGCAACCAGGATGAGGATGGACGATTGCGAGCACGGCAATTGCGTTCTGCAGCAACAGATTTGATGCAACTTTAGAGGGTGGAATAGCTGAACACGTACCCAAAGAAAACTGAAACTGCAATACAATCGACTTGCAATTTGGTACAATCCTACTGTTATTATTGTTCAAGTTGCCATGTTGTCATTGGCCATATGAGTCAGGTCTGTACTGGCATGCTCTAAAGTTTAATAATGAAACGAAAGGGATTTGTTGCGCTGGCGGAAAAATCAATTTGTCTCAACTTGAAGATTTGGTGCGGAAATTGTGTCTGCCCAATTTATGCCAACTTCGAAAATCAAAGGACAAATCTGTCACAAAGCTGGTGCCCATGCTCGCTCCCAAATACAGATCATAACTTCCATCAAATGTACTTTATTGGTGATGGTAGAGATGAAGTCGATGCACGTTGTGGAATACCTCGCTAAGGTGTAACTTTACATTTCACGCCTGATATCTCCAAAGAAGCATTAACTAATTTGGAGGATATCTATATGAGGATTTTGATTGAGGCATTTTTACAATTGGGTATGCCATCTCAAAGAAATGCTAGCAATTTATTCAATAGAGATTCAAACAAGATTCAGTACTGACCTGGGTATAGGGAGCTTTGTAGTTGAATATACTCAACTATAGCATTCTTACTTGTTTTTATTGAAAATGTTTACCAATGTGTAGTGTAACAGAAAGAATGCAAATATAATGAATATTTAGGGTTTTGACTTGACGTTGCAGTGTTGTAGATGAGCAGAAGTGTAAGTTTTGACAACAACAACTTGTACTGAATAATTTATGCGACTCTATGGGTCTAACCCATACTACGAAAAATCGAGCACTTTTCCTCATCTAAAGAAGCGTAAAAACACGAAAAATAATCGATAATATCAATGGATACTTGGTTTAGTTTAGTGCTTTAGCTATGGAAACAGCTGTTTCATGTCATCATAAAACCGTTTTTGCTTGATAAAATAAACCTGTTTTTATTTGTTTCATTGCAATAACCTGGTATCAACCGCAAAATAGCTGTAAAAGCCATTCCTTTTGTCCAAAAAGTTCCCTTATGCTTATTTTTCGTACTGACGGAATGAGTCTTCACGAGCCAAGTCGAAACACTATTGCAAGCTACATTTACCTATAGAAACATGGCATTGCGAATGTCACGTCAAGGTTAACTCATTGACTGCAAGAAAAAATGCCCACGACATCATCATCACAGTCATACAAAACTTTATATATCTGACTTAATTTCATCTGGATGAGATACATCCACAAATGTTAAAAGCATGAAAATATTCAATTTGCTGAATTTCACGAAGAAGTTCCTTTGTTTTGATATCAAAATGGCATCTTTCTTAATACAGGCAGCTCAAACACATTCACTGACGGCAAACGTCACCAGAATGTAAACAAAAAACAGCTGTTCACTCTCGTCGTCTTCAACCCTGCTCATCTACAACACTGCAACATCAAGTCGACACCCTAAATATAACCCACTACGACTACAGCAGTTCTGACTCGATGGGACTACTTTATTGACCAAGACTGCCGCTATGATCCAACTTACAGCTCGAAGTGATCAGATATTGCTAAGTCTAAAACAGATTGCCTAATTTACATAAGATTTATTAAGGGTTTAGAAAGTGCATTACAGAATTTTTTACATGCAAAACATTATTGTCAACAGAGAAAAGGTGACAATATTTATTATAATTAAGGAAAAGGGTACGTAAGGCTTCATGTTAAGAGTAATTTGTAGAACACACTAGCAGGTAGATAAGAATATAATTTATAGTAGAGCGGGACGGAACAGAAATATTAAATATTAAATATTAACAGGCTGACAAGATAGTTTGAAGCAATTTCACCAGACAGGAGCTTGTGAAGAAAAAAGAACTCCGTGGCAAATTCGATGATTCTTAAGAGAAAGAAGATTGATGAGACAAAGCCTGCGCTCATTTTGAGGAAGTAGACGGCTAGAGCGAAAATGAGAAACTGTTTCTGGACCGATTCAATCCGGTCTTGAAACTTTGGTACTGAGGACACCAAATGCAAGATCCGTATTTAAGAACCGGTCTGACTGAAGAGATGTACAATTGGTTGGTAGTGTAGGGATCAGTAAATTCCTTGGACCATCTCTTTATAAATCCAAGGACACCGGGAGCTTTGATGATGCTCAGATCATCTACTTTGTGAAGACGCTTTGAATGAGTATTGTTAATGGCATAATCAAATAGTTAAGCTCTACTTCGATGGAAAGTCATAAAATTGCATTTAGCAATATTGTTAAAGGTAAAAGTAGAGACAGTGGGTCATCAAAGGAAAAAAAAAAAAAAAAAGTTTATTTGGTAAAACGAGCAAATTTAAATAGGAAGAAACAGACTATTGATTACCGAGTCAAAGGCCTTACTAAAATCAGTGTAAGCCACATCCGTTTGACACTTTCTAAGAAACCCTGATTTTACTAAGGTAGAAAATTCGAGGAGGTTCTGACAAAGCCATACTGAAATTTCGAAATAAGGAGGAGACAGAAATGCTGCAATTGAGATAACTAGATAGATAGATAGATAATTGGGGATAGCTGAAAGGTTTGAAATACCGCGATAGTTCGATGTGTCAGACTTCGAACCTTTTTTTGAATAGGGATAATGTAGGACTCTTCCCACACTTGAGGAAAATCCCCAAGCTCAAGAGATAGATTGGAAAGTGTTAGAAGTGTAACGCATTCAGCGAACGGGATTCAGCGTATTGTTTAAAGACAGCACTAGGAATATTATCAGGGCCAGAGGAGAAAGTAAACTTAGACGATTTTTAATTTCTTAAGAGACAATTGTAGTCGGAGGAGAAGAGGAGAAATACAATTAAAATTACTCAATGAAACTGGATTGCAGAGTAGCAGCGCTGAAAAAAGAAGCAAACAGAATTGCAATATTCGCATCATTATCGGCCCTTTCACTATGTAGAAAAAGAAAAGATGGGAAAATAGCCGATTTCAGTTTAGAATTTACAAATTTTTAGAACTGCCGCAGCTCACGTTGAAAACTAATCATCTGCATTTAGAAAGATAATTATTGTAGCAAGAGGTTTTTAAAACAATGAGTTTAGATCGCGCAATGGTGTATTTGGAGAAATCAGATTGAGACCCTGATTTTGAAATTTTTTTATTAAGGCGAGACTTTGAATTTTTAAGGTTAGTAAACCTTGAGTTTGACCATGGAGGACCATGTGGAGTAGCTTTTTAAAGGACTAAGGCGACACACTTGTTGAACACACAAAATTTTATTATGAAAGGGCAATTGTAGCCGAGATAATAATAATTGAAAATAATTTAAGAAAGACCAATCGAGCTGCGACAGAGAAATAAGCAAAAATTAGATTTACGGAAACACAGACATGGTGGAGACAGGAGACAAAAGTTGAATTTCTATTTGAAGAGTTGGGTGATAAATATCTTCCGGGACACTAAGTGGGGCAACTCTAGTCACAAGTTTATTTATATCTCCCACACCTTTACAGGTAGAGTCACCAAATTTAGCATACAGACTAATGTTAACCTTCTTGACAAATCTGCATCAAAAATTTTGACTACCACCCCACTTCCTCCCGCAAATTAGAAAAATCCATATCTCCCACACCTGTACAGGTAGAGTCACCAAATTTGGCGCACATACTAATGTTAACCCCTGGACAAATCTGCATCAAACATTTTGGACACCCCCACCCTCCCTCCACAAAGGAGCAAAATCTATATCTCCCACACCTGTACAGGTAGAGTCACCAAATTTGGCATACAGACTACTGTTTTTTCGCGTCTCTTTCCGAACCCACAAATAACCAAATGATATAGGACTGGGAAAATAGTATTCTGCAGTCGTGTGCGTCCGACTGCAACGTTCTTACTTGTTTTTTTTTTAATTTTGATGTAAGAATAATGCTAATATCGTGTCGTACCGGCTTTAGCAAACGACAGACACAGTCAAAGGCAAAACGTAAAATGCGCCAAATAATTTCCAATTTTAATTAAAAATTTATTTTTGTTGTATCGTTACAAAGCTTACAGTTTTACTTAGTAACGCGCTTTATAAGTAAACCAAATTTACCAAAGGTAGTCAAAGTAAAGCCCGCGAATGCCCCCAGGGCCACCAAGCCTGGGGAGCAATCGGTTTGCAGCGCTTTCCGAAAGCCCCCCTACCAAAAAACGTCGACCACACCAAAAACTTGACATTGCATTTCCGGAGCTCCCTCAAACTGCAGTGGAAAATCATAAATCCATCAAAGGTTACAGCCATTTACAAGTTTATGAAAACCTATGAAGGCGTGTCTAAGCCTAGCGAAGTCGCCCTAATTATCTTTGAGCTCTATAACCTTCTATATAAAATTGACATCTCGTGGCATACAGTTTAAGTACGTGAGTACATACCCAACCCAATGCGTTGTAAGTCTTGCCAACTGCTTGGACATACAGCCAAACATTTTAAAAACCCACGTCTTTGCTCCCTACTGCGCCCTACCGCCTCACACCCCAACAAATTGCACGCAAGTGTGTTAATTGTTCGAAAGAACACCCGGCCACCTCTCGGCAATGCACTAAGTATCAGCAGCAAAAATAAATTCTTCAAATAAAAACCATAAAAAAAATATACAATGCGAGAATCAAAAAAAATATCCAAAACAACGGTCCCTAAACCGGTAAACACTGCCTCTTACTCTTCTGTAGCTAATGCTGCTAATAATCGAAGCGAAAACGCAAATCAAACCAACACTTCCTCTCCTCTGCTGTCCTATCAGCAAAACCAAAACGCATCGCCTGATGCTCTCAACGACACAAATTTATCTACACTACAACAAGCCCGAAATAAAAATTGAATTACTGATACCACAAAAAACTTCACCTCAACTTAATTTCAATTCTTCGAACACTGATCTCAACTACTCCTCAGACGATTTAATGAGTGACTCTTAATTCGTTATGATCCAAAAAAACTTCATATATTCCAAGCATATAATATCTTTCCCAACAATGTATCTGTCGTTATTACAATGGAACATAAACGATTATTTCAACTATCATAAACTATTAATCTTATTAAAGGAACTTAACCCGGATATTATATTCTTACAGGAAACTCATATTAAATCCAACTACACCCAAACCATATATTGGTTATTTTTACAACCTCTCTTCGAACCTCATTGCAAAGCAAGGGGTTGATGTACTTATCCGCAACAACATTCCACACAAGACTATTTCTCTTAATAGCAACACTTGTTCTATTGGGTTGGAGATTCTGTCGCAGCCTAATATTACTATCTTTAATTCGTACATACCTCCAAGCCAGACCTTATATGCTAATGAAATACTCAGCATTGTTGCTTGCGTGCAGGAGACTTTAATGCTTGGAATCGAACTTAACAATCCTGAATGATGGCTCTGCCCCACACCAAAAAAAGGGTCTGTGCCAAGTTTCATTACGACAGCTTTAAAACTGAGAGACTAGTTCGCATAGAATCAGACGGACAGATATACGAGCCCTAACCACTATTAATTGGCACGGTATGTTGTTTTATGATAGTTCAAACTTCAATGGCTTCTATTTTGTCTATGTGATACGTAATCATACAAACTTGTACTTTTGGAAAGGTTATTTAATTACCTTTAATTACCTTGATATCAAATCATGCACACATTTCATAAACAAAAATCAAAAACAAGTAAGAACGTTGCAGTCGGACGCACCCGACTGCAGAATACTATGTTCCCAGCCCTATATAATTTGGTTATTTGTGTGTTCAAAAAGAGACGCGAAAAAACTGCACAGGTGTGCTCCTTTTTCCCTTCGGGAACATAGTATAATTAATAATTTATATTTGTACTAGCTGGTAAAACGCCAGCGTTGCCCGGCGAAATATTTAGATTAAAATACATCATGTTGAATTTGACTACTTTCGTCAACCGTAAGATATATATATATTATATATATATAGTAAGACACCAAATTTGAAATGTAGATTCCTGTATACCATACGCAGATTAAGGTTGTTTACAATTTCAAATATCTCCCCGTTCCCCCGCAATTCGATTAAAACGTTTTATACCAACATCTTTAAAGATATAGCTTTGGAATTAGGCATGTATAATATTTTGGCTACTCTTACTCTACTGTCCAAATGCGATTGGATAATAAACACGGAAGTTATTCACGAAAAAAGATTCAGTGCTGCAGCGCGGGGGGAAGAAGAAACACAGACACCACTTTAAATGTCTTGCTTGTTCTGTCGCACAACTTTGTGTATGTGTATGTGTATGTGTATGTGTATGTGTATGTGTATGTGTATGTGTATGTGTATGTGTATGTGTATGTGTATGTGTATGTGTATGTGTATGTGTATGTGTATGTGTATGTGTATGTGTATGTGTATGTGTATGTGTATGTGTATGTGTATGTGTTTTTTTATTTTGATAGAACAGTAGATTATGAAGTGTAGAGTAACTTAGGATAAGAGGAATAAAAGAGTAACAAGTAAAGAATATGAGGCCGCTACCCGTGGAACACACCGCCAGGCTCTACTTCGCGGGACGGTCATTTGCTGATAAATCAGTCTGCTCTGCTATTGCGTCGGGCCGTTTCCCGCCGACGTAGCTCTTTCATTATATCGGCCGCCATGTTTGCCACCGCGGACCAGCCTACTTCACTCGAGAGCATAATATCAATTATGCTCTCCACAGTGGGCATTCTTCTGAGCTGTAGTTCATTCTGAAGCCGCAATCGCTGTGTGACAAAGCTTGGGCATGTGAAGAATACATGGTCCGCGACTTCCTCGACGCCCGCTCCGCAGTGGTCGGCCTCATGCTTAAACCTATGGAGGTATTTTTTGAAACAGCCGTGCCCTGTTAACAGTTGTGTCAGATAGAAATCTATCTGGCCGTGCTTCCTCTGGAGCCAGACTGCTACGTTGGGGATGAGTTGGTGTGTCCATCTGCCATTTCTGGCCAGGTCCCATCTCTCCTGCCACCGCATCAAGGTTGCGTCCCGTTGTCCCTGGTCCCCTGATCGCCCACTTTTCCTTTCCGCCGCTAGTAGGTCAAACGGGATCATTCCAGCCACCACGAGTGCTGCGTCTCCTGATACTGTGCGGAAACAGCTGGCCACGCGTAATGCACATCTCCGGTATACCGCCATACACCTCCTTGTGTATGCTGCTGTTGCAGTTGCCCAAATTGCTGAGCCGTACAGCAGGGTGGACGTAACCACCCCAGCAATAAGACGCCTGCTCTTTTGCTTTGGGCCTCGCGTGTTTGCCATCATCCGGCTGATTGCAGACACTGCTTGCGCTGCTTTCCTGCATTCGAATTCCAGGTGTTGCTTGTAGCAGAGTCTATTGTCAACTACAACGCCAAGATATTTGATGCTCTGCTTGGACTCGATTATGGTTGAGCCATACCGCTGCTTACCGCCGTCACTTGCCCGATGTGTTTAGCCACCGCGATAATAGCAATATCATCCGCAAAACCTACTATCTCCACTCCCTCTGGAAGAGATAACTGGAGTACTCCGTCGTACATCACGTTCCATAGCATGGGTCCAAGTACGGAACCTTGAGGTACTCCTCCCGTCACTGTGTGGCGTCGCTCTCCTTCATTAGTGTCGTAGAGTAGGGTACGATCGCTAAAATAGCTCTCTACCAGCTCTATCAGATACAACGGTACTTGCAGTCTGATCAGCGCGTCGAAAACTCTCGACCAATTTGCCGAGTTGAAGGCGTTCTTCACATCCAGTGTGGTCACCAGACAGTATCGTTTGGTACCACCGGCCCATCTGGTTCCTGCTATCGCTCTGGATGCCAGCTTAGTGACCGCTTCTATGGCGTCAACTGTGCTTCTTCTCTTCCGAAAGCCATATTGGCTTTCCGACAAGTCTTGTCGGGCAGGGAGAGCTTTCTCGATGCGGTTGCAAATCAGTAGCTCCATAATCTTACCCGTGGTATCGAGCATGCACAAGGGTCTATTGGCAGAAGGGTCTGCGCCATCCTTGCCTGGCTTTGGCAACAGCACCAACCGCTGCAGTTTCCATCTCTTCGGGATGGCTCGTTCCAATAGGCAGGTATTGAAAAGTTCAACAAAGTCAGCAGGGTGCGCTTGGATGAGTAATTTCAGTGCTGTGTTTGGGATGCCATCCGGGCCTGGCGCTTTTTTTGGCTTAATTTTCGCCACAATGTCCAAGATTTCGGCCTCATCTGTTAATTCCAATTCCCGTGGCCTTAGCAGCGGCCGAATCATGATGGCTGCGGTGGACATCGGCTCCTGCCAAGGGAATAGGGAATGGACAATGGATTCTATCAGCCGGGGGCAGCTAGGTACTGGTTGGCGATACATCTTGCCCATTACAATCTTGTAGGCAGCGCCAAATGGTTCCGAGTCTGCTGCCTCACAGAGCTCCTGGAAACAGCGGGCTTTATTCTGTTTTACGGGCTTTTTAAACCTGCCTCGGCTGGCAGCATAGATAGCGAGTCTCTCAGCGAATATTGGTGAGCTCCTTCTCGCCCTTTGCATACGCCTTCTTGCTGCTAGGCATTCCCTGCGCGCGTTTGCGATTTCCTCGTTCCACCATGTACTGCTTTGCGTCTATGCCAGCCATGAGTTGCTGTCGCCATTGACGAGTTGCACGCAAACTGGACAGCTTCGGCCATGGCGTCTGCGCGGGAGTTAGCATCACTGTCCGTGCCCGGCGTAAAATGCGCACTCACCAAGGCTGCCACATTCAAAGTGCCTTCTTTGTATTTTAACTGCCTACTCCCCGGCACATAGCTATGGCCTGCTGTGGCAACGTTAGTGATCACGGCGCTATGGTCACTATGGGTGTATGCAGTTGATACCATCCAGGAGGCCATACGAGCGAGCTCCGGGCTGACAAATGTTAAATCGATTATCGATTCCCTTCCGGACTTGCTGAATGTGCTATCGACACCATCATTTATAAGGCACACATTAAGAGCTGCAAACGCATCAAGCAGAATTTCGCCACGCCGATTTGTCCTAATGCTCCCCCACTCGGTTGCCCAAGCATTGAAGTCACCAGCTATGACTACCGGCGAACGCCCACGTGCGTCTTGTACGATGTCGTCGACAATCCTCTCATAATCTTCCAGCAGAATACTAGGCGCTATGTAGCAGCTGTATATGAATATTCCTCCGCAATCTGCTCTGATGTATCCCATCTTGGCGGTCCGTTCCGTTAATGGGGATGGATGATTCCCGCAGCTCCATATGGCTGCACCTCCATCAGCACTTGCGTGCCAGACGCCATCGTGTTTGGCCGCGAACGGTTCGCTTATTATAGCTACGTCCACGCCATTCTCCAGAACCGTTTGGTTGAGCAGGTCCTGGGCCGCTCTACAATGGTTTAAATTTAATTGTAGAAACTTAACCATTTTGGAGCGTTTTGACAGCCTTCTTATACTCGGGGCAGGTCCTGCTCAGCACCGAGTGCGCGCAATCACTGGCGTTTACTGACCGCCTTGTGCACCGAAGGCATTTCGGCTGGTTTTGGCAGTGCTTCATGACGTGGCCTGTTTCCCCACAGTGGAAGCAAGTCTCTTTCGAGACGACTTAGTCGCTTTTGCATGCTCTGGATGTGTGGCCAAGTCCCATGCACTTAAAACATCTCGTCGGCTCGGTTCTGGGTCGGACGCGGCAAACAACCCATCCTATGCGGACTTTGCCGACCTTCAACCATTTCTCTGCGAGGTTGGGCAACAGTCTCAAAGTTGCGATCTGGGTACCTCCATATGCCTTCCTCATAAAGGGCACGGCCTCCGTGGGGATATCATTGTCCACTTCGGCAAAGAGAGCCTCCAACACTTAATCGGCAGTGGTTAGTTCATCCAGATCGTGGACCTCTATCTGCACCGTTTCGTGCATCGCCTTGACCTCTGCCTTCCCTGCGAGCGTGGACTTGATCGCGGAATGCAGCTTCTGCGTTGCGGGGTCAGACGGTTTTTGCATCCTGAGCAGGAGATCACCATTTGCAGTCCTTCTTATGCCCTGAACATTGCCCTTCAGATCTTGTAAAGCAGGCGCCACTTTCACCATTTTCAACACATCGGCATATGGTGTGCTGTTGGTGCACTTAATGACGATTGCGTCCGGTCGTGTCGGTATGTGTATGTGTATGTGTATGTGTATGTGTATGTGTATGTGTATGTGTATGTGTATGTGTATGTGTATGTGTATGTGTATGTGTATGTGTATGTGTATGTGTATGTGTATGTGTATGTGTATGTGTATGTGTATGTGTATGTGTATGTGTATGTGTATGTGTATGTGTATGTGTATGTGTATGTGTATGTGTATGTGTATGTGTATGTGTATGTGTATGTGTATGTGTATGTGTATGTGTATGTGTATGTGTATGTGTAGTGTATGTGTATGTGTATGTGTATGTGTTTTTTTTTTATTTCATAGAAAGTTTAAGTAATATAATATAATAATATAATAGTATAATACAGTAGAAGAAAGGGGATAAGGAAGGAAATAAAAGGAAGTAAGTATCTGCCACCACGGTACCGCTATCAAGCTCTACTTCGCGGGGCAGTTGGCCGCTTATTCCTCAGGGTCCCGCCGGATCTTCTCGCATCGGCGTAGCTCCTTCATTATAGTGGCGACCAGGTTGGTTTTGGCCGCCCATCCGTTCTCGGTTCCCAGCATTATGGAAACCACGGATTCTGGGGTCAGCTCAGCACGTGGTACTGGAACCAGGGCGCGCTCAAGCCTAAAACGCGGACAATGGAATATCGCGTACTCCACAGTGGTCGCAGTGTGGGTCGCAGTGTGGGTCCCTGTGTATGTGTATGCGTATGTGTATGTGTATGTGTGTAAGTGTACGAAGATACGATCGGAAATTTTTGAGCTGGGTACTCGACTAGAGCATTCTTAATTGTTGTTTATACAAATATTACATCCAAACTGAGGGAGAGTTTTGTTTTGCTTTATGTAGTTTGCTATAATTTAATAAAGATTGGACCACATACTCCCATAGGAGTAATCAGGCGAAAATTAAGTTTTGTATAAAAATTAATTCCTGCTAGAGTATAAAGCTTCGGCACTCCGATGATAGCCGTCATTTCTTGTTTGTTTACATTTTTGTTGCTTTGATTTTCATAATTGCTGTGACTGAATGTGCTTGAATATTTCTAAGTTGCTTATTGGAGAGAGGGGGCTCACAGAATGTATGGAAATTCCTGTTCTTATTTGTTGTCCTACCAATGACAACATCGCAGGTCGTGTGAATTTTTTATTCTTATCAAATGCCATTTTTTAAGGATATTTTGAACTCTTCATAACCATCAAATCTGTGATTGTCTAATAAGGTGAAATACAAAAATTTGAAGCTATTATTTATTTATTAGTTTTGCTGACTTATAATGTAAAATTAAAAGCTAACACTTCATTTTGGAGCACAAGCGTTGCTTCGGTAGTAGAATTCTAATCTAATATTATGCGACTTTAATTTATATTTTTTTTTATAACTTATTTGATATGTTTTTAAATTTAAATAATCGGCGAAGTATATTGATTAAAATAAATTATGTTGAATTTGCCCTATCGTAAGAAATAAATAAAAATAGCTTGTCACAAGCTATGATTATGTGTTGTAGGCTATGAAGAATGTAGGACAATCTAAGAAAATACTTTTCTCTTACATTCACCGTACACCCATTTCCTGCCCGTGGCGATGGGTGGGGGTAGATTTTCCAAAATCGGTTAGCACTCTTATTCATTTTTTTGGTGTAGTTTTAAAAATGACTTTGAATCTCATTGCAAAAACTATACTAAAATTCCAGACAAAAGATTTCCACCTATTAACCGCCCGTTGTGTTGACCCCTAAAGCACTTAGCTCTTTTAGTTTGGAGCCAATCGCACGAAAAATTAAAAGGTCTAATTCCAGAGATTTCCACCAATTATCAGTGGGGTGAACTTTCCAAAACCTTTGAACACCGCGCCTAGGATGTCATTGTGTAGATCCTTAAAAATGAGTTTGAAGCGAATGGCATGAATTTTAAAACAAGATCTTCCAAAGCTTAGGATAGGCGACTCACACTTAGAATATGTAGAAAAGGCCAATAACCAACGCTTTAATAAGACGCTACAATTTTATACAACGCGAGTATTTCTCCCAAAAAATAAATGGCTTTTAGTTGCCAAAGCTCTTTTCATATTAACAGGGTAGAAATATTTGGAAATTGTGACTCAGACAGCCATCACAAGATAAAAGTTGCATTTAATAACGTAACTAGATACACATACATATATATAATTTAAATTGGATGGACCACGTTACTGGGTGTTTATAAACAAAACTTTTGACTTCAACAAACGCACTTGGATTGATTTCAGGATATTGCTTTTCTTACATATTTTAATTAGAAGACAATTTGAATTTCGCAAAGAACAAATGTCTTAGAACAAAACTTCCAAGCTTTGAAAGACAATTCTTCGTATATGCTATTTGAGCTTGAAATTATCTTCCACTCTATCTTAAAACAATCAGAGGCACGGCACAGGTCAATAAAACGTTTAAAAACTATCTTTAAATACGTATTCAATAAATGAATAAATCAATAAATATGTAAATAAACAAGTAAGAATGCTCTAGTCGAGTATACCCGACAAGAAAAGTCCCTGTCCCCAGGTCTAAAATTCCCGAACACATCGTCGACCACTTAAACATACACACACAATACAAATAACAATACACAAAAGCGACAGCGCACTGCATAGCAAACGAGACATTTCAAGCGGCGGCTGCGCTGCTGCTTCCCTGCACTGCAAGCAAGCACAGTGGTCGATTCGCGCGATCTGGCAGAACAAAATTCAATTTTTGACTTTTAACAAATTACAAAATTTTGAGTTCCCGTCGAAACCTAAAATGTCAGTTAGCAAATCGAAAAGCTCCAAATGAATTGTGCTTTTAATTATCAGCTTTGAGCTTTTCATCACAACATATGCTAAAGCAGCTGTGCCAAAAACCTTGTGTTGCGTTTTAACACTTGTGCAAATTGTGCTGTAGAATTGTAAAAAAAAATTATTTTACAAATTGGTTTTTTGAACTTTTACATTTACATAAAAATAAATGTTTCGTGACCTGGTATGGTATGTTCAAGATTTATGGTATAAACTAACCACTTTGTTATCTTCTTACTTGTGACCAATCTTTAACTTCTGTACAGTATAAATATGGACGCCTGCATTTGCTGGTGAAGAGACTAATTCTTTATGTTAGTATGTTTCGTCAAATTTGTGAAATGTCCAAGATCTACTGCAGCGAGGTGCATCTGCTCACAATATTGTTATTTTGAAATGTTGCCGAGCGAAGTCAAAGCTAATTTCCTAAGCACATTTTCTATTTAATTTGTATACTCCGTTCCCAAAGGGAAAAAGAGTATGTCCGTATGAACGCAATTTTTTCCACACCCTTGAAGCTCGAGCAACCAAACTTTATGAAGTGTCAAGATCGACCCACCATCTCTCCGCAAATGAGCAAAATCTATATCTCCCACACCTGTACAGATAGAGTCATCAAATTTGGCATACAGACTACTGTTTTCGAACCCACAAATAAGCAAATTATACCGGACTAGAAAAGAGTATTTTTCCGTCGGATACGTTCGACTGCAACGTTCTTAGTTGTTTTCTTTATAAGTTGACATGCATTGATCTTCTGTTTATACATTTTTATACCTAGCAGAGGGTATTATAATTTTGTTTGTTTTGTACTTATAAGGGTCTTGAAGCTTGAGTTCATTGTGTTTGTTAAAAGTACATTTAAATATAAAAACATCAATGCACATATACTTATTTCGCTGAGGTATGTTGGAGCCGACCGGATCGAACGACTTTTACATATGACTGCCAAAGAAAAAAACTGAAAAACTTTTTTATTTATGAAGATATTCTCACCAAACTCAATCAAACCCAATCTGACCAAGTTTGGACAAAATCGGTCCACTATATCAAATATCTTCTACAGGAACGATCGGCCGACTATTATTGACTGGTCATCGAGGTTTTTATCTGTAGTAGGTTGTCGTAGTTGGTGCTCGTGCGCGCCAGAGTAGTTCATCGCTTCTTAGTTTTGGTTTGATAAGACGAGTGATGAGCTGATTCAGTTGGTTATATTGCAGATGACGCAGGTTTTTATGGCGTTGCATTTTTCGTGTGTCTTTGTTCAGGTGCGCTTCATTTGAACAAAATTATCACATTTCTTGGCGTATACAAATTTTTTGTGTGTCAAAAGTGCAGGCAATTATTGCAAAACAGTGGGAGTGGAATGTATGGCCTTAGTTTTACTCTTTCATATCCATCGGATATTGATTTAGGTGGGGTATCATTAGGTCTGTTTCTGAAGGTTTTTACTTGACTGACTGGCGACTTTTGGGCAGCCCAAACGGTTAAAGCTAAAAGCCTGGAGATTTTACAGTATCTTCCTATTATACAGTAAGTGCGAACCCAAACAAAATCTATATGCGGAAGAAATGAGAAAAGGGAAAATGGTATACACATCTCGGTATGCGCCACCTGCTGAATAACAATGGAAAGTGCAAAATAGATTTTGAAAAAATCTCTCTTGAATTGCTCTCTCGTCTTTAAAACTTATAAGTGCTACTGAAATCTGCCCATGCATTGCTATCGATCTACGCTAGATGGCGCGCTCCCGCTGGAGTCAATTATTTTTGTAAAACCCCGATTTCGTTCATTTTTATAATTTAATTTTATTAATTAATTATGTACCTTTTTAGTTAATAGAATGTGATGGGCCGATTTACTACAAATTACTATTATTATTATTATTATGAGTAAATTGGCCCAGCAGCAATCAAACATTCACATTCGCATCGATATTTTGATCGATTTTATACATGTGGATACATGTGGCTGTCGGTTGATATTTGACAGTACCAACTTTGTCGCCAAATTTGGGACTTTTGAGTTTTTGAGGACTGCGGTGCACATTTCCGCAGTGCACGGGATTTACGATTTAAAAAAAGCGAGAAATGTGGGCTTGCGCTATATTTTAACAATGGGAATAATTGTTTTAAAAATGTTCATTTAAATTAAGTACAGACTTTATCCCACCCTTCCGCCATTTATGGATTTTAGTATTATTCGTCCAACTTCATCAAAAATATTTTAAGAAACTACGCCCCACCCGTGGGTGTAAAAGTCAAATGAATGAGATTATTTGTTTAGTTAGATCGACTTCATAGCCACTGTCACAGTCCTACACAACAAATCAGTCAGAATGTGGTTCAACTATTTAGGAAAGACTATTTTTGTGTATTTCTTACGGTTGACGAAAGTAGTCAAATTTAACATAATGCATTTTAATCTAAACATTTCGCCGGGCAACGCTGGCGTTTTAGAAGCTAATAAAGTATATATATTCTTGCTCATTATCAATAGACGAGTCGATTTGGTCATGTCCGTCTGTCTGTTCATCTGTCCGAATGAACGCGTCGATCTTAACAACTATAAGAGTTATAGACACCAAATTTGAAGTGCAGGTTCCTGTATACCATTCGCAGATTAAGTTTGTTTCAGATTTAAAATATTCCTCTCCGCTCTCCCGCAAATCAATAAAAACGATCAATACGGAAAATTTAAAATTGTTTTTAAGGTTGGGTCACTCTTAATCTACTGTGAAAATTTCAAGTTGATCGGATAATAAACACGAAAACTATTCAACAAACAAGATTCACTACTGCAGAGCGTGGGAAGCACCACCGCAGCAACTACTTAAAATGCATTGCTTGCATTTTAGTGCATTCTCGCTGTGTGTGTTTGTATTTGTGTATATGTAAGTGTAAGAAGATGTGATTGCAAATTTTAGACCTGGGTACAACAAGAAATTTCGTAGTTGAGTATAATTGACTAGAGCATTCTTACTTGTTTTAAATTAATACATTAAATTTAATCTCAATTAGTGGAAGGTTGCATTTGCATTTACTACATAGTCAGATTTAAAGTCTATTTTGTAAAGTGACGCCCATAAAGCTACAATACTTGAAATATCTTTTAGATTAGTGTGCCTTATTTTCTTAAACAGGAACAAACCATTCTTCACATATTTTAGGGTATTTTCCGTAGATGTGATATTATTTACATCACCTACGCAACAATTAGTTGAATTTAATTACAGGGTAGCCAAATAAGAACGATAGGGAAAGAATTTTTTTTTTTATCTTAAAGCTACAGTCAAGCTATTATGTATAAAGCAAATCATTTGAACGACCGCCTCGGCTTCGCTGGCAGAGCTTTAAGCGGTCGCCAACAATGGCCGGAAAGTTGAGAATTGCCTAGAAGTTTGGGTGCAGAAGCTACTATGACTAAGAGGAAATATTTGACGAACTGTGCGAGTTGGACATCACAATGCAGGCTAAGCATGTGGAAGTGAAAATTAATACAATGAAGCTGAAGTAAGGGTATGTTCTTGTCTATATTCATGTACATACATACATATGCATGTGCATGTAGTTTGCATCCCTTTCAAAATTGTTTGTATTTGTGAAAGAGATATCATGGAGGATCACCATCTCCTGTCAAGATTTTAAAAATCGGGCAGAGTTTTTAAGACCGACCTTTATATCCTGTACACTAAAATTGATTAAATGGGGTACTAAAATCTGTGCAAATATATGTAACAGGCAGATGGACGTATATCGGACACTGTAAAGTGTTTATATTCCTTATCAGAACCAATAGCTTAGTCGATTTACCCTATCCATCTAGATGAACAAGCTTTTAGGCCCATGTAAGAACCATTACCATACGCAGATGAACTTTGTTTCAAATTTGGAAAACTCCACCCCGGCAAATCGATAAGCCCATTTAAATTTGACCATTCTACCCTAATTTGACGGTGTTCTCAGGGTCCTAGCTGACGTAGGATAACGGATAACGAACGGTCTCCCGTCTGGGGTCAGTTGCGAATTAGTAATGCCCCTCGTAAATAACCAGTCCCGGACAACCAGCGGGTACTGCTGTATAGACAAGGCGATTATCTGATCGGTCTTCCACACACCCAATTCCCATATGCATTTCTGCCCAGCTCCCATCCCCCACATCTTACACCTGGTGTGTCATCTGCCCCGTGCCGGCGGTTATACTGATTGGGGACTTAAATCCCCGGCCCACTTACTTCTTGCGACAATGCGGGATGATTCCGCGCACGTGTACACAGTTGCCGTGGAAAAATTGAGAGAAGTGTTTCCTGAAGCGTGCCTGTCGGCTGTAGACGCTTGCGTTATACCTTCGCGGTCTAGTGCAATTGGTTTTAAAATTGGGCTTAACCTCAACCGCAAGAATAACATGAAAATTCCAGAAAAAACGTATCCACCACTTTTTCCGATCGTCAGCGTGCATTAACTTAAGTGGTGCTGCGCTGCTGCTGCACCCGCTCTACAGAACTGAATCTTGTTTCTTGAATTAATTACGGGTTTATTAACCGATCGACATAAAATCTGCACAGTAGCTTATTAGTGACCCAATTATTATGCATTCTTAAAATCAAATCTATATTTTTAAAAATGTCCTTTTAAATCGGTTTTATAGATTAGTGCGATAGCGGGGAGAAATATCTCAAATTTAAAACAAACTTGATCTGTGTATGGTACATTCAAAACTTGGTAAATAGCTCATACAGTTGTTGAGATCGACGAACTCATATAGACGGACAGGGCCAGATCGAACATGCTTTCTAGATGTCGGAGATGTCACATACATTTGCATGGTTTTAGTACCCTCTTTTACCAATTTTGTTGGTACAGGGAGTAGATATCGTATTGTTTTAGTATGTTGCCTACGTTATTTTCGCGGTCCTCAAAACTACACGTTTCGTTTTACGATCAAATGAATACTGACACTCATAAGTAACTAATAAAATATAATTATTTCCGTTTTAAAATTTTTTAGTGTTGATACTTTTGATTTTCATTGTATTGCATTAAAAAGTCGATTTCGCTTGCGTCTAGGGATCGATATAGTGTTCCGATCGTCTTCTCGATTAAGAATATACATCTGTATATATATTGCGATACAAATTTCGTGACAATATTATAATGCCCTTTGCAAGAGTATAACGGCACTTCACTTTAGATTTTTATATTTATATGTAATATAAATATTAACATGTATGTATTTACATACATACATAGTAATATGTATGTATTTAAGATATTTATGTACAATTGTACTTTGTAAACACAAACTTATATGAACGTTGTATGTATGTATGTCAATAGAGTCAACCAATTTTTCAATTTCATTTACTGAACTTAATTGTTTACTTACTTGCAGAAAATGCAAATTACTTAAGTTTCCGTAATTTGTTTATCGTTGGGAGATATTATGGTACACTTTCTCACAATAACATCAAAACCGTACCTTCTAAGTTATAAAAAAAGGTGTGGATCGGATTTGTATTTCTTTGCACCACGAACACACAAACTTCGCATATGTGTGTATGTATGTTTTGGATAACACAAAACTTTTACACAGTGACCAATGGTTAGTTTGCGTAATGCCCTTTTAGTTTACACATCGCAAAACATTATTGGATGGCCTTTTCAGAAATATTTGCATTCCTCAAACAATGTTTTTAATAAAACTTATAACACTTTAACATTTAGTATTCTGCTGGCTTTGTTCGTGTAACCATCGGGAACGCCATCTTTGTTCTCTTCGTGCGTCATATTCAGTGTTGTGTTTACTAATCGATACTACTGACATTTCGATTATTATTAATACTATCAGTAAATGTAGAAAACATTTCTGGGCACTGTCATGTACCACTTCCCGGAAAGGAATAGGACCAGAATGTAATATTTAAAGCGCGCCTTCAAGCGGATTTTATGCATTATAAATTTTTTTTAAAATATGTAATAACTACTTTTTAGAATGAATAAATTTTTAAACTTAATTGGAATAATAATATAGGTATGTTAAGGCCAGTTGCCAGACTGTTAGATATAGAACCGCACAAATTTCAATAAGATAATAATGTTTTAAAATAAAATGTGAATCTTGCGACTTATCGCCATGCTTATGTCCCTTAGACTATGCCTATGCTTAGCTATCGATCTACGGCTGATAGTGCGCTGCTCCTTGACATCATATCTTTCTTTAGCATAGCCCCCATAAAAAGATTGTATCAAAATGTCTGACTTTAGTCTTAAACGACGCGTATCAAACAAGACTATTGTCGAAATAATGAAATGAATGCAAATAAAAGTTGACCAATCTGCGAATATCGACACAAAAGTTGAGCATCTTAATTTTGGAAAATATCAAACAATTGCACAAGTTGCCAGACTATTACAACAGCAAAAATGTTAATTTGTTAATATTAGTTGAAAATAAAATGTGAATAACTAGTTTAATATATATCGCGCGATTTATCGCTCCCTCGGACTTTAAACTTATAAGTGCGACTGAAATCGCCTTATTGGTTATATCTCTTAGCCTCTGCCTATGCTTTGATATTATTATAAATAGTTATTATAAATAGTTGTTATAGTTATAACAACCATATCTTTAAGAAAACATATAAATTCGAAATTAAGCATATACCTAGATTTATCATAATTATAAAAATTAAGAGGAAATAAATTATACAACTAAAACAGGTAAGAATGCTATAGCCGAGTATACCCGACTACAAAACTCCCTGTACCCAGGTCACGATCAACGATCTAGATGGCGCGCTGCTGCTGGAGTCAACAATTTTTGTAAAATCATGATATGGTTAATTTTAATCACTTAAGTTTATAATTAACTAGCTTATACCCGCGGCGTTGCTCGCATTTCCTATCTATATTGAATTTAATTTCATTAAATTTCAATTCTTATAATTATTTATTATTTATAGCTGGAAATATCCCGGACTCGCCCGGCGAAATATTTAAATAAAAAAGCATTATCTTGAATTTTACTACTTTCATCAACCGTAAGAAATACACAAAACTAGCGTAACACAGTTTTCCCTCACGTAGAAACCAAATAGTTGAGACAAATTCCTAATGATTTGTTGTGTATGGCTGTGACAATGACTTTGAAGCCGATCTAACTAAACAAATAATCTCACTCATTTTACTTTGACCCCATTTTTCGCCCATGGCGACGGGTGGGCGTAGTCCTTTAAATTATTTTTGAAGTTAGAAGAATAATAATTACATTCAAAAAATAGCGGAAGGGAGGTAAAATTTCTTTACTTAATTCAAGTGAAAACTCTTAAAACAATCATTTCCATTGTCAAAACATAGCGCAACCCTACATTTATCGCATTCTGATTGCGTAAGCCTCGTGCACTGCGGAAATGTACACCGCTGTCAGAAAAAGTCAAAAGTATCAAAATTGTTGGCAAACTTATTACATGTTGGTACTAACAAATATCGACCGACCGATACATTTATGGAAAAACGTTCAACAATCTAGAATGCGAATTCAGCTATTCCGATTTACTACAATAATTATGTATTGTGTAGTAAATCAGCCCAGCAACATTCGCATTATATTAAACAAAAATTAGCATACCCAATAAACAAACTTAAATGATTAAAATTAACCAAATTGTAGTACTCCAGCAGTAGCGCGCCAACTACTGTAGATTTCAGTCGGACATATAAGTTTTAAAGCCGAGTCAGCGATCAATCGCGCTCATTATTTTAAGCGGCGTAATCACCTGTTTTTTTAAACTATTATTAACAAATTCAAATTTGTGCGGTTCTATATTTACCGGTGTGCCAACTCTATTAAATGTTTGATGTTTTCCAACAACTATCGATATACGTATATCGCTTAACTTTTTTTTACAATCATTTCATTATTGCGACAATAAAGTCTTGTTCTGCTGACAGAATTTGCTTTCTAATTTTGAGACGCGTTGATTAAGACCAAAGTCAGACATCTTGACGCAGTCTTTATATGGGGGTGCTATATTAAGGAATTACCCGCCAAACACATGTCGAGCAGCATCGCGCCATCTACCGTAGATGGATTGCACAGCTAGGCAGGTCTGACAGACATAAGCAATATGGTGATTTCAGTCTCACTTATAAGTTTTAAGGCCGAGATAGCGACGCAAGAGAAGGATTTTGTATCTCTTTTGCACTTTCACGTTGTTATGTAGCAGCTATCGCATACCGAGATTTTCATACAATTTTCATATACAATTTTCTTATTCTTCCCGATATATTCTTAACAATTTTTTCGGCAGTTCCACCTAATTTTATAATAAGAAGGTACTGTAAAAATTGCAGGCTTCCAGCTTCTTCCGTTTGGGCTGCCCAAATGTCACCAATCAGTCAGTCAGGTTGAACTCTTTTTTATATATAGATTATTGACCTCTTTAGTTAATAAAATGTGGTTGCTGCTGGGCCGATTTACTACAAATTAACGTTATTATTATTATGTAGTTATTCGGTTCAGCAGCAATTACATTCGCATCGATAAAGATCGATTTTCAGTTTATGTGGTGCTCGGTTGATATTTTTAGTACCAACATGTTATAACTATGCCTCCAAATTTGGGACTTTTGAATTAAATTGCTGACAGCGGTGTGTATTTCCGATGTATACGGGACTTACGCAAAAAGAATGCGATAAATGTAGGATTGCGCTATGTTTTAACACTGTAAATAATTGTTTTAAAAGGTTTCACTTGAATTAAGAACTTAGTTTTCCAACCCTTCCACTTTTCTCTGGATGATTGCAGTTTTGTAGCGAAAGGATCGTTAAATTCCTTTGACCAACGCTTGATGAATCCGAGTACGCCCTTGGCAACATTAACAATAGAAAAAATATGCAATTTAAAGCTAAGCTTACATCACCCAAGTCTTTAACAGATGTAATACGTTTTAATTGAAAGTTATCGATAGCTGTACAATATAAATTGGTAGAATCCATTCCATCAAGCACGTTGCAACTTTGGTTCAACTGACGGCGCAACTCTTGAGAAATACAGCTAATTGTTTTACCGTCGCACTGCCGGTCCCTAACAGAAATGCTTACGCAAGGTCGCGATTTCGATTGGTAGTATATCTTTATTGATAGTCCATGGATTTTTATTTTGTGGATTCTAATAATTGTGTGAGTTAAAAGATATACATTTATTGTCCTTATTTACTAATAGGCTATTCACACTGAGCCACCATCAACCATGCCGTGCCGAAATTAGACCATCCTTCCCACCATCTCATTTGGATGTTCCCACCAGTGTCTTTTCGATTTTAAGCCAATAGTTTTCGTATACAGAACTGAATATTTGAGCATTACACTATGAAAATGCAAACTATGTCAACAAAAATTAATGGCAAAAACAAGAAGAACAAGTGGGAAAAACAAATGAGAAATGACCGAATCGTATATATATATATATATAAATTTATAATAATATGGACTTCAAGATATGAATAAAATATCACTGCCCATTCCATCTAGGGGTCACACCCTGACTAAAATTGCATATATTACAATAAGTATTCGGTTTTGACAAAGTTATTGTAGATTGAAGCATTGAGCAAACAACAAATAGAGAGACCAGACTTTGGCAACATTTGTCACCAAAAATTTTCAATGCGGCAGGTCCCACACGCTTCGTATTTGTTCGGGCGGGACCTGCCGCTTCGAGTCGTGTGTTCGAGAGCAGCGCTGCAGCAGGTCCGAGCAAGTTCCTGGCTCTGTCGCAGATGCTTAGTGACCGCCGAGTCGAGAGCATCAATTCGTATGTACATATGTGAGCAATATGTGAGTGCTTGAGATGATGGAGTCTTGCATAAAATACCCCGTACATCAAATTCTTGTTTTAGTACCGAGTACTATGGGTAGAATTGTTGAAAAATATAGATAGTCCTTATAATAACATAAATTGACAGTGTCCATTCCAGGATGTGCATTCATCGACGCACAAGTTCGATATCGTTACAGCAACCAAATCCTATGCTAGGCACATGTCCACACACGGATGCATGTGTGTGTACAAGAAATGGAATCGCCAAGCGCGCTTGTGCAAATACGCACGCCTTGAACGATATTCGTTTCGAACAATAACGCCTGAACACTGAATATTTGATAATCACAACGAAAATGTAAACAATGTCAACAAAAATTAATGGTACAGTCAAGAAGCGAGATTAAAAAATAAGTGAGAAATTTCCAAATCATAGCTAACAAGACCTAACAAGACATGCAAAATGGTCTTTAAGAAGTGAATAAAATTGAAATGCCAAATCCATTAAAGGGTCAAGCCATGACCAAAAATGAACTTATTATAAAAGCGGTTAAGTTTCGACATTATGGTAGATTCACGTCTAGGAAGAACGTATTTTGTAAAGTAACAATCTCTACTAGAATTGCGAAATGACCGAAATGTAGACTTCAAATATCCCCATCGTCGTCGTCTGCCTGCTGCTTTAAAAACTACATTTTGTCTGTTTTGTCGAATTTCGTCATAAGTTTATTTATTAAAGCATTGTTTTGCTGCGAAATAGAAATAATAACAACTAATATCATATTTAATTAATTTATATTAATAATTAACAAATTTTCCGCGCTGCAAACGCCAAAAGGTATATCTGATGGTAGATGGTGTGATTCGGTATTTCACATCCACTAGCAATCCCATGTGTTCCCCGATGATGTATTCAGTGGGAATGGGCTATAAGCGAGTATAAAAAATGTTATCGGAACAGCCAAATTTTTTGTAATTGTACAATGGGAACACGGGGTATTTAGAGGAGTACTAATGCTATATATAAAGGGGTATTTTTCGGTTTATAGGCTATTCACACTGAGCCACCATCTACCATCCACCAACATCTGACGTAATGGTCCCATTGTTTTACCCGTGCCGTAATTTGACCATCAGTCCCACCATATCGTTTGGATGTTCCTATCCCAAACGTGCCTTGTCGATTTTATGCAAGATAAGAACAAGAGTAGAAACAAGTGAGAAATTGCGGAATCAAATAAGTAAATAAAAGTTTTAGTCTTTGTTATTAATAATGTATTTTTCATTGACAGCATGCAAGAATACGCAATCCAGGGTGAGCTGGACGGCCGAGCTCGAAAATATGCTAGTAGATCTGTGGGGAGGGAACATTGGCGATTTGCTAGGCGTGCTAGAACTTCCATATGTATATCGAGATGCTTGCAACTTTGAAAGATGCCGGTTTTCATGGACCGATGTGCGCACCAAAATTTAGAACTTGACGCGGAAGTACAGGTATTACAGAAAATTTCTGTTTAAGATAAGTTAAAAGTAATATTCTATGTATTTGCAGGGCTGAAAAAAAATGGGACCGAGTGGTGGTGCGCCATCTTCAAAAAAAAACTTTCCCGGGTGCTGGGCGGGCGGCCCGGGTCCTGGCGGTGTTTGTTCACACACACACACACACACACACACACACACACACACACACACACACACACACACACACACACACACACACACACACACACACACACACACACACACACACACACACACACACACACACACACAGGCGGTGGCCCCCATGGTGCCTGCTTCCTTCCCCGAGCCCCCCCCCCCGCGAGAGAGAGACACACGGGGGGAGACGGGGACGTGCGGGCCGTCGCCCCCGGGACACACAGAGGCGACGGACCGAGATGGCGTTTCGTTCTCTCGCTGAAAGAAAATCGATGCTCATCGATCGAGCGAGACTGACTGAAGCACATTGCGGGCCGCCCGGCGTTTGTCGGGCCGACGGTGAGTGAGCGAGCGAGAGAGAGTCCCCCCCCCCCCCCCCCCCGCGCGCGCGCGCGCACACACACACACACACACACACACACACACACACACACACACACACACGGGGGGGGGGGGGGGGGGGGGGGGGGGGGGGGGGGGGGGGGGGGGTCTCTCTCTCTGACTGAGTGTGTGTCCCCGATGATACAAACCTTTCATTCATGGGTGTGATCTCCAGTCTTCACTCGTTCTTGCTGCAGTGTTTGTGAGTGAGTGTTTGTGTGCCTGGCTCTGTCTGAATACACACGTCTGTCTGTGTGTGCATCCGATGCATACTCTGTAGCAGGTTCAACATTGATCTCTAGGCTGAAAATATGTACTGGCTCTTGCATTAGTTTGTTCGCGGGTATCATTCTCTTCCTTCCTTCTGTCAGGAAGCTTGAACCACTGACTTTCTTCAACCACTCAGAAAATCTCAGAGCTGCAGGTGTCAGTCGGATATTTAAGGACCCTGTTTGCCTGTTCCAGACCCATTCCAGCCGGTAGACTCTGTAAGCTTTGTTGGAAGCTTCAGCAAAGCTTCGTGTTGATCATTCGCGTGCTTGGCTACAGGATATCACCCATAGGCTGCAGCCAGGGGTCAGGGACGTTCCTCTTCTCAGTATTTAAGTCTGTTCCAGCTGTTCTCAGATCTCCTGACTGGAAGTTTGCTGGGTACCTCTGCTGCAGAAGTCCAATTTGAGATGTTCCTTCTCAACGCCCACAGTGACTGCATTTCAATCTAACATCTCGTGGAGAACTTCGGCTGTTCCTATTGAGCAAATATTGGAGTGATGTTTGCTGTTCTTCAGTGTCATCGGAATTTGCTGGAAGCTTGGTGGACGTTTTGGCTCTTCTTGGCACTTGGTCAGTCTTGGAGCAATTCGGAGAAGTTTGGAAAATGTGACTTCTTGGCAAAAAAACGACTCTCCACAACAGCCTTCTTGAAAAATTCGTGCAGAATGTTGCAAACGCTGTTGCGAGCAACGTCAAATAGTCTGCCAATTGTGCGATACTTTGAAGCCGAACCCAGTGTGTACCAGGCTATCGCTATCCGCTTCTCCAGTGGAATGGCGTTCCTAAAATTTGTGTCTTTCTTTGCTAACATTGGCAAACGGTTCGCCAGCAAAGCAAAAGTGGAGCGTTCCATACGGAAGCTCTCCTCAAAAAAAATTTTCATCATTCTGGGGAACGTCCGTCTCCCAAAACGTGCCAAACACTCCGTGGAAAATCTAAATTGGAGGCCAACAAGAATAAAAAATCATCATCGTCGTCGTCCGACTGTTACGGAGTATTATCCATTTCTTCTTTTTTTTAATGCCGAAATAACATTAACAATTACATCCGTGCTATGCTGATCAACAGTAGCAACAATAGCCACTTTCTCGCTGAAATCCATTTTTATTTAATATTTCACACAATTTGCACTCTGCTGACGCCAAAGGTTGAATTGATGGTAAATGGTGGCAGTGTGAATCGGTTTTCCACCATCCACCATCTTTCCATGCGTTCCCGATGATGTTCTCAGTTTGAATAGCCTATTAGCGTGCCCCGGTAATGACTGCTTTATATAATCTGATTTTGGTTCAAATGACGAATTTTAATATTAGAAAGCAGATTCCAACGTCGGAGAGAGACGTTCTTGCAGTAAGAAATAATTGCAAGTAAAATTTGTCGGTACATATCGTGAAATGGCTGGAGCTGCCAGACTGTTAGATAACTCAAAGATCGAAAATTAAATGGGTAAGGTATTTCTGTGTTCCCGCATCTCCTGAATTTAAATATTATAATTTTGTCTTGAAATGTGTAATGCACTGAAGGAGACGTTTCCGACATAACAAAGCATATACATACATATATTCTGAATCAGCATGAATAGCAGAGTCCATGTAGCGATGTCCGTCTGTCCGTCTGTTTCTATGCGAACTAGTCTCTCAGTTTTAAACTTGGCACGGACCCTTCTTTTTGCTGCAGGCATTACATATGTCAGAACCGGCTGGATCGGACCACTATAGCATATAGCTGCCATAGGAATGATCGGTCGACAAATATGTTTTTGTATGAAAAACTTTTTTGTTTATTAATGTATCCTTACCAAACTTTCCCAAGCCAAGTCTCTAGAGAGCTTATACAATCTGTCCCAATTTGGTCAAAATCAGACCACTATATCACTATATCAAACTTTTTGTTTATACAAATATTTCATCCAAACTAAGTAAGAGTTTTATAATACACGGAACACATAGCAGCAATCAGACAAAAATTAAGTTTTGTATAAAAAACATTGCTGCTTCGGCCCCGAAGATAGCCGTTCTTGTTATTTGTGATTTTGGTATATATATATATATATATATATATATATATTTTTATTATTTAATTATTACTACAAACTGTCCTACAACGCGTAATTTAAGACCAAATTGAGATATTTGAAAGCACTCATAACTTGGGAGTACCTAAACGAAGAATTACCTCAACATTAATTTACGGAATACCCAATCGTTTTACATGTAGCTACTTTTCACAAACATCATTCGATACTTATTGCCAAGTTCTTGGTTCAAGTAACCGTTTCAAAAATATCGTTCATCTATATTTGCAACCTTTGTGTCTTGTGTTCCTATAAATTTAAGAACCACAAGGACGGCTCTGAGTAACTGAGATCGAAATATAAAAAAGTTAAAATAAATATTAAACAAATTTTCTTTTTTCTTGCGTGCAGAAATTAATATAGCAATTAAAGCAAAATGGACCACTTTAATTTTGGAGGCTCAGAATTAACCCGTGGACATATGTTTCAAATGTTGCTACGAATTTCAATAGCCTCCGTAATAACGTATTATTCTGTGAAATGGATGATGAACCAGCTAGATCCAACAAGTAAAAACAAGAAGAAGGCCAAATTGCTTGCAGAAGAACAGTTAAAAAGGTTGGTTATAGTGTTATATATTGTATGTTTACATATGTTTCATTATATGTTTTTTGTAGACTAAGCATTGAAGATAACTTCAACGTAAATCTACAGACGTTTACTGATTATGAATTGATGATTGCATCACACCTTGTTGTTCCAGCTGACATAGCTGTTAAGTGGAGCGATATTGCTGGCTTAGATTCAGTAATTCAGGATCTCCGTGAGTCAGTTGTGTTGCCTGTCCGACATCGAGATTTGTTTAAGGCATCTAAACTTTGGCAAGCACCCAAAGGTGTACTTCTTCATGGACCTCCAGGCTGCGGTAAAACATTAATCGCCAAAGCCACGGCAAAAGAAGCTGGAATGAGGTTTATCAACTTGGATGTGGCTATTCTCACTGACAAGTGGTACGGCGAATCCCAAAAACTTGCATCTGCTGTTTTTTCGTTAGCTGCTAAAATCCAGCCTTGTATTATTTTTGTTGATGAAATCGATTCTTTTCTACGCGCACGGAATTCAAATGATCATGAGGCAACGGCAATGATGAAAACTCAGTTCATGATGCTATGGGATGGCTTAAGTACAAACCCCAACTCAGCAGTGATTGTAATGGGCGCTACTAATCGTCCGCAGGACCTAGATAAGGCTATTATTCGCAGAATGCCAGCCCAGTTTCACATAAGCCTCCCATCCGAAAGCCAAAGAATTCAAATCCTTAAGTTAATATTGGCAACAGAGGAAATTGATCACAGTGTTGACTATAATCGTTTGGCCAGACTAACAAATGGATTTTCTGGGTCAGATCTTCGAGAAATGTGTCGAAATGCCTCTGTTTACAGGATGAGGCAATTTATGCGGGCAAATGATAAAAATCAACAGTCTCCACAATTTAAAACTACAGACATAAACAAGACTTTAATTTCTATTACAATGGATGATTTGCTTAACTCCCATTTAAAAATGAAAGAGTCTAAAATGCACACTGGTAATCTGTTCATGGAAAATCGAATTGATTTAGATTAAGTAATTAAAAACGTTTGCGTTAAAAACGTTCATAATGTTCTTTTGTTTTAAACTATTAAATATGTTAAACGTAATAACTAAATCTATATACATATGTTTATAATGTTTACTTAAGCTACCCCTCATAAAGACTGCACCGATCTTTATGAATTTGGTACCAAAACACGCGGAAAAATCCCAGATTCGATTTCCGGTGGCGGAGGTCAACTTTATTGCACAATTATTTAATTATTCGGTAAATGTTTACTTTAGCTACGCCTCATAAAGACTGCACCGATCTTTATGAATTTGGTACCAAAACACGCGGACAAAATCCCAGACTCTATTTCCGGTGGCGGAGGTCAACTTTATTGCACAATTGTTTAATTATTCAATTTGTAAAATAGTCCCATACAAGCGTTGTGCCGATAACAGTTCTGTTATTAACAGAGCTGAGCTGATGTTAGCGACCAGTGCTGTTAAGTGAGCATATGCTAACGAGCAGTGTTGGTAAGTACGTATGCGCTAACAGAATAGTGATGGTAGGTGTTAATGGAGCTGCCAGACTGTTAAATAATTAAAAGCAATAATTGGCGCTCATATTTGAACTGTGTAATCACAGTCCAACATGAAATTTAATAAATAAAAACATTTAAACTAAATTGCATGGTCAATATTAATTTTTTTTACAAACATATTTAAAAAACTCATTAAATGATAAGTTAAATATAAATATTCTTTTCTTTTCTTATAGAAAATTTATGTACGCCTGACATCGAAAACCAAGTCGGAAAATTTTGACCCCGGCCAACTATCATTCTTTTTCAGCGTCAATAACCTTATTACCGATCCCCAAGTCACGGCCTGTCGATCTGCATAAGCTGCATCCGCTGCATCTCGGCAACGAGTGATTTAGTAAAAAAAAGTCAGTGATTTTCATACAAGTTCATAAGCGCGCGCTGAATTCCATAAAGTGTGACGTCACACGCTCGCGTCGCCGAATAACGGATATGCGCATGGCGTCTCTCAACCGTGATGCACACAGATACATATGTACATATGTATGCATGCGCAAAAGCTCCAATAAACGTATACGTGTTCTAGGAATCTATTCGCAGTGTGTACACATGTATGTATATGAGAGCCGGCAGAATTCACAAAAACATTCAATGTTGCCCAGCGATCAAAAACTGCGATCTCTAAACGCTCGCTGCTTGGTCCACTGGGTTAAAAAAATAATTTTTTAATTTGCTCTCATACTATGCAAGTACATACATATGTACATACATACATATGTACATACATACATATGTATGTATGTATGCGAAAAACACATGGATGGATGCCGTCACGTGCGTTTGAAACACATCATATATACATACATATGGGACGCTGCATAAGAATGATAGTGGGCCGGGGTCAAAATTTTTCGACTTGGTTTTCGATGTAAGGCGTACATATTTTTTTTAAAAAAAAAAAAGAATATTTATATTTAACTTATCATTTAATGAGTTTTTTTAAATATGTTTGTAATAAAAATTAATATTGACCATGCAATTTAGTTTAAATGTTTTTATTTATTAAATTTCATGTTGGACTGTGATTACACAATTCAAATATGAGCGCCAAATATTGCTCTTATTTATTTAACAGTCTGGCAGCTCCATTAATACCTACCAACACTAGTCTGTTAACGCATACGTACTTACCAACACTGCTCGTTAGCATATGCTCACTTAACAGCACTGGTCGCTGACATCAGCTCAGCTTTGTTAATAACAGAACTGTTATCGGCACAACGCTTGTATGAGACTATTTTACAAATTGAATAATTAAACAATTGTGCAATAAAAATGACCTCCGCCACCGGAAATCGAATCTGGGATTTTTTCCGCGTGTTTTGGTACCAAATTCATCAAGATCGGTGCAGTCTTTATAAGGGGTAGCTAAGGTAAACATCGATCTCAGAAACTACAAGAGCAAGAGAGACCAAATTTGAAATGTAGGTACCATACGCAGTTCAAGTTTGTTTCATATTTCAGATATCTCCCCCCGTTCCCCTGAAAATCGGAAAAAACCGTTTTACAGTAACAATTTTCAAGATATAGCTTTTAGATTTGGCATGTACAATACTTTAGTCACTCTTAATATACTGTCCAAATTTCAAGTTTTCATTTATTTTTTCGAACTTATTTTAATATTTTACAACCGTGTTTGTTTCTCTTTGGTTTTTATTTTTATTGACATTACACTTTTTTGATAGTCAAATTTCTATTGTAAATATATTTTAATTATTATGTTGTTTTTATTTTTTTCTTACCCAGTGCCTTATCTTCTGAGCACTCCAAACACCACGATAAGGATTTCGGCTAACCTGAAAACCTTCACCATCTTTTAATAAAAATCTGTCATTCCGTAGCACTTTTTCTATAACATATGGCCCTTTATGTTTTGGAATTCGTTTTCTTGATGCTTCTACTGTACTGTCAAAATTTTTTTCCATTACAAAATCTCCTTTTTTATAAACGTTAGACTTTTTCTTAGATTTGTTATAATAAGCTTCATTATATTCTTGTGATTTTTTCTGCACTTCTTCTGCTTCTTTTCTAATTTTTTTAATGTCTCTTGTAGCATCAATATCATTATACTCTTCTAACTTCTCTCTTAATTCATCAATAAGTTCACCTCTTTGCCATATTCCAAACAACATTTTACTTGGAAGTTGTTTGATGCTACGATGTATTGTGTTATTAATTGAATATTCAACAACATTTTCTATCACCATATCCCAATGCACTCCCTTCTCAGGATTGGTTAGCATTGACATCATAGGTCCCAAACTTCTGTTAATTCTTTCTACTTGCCCATTTGCCTGTGGTGAACCAGTCGCTATTTGTATATGTTTTACGTTGCATTCACTTAAAAACTGATCGAATTCATTTGATGTAAAACAGCTCCCCTATCTGAAACAATACATTTTGGTCTGCTATAAGTTCTAAAATAATCCTTTACTGCCTTAATTACCTCTCTAGTGCTCGTTGTTTTTGTTGTATATAACCTAACGAATTTTGTAAATCCATCCACCACCACAAATATATGATTGTTTGCCCTTCCTGCTGCCACGGGTCCATAGTGATCAATATGAATTAAATCAAATGGCTTGTCCCCTTTCGGTATACGCAACACATTTTAAACAATTTTCTATGTGACTATTACACTTTTCTTTGACATTAGCAAACCAGTAACTCTTTGTAATCACGTCTAACATTTTATTCGACCTACATATATGCCCAAACTCATTATGATATTTATGCAACACATGGCTTTCCATGTCCTCTGGCACATAAAACTGCAATCTACCATCGTCAGATTTCCTATATACTACTCCATTTCGCATCTCAAACAAGTAAGAATGCTATAGTCGAGTATACCCGACTACGAAACTCCCTGTACCCAGGTCTAAAACATCCAATCACATCTAAGTCCACTTACCCACACACACACATACACAAAGACGCACGCACACAGGCGGCAAAAGTGGCTGTGCTTCTTCTTCCCCTCTCGCTGCATTACTGAATCTTCTATCGTGAATAACTTCCGTGTTTATTATCCGATCGACTTGAAATTTGGACAGTAGATTAAGAGAGACTAAAGTATTGTACATGTCAAATCTTAAAGCTATATCTTGAAAATTGTTACTGTAAAACGGTTTTAATTGATTTGCGGGGGAACGGGGGGAGATATTTGAAATTGGAAACAAACTTGATCTGCGTATGGTATACAGGAACCTACATTCCAAATTTGGTGTCTCTAGCTTTTATAGTTGCTGAGATCGACGCGTTCATCCGGACAGACGGACAGACGGACAGACGGACGGACGGACAGACGGACAGACAGACGGACATGGCCAAATCAAAATCTCTTTTGATACTGATCAAGAATATATATACTTTATAGGGTCGGAGATGTCTCCTTCTGCCTGTTACATACTTTTGCACAAATCCAATACCCCCTTTTTACCCATTTTATGGGTACAGGGAGTAAAAATTTATGTTCACTCTTTTCCAATAACTTTTTTATATTCTGAATCTTTTGATATTTTGCTTGGCATATGATTAGGTTGTCTTCAAAACTATTTGTTTGGATCACTAACACATTCGTACATCTGCTTAATGCGTCAACCTGTTTAATTTTATCACTAGCTCTATGAATTACTTCGTAATCATAACTTTGTAACTCAAGCGCCCACCTAGCTATTCTGGGATTTAAGTCAATTTTATTCAATGTAAGTGTTAAAGAGTTACAATCCGTGACAATTCTAAACTTTTTCCCTTGCAGATATATTCGAAATCTACGCAGCGCATAAATAATAGCAAGTGTCTCTAACTCAAAACTATGATATTTCGATTCTGTTTCAGACGTTCGTTTTGAAAAATACTAAATCGGATGTAATTTTCCGTCGTCCTTTTTCTGCAATTACACTGCACCAAACCATTAAGAAAACAACAAATAGAGTTGCCAGCCTTTGGGAACGTTTTGCACCAAATTTTCAACGCGGCAGGTCCCATACGCTTCGTATTTGTTCGGGTGTGACCTGCCGCTTCGGGTGGGACCTGCCGCTTCGGGTCGTGAGATCGAGCGCAGCGCTGCGGCAGATCCCACAAAGTTCGCAGATGCTTAGCAACCGCCGAGTCGAGAGCAACAATGGATGTATGCGCTGTTCTGCGTTTGCATGCGTGCATACATGCACAAGAATTGTTTTCGTTTATTAGCTATTTCGATGGTTTGGCCAGCCACGACGGGCATGCATGCGAAGATCATTGAGTCTTGCATAAAATACCCTGTACATCAAATTGTTTTTTTAGTACCTAGTATTATGGGTAGAATTGTTTAATAATATAGATAGTCCTTAAAATAACATCAATTGACAGTGTCCATTTAAATAGCACTGGCACAACAGCTTTTATGTTAACTAAAAATAGTAAAAATAACATAAATAATTCCAGGTTCCCAATAAAGAATAAGTGTATAGTGTCCATTTAAATTGCATATACAATCATATATACAACTAGCTGGTAAAACGCCAGCGTTGCCCGGCGAAATATTTAGATTAAAATGCATTATGTTGAATTTGACTACTTTCGTCAACCGTAAGAAATACACAAAAATAGCGTATCACAGTTTTCCCTCCCGTGGGGGTAGGAAACTATATAGTGGAGCCACGTGACTAATGCTTTTTGTATAGCGCTATAAAAATGTCTTTGAAGCCGATCTAACTAAACAAATAATCCTACTCATTTGTCCTTGACTTCCATTTCCCGCCCGTGGCGACAAAAGTCAAAAAAGTTTTATACAACAGTTACCGCGATTTTCCACGCTTGTGGGTGGAATAGGTGGAAAAAATAGCGTATCACAGATATATACATATTATTACTATACATATAAAAGAGTTCGTGCTGACTGACTGACTGACTGACTAACTGACTGACTGACTGATTGGCAATCATCGCACAGCCAAAACCGTAAGAGATAGGATGCTGAAATTTTCAAAATAGGTTCCATAGGTGGAAAAAATAGCGTATCACCATTAACAAAGCAATTAGATAGATGTGCCAAATAAGCCTTTTTCTGAGGCCAAATGTGATGCTGACCGCACAACCCCAGACTCTTCGGCAAAAAAGCCGAACTCCCACAACCCCAGTCGGGTTGCCAGCTCAGCAAAAACAAAAAAGCCGAGCTACTTACGCCTCTGCTCCGAACAAATATTTAGTCTTGGATCGACACCAGAACGATGAGCACGGCTTATGTCGCTTGCGCTCTTATTTCGTTTCTATGTGTGGGTTCAAGTACGCACATGCGCTTGCTTCTTAGTATGCGTGAGCAATGAAAAAATGCAACAGCGCATGGCAATATGAAATCTGAATTCAGAAATGGAAATGGAAGCGACCAAGCGCACAACACATGCCCTGTTATCTGCACATAGGTTGATTTTGTCGGCATTGGAATTCATGATGCTGTGGCGGTGTGGATAGAGTGCTTGTTTGAAAAGTGGCTTTTTGCAGGTTCGATCCCCAGTTGATCCATTTTTTTGATAATGGAAAGCAATATTTATTTTTTATTTTCTTTTGATTTTCTAATATTTTTTAAATGTTATTATTATTTTTTAGACCAGTTATTATCTAATAAATTACATTGGCTAATTATAATAAATTTATCCTCTTCGGTGGCAGCTCACAGCTGACCGAAAGTATGTGAGATGTATTTAATGTGTACACTTGCATATGTTGTTGTTGCCAATGCAAGTGTTTGGAAGGTTTTGTGGACGATGGCATTGAAAAATCAGATGTTTTGTGCAAGCAGATTTGTGTTTTCATGGTGAGGGGACTATACGAGAATTGGAAATTTGTTTTAAGCTATTTCGCAACATCCACTGGACTCTGCCTCAAAATTAAACGCATTGAATAGAACAGAAGCAGAAAAGCGCGGTCGATCAAAAGCGCGGTCAAATATAGTGTGAGAAGAAAACAAAAATCAAAACAAAAGAGAAAATTGTCGCGCGCCAAACACTTGCATTGGCAACAACAACATATGCAAGTGTACACATTAAATACATCTCACATACTTTCGGTCAGCTGTGAGCTGCCACCGAAGAGGATAAATTTATTATAATTAGCCAATGTAATTTATTAGATAATAACTGGTCTAAAAAAATAATAATAACATTTAAAAAATATTAGAAAATCAAAAGAAAATAAAAAATAAATATTGCTTTCCATTATCAAAAAAATGGATCAACTGGGGATCGAACCTGCAAAAAGCCACTTTTCAAACAAGCACTCTATCCACACCGCCACAGCATCATGAATTCCAATGCCGACAAAATCAACCTATGTGCAGATAACAGGGCATGTGTTGTGCGCTTGGTCGCTTCCATTTCCATTTCTGAATTCAGATTTCATATTGCCATGCGCTGTTGCATTTTTTCATTGCTCACGCATACTAAGAAGTAAGCGCATGTGCGTACTTGAACCCACACATAGAAACGAAATAAGAGCGCAAGCGACATAAGCCGTGCTCATCGTTCTGGTGTCGATCCAAGACTAAATATTTGTTCGGAGCAGAGGCGTAAGTAGCTCGGCTTTTTTGTTTTTGCTGAGCTGGCAACCCGACTGGGGTTGTGGGAGTTCGGCTTTTTTGCCGAAGAGTCTGGGGTTGTGCGGTCAGCATCACATTTGGCCTCAGAAAAAGGCTTATTTGGCACATCTATCTAATTGCTTTGTTAATGGTATCACAGATGTATATATATTATATCTATATATATAAAAGAGTTCGTGCTGACTGACTGACTGACTGACTGATTGACTGGCTGACTGATTGGCAATCATCGCACAGCCCAAACCGTAAAAGATAGGATGCTGAAATTTTCACAGTAGGTTCCATCTATGATGAAAGTGCACGCTAAGACGGGATTTTGGAAAATTCCACCCACAAGTGTGGAAATTCGCGGAAAACTGTTATATGAAACTTTTTTGTTTACCATCCAATCAGCTTCAAACTCATTTTCAGAGATCTACACAAAAATTAATTTGACACATATTTCACCGATTTTGGAAAATCCACCAACCTGGGCGGAGAATGGGGGTCTCAAGGTTGTATGGGCAAAAGTCTAATTATAGTCCGATTACCTTCAAAATCATTTTCAAAGCTCGTTACGTAAAATAATTTGACACATATATCAGCGATTTTGGGAAATTCAGCCCTATGGTCGGAAAATTGGTGGAAAACTCTGGCATTCGACATCACTCATTTTCATTGTTCTATAGGTAAACTAAATAGGCGCGGTGGTCAAAGATTTTGGAAAATCTACCCACAAGTTCGGAAAATTCGCGGAAAACTGTTGTATGAAACTTTTTTGATTATCGTCCGATTGACTTCAAACTCATTTTCAAACTTTTCTGTTTATCATCCAATTATTTTGAAACTAATTTTCAAAGCACCTCACATTACATAATTGGACACATGTGCTATCGGTTTTGAAAAATGCACGCCCACGGTACGAAAGGGGTGAAGTCTGGAATTCAGCTTCATAAAAATTTCCAAATATAAATAAAACAAGTAAGAACGTTGCAGTCGGACGCACCCGACTGCAGAATACTATGTTCCCAGTCGTATATAATTTGGTTATTCGTGGGTTTGGAAAGAGACGCGAAAAAAACAGTAGTCTGCATGCCAAATTTGGTGACTCTACCTGTACAGGTGTGGGAGATATAGATTTTGCTCCTTTGTGGGGAAGGGTTTGGGGGGTCCAACAATATTTGATGCAGATGTGTCCAGGGGGTCAACATTAGTATATATGCCAAACTTGGTTACTCTACCTGCACAGGTGTGGGAGATATAAATGTATTTCCTTTGCGGGGGTGGGGGTGGAGGGGTAACAAATTTGTTGATGCAGATTCATACAGGTGGTCAACGTTAGTCTCTATGCCAAATTAGGTAACTCTATGTTTGAAACTGTAGGAGATATACCCCTTGAAAAATGTGTTTTGGGGATATCATATGCCGATTTGTGGGGGTAGGGTGTTGGGGTCAAATTTTTTTGATGCAGATCTGTCAGGAATCTCAACATTAGTCTGTATTTAATGACTAAAGCTTTAAAAATGGGGAAGTTACAGGTTTTCCTCAAATTGCGGTGGAGGGGGTGGGGTGTTACCCTTCGGGAACATAGTATAAAAACCTCGGTACTTTGCGGGCAATATAACGGGCAGAAAATAGTTGGAAGCCTTTAGTCTGGATTTTTAGTATTATTCGTTGAATTGGTTTTCAAATGCCAATTATTTTGGAGAATCTACTCCGCGTCGCCACGGGCGGGAAATGGAAGTCAAGGACAAGGACAAATGAGTTGCATTATTTGTTTAGTTAGATCGGCTTCAAAGACATTTTCATAGCGCTACACAAAAAACATTAGTCACGTGGCTCCACTATATAGTTTCCTACCCCCACGGGAGGGAAAACTGTGATACGCTATTTTTGTGTATTTCTTACGGTTGACGAAAGTAGTCAAATTCAACATAATGCATTTTAATCTAAATATTTCGCCGGGCAACGCTGGCGTTTTACCAGCTAGTTGTATGTATAATTGTATATGCAATTAAAATGGACACTATACATTTTTTGTATATTGGGGAACCTGGAATTATTTATGTTAGTGTTACTATTTTTGTTTAACATAAAAGCTGTTGTGCCAATGCTATTTAAATGGACACTGTCAATTGATGTTATTTTAAGGACTATCTATATTATTAAACAATTCTACCCATAATACTAGGTACTAAAAAAACAATTTGATGTACAGGGTATTTTATGCAAGACTCAATGATCTTCGCATGCATGCCCGTCGTGGCTGGCCAAACCATCGAAATAGCTAATAAACGAAAACAATTCTTGTGCATGTATGCACGCATGCAAACGCAGAACAGCGCATACATCCATTGTTGCTCTCGACTCGGCGGTTGCTAAGCATCTGCGAACTTTGTGGGATCTGCCGCAGCGCTGCGCTCGATCTCACGACCCGAAGCGGCAGGTCCCACCCGAAGCGGCAGGTCACACCCGAACAAATACGAAGCGTATGGGACCTGCCGCGTTGAAAATTTGGTGCAAAACGTTCCCAAAGGCTGGCAACTCTATTTGTTGTTTTCTTAATGGTTTGGTGCAGTGTTAATGCAGAAAAAGGATGACGGAAAATTACATCCGATTTAGTATTTTTCAAAACGAACGTCTGAAACAGAATCGAAATATCATAGTTTTGAGTTAGAGACACTTGCTATTATTTATGCGCTGCGTAGATTTCGAATATATCTGCAAGGGAAAAAGTTTAGAATTGTCACGGATTGTAACTCTTTAACACTTACATTGAATAAAATTGACTTAAATCCCAGAATAGCTAGGTGGGCGCTTGAGTTACAAAGTTATGATTACGAAGTAATTCATAGAGCTAGTGATAAAATTAAACATGTTGACGCATTAAGCAGATGTACGAATGTGTTAGTGATCCAAACAAATAGTTTTGAAGACAACCTAATCATATGCCAAGCAAAAGATCAAAAGATTCAGAATATAAAAAAGTTATTGGAAAAGAGTGAACATAAATTTTTTGAGATGCGAAATGGAGTAGTATATAGGAAATCTGACGATGGTAGATTGCAGTTTTATGTGCCAGAGGACATGGAAAGCCATGTGTTGCATAAATATCATAATGAGTTTGGGCATATATGTATGTAGGTCGAATAAAATGTTAGACGTGATTACAAAGAGTTACTGGTTTGCTAATGTCAAAGAAAAGTGTAATAGTCACATAGAAAATTGTTTAAAATGTGTTGCGTGTACCGAAAGGGGACAAGCCATTTGATTTAATTCATATTGATCACTATGGACCCGTGGCAGCAGGAAGGGCAAACAATCATATATTTGTGGTGGTGGATGGATTTACAAAATTCGTTAGGTTATATACAACAAAAACAACGAGCACTAGAGAGGTAATTAAGGCATTAAAGGATTATTTTAGAACTTATAGCAGACCAAAATGTATTGTTTCAGATAGGGAGCTGTTTTACATCAAATGAATTTGATCAGTTTTTAAGTGAATGCAACGTAAAACATATAAAAATAGCGACTGGTTCACCACAGGCAAATGGGCAAGTAGAAAGAATTAACAGAAGTTTGGGACCAATGATGTCAATGCTAACCAATCCTGAGAAGGGAGTGCATTGGGATATGGTGATAGAAAATGTTGTTGAATATTCAATTAATAACACAATACATCGTAGCATCAAACAACTTCCAAGTAAAATGTTGTTTGGAATATGGCAAAGAGGTGAACTTATTGATGAATTAAGAGAGAAGTTAGAAGAGTATAATGATATTGATGCTACAAGAGACATTAAAAAAATTAGAAAAGAAGCAGAAGAAGTGCAGAAAAAATCACAAGAATATAATGAAGCTTATTATAACAAATCTAAGAAAAAGTCTAACGTTTATAAAAAAGGAGATTTTGTAATGGAAAAAAATTTTGACAGTACAGTAGGAGCATCAAGAAAACGAATTCCAAAACATAAAGGGCCATATGTTATAGAAAAAGTGCTACGGAATGACAGATTTTTATTAAAAGATGTTGAAGGTTAGCCGAAATCCTTATCGTGGTGTTTGGAGTGCTCAGAAGATAAGGCACTGGGTAAGAAAAAAATAAAAACAACATAATAATTAAAATATATTTACAATAGAAATTTGACTATCAAAAAAGTGTAATGTCAATAAAAATAAAAACCAAAGAGAAACAAACACGGTTGTAAAATATTAAAATAAGTTCGAAAAAATAAATGAAAACAAGTAAGAATGCTTTAGTCGGGTATACTCGACTACAAAACTGCCTTTACCCAGGTCAAAAGTTTCTAATCGCATCTTCGTAAGCTTACACAAACACACACACAAACACAAAGATGAACACACACGAGCCATAGCGCAAGCCAGGCATTTTAAGTTCTGTGCTTCTTCCCCTCGCTGAAGCACTGAATCGCTTTTCGTGAATAACTTCCGTGTTTATTATTCGATCGACTTGAAATTCGGACAGTATATTAAGAGTGACTAAAGTATTGTACATGCCAAATTTAAAAGCTATATCTTGAAAATTGTTACTGTAAAACGGTTTTTATCGATTTGCTGGGGAACGGGGGGAGATATCTGAAATATGAAACTAACTTGATCTGCGTATGGTATACAGGAACCTACATTCAAAATTTGGTGTCTCTAGCTCTTGTAGTTGCTGAGATCGACGCGTTCATACGGATAGACGGACAGACAGACGGACAGACAGACGGACATGGCCAAATCGAAATCTCTTTTGATACTGATCAATAATATATATACTTTCTAGGGTCGGAGATGTCTCCTTTTGCCTGTTACATACATTTGCACAGATGTAGTACCCCCTTTTTACCCATTTTATGGGTACAGGGAGTAAAAACCTGTTCTAAGATTAATATTTGAGATTATAATATTGTAAAATATATTGTATAACACATGATATAATTTGTAAATAATAATGACTTCTTTATAAGAAATTTGGATCAGTGTAGTAGTCACATAGCAAATTGTTTAAAATGTGTTGGCTTTGCTCCAAAGTCTACGAAAGGAGAGGGATTCGTAACTAGTATACCAAAAGGGGACAAGCCATTTCAATTAATTCATATTGATCACTATGGACCCGTGGCTGCAGGAAGGGCAAAAAAGCATATATTTGTGGTGGAGCACTAGAGAGGTAATTAGGGCTTATTTTAGAACTTGTCGCAGACCACAATGAATTAATTCAGAAAAAGGGAGCTGTTGTACATCGAATGAATTCAAGAGGCTTTTAAGTGAATGTTACGTTAAGCACATAAAACACGAAAGAATGCTATAGTCGAGTATACCCGATAACAAAACTCCCTGTACCCAGGCCTAAAACTTCCAATTACATCTTTGTCCACTTACACATACACACACACATACACAAAGACGCACACACACGACCCAGTACCGAATCTTGTTTGTTGAATAACTTCCGTGTTTATTATCTGATCGACTTGACACTAGATTAAGAGTGACTGATGTACATGCCAAATCCCAAAGCTATGTATATCTTAAAAATTGTTATTGTAAAACTGTTTTTATCGAATAGAGGGGGAATGGGGGAGAATATCTCTGATCCAATATAAATTTGGGCTGCGCCCGCTATACATGAACCTACATACCAAATAACGTGTCTCTAGCTCTTATAGTTGCTGAGATCAATGCGTTCATATATACGGACGGACAGACAGACGGACATGGCCAAATCGAAATATTTTTTGATACTGATCAAGAATATATATACTTTATGGGGTCGGAGATGTCTCCTTCTGCCTGTTACATACATTTGCACAAATTTGGTACCCATTTGTACCCATTTTATGGGTACAGGGAGTAAATTGCGACGGGCTCCCCACAGTCCAACGGGCAAGTAGAGAGAATTAACAGAAGTTTGAGACCAATGATTTCAATGCTAACGAAACCAGAGGAAAGGAGTAATTGGGATATGGTGATAGAAAATGTTGAATATTCAATTAATAACACAATACATCGTAGCATCAAGCAACTTCGAAGTAAAATAAGGCAAAGAGGTGAAGTTATTGATGAATTAAGAGAGAAGCAAGAAGAGTATAATCATATTGATGCTACAAGAGACATTAAAAAAACAAGCAAGAACGTCGCAGTCGGACTTATCCGACAGCAGAATACTCTGTTCCAGTCCGATATAATTTACTTATTTGTGGGTTCGGAAAGAGACGCGAAGAAAACAGTAGTCTGTATGTCAAATTTAAGGATATAGAGTGGCTTAATATAAATATAAATTTTTACTTTTCGTGTATGACGTAATTAAATAACCTAAAAGTACAAGTTTGTATGATCACGTATCACATAGACAAAAATAGAAGCCATTGAAGTTTGAACTATCATAAAACAACATGCCGTGCCAATTAATAGTGGTTAGGGCTCGTACACCAACATGTATGTCAAGTTTGGTTGCTCTAGCTTCAAGGGTGTGGAAAAATTGCGTTCATACGGACAGACGGATATTTCGCAAACCCAATATACTCTTTTTGCCTTCGGGAACAGAGTATAATTGGAAAGGAAGCAGAATAAATACAGAAAAACAAGAATATAATGAGACATATTATAACACATCTAAGAAAATTTTTAATGATTATGAAAAAGGAGTTTTTGTAATGGTAAGCAATTCTTGACAATACGATAGGACCATCAAGAAAACTAATTCCAAAGAATAAGGGGCCATATTTTTTAGAAAAAGTACTGAGGAATGACAGATTTGTAATAAAAGATGTTGAAGGTTTTCAGGTTAGCCGAAATCCTTATCGGGGTGTGTGGAGTGCTCAAATTTTAACTTCAATACAAAATAAAAACGAACGAAAAACAAAAACGTTTGTAAAATGTTAAGATAAGTTCGAAAAGAAAAACTTTTGTTTTAAGATTAATATTTGAGATTATAACATTGTAAAATAAGATGTATAACACACAATATCAATTACAGATATTTACGACTACTTTTTAAGAAATTTGGATCTGGGGATCAAACTGTCAGGATGGCCGAGTTGTAGTAGGATAAATACATAAACACTCACATACTTGTTATACATTATGATCGTAAACTAGTAATGGTCACACTGAGAATACATTCTATAATTAACAAACCATTAAGTTAACATTAAGGGACGACTGTAATTTAAAAGAGATCAAGTGTCATTGCTTTAGCACGCCCTGTGGAATAAAGAACATAAACTAAAAGTCTGCGTTTAAATAAAGCCGCTCACAACAGTCGATTAATTTATCATTCCCGTCTCCCCATAATTGGATCAGAAGTGACGGGAACAGCATCTTACCCATGGATGTGGTTCCTTCTGACTCCGAATATATTCGGAGGAATATATTCTTGATCAGCATCAAAAGAGATTTCGATTTGGCCATGTCCGTCTGTATGTATGAACGCAAGGATCTCAGCATCTATAAGAGCTAGAGACACCAAATTTGGTATGTTAGTTCGTGTATAGCGGGCGCAGGTCAAGTTTATTTTAGATCTGAGATATTCCTCCCCACACCCTCTCTATTCAATAAAAACCGTTTTACAGTAACAGTTTTCAAGATATAGCTTTGGGATTGCATGTATGATACTTTGGTCACTTTAAATCTAGTGTTTAAATTTCAAGTCGATCGGATAATAAACACGGGAGTGATTCACGAAAGAAGATTCAGTGCTGCAGCGCGGGGGGAAGAAGAAGCACAGCCACAACTTAAAATGCCTGGCTTGCGCTATGGCTCGTGCGTGTGCGTATTTGTGTATGTATATGTGTATGTGTAAGTGTACGAAGATGCGATTGGAAACTTTTGACCTGGGTACAGGGAGTTTTTTAGTCGGGTATACTCTACTTAAGCATTCTTACTTGTTTAATACTTGTTAATATATGCCACATTCTTCAAATATCTCTGTATATTTGATGCATGCTTCTGCTATACATTCTGTCTCCTCTATGCTTTCTGAATGTGACTTTCATGTAGTTCTTGGTGATTTTAATATTGATGGAACTACCCAGATTTCTAGTCCTTACTCCAGCGTGTTTACTTCCACGATTTTATTGAAAGACTATTTGGGATGTCATTGTGTCAAATCAATGGTATCCCAAATTCTTTACATAAAATGCTTGATCTGATTTTTGTTTTGAATTCTTCGTTCTATTCTGTCTCCCGTACTGAACTTATATCGATTCCTGAAGATCCTTATCACCCAACTTTGGAAGTGTTGATTGATCTACATGTCAGGGTGCTAAGCCCAGGTAGTAGCCTGCAGAGCGAGTTCGTCAATTTCGGAAAACCGATTTTTGTAAACTATCTCAACTGTTATCCCAAACTGACTAGCCGCAGCTTTACATGTGTAGAGACATTGATTGTGCAAAAAAAATTTTATTCTACTTAAAATTCATTATTTGATTCCTGTGTCCCGTCTTGTAACTCTCGTAGGTCTATCAAACCTGTGTGGCTTACCCTGGATTTAATAAACTTAAAAAATAGAAAGTGCAGGAAGTTCATGGATTCTAGTTCTTTCTTGGAGTTCTCTCGCTATTTGATTGCTTGATCTAACTTCTTTGTACTTAATAAACATTGTTATGATAATTATCTTAGAAGATGAGGTTACAGTTCCAGCGGGATTCTAAATTCTTTTATAACCTTGTTAATGAAAAGCGTAGGCCATCGAGAATTCCATCAACTTTATTTTTTGAGAAAACGACATCTGACTCATATCAGGCTATCGCCAAATTTTTTCAAACTCCTTATAGTTCACAATTTGTGTACGTGTGTGTGTATGTGTAAGTGGACGAAGATGTGATTGGAAGTTTTAGACCTGGGTACAGTTTCGTAGTCGGGTATACTCGACTAGAGCATTCTTACTTGTTATACCCTAGAAGAGGGTATTATAATTTTGTCTCGAAATGTGTAATGGACTGAAGGAGACGATTCCGACCCAACAAATCAGCATGAATAGCCGAGTCGATATAGCGATGTCCGTCTATCCGTCTGTTTCTATGCAAACTAGTCTCTCAGTTGTAAAGCTATCGTAATGAAACTTGGCACAGACACTTATTTTCGGGTAAAAAATTAGAATGAGAATTCTAATGTTACCCTTCTGGATAAATCTGCATCAAAAAAATGTTGAACTCCCCGCCTCCTCCCCCGCAAATGAGAAAAATCTATATCTCCCACACCTTTACAGGTAGAGTCACCAAATTTGGCATACAGACTAATGTTAACCTTCTGGATAAATCTGCATCAAAAATATTTTTTTTATATGAAGTCATCGCACGAGAAGCTAAAATGCTGATTTCGACTTTTCGACTACTTTTCCGACCGTTGACGTGCTTTTTCCAATATCGAATTATTTAATATGTAGAGCTTTGAAAATGAGTTTGAAGCCGATTGGATGGTAAGCAAAAAAGTTTCATACAACAGCTTCCGCGATTTTCCACGCTTGTGAGCGGTATTTTCCAAAACCCCATCTTAGTATGCACTTTCATCACAGATGGAACCTACTGTGAAAATTTCAGCATTCCACCTCTTACGGTTTGGGCTGTGCGATGATTGCCAATCAGCCAGTTAGGACGCAAATATTCATTCTTGCTTGTTTTTTTTAATATTATTTCTTTTTTATAATGGTGGCAAACTGGAAATAATTTAGAATGCTTCTAAATAGATTTAGAAATTATTTCTACATATGCTTAAATTATCATAATATACGAATTTCATTAACAGGAAATCAAATCATTTTTAAGCAAAATCTATTTACGAGTAATTTTAACAAAGCTATTTATATTTTCTGGTAAATTCTGAAACTCACTGAGGGTATTGATTTTCTTCTTTCTGTTCACCGTTATTATGGCAGTGAATTCATCAAAATACATTATTTCGTCTTGAATTTTAATTTTGAACCCAACCGTGAAGCAAGTGGTTATGACGACAAGTGTTCTATAAATGTTCCCAAACACAATATAAGCAGGGGAATGGAAGATGGAATATGAGCAGTACACAGGGGAAGTGTGGTGGGAAAAAAAACAATAACATCAAGGGGTAGTTTATCCATGCATGTAATGCAGGGAATGTTAGCCAATAGAAAGTCTGGGAAGCAGCGCTTGTGGGTAGTTTTTCTAAAAGTTTGTGATGCAGTTGCTAAAGAGGGTTAATAATTTTTACTCCCTGTAACCATAAATTGGGAAAATGGGGGTATTAAATCTGTTCAAATGTATGAAGTATGTATGATAAGTCAAACTTCGATTTGGTACAATTATGATCAAAATCATTTAGCTAATTAAAAACAATATGTCTCTTCGATGTCGTGAATTTGGATACAATATCTTCATAAACAGTTTTTCACAGTATTTAACCTTGTAAGAATGTTTATCATACAAGAACTCAATTTTTGACCGTTTGATCCTATGGCAGATAGATGATATAGTGATATAATCTAGCCAATGCCGTATATGTACAAAATAAACAAATAATGATCTATCCCAAGTCTTATTAAGATAGCTCTAAAACTAAGAGACTAGTTTGCATAGAAACAGAAAAACAAATTGATACTGATCAAGAATATATGTATATACTTTATAGGGTCGGAAATGTCTCCTTCTGTATGTTAATACATTTGTACAGATATAACACCCCCCTTTTAGCTATTTTATGGATTCAGGAAGTAAAAAGGTACAGAGTGTAAAAAGCATTTCCCCAGAGGAGCACCAAGCAGTTGTACTTCTTGCTTAACACGGTATCGCCTTTATACGATTTACCCCTATTGAAAATGTCATACTTAAATCTCTTTCTTTTCTCTCTCTGTGAATGCTCTCATTTGTCGCTTCTGGTAGGAAAAAAACCCGAATCCGACTTCGTACTCACAGCCGAACGTATAGCAGCGTTCGGCTAGTTTTCGGAATGCCAAATCAGTGCAAAGGCCTCGACTCAACTCGGAAAATTTTTCGTTCATCTCAGTTTTCATTGCGGTGCCTTTCTGTGTGGATTGCTTTGCGACGTGAGTTCGCCGCCGTTTCTTGTCTTGCGTAAATGACAGCTAAGACCCCCAAAACAAAAAAGGGAACTTCAGCAACAATTGGGGGAATCGAATTTTTCATTGTGTGCATGCATATATGCAATTTCTCTATGCAAGTCGTGTTTGTTATATTTCACCTGAGAAACTAAGACAGAACTTGGACCATAAAAATCCAAAAATTAACCGGTGATCGACCTAATAGTTCTGCACGGTTTGTTTTGCTGCCATAATTTGTCGAATGCTCGTATCCAGTATTTTTGCGTGTATGTTGCTGTTGCTTCCCTGTGTGTAAGTGTATGTGTTTGTGACTGTGAATGCCGTGCAGTCACGTTTCCTAAGGTGATTTTAACGAGTTCCGTGATATGCGAAATTAGATAAGAAACAACAAATAAAAGTAACAACCTACGACAAAGGCTATAATAAAGGCAAAAAAACCGCAATCAACACAAAACTCACACATCTACGCTCTTACGTTTCCTTAAGGTGTATTTCAAAGGATTTAACATAAATCAGCTAAAAATTGCATCATAATTATTTGACGAATTGTGCATGCCCCAAACATTAACAAAGTAAAAGGTGTGTTGAATGTGTATTAATATGTGAATCAGCTAATAATACTATATATATACAAATTTATCTCAGTGAAAAAGGTAGGTCAACGATATCGTATAAATTGATTGTAAACTGCTATGTAGGCAATTGAAAGAATATTTTATAAACTTAATTGTCTAACTTTTTTTTACAATTAGTTCACGAATAAACAATGCAACATATTTTTGATTCCCCTGAGAAAATGTTAATTAAATAGCTCTCTTCCTTATGTTGTCGAAGAGTAAAATTTGTATATTTATAAATGTATTAATTTTATTTTATAACAAAAAGTTTTATAGCCCTAACAATTTTAAACTAGCAATAAAGATAATTTTCAAGCAAATAAAAATATTCATTAAAAAAAGCAAAAGTTATTCAAACATTTTGAGCCGACTATTTAATTGGCGATAAAATGACTGATTCCCTTATTGCTTGCAAAAAGAAGAATCTTCTCAATTTAATTTAAGTACTACTTTAAATTTTAAGGCTACTTTGCATTTAGTCAGCAAGACGAACGTAGCTATATTTACTCATAATATTTAAACTTATATGATTTTTACATTTCGTTAACAAAATTTATTTTATTATGATAACGTGAAAATTACAATAATTATAATATGTCAACACAATCTATATTAAATATAATTTTTGCAATTCCTCATTCCGGTAGAGTACAAGAATTTCACTCTTTTTTACACTTATTAATAGGATTTAACGGCCATATATTCCTCAATAGCCAGTTCAAGACATAACAACGGGAACGAGCAAACGGTACAAAATCTCTTTCTTGAATCGCTCTCTCGGCCTTAAAACTTGCTATTATATCCAAACTCAAAACTTGAGAGATTTATTATACTTTGAATAGTTTCCAATAATTATAACAAAATCGGATCGCATTATTACGCATTATTACCATAAGCACAATCAGACCAAAATTGAGTTTTGTATAAAAACAAGTAAGATTGCTATAGTCGAGTATACCAGACTACAAAACTCCCTGTACTCAGGTCAAAAATTTCCGATCGCATCTTCGTACATTTATAGCCTCTTTCCACTATAGCCAAAAAATGTCACGGTCAAATGTGCAATTTGTCATTTGCCCGAAATAAATCAGCTGTTCGGCTGGCAAATAATGGCAGAACTGTAAAAAGTCAAAGTTGCATATCAATAGGCATTTAGTTGCGATGTGTTCGTACGGTTTTGAACAATTGGAAGATGTCTGGGATGCGGAGATGGGAGAAATTTGCAATGAAATTGCGAGTGCGCACCTGTGAAGTGCACAAACTTCAATGATCCTAAAAGGCGGTGTACCTTGTCAAAATGGTGCCATTTCGAGGGTGCACCTCCGGACAAACCTTCCCTTTTAACCTCATCTTTACTATTTAGTTCAAAAATTAATTTTGGCGCACAACTCGTCATTGCTTACCTTTGCACCAGTTAATCGATATCGATTATCGATATTAATCGATATGGCATCATATTAAAAATATGACGCATTTGTAATTTTTTCCCTCATGGGATTTTCTACAGGAAAAAAGTGACATATTTACAAAATCAAAAAAATTACGAAAAATATAGAAATATGTAGTGGAAAGAGGCTATTACGCACACACACACATACACAAAGACGCACACGCACACGCACAAGCGACAGCGCAAGCGATGCATTTTAAGTGGGGGCTGTGCTGCTTCTTACCCCCGCGCTGCAGTACTGAATCTTGTTTGTTGAATAACTTCCGTGTTCATTATTCGATCGACTTGAAATTTGGACAGTAGATTAAGAGTGACCAACATATTATAAATGCCAAGTCCCAAAGCTATATATTTAAACTTGTTGCTGTTAAACGTTTTTATCGAATTGCACGGGAACAAGGGAGGTATCTGAAATTGGAAACAAACTTGATCTGCGTAGGGTATAAGCCTACATTCTCAATTTGGTGTCTCTAGCGCTTATAGTTGCTGAAATCGACGCGTTCATCCGGACAGATGGACAGACAGACGGACATGGCCAAATCGAAATCTCTTTTGATACTGATCAAGAATATATATACTTTATGGGGTCGGAGATGTTTCCTTCTGCCTGTTACATAAATTTGCACAGATTTAGTACCCCCTTTTTACCCATTTAAAAGGGTCGGAGATGTTTCCTTCTGCCTGTTACATAAATTTGCACAGATTTAGTACCCCTTTTTACCCATTTTATGGGTACAGGGAGTAAAAATAATAATAATCTACCTCCAAGGTCGGAAAATTGGCGGAAAACTGTTGTATGTCTTTGTGTATGTGTAAGTGGACGTAGATGTGATTGGATGTTTTAGACCTGGGTACTGGGAGTTTCGTAGTGGGGTATACTCGACTATAGCATTCTTACTTGTTTCCCATAGAGCCTTGAACATGAAACCAATCACATGAAAACTAAATATGTCGAATTCCAGAGTTTTCCACCTATTTTCTGACCATTAGGCCGAATTTCCCAAAATCGCTGATACACGTGTCGAATTATTTTACTTGAAGAGCCTTGAAAATTAATTTGAGGGTGATCGAACTAAAATTAGACTGTCCATACAAACTTGAGACCCCATTTTCCGCCCATGGGGGTGGATTTTCCAAAATTGGTGAAATATGTGTAAAATGAATTTTTGTGTAGATCTTTGAAAATGAGTTTGAAGCCGATTGGATGGTAAACAAAAAAGTTTCATACAACAGTTTTCCGTGATTTTCCACGCTTTTGGGTGGAATTTTCCAAAATCCCGTCTTAGTGTGCACTTTCATTATAGATGGACCTACTGTGAAAATTTCAGTATCCCAGCTCTTACGATTTGGGATGTGCGATGATTGACAATCAGTCAGTCTGTCAGCACGAACTCTTTTATAGTATACGAGCCCTAACCACTATTAATTGGCACGGCATTTTGTTTTATGATAGTTCAAACTTCAATGGCTTCTATTCTTGTCTATGGGATACGTGATCATACAAACTTGTACTTTTTGGAAAGGTTACTTAATTACCTTTAATTTGATATCAAAACATGCACACATTTCATAAACATAAAGTAAAATTTTATATTTATATTAAACCACTTGATTAATACAGGAAAAGGTGTTGACCATTTTAAATTGGGTAAGTAAGAACGTTGCAGTCGGACGCACCCGACTGCAGAATACTATGTTCCTAGTCTTATATAATTTGGTTATTTGTGGGTTCGGAAAGAGACGCGAAAAAAACAGTAGTCTGTATGCCAAATTTGACTCTACCTGTACAGGTGTGGGAGATATTGATTTTGCTCCTTTGTGGGGAGGGGTGGGGGGTCCAAAAATGTTTGACGCAGATTTGTCCAGGGGGTTAACATTAGTATGTATGTCAAATTTGGTGACACTACCTGTATAGGTGTGGGAGATATAGATTTTTCTCATTTGCGGGGGAGGGGGTTGGGAGGTCAACATTTTTTTGATGCAGATTTGTCCAGGTGATCAACATTAATCGATCTCAACACTTCATAAATTGAGGGTATGCACCAATAGGTGTACCAAGTTTGGTTGCACTAGCTTAAAGATAAAGGCAAAAAAATTGCGTTCATACGACAGATAGACGGACATTTCGCAAACCCAATATACTATTTTTCCCTTCGGGAACATAGTATAAATATATTCCCCATTGGTATATATGACCTTTGGAGGCGGTTTGGAACGCAATCCACCAAGGTTTGAAGGTACTTGAATGGAATCTTTTTCCACTCCCTTGTGACCTCATTGATGGTTTCGTCCCTTGTCCTTGTTAGATCGGCGGTTCTATTTCGCTTTATTAGCGACCACAAATTTTCAATAATGTTCAAATCTGGACTTTGGGGTGGCTAATCCAGGGTTTCCACCACAACTTCTCTTAAAAATGTGGTAATCATTGTTGCCTTGTGGCAAGGAGCGTTGTCCTGCTGGAGAATAAATTCTTCCCCGATCAATCTGTCGCCGGAGGGAAACGCATAATCGTTCAATGTTCTAAGATATTGACCCTGGTTCACAGAATGGGAACCAAGTCTTCCACACCATTATAAGAAACGGATCCCCAGAACATAACGCTCCCACCTCCATGGCTTACTTTTTGACACACAGGTGCATTTTTTTTAAGATAATTTTTGTTTAATCGTACGAAAACTTTTTTTTTTGATGAGTGGAACTCAACAGTACTCTCATCCGTCTACAGGACATTGCGCAAAAATGAAACAGGCTTGATGATGTACCGTTTTGCGAACCCCAAACGCTTAAGTTTGTTTTTAGGGGTGATGAAACGTATTGGTTTTGCCATATAAGTTTTTATATCTGCCTCAATTAAACGCCTGCGTATGGTTCCCTCACTTATCGGATTGGATGCAGTCCTATTCCACTCCAAGGCCACAGATTTTGGCGTTATGAGAGGGTCTCTTTTAAATTGGCGCACGATCAGACGGTCTGCATCAGCATTTGTTTTTCGATTTCTGCCTGTTCGGCGTACATTGGATATTTGATTGAAGTTTTTATGTTTATTGATTTGATAATATACAGTTTGACGTGACAAATTATATTCCTTAGCGATATTTACGGAAATACCCAAGTTATATTTTGTTACAATTTCTGCTCTTATAACTGTACTTAGCTCAGATATTTTCACCATTTTTAATATTAACAAGTAAGAATGCTATAGTCGAGTATACCCGACTACAAAACTCCTGTACCCAGGTCAAAAATTTCCGATCGCATCTACGTACACTTACACATGCACACACACATACACAAAAGACGCACACACACGAGCGACATCTCGAGCGCAGCGCAAGCGAGGCATTTTAAGTGGTGGCTGTGATTCTTCTTCCCCTTGCGCTGAAGCACTGAATCTTCTTTCGTTAATAATTTCCGTGTTTATTATCCGAACGACTTGAAATTTGGACATTAGATTAGGAGTGACTGAAGTATTGTACATGCCAAATCCCAAATCTATATCTTGATAATTGTTACTGTAAAACGGTTTTTATCGAAATGCGGGGGAACGGGGGGAGATATCTCAAATCTAAAATAAACATGACCTGCTCCCGCTATACACGAACCCACATTCCAAATTTGGTGTCTCTAGCTCTTATAGTTGCTGAGATCCTTGCGTTCATACATACGGACGGACAGACGGACGGACAGACGGACAGACATACGGACATGGCCAAATCAAAATCTCTTTTGATGCTGATCAAGAATATATATACTTTATAGGGTCGGAGATGTCTCCTTCTGCCTGTTACATACATTTGCACAGAATTAGTACCCCCTTTTTACCCATTTTATGGGTACAGGGAGTAAAAACACGGTTATTTCAAATAATAAGAAAATTTGTTCAAAAACTTCTTTAATAACACTTTGAACTCGCCAAGAAACCACGAAATCACGTGATGACAAAATACTTATGCCGCTGCAAAATTCGTTGTCTGTTTGCATTCCTAACAGCAGAAAGAAATGGCAAAAGATAATAGACAAAATATTTAGCATATTTACAGTTATTAATATGCACTTCACTTTGATTATCATTTTCGCTTCGTTCAATACAACAGTACTGAGCAAAAGAGACTAATAGTCAAATGTAAGCTATGTCAAAATACTTATGCCGACTAGTGTATATATCTTCGGCGCGCCGTAGATAGCCGTTCTGTCTTGTTTTTCTGCTTATTTCATTGTCGAAATATTGTCAAATGCATTTAACAAATTTTTGGGCAAGCTGCTGAGTCAGGCATAATCTTTGGCTGATGTTGCATACCATCAGTATGTACATACATACATTAGTTTCTGGGCCATGTTTGGTTGAGTGATTAATATGTGTCATAATTTTGTATTGCCACCCAACGGCCAAAGATCTTGACGGCCTTAAGAATATTCTAAGGTAGTTGAATATTAACTAATTTCACATTAAGTTTACCCAGGCGAACGCACAATGTTATTTATTCTTTTCGATTTGCCTTCTACTGTTGACCATTAAAATGGAAGAGTTTTTTGAGCGCTTTATGTAAAGGGAAAGTAAATGATTAAAGCTGTTTAGCATGGCCAGGGCGCATTAAATCGTTCTCGGCTTAACCTGGTCAAAAACCAGACAAAAACTTCAGTATCTGCAATACCAACAATGGTATTAAAAATGGGTAACTGGTGACAAGTGCTTAATAAGCTGTAAGCTTAGACGAGGAGATGCGCACAGTCTCCAGTTATATACAATTTTTTACTGCCACCTGGAAGGAAGTTACATTCTTCTGCTCATGCCTTAGCTGAAGGCATTTAACTGGCCCCTTTTGTCTACGGTTTTTTGCGGGATAGAATCGTTTCCGTGGTTTATGCACGAGATTTTGCAAAAACGTTCAGTGAAAAAGGCGAGCACAACTTACTGCTCATCCGCGGGCAACTAATTATCTTAAGGTGCATCGATGCGGTAATTTTTGAAAAGTATTGCCAAGCTTTTTCGTAATAATTTTAAATTTTTTGCCAGGCTTGATCAAATTTAGTTATTAACTTGCATTAAATAAAGTGTGTCATGTCATAGCCTAAGTGATAGAGTACGAGCACCTGGCTCACAAACCCTAATCTTGACCTTTAGTTTTTACTTCCTGTACCAATAAAATGGGTAAAAAGGAGGTACTAAATCTGTGCAAATGTATGTAACAGGCAGAAGGGGACATCTTCGACCCCATAAAGTATATACATTCTTGATCAGTATCAAAAGAGATTTCGTTTTGGCCATGTCTGTTCGTCTGTCCGTCCGTCCGTCTGTCCATGTGTCCGGATGAACGCGTCGATCTCAGTAACTATAAGAGCAAGAGACACCAAATTTGGAATGTAGGTTTCTGTATATCTTACGCAGATCAACTTTGTTTCCAATTTCAGATGTCCTCCCCCGTTCCCCCGCAACTCGATAAAAACATTTTATACCAACTATTTTAAAGATATAGCTTTGGAACTTGTATAATACTTTGGTAACTCTTAATCGACTGTTTTAATTTCATGCATTAAATAAATGCATTATTTGGACACAACGCGAGCGTAGCGATAACGTTTTTCAAACTAAAGGTTAAATTGCCTCCGATTATTCCCATGGCAGCTATATAATAAAGTTATCCGATTTAAGTCGGGATGTCGTATACCGCCAAAAAACAATCTGTGAGATTGGTTGAGGTATCTTAAGAAACAAAAAAGTTTTTCATACCAAGCAATAATTGAACTTTGACACCAACTTTTACGCGCTTCCAAGTGGAATTTCAAAATCGCCGTCTTATTGCAGGATGAATTTGTCTCAGCTCATAGCTTTTATCACTTCGGCTGTGCGATATTAATCAGTCCGCCAAACAGTCAGTCAGTGAGTGTGGACAAAGAGTTTTATTTGTATACAGGTAATACCCCGGCCTTGCCCGGCGAAATATTTAAATGCACTTTGAATTATGTTGAATTTGACTACTTTCGTCAACCGTAAGAAGTACACAATGATATCTTATCACAATTTTCACTCCCGTGGGGGTAGGAAATTAAATATTTGAGCCACGTGACTTATGTTTCTTGTCTAGGGCTATGAAAATGTCTTTGAAACCGATCTAACTAAACAAATAATCCCACTCATTTTTCCTTGACTTCCATTTCCCGCCCATGGCGACGCGGAGTAGATTTTTCAGAATCATTTGGCATTTGAAGCCAATTCCAGGAATAATACTTAAATTCCAGACTAAAGCTTTCCTACTATTGCCCGCAAAATACCGAGGCTTTTGTATTTATATTTGGAAATTAGTATGAAGCCATTCGCATGAAAATCGAAAATCCTGAATTCCAGACATCACCTTTTTCCAATCGTTGGCGTGCATTTTTCAAAACCGGTAGCACATGTGTCGAATTATTTAATGTGAGGTGCTTTGAAAATTTGTTTCAAAATAATTGGATGATGAACAGAAAAGTTTGAAAATGAGTTTGAATCCAATGGGACGATAATCAAAAAAGTTTCATGCAACAGTTTTCCGCGAATTCTCCGACCTAGGGGGTATGCTTTCCTAAAAGTTGAGCCTCATGATTTTTTGTGTAGGGCTTTTGGCTTTTTAAGCCAAAAGTCTTTTTAAATTATTATAGTACAACATATGCCAAATTTGGCTAATATATGAGCCGGTCAGTGCACTCATTGATTAACTCCATTTGTCAAAAAAGTTGAGATATGTGATGAAACAAGGTCATAGTTTGTAAAATTCCTTTATAATATAAATTCAAATATATATTGTAGAAGCCATAAATACAGAAATAATTTCCGTCTAACCATACATAAAATTGATAAAATAGAATTGCCAAAAAAAATTCGTTAGTAAACTTACAATTTTTTTTGGGCAGATAAAGCTAATCAATTTGTGCACTGACCGGCTCAAATGCAGCTCTGAAGCGTCGAAAAGAATTACGTTCATATCGACAGACAAATGGTCATTCCACATCGCCAATATACTCTAGCTCCTTTCGGGAAAACAGTATTACATGAAAGCTCTTACCATGCCCTCTAATACACCCACGGACAACACATTAGTGTAGGAGAGACAACTAAACTTATGAAATTGGTAAACAATTTATGTGATCAAAAAAAATTACACCAGAGGAACGAATTGATGTGGAGGAAACAGCCGCAACAGAAGGAAATTTATGACTGCTCTAAGGAACCAAAGGCTGCCACTACGATTTCGACTCCTACACGCAATACAATAACTGCATATGTAGATAGGATGAAAGAACAAGATAGAATCATGAAATTGAGACGATGGACAGAAAGAGAAACGTTCAAATATATAAATTACATGCTTAGTTACTCTAAGTTCTTATATGCAAAAAGTTTTTTTGGGCTGGGTTACAGGCATGATGCAGTTGTTGTCCTTGCTGTAGAGATTATAAAATATATGTTCACATGCTACAAAATTTCAACGGCGACGCACAGTGGTCCAGAGTAGCCGAGTACCAGAGTACCTTGACACTTTACAAACATGTGTAACAAGTTTGGTTGCTCTAGCTTCAAGGGTGTGGAAAAAAACTGCGTTTATACTAACTGATTGGCAGACGGACATTGCACAGACCCAAGGTACTCTATTAAAAAAAGATTTTATTTGAAACTGAGTATAAAACAAGTAATAATGCTGTAGTCGAGTATACCCGACTACGAAACTCACTGTACCCAGGTCTACAATTTCCAATGACATCTTCATAATACGCGTAAAACGCACACACACAAACGGCAGTGCTCTGCAGCGTACGCAAGGCATTTTAAGTGCCGGCTGCACTGCTGCTTCCCCCCGAACTGCAGTCCTGAATCTTCTTTCGTGAATAACTTCCGAGCTTATGATATGATTAACTTGAAAATTTTACAGCAGATTGACCCAAGTATTATACATGCCAAACACCAAAGATATATCTTTAAATCTGTCATTATAAATAGTTTTAATCGATTTGCGGGCGAGCAAGGGGAGATATCCGATATCCAAAACAAACTTGGTCTGCGTATGGTATATAGTTACATAAATTCCGCCTTAACAAATAAAATAGTTACAGACAAAATGCATTGAAACGCAATATTTTGATTTGCGCAACGAAGAGGGAAGAAAGCTCAACTTGCTAAAGGTATTGTTGGATTCCTAATGAGCTTAGAGCAGTTATGTTTTCTGATTGTAGTGTAGAATTTTTATACTCTGTTCCCAAAAGTAACAGGGTCAAGTTGGCCCCCGGACTAATCTGCATCAAAATATTTTTGGCCCTCCACCCCCTCCCTCGAAAATGAGCAAAATCTATATCTCCCACATCTGTACAGATAGTCATCAAATTTGACATACTGTTTTCTTCACGTCTCTTTCCGAACCCACAAATAAGCAAATTATACCGGACTGGGAACAGAGTATTCTGCAGTCGGATACGTCCGAATGCAACATTCTTACTTGTTTCTTCTTTGATTGTGCATTCAAAATTATTTTGTTACTTTAAAATCAGAAAATCAATTTTGTCGCACTGGACCACTGTGCGACGGCGCTGCCAACCGCAATCAACCTTTCGTGCATTTTGCCACTCAGCGATGGCAGACAAAATTTATTGTTGTCCTTGTTGCACTTGAGATGCACCAGACTCTGCAAGTAGGCAGCATAAATATATTGTCATCAAACTGCTCTAGTGTGCGACTCTGTCTGTAAATACGTTTGTAGATGCTGGACACATGAGCACAAACAGAGTCAGCAGAGATACCGTTAACAAATGTTCTGTAAATTAACATATATGTACATATTTTTTTCAATCGTCGAAAGATTTTGTTTTTGTTCTATTTAATGTCAAAACATGTCAAACAACTTCATATTTGGAGACCCCGAATGAAATTTGTAGCTTTAAAATTCTGGAGGACCAACCCTCCTCACTTATGGTATTTTTTCAATGAAAGACATTCTTGATCTTGATTTGCCCACACTTTGCTCTTCCAAGTAGATCGCATAGAAAGGGTACCCAGCTGTCAAATTAATTGCAAAAGTATCTTCAGTTAATCTCTATCTACATCTATATCTACTTATATATATAAAAGAGTTCGTCCTGACTGATTGGCAATCATCGCACAACCCAAACCGTAAAAGCTAGGATGCTGAAATTTTCAAAGTAGGTTCCATCTATGATGAAAGTGCACACTTTTGGAAAATTCCGCCCACAAGCGTGGAAAATCGAAAAAAACTGTTGTATGAAACTTTTTGGTTTACCATCCAATCGGCTTCAAAATCATTTCCAAAGATCTACACAAAGATTCATTGGAATTTGGAAAATCCACCACAATGGGCGGAAAATGTGAGCTTCAAAGTTGTACGAGCGAAAGTCTAACTTTAGTCCGATCACCTTCAAAATCATTTTCGAAGCTCTACAAATTAAATAATTTGATACGTGTATCACCGATTTTGAGAAATTAAGTCACTCCTAATCTACTGTCCAAATTTCAAGTCGATCGGACAATAAACACGGAAGTTATTCACGAAAGAAGATTCAGTGCTTCAGAGCGGGGGGAAGAAGAAGCACATCCACAACTTAAAATGCCTCGCTTGCGCTGTGCTCGAGCTGTCGATCTTGTGTGAGCGTGTGTAAGTGTACGTAGATGCGATCGGAAATTTTTGACTTGGGTACAGGGAGTTTTGTAGTCGGGTATACTCGACTATAGCATTCTTACTTGTTGTATTTAACGTAGACAATATATGTTAATGAGTGAATATATGTATGTTAATGACTCAACGCAATGGTCAGGTCCGTATAATGGTTAAGAAAGTTGATAAGTATGGGGAACTTGTTAAAATGCTCAAAACCGATAATGTTAACTGTCATAGATTTCAATTGAAACAATATAGGGCCTTTAGAGTCGTTGCCAAAAATCTTCATTATTCTTCGCCTATTGAAACAATTAAGTCTCAGATTGAACTGCAAGGGCACGTCGTTAGGGGTGTTCATAACATAAGAAGCTGTATCACCAAGGAACCACTATATATGTTTTTCATAGAGCTAGAGCCTATTGAGCCGCCAAGAAAAATTAACGACATGGTGCAATGCTTTCGGTGTCAGAATTTGGACACACTAAAACATTTTGCAAAAAACAATTTAAGTGTGTCTAATGTTCATTAGAACATCCAAGTGAAACTTGCCCGAAGGATAAAAGCCAGCCAGCGACTTGCGCTAAGTGTAACGAGAGCATTTTGCGAGCTACAGAGGCTGCCGAATCAACCAAGAGCTCACTAGAAACAAAACGAATACAACCAACAATCGTAACAACAATACACCAACATATGCCACCAACTTCCAACCCGCAACCTCGACCCCTAAAAGCCAAAAACATTTTTAATTTTTCAAGCCAACCAAACTATGCTCAGGTATTACGAGGTGTGACTGAACCCAAAAAAACAGTGGACTAGAAAGAACTAAAAAACTACTAGTAGAACAGGTCGAGCTAACAAACTATGCAAGTAGATCTCCGCATAGCCATATGGGACGCTAATGGGCTTTCCAATCATTACAATGAAACATCCCTATTTATAACAAGTAAGAATGCTATAGTCGAGTATACCCGACTACGAAACTCCCTGTACCCAGGTCAAAAATTTCCGATCGCATCTTCGTTAACTTACACATACATACACAGATACGCACACGCACGAGCCACAGCGCAAGCCAGGCATTTTAAGTTGTGACTGTGCTTCTTCTTCCCCTTGCTGCAGCACTGAATCTTCTTTCGTGAATAACTTAGGTGTTTATTATCCGATCGACTTGAAATTTGGACAGTAGATTAAGAGGGACTAAAGTACTGGACATGCCAAATCTTAAAGCTATATCTTGAAAATTGTAACTGTAAAACGGTTTTTATCGAATAGCGGGGGAACGGGGGAGATATCTCAAATCTAAAATAAACTTGACCTGCTCCCGCTATACACGAACCTACATTCCAAATTTGGTGTCTCTAGCTCTTATAGTTGCTGAGATCCTTGCGTTCATACATACGGACAGACAGACGGACAGACGGACGGACGGACAGACGGACAGACGGACAGACAGACGGACATGGCCAAATCGAAATCTCTTTTGATACTGATCAAGAATATATATACTTTATAGGGTCGGAGATGTCTCCTTCTGCCTGTTACATACTTTTGCACAAATCCAATACCCCTTTTTACCCATTTTATGGGTACAGGGAGTAAAAACATATAGACATCATGCTAATTTCAGAAACACACTTCACCAACAGATCGTACTTTAGCATTCACGGATACGATGTTATAACTGCAAATCACCCTTCTGGCAGAGCGCAAGTTGGCAGTGCAGTCATTGTTAAAAATGCATTAAAATACACAGCACTAGGTAGCATAAATCTAAACAACATACAAGCTGCTGCCATAAAAATTAAGTGCATGAATATTAACGTAACAATAGCTGCGGATACGTACCACCAAGATACTGCTTTAAGCTAGACAACTTTAATATTTGCTTTAAAAAATTTGGCAACCATTTTATTGCTGAGGGAGACTACAACGCCAAGCATCCATGGTGGGGATCAAGGCATGCGCATCCAAAAGGTTCTGAGCTTTATAAGTGCATAGTTAATAATAACTATTCCACTTTATCGACTGGTAAGCCAACATACTGGCCTTCAGATTCCCATAAGATACCTGACCTGCTGGACTTTATTGTATACTCTGGACTTCCGGTACATCACCTCAGAATTGAAGAGAACTTTGAGCTGAGCTCTGACCATTCACCAATTTTTGTGACCTATGGATGCAGCGTCCAACACAAAGAGGAACCATACAAAATTATGACACCAAAAACCAACACAAATGCTTTTAAGAACTGGCCGGAGAATCGAATTAGCCTGGACATATCGCTGAAGTCATAGGATGAAGTTGACACTTTAACTAGCTCGATTCATAAGCAATAAACAATCCAATAAGTAAACCATTTCTTCCTATGGAACTAAGGAGGCTAATTGCAGAAAAACGAAAGCTACGGAAAATATGGCATGCCACGCGGAGTCCAGCCGATAAAACGAGGTTTAATAAGGCAGCTAAACATCTGAACAAAAGGCTACGAGAAATCAAAAATGAGGCGATAGCAAAATATTTGAGCAACCTCAGCCCTTTTACAAATGACCCTGATTACAGCCTCTGGTATGCAACTAGATATCTGAAGAGACCCACGAAAAGAAATACGGTCGTATTAGATAGTAATGATCAACGCTCTAAGGGTAATGATGAGAAAGCTGAGGCGTTTGCGCAGCACTAATACTCAGTTTTTCATCCAAACACAGATCATGTTACTTAAACCAAATAAACCAGAAAATTGCACATCATCATACCGTCCCATAATTTAGCTGGTTATGTTCTCTAAAGTATTTGAGAAAATACTATTAAGGAGAATGTTACCAGTTCTGGACGATCTTAACATCATACCCGAACACCAGTTTGGATTAAGAAAAGGACATGGAACTACTGAGCAATTCCACTATTACTAATGCGTTCGAGGCCAAGGAGTACTGCTCAGGCGTCTTCTTAGATATAAAACAGGCCTTTGACAGTTTGGCATCCTGGTCTATTATATTTAGATTAAAATGCATTATGTTGAATTTGACTACTTTCGTCAACCGTAATAATAATACACAAAATAACGTATCACAGTTTTCCTTCCCGTGGGAGTAGGAAACTATATAGTTGAGAACGTGACTAATGTTTCTTGTGTAGCGCTATGAAAATGTCTTTGAAGCCGATAATAATCCCTCTCATTTGTCCTTGACTTCCATTTCCCGCCCGTGGTGACGCGGAGTAGATTTTCCAAAATAATTTGGCATTTGAAAACCAATTCAACGAATAATACTAAAAATCCAGACTAAAGCTTTCCAAATATTTTCCGCCCGTTGTGTTGCCCGCAAAGTACCGAGTATTTTTACTCCCTGTACCCATAAAATGGGTAAAAAGGGGGTATTGGATTTGTGCAAACGTATGTAACAGGCAGAAGGAGACATCTCCGACCCTATAAAGTATATATATTCTTGATCAGTATCAAAAGAGATTTCGATTTGGCCATGTCCGTCTGTCTGTCCGTCTGTCCGTCTGTCCGTCTGTCCGTCCGTCCGTCTGTCCGTCTGTCTGTCCGTATGTATGAACGCAAGGATCTCAGCAACTATAAGAGCTAGAGACACCAAATTTGGAATGTAGGTTCGTGTATAGCGGGAGCAGGTCAAGTTTATTTTAGATTTGAGATATCTCCCCGTTCCCCCGCTATTCGATAAAAACCGTTTTACAGTTACAATTTTCAAGATATAGCTTTAAGATTTGGCATGTCCAGTACTTTAGTCCCTCTTAATCTACTGTCCAAATTTCAAGTCGATCGGATAATAAACACCTAAGTTATTCACGAAAGAAGATTCAGTGCTGCAGCAAGGGGAAGAAGAAGCACAGTCACAACTTAAAATGCCTGGCTTGCGCTGTGGCTCGTGCGTGTGCGTATCTGTGTATGTATGTGTAAGTTAACGAAGATGCGATCGGAAATTTTTGACCTGGGTACAGGGAGTTTCGTAGTCGGGTATACTCGACTATAGCATTCTTACTTGTTTAATTTATATTTGGAAATTATTATGAAGCTGAATTCCTGACCTCACCCTTTTCGGACCATGGGCGTGCATTTTTCAAAACCGGTAGCACATGTGTCGAATTATTAATGTGAGGTGCTTTGAAAATTAGTTTCATTTCATTTCATAATTGGATGATAAACAGAAAAGTTTGAAAGTAAGTTTGCAGTCAATCGGACGATAATCAAAAAAGTTTCACACAACATTTTTCCGAGAATTTTCCGAACTTGAGGGTAGATTTTCCAAAATCTTTGGCCACCGCGCCTATTATGAGTTTGTGTAGAACCTTGAAAATGAGTTTGAAGCCAATCGCATAAAAAATGAAAAATGTCGAATGCCAGAGTTTTCCATTTTTAGACCATGGGGCTGAAATTTCCGAAATTGCTGATACACGTGTCAAAAAATCTAATGTGTAGAGCTTTGAAAATGAGTTTGAAGCCAATCGGACGATAATCAAAAAAGGACCATACAACATTTTTCTTCGAATTTTCCGACTTTGGAGGTAGATTTTCCAAAATCTTTAACCACAGCGCCTATTTAGTTTACCTATAGAACAATGAAAATGAGTTTGAAGCCAATCGCATGAAAATTAAAAATGTCGAATGCGAGAGTTTTCCGCTAATTTTCCGACCATGGGGCTGAATTTCCCAAAATCGCTGATATATGTGTCAAATTATTTTACGTAACGAGCTTTGAAAATGATTTTGAAGGTAATCGGACTATAATTAGACTTTTGCCCATACAACCATGAGACCCCCATTCTCCGCCCAGGTTGGTGGATTTTCCAAAATCGGTGAAATATGTGTCAAATGATTTTTTGTGTAGATCTTTGAAAATGAGTTTGACGCCGATTGGATGGTAAACAAAAAAGTTTCATATAACAGTTTTCTGCGATTTTCCACACTTGTGGGTGGAATTTCCAAAAACCCGTTTTAGCGTGCACTTTCATCATAGATGGAACATACTGTGAAAATTTCAGCATCCTAGCTCTTACGGTTTGGGCTGTGCGATGATTGCCAATCAGTCAGTCAGTCCGTCAATCAGTCAGTCAGTCAGTCAGCACGAACTCTTTTATATATATAGATCAAACAAATAAAATGCTCTAGTCGAGTATACCCGACTACAAAACTCCCTGTACCCAGGTCTTTAACTTCCTAACATATCTTCGTACACTTATACATACACACACACATACACAAAGACGCACACGCACGAGCGAAAGCGCAAGCGAGGCATTAAAAGTTGTGGCTGTGCTTCTTCTTCGTTTATTGTTTGATCGACTTGAAATTTGGAAAGTAGATTAAAAATGACTCAGGTATTGTACATGTCAAATCCCAAAGCTATATCTTGAAAATTGTTACTGTAAAACGGGTTTTATCGGGGGAATGGGGTGGAATATCTTGGATCCAAAATAAATTTGACCTGCGCCTTCTATACACGAACCTACATTCCAAATTTGATGTCTCTAGCTCTTTTAGTTGCTGAGATCGACGCGTTCATACATACGGACGGACAGACGGAGGGACGGACAGACAGACGTACATGGTCAAATCAAAATCTCTTTTGATACTGATCAAGAATATATTTGTTCGGACGTTGATGTACTAAAACGATCAGTACATTCAAGTGGCCCAACGACACCAAGCACGGGCTTGTTAACGCGGACCCAGGCAAAATGCAACCCACCTCCCGCCCAACCGACCGAGGGGCGCACCGCAAAACGTGCGGTAGCGAAGATCGCGGACAGATAAATAAGTACAACATAACACAAGTTCTATATAAATGTAAATATATCATAATAAAAATAAAAAATAGAAATAAGTAACTAACTAACATAGATAACATAAATTTAGTGCATTTCTAAGTAAGGAAATAGAAGTAGCATTACATATTAGATGATAAAGATTGTTATAATTAGAACATTATATACGAAAAGGATTATGGATAGCATAATTAGTAATACAAGCTTGAAGTGAAAGAGGGAGAATGTTTCTGGAACTTCTGATCGGAGCTGCACAACTAATGTGGCTGATTAACTCAGTAGAATCAATTTCCCCATTAATTAGTTTGTGTAAGAAAATTACCCCAAGTATGGTTCTACGATCAGCAAGAGAAGGAAGATTTAGTAGTAAAAGATAAGACAGCAAGCGTGTATTAAGTAGTATTCCAGTTAAGACCACATAGTGCAACGAGCAGAAATTGTTTTTGTACCGATTCTATTCTCTCCTGCTGAACCTTGTATTGAGGACACCAAATACAAGACATATTCAAGAATAGTTCGAACAAGAGAGGTATAAAGAGTTTTAGTAATGTAGGGATCGTTAAATTCTTTCGACCAACGCTTAATGAAACCCAATGAAAACCAAAGGCACGACTTAAGCTTGGGATCTAAAAGGATACCCAAATCATTAACCGGCTCAATTCAAACAAGCGACTTACCATTAAGAATATAATTTTTTAAAAAGGGCATTCGCCTGTAAAAGGACATTACTTTACACTTACCACAATTAAGATTTAATAAATTTACCCGACACCAGGCTTGCAAACTGTCAAGATCAGTTTGCAACCTTTGACCAGATAGGAAATCAGTATATATACTTTATAGGGTCCAAGATGTCTCTTTCTCCCTGTTACATTCAATTGCACAGATTTAATACCCCTTTTTACTCATTTTATGGGTACAGGGAGTAAAAGTGGCTACCTGCTGCTTACTTTTTCTAAAATAAACACCATCAACGCTGAAGTCCCTCAAGAAAGTGTGCTAGGACCAGTACAATTACCACTGCTGACATTCCTATCAGTTGCAATGTAGAGGCAGCTATATACGCTGATGACACTGCCATCAATGCAAGAAACACGTCTCCAGTTGTCGCATCGCAGTACTTGCAAGAGGAACTTCGCTTGATTGAACAGTGGTTGGCAAAGTGGCGAATAGTGGTCAATGCCCAGAAATCGATCCAATTGACATTTACCTTAAGGAAAGGAAACTGCCTGCCAGTAACCCTAAACGGCTCGACGATACCAACTAGTGATACTGTGAAGTGCCTCGGAGGGTACATGGATCGAAGACTCACATTCACATTCACATTCACCACGTTCGTAACTCGATCTAGAGAACAAGGTTCCCCTTTACAAGGCCATCTGTAAGCCTGTGTAGACATACGCTATGCAATTTTGGGGAACAGCAAGCAACTCAAACATAGAAATCTTGCAAAGGTATCAATCCATGACCCTAAGAATCATGTTCCTTGGTAAATGTCTAACTACGACATACACAAAGATTTAAATAAGATTGGGTTTGCGAAATGTCCGTCTGTCCGCATGAACGCAATTTTTTTCCACACCCTTGAAGCTAGAGCAATCAAACTTATTAGACATGTTGGTGTATACCCTCAATTTATAAAGTGTCGAGATAGGTACACCACCCCCAACCCCTCCCTCGCAATTTGGGGAAAACCTGTATCTTCCACATTTTTAAAGCTATAGTCACCAAATTTGGCATACAAACTAATGTTGAGATTCCCGACAGATCTGCATCAAACATTTTTGGACCCCCACACAATCCCCCACAAAGGAGCAAAATCTATATCTCCCACACCTGTACAGATAGAGTCATCAAATTTGACATACAGACTACTGTTTTCTTCGCGTCTCTTTCTCAACCCACAAATAGGCAATTTATACCGGACTAGGAACAGAGTATTCTGCAGTATTCTTTGTCTGGTGGTATTATTCTTGCAATAGGCTTCAAACTCATTTTCAAAACTTTACGAAAGTCAACTCCCAAGGGCGGGAAAATTGTGGTACGCTATTGTGTGTATTTCTTACGAATGACGAAAGTAGTAAAATTAATTATAATCCATTTAAATCTATATATTTCGCCCTGAATTGTTGACGTCAAGCCTGCTAAATATTTCACTGATCAAGAATATATATACTTCTGGAGTCGGAGATGTCTCCTTCTGCCTGTTACATACTTTTGCACAGATGTACTACTCCTTTTTTTTACCGATTTTATGGGTACAGGGGTAAAAATAAATTAAGAACGTAAGGAAAGAAGTTTTTGCATGTTGCATTTTAATAAATGTCGTGATTTCCGAAAAATACCTCTTGGATCGCATTTTTCAGCCATTTATCATCAATGCACATATGTATGTATATGTACTTATTTCCCTAAGTTACAGTATCGTGAGTTAGACTTAGAACTCTTTAAAATATTTTTGAAGCTCTCTTAAATAAATATTAAAAAGCTAATGATTAAGAAATTATAACAATTTTTTTTATTTACTTGCAGCATCCAATACTATAATTATAGACATGCAAGTTGTACAAATTATCTATCAAGCATCATTTCTCCTGACAATATCATTTGGTAAGTGTGAGTAATGAGTCAATATCGACTTCACGAAAAAAACCTATGGAAACTTAAAAGTTCTTAGTTAATAATTGTTTTTAGAATTCCTACTCTCATCAATCACAAATTCTTTACTTTACCACCATTAATATTAATTATTGACTTAAAGGGTAAAATAAAGTTGTCTAGTTATAAATAACAGGCAGAAAGAGCCGTATTTTGCTCTATATAGTATACTAGCTGGTAATACCCCGGCTTGCCCGACGAAATATTTTGATTAAAATGCATTATGTTGAATTTGACTTCTTTTGGAATTTAGGCCATGAAATAAAACAATATTGATTTAATTTTATATTAGACTTATTTAATTCAGTTTTATTAAGTCAATTATTATATTCTCACAGTCGATATTCAAACGAGACTAAAAACGAAAAATGAACAGAGGCATGTGTATACATATCAAAGTACGCAGAATAAGAACAACCGTTATGTCTCCAATACAGGCTGCCTCCTTTACACTCATTCAGTTGAGTTCGAGATCAGTGTAGCTATTGCTTCGCACATGAATTTCACAATCGGTGTTAACAGAACAACAGTTGTAGATGTACACTGTATGTTAATACTGACAAAATCAATGTGACCAATTCGTGTGCATTCAATAAAGATCCTCAAAAGTTACATTGAGAGAAAAAATTTATTTACAATATTACATTTCAAATTCATATATTACTTATTCGACAAGTTGTGAGTTCTGGGGAGTTAAAATTTCGAGGTCCAACATTTGTTGCGTGGATTGGGGAAACCCAGTAAAACCCAATCAGACCAACGTTGATTACATATTTTAAAAAAATAAACACAATACAAAATTTAAAAATTAAACAGTAATCCAAAATTTTAAATATTCAATTCATAGCTTAATCAGTTTGGTCCATTTGACTTCTCAGCTTCAGGAACCTGGCGGCAGGTAACGGCTTCATCAAAATGTCGGCCAGCTGGTTATCTGTAGAAATAAACTCCACAGTAAGTGGTTTATTTTCAACTTGTTCTCTTGAAAAATTGTATTTAATATCAATATGCTTAGATCTTTTGTGACACGAAGGATTACTAGCTATACTTATGCAGCCTTGATTATCTACAAATAGTTTAATTGGTCCGTTCAATTCAATCTTTATACCCTCCATTAATTATTTTAGCCATAAGGCTTCCCTTACGCCTTCAAACAATGCCCTATATTCTGCTTCAGTAGATGAAGCTGCAACTGAATTTTGTTTCTTGGTATTCCAGCAAATTAGACATGACTCAAACATTTTAAATAAATTGCCAGTAGTACTTTTTCTGTCACTCTCGCTTCCAGCTCAATCAGAATCAACATACCCAGTAAAAATATTTTCATAATTTCAATTTTTAACAAAAGTTAATTTCCAATTAACAGTACCTTTTAGATACCTCAGAACTCTCTTAAGACATTGCCACAGTTCTTGATTATTTTTATTTATTTATGTATTTATTTGGCTGACAAACAATGCTGTCGCCCAAAATATAAAACATATTAAGATAATTAATTTTAAAAGAATAGAATAGCCTAATAGAAATTACATAAAAAACTAATAACGACACCGACCCGATGGGGGTATTTTATTTGCCCGTCCGGGTAGCTATGCCCCGAATCACAGCCAAGTGTGGTCAGTGACGTCAATAGTCTCTACACCTGAATAGGGAGAAGTTAGTAATAAAAATAAATTTAAATTAACTCAAGATGTTAGAAAAATTTAACTAGTTATATTAGTTAAAAATTAAAACATACGACTAAATGAAAGAAGAGAAGACTTAGAGAAAGAGATAGGTATGGAAATAACAGATAAGACATAAGATAAGTGAAAATAAATATAGAGAGAGTGAGAGAGTGGAAGGATCATTAAAGGATGGAATGAAAAGAGGAAAGAAATGAGAAGGAAATGGAGTGGACATAGAATAGGTTTTTTTCTTTCTTTTTAAATAAATAAAAATAAAAGAAGATGATAGATATAGAATGGGAAATCAATAACCCGATGGGGGAATGTTTATTTGCCAGTCCGGCAAGCTATGTCCTTACTCACAGCTGTAAGTGGTCAGAGAGTTCCCGTAGGTAACCTAAAAGGGAAGATTTAAGAAAAGAGAGAGTATGTTCTGAAAAGAACAGATGAGGGAGACTATTATAGTGCCTGCATAGGACACGAAAAGAACTGTGTAAGGCGTAATCAGTTGTGCATGTGGGTAAAAGAATAGGGATAAAGTTCCTAGTTGGTCTAATGGGAATAGAGAAGTTGAGACGCCCTAAAAGAAATGATGAATCTATGTGGCCGGTAATCAACTTGTGAAGAAAATAACACCAAGGACTGTTCGTCTATTTACTAAAGATGGAAGATTAAGAAGTAAGAGCCTACTGGAGTACGATGGAAAACGAAGGTTGGGATCCCAGTTTAAGCCACGTAAGGCAAAGAGCAGAAATTGCTTCTGAACAGACTCGATCCAATCCTGGTGGATTTTATACTGCGGAGACCAGATGCAAGAGCAATATTCCAGGATAGGGCGTACTAAAGAGATGTAGAGGAGTTTAGTGGTAAAAGGGTCATTTAATTCTTTCGACCAACGTTTAATAAAGCCAAGTACACCATTAGCTTCATTAATTATAGAGGAGATATGCGTATTAAAGCATAATTTGAGATAAAACAATGGAATATTATCAATCGTATAAGGGCCTAAGTGGGGTCTAGTGCGGCTGAAAGTCATAAACATACACTTAGAACAGTTAAGATACAGCAAATTTGCACCAGAGCTGCAAAGCGTCCAAGTCATTTTGAAGAAGATTTCGATGGAGGGGATCGGAATACGAAAGAATGAGTTTTACATCATCAGCGTACATAAGAATACGAGAATTTAATAAAGTAGAAGGGAGGTCATTTATAAAAAGGGTAAAAAGTAATGGGCCTAGATGGCTACCTTGCGGTACACCAGAAGTGACGTGAACCGACTTCGAAATGGACGACCTAAGCAATACATTTTGGGTTCTACCTTTTAAATAGGAGGCTATCCAAGGCAGAAGGGATGGTGGAAATCCAATACAACTGAGTTTGTAGAGTAAAAGATCATGATTCACAGAGTCAAATGCCTTACTGAAGTCAGTATAGATGACATCAGTTTGCATTTTCCTGAGGAATCCATCATTTACAATAGAAGAAAATTCCAATAAGTTGGTCGTGGTGGAACGACTCTTTTCGAACCCATGTTGAGCAGGGAACACAATTGAGTTACAGAGATGCTGCAAAGTTAAAGTTAGGATTTTTTCAAAAAGCTTGGGAATAGCAGATAACTTTGCAATACCTCTGTCATTTGAAATATTAGATTTACCACCTTTTTTGTGAAGGGGAATAATATAGGAATCTTTCCAAAGAATTGGAAAGATTTCAGAACAGAGGGATAAATTGAAAAGCTTAAGCAATGGTTGGAGTAGGAAGTGCAGCACTCCTTAAGCACGCAACTAGGAATGTTGTCGGGCCCAGGAGAAAAGGAAGATTTTCAAGATTTAATAGCGGAGAAAAGAGAGCTATGTGATATAATAGGAAAAAATATAGCATTAGAGGATAAGACAAGTGTTATAAGGATAAGACAAGTTAGTGTGGGACATAGAGGAATAGGTTGTTTGGGAAAAATTGGCAAGAAGGTCGGATGCATCAGAATCATTGCATGCATTTTCATTACCCAGAAAAAACGAAGAAGGCAAGCATGAACACTTTCGCTTCGAGTTAACAAAATTGTTAAATTGTTTAGGGTCCTGAGCAAATTGTCATTTGCAGCGACAATGATAGTTCTTATAGCACTGGGAGTTCATCAGAAGAAACTTAGATTTGGCAGTGGAGTATTTGGCCAAGTCGGCACAGGAACGAGAATTCTTAAACTTTTTAAAACATTTTGCCATTATGTTTCTTAAGCTGAAATTTAAGTCTAAACCACGGAGGCTTAGAAGAAGGCAACGGGATGAAATTAGGGATGCACACGTCTAAAAGAGAATTTAGATTGTCATAGAAGAAAACAAGAGCATTATTAATGTCAGCCGAGCTATCTAAAATAGACCAGTCGGTTGCATAAATAAGTTGATTCAGCAAGGTGAAGTTGTCTTTGCGAAAACAACGACGAGGCTTGGGAGGAATTGATGAAGAGTGACTATGAGGCTTGGAGATGAAGAAAGAGATTTTCAAAGTAGGATGGTACAGATCTTCAGGGAAGGATAGAGGGGGCGACCTAGAGACAGAAGCATTGGGGCAATCATTAACAAATACTAGATCGAGAATTTTATTTAGTTGATTCTGAACTGAATTAATTTGAAATAACGAGCTATCAAAGATGCAATCTAAAAAATCATGTTGAGATGAAGGTATAAGGTAATTTGAGCTATTGAAAAAAGACCATGAGATATTTGACAAATTAAAATAGCCTAGCACAACAAGAAAGTCATTATCTCGCGCTTGAGAGGAAACTTCCCTTATACAAGTTATATGATGCATATAAACTTGAATATCAGAAGAAGGTGGAATATAGGAGCAAATAACAAATATAGCACATGAACGAAAAGACACTTTAATGCAATAATTTCAACATCAATTGGAGAATTCAAGGGAATAATTGCCGATTGGAGAGTGGATTTGATGGCAATAAGTACGCCACCACCTTGGCGGTTTGGTCGATCACGCCTATAAATTATAAAACTGTTAGACAAAATTTCGCAGTCAGAGATAGAAGGGTTTAACCAAGTCTCGTAAATGCAATAATGCCAGATTCAAAGGAACAACTATTCAAATAAAGATTTTTAAGCTTGGAAATAAGGCCTCTAACATTCTGATATTGAATAGTAGCTAAGTCAAAAGACGAATCTAGTTTTTTGGAGCATTGCTGGTAGAAGGTTGTGAAGCGGAGGTACCAGCTATTTCGGACTTTGATGTACGTAAACGGGCAGTACATTCAAGTGGCCCAAACGACACCAAGCACGGGCATGTTAACGCGCGGACCCAGGCAAAATGCAACCCACCTCCCGCCCAACCGACCGAGGGGCGCGCCGCATAACGATCGGTAACAAAGATCGCGGAACAGATGAATAGGTACAAACTAAATAAAACATCTACATAAATTAAACAATAGACAAAAAGTAACTATGCATTACACAGATAACATAAAAGTTCTGAAGTTCTGAGTAAGGAAATAGAAGAAGCATTACATATTAAATGATAAAGGTTGTTATAATTAGAACATACAATACGAAAAGGGTTATGGATAGCATAGTTAGTATTACATGCTTGTAGAGAAAGAGGAAGAAAGTTTCTAGAATTTCTGATCGGAACTGCAAAACTAATTTATTAATTATTAATTAATTAGTTTGTGTTAGAAAATTACACCAAGCATGGTTCTACGATCAGAAAGAGAAGGAAGATTTATTAGTTAAAGTCTACTACGATAAGAAGGCAACCGTGTATTAGGATTCCAGTTAAGACCACGGAGTGCAAAGAGCAGAAATTGTTTTGTATATTCTATCCTGATGAACCTTGTACTGGGGACACCAAGTACAAGACCCATATTCAAGAATAGGTCGAACAAGAGAAGTAGAAAGAGTTTTAGTAATGTAGGGATCGTTAAATTCTTTAGAGCAACGCTTAATGAATCCTAGGACACCAACTGCACGATTAGCGGTGGAAGAGATGTGTTTTTCAAATTTCAGTCTGGGATCTAAAAGGATACCCAAATCATTTACTGACTCAATTCGAACAAGCGGCTTATCATTAAGAATATAATTATTTAAAAAGGACATTCGCCTGTAAAAGGACATTACGTTACACTTACCACAATTAAGATTTAATAAATTTACCCGACACCAGGTTTGAAAACTGTCAAGATCAGTTTGCAACCTTTGACCAGATAAGAAACAAGAAGATGACAGACAAAGTTTAACATCATCGGCATACTTAAGCACCCGAGAGTGAATTATGACAGCAGGAAGGTCATTTATGTACAGAGTAAATAATAAAGGGCCAAGATGACTTCCTTGTGGAACTCCGGAAGTAACTTGAACAGACCTAGAAACTAAGCCTTTGAAATACACTTTTTGGGTTCTAAGAGTTAAATAGATAGAGATCCAAAGAATTAACTTATTTGGCAATCCTAGAAGATAAAGTGTGTGAAGTAAAAAAGAGAGTCAAAAGCCTTACTAAAATCATTATAAATAATATATGTTTGCATTTTAGATCGAAATCCCTTAATGACAAAAGAAGTTAATTCCAATAGGTTAGTGGTAGTAGATCTATATTTCATAAGACATAAGATAAGTGAAAATAAATATAGAGAGAGTGAGAGAGTGGAAGGATCATTAAAGGATGGAATGAAAAGAGGAAAGAAATGAGAAGGAAATGGAGTGGACATAGAATAGGTTTTTTTCTTTCTTTTTAAATAAATAAAAATAAAAGAAGATGATAGATATAGAATGGGAAATCAATAACCCGATGGGGGAATGTTTATTTGCCAGTCCGGCAAGCTATGTCCTTACTCACAGCTGTAAGTGGTCAGAGAGTTCCCGTAGGTAACCTAGGGCGTACTAAAGAGATGTAGAGGAGTTTAGTGGTAAAAGGGTCATTTAATTCTTTCGACCAACGTTTAATAAAGCCAAGTACACCATTAGCTTCATTAATTATAGAGGAGATATGCGTATTAAAGCATAATTTGATATAAAACAATGGAATATTATCAATCGTATAAGGGCCTAAGTGGGGTCTAGTGCGGCTGAAAGTCATAAACATACACTTAGAACAGTTAAGATACAGCAAATTTGCACCAGAGCTGCAAAGCGTCCAAGTCATTTTGAAGAAGATTTCGATGGAGGGGATCGGAATACGAAAGAATGAGTTTTACATCATCAGCGTACATAAGAATACGAGAATTTAATAAAGTAGAAGGGAGGTCATTTATAAAAAGGGTAAAAAGTAATGGGCCTAGATGGCTACCTTGCGGTACACCAGAAGTGACGTGAACCGACTTCGAAATGGACGACCTAAGCAATACATTTTGGGTTCTACCTTTTAAATAGGAGGCTATCCAAGGCAGAAGGGATGGTGGAAATCCAATACAACTGAGTTTGTAGAGTAAAAGATCATGATTCACAGAGTCAAATGCCTTACTGAAGTCAGTATAGATGACATCAGTTTGCATTTTCCTGAGGAATCCATCATTTACAATAGAAGAAAATTCCAATAAGTTGGTCGTGGTGGAACGACTCTTTTCGAACCCATGTTGAGCAGGGAACACAATTGAGTTACAGAGATGCTGCAAAGTTAAAGTTAGGATTTTTTCAAAAAGCTTGGGAATAGCAGATAACTTTGCAATACCTCTGTCATTTGAAATATTAGATTTACCACCTTTTTTGTGAAGGGGAATAATATAGGAATCTTTCCAAAGAATTGGAAAGATTTCAGAACAGAGGGATAAATTGAAAAGCTTAAGCAATGGTTGGAGTAGGGAAGTGCAGCACTCCTTAAGCACGCAACTAGGAATGTTGTCGGGCCCAGGAGAAAAGGAAGATTTTCAAGATTTAATAGCGGAGAAAAGAGAGCTATGTGATATAATAGGAAAAAATATAGCATTAGAGGATAAGACAAGTGTTATAAGGATAAGACAAGTTAGTGTGGGACATAGAGGAATAGGTTGTTTGGGAAAAATTGGCAAGAAGGTCGGATGCATCAGAATCATTGCATGCATTTTCATTACCCAGAAAAAACGAAGAAGGCAAGCATGAACACTTTCGCTTCGAGTTAACAAAATTGTTAAATTGTTTAGGGTCCTGAGCAAATTGTCATTTGCAGCGACAATGATAGTTCTTATAGCACTGGGAGTTCATCAGAAGAAACTTAGATTTGGCAGTGGAGTATTTGGCCAAGTCGGCACAGGAACGAGAATTCTTAAACTTTTTAAAACATTTTGCCATTATGTTTCTTAAGCTGAAATTTAAGTCTAAACCACGGAGGCTTAGAAGAAGGCAACGGGATGAAATTAGGGATGCACACGTCTAAAAGAGAATTTAGATTGTCATAGAAGAAAACAAGAGCATTATTAATGTCAGCCAAGCTATCTAAAATAGACCAGTCGGTTGCATAAATAAGTTGATTCAGCAAGGTGAAGTTGTCTTTGCGAAAACAACGACGAGGCTTGGGAGGAATTGATGAAGAGTGACTATGAGGCTTGGAGATGAAGAAAGAGATTTTCAAAGTAGGATGGTACAGATCTTCAGGGAAGGATAGAGGGGGCGACCTAGAGACAGAAGCATTGGGGCAATCATTAACAAATACTAGATCGAGAATTTTATTTAGTTGATTCTGAACTGAATTAATTTGAAATAACGAGCTATCAAAGATGCAATCTAAAAAATCATGTTGAGATGAAGGTATAAGGTAATTTGAGCTATTGAAAAAAGACCATGAGATATTTGACAAATTAAAATAGCCTAGCACAACAAGAAAGTCATTATCTCGCGCTTGAGAGGAAACTTCCCTTATACAAGTTATATGATGCATATAAACTTGAATATCAGAAGAAGGTGGAATATAGGAGCAAATAACAAATATAGCACATGAACGAAAAGACACTTTAATGCAATAATTTCAACATCAATTGGAGAATTCAAGGGAATAATTGCCGATTGGAGAGTGGATTTGATGGCAATAAGTACGCCACCACCTTGGCGGTTTGGTCGATCACGCCTATAAATTATAAAACTGTTAGACAAAATTTCGCAGTCAGAGATAGAAGGGTTTAACCAAGTCTCGTAAATGCAATAATGCCAGATTCAAAGGAACAACTATTCAAATAAAGATTTTTAAGCTTGGAAATAAGGCCTCTAACATTCTGATATTGAATAGTAGCTAAGTCAAAAGACGAATCTAGTTTTTTGGAGCATTGCTGGTAGAAGGTTGTGAAGCGGAGGTACCAGCTATTTCGGACTTTGATGTACGTAAACGGGCAGTACATTCAAGTGGCCCAAACGACACCAAGCACGGGCATGTTAACGCGCGGACCCAGGCAAAATGCAACCCACCTCCCGCCCAACCGACCGAGGGGCGCGCCGCATAACGATCGGTAACAAAGATCGCGGAACAGATGAATAGGTACAAACTAAATAAAACATCTACATAAATTAAACAATAGACAAAAAGTAACTATGCATTACACAGATAACATAAAAGTTCTGAAGTTCTGAGTAAGGAAATAGAAGAAGCATTACATATTAAATGATAAAGGTTGTTATAATTAGAACATACAATACGAAAAGGGTTATGGATAGCATAGTTAGTATTACATGCTTGTAGAGAAAGAGGAAGAAAGTTTCTAGAATTTCTGATCGGAACTGCAAAACTAATTTATTAATTATTAATTAATTAGTTTGTGTTAGAAAATTACACCAAGCATGGTTCTACGATCAGAAAGAGAAGGAAGATTTATTAGTTAAAGTCTACTACGATAAGAAGGCAAGCGTGTATTAGGATTCCAGTTAAGACCACGGAGTGCAAAGAGCAGAAATTGTTTTGTATATTCTATCCTGATGAACCTTGTACTGGGGACACCAAGTACAAGACCCATATTCAAGAATAGGTCGAACAAGAGAAGTAGAAAGAGTTTTAGTAATGTAGGGATCGTTAAATTCTTTAGAGCAACGCTTAATGAATCCTAGGACACCAACTGCACGATTAGCGGTGGAAGAGATGTGTTTTTCAAATTTCAGTCTGGGATCTAAAAGGATACCCAAATCATTTACTGACTCAATTCGAACAAGCGGCTTATCATTAAGAATATAATTATTTAAAAAGGACATTCGCCTGTAAAAGGACATTACGTTACACTTACCACAATTAAGATTTAATAAATTTACCCGACACCAGGTTTGAAAACTGTCAAGATCAGTTTGCAACCTTTGACCAGATAAGAAACAAGAAGATGACAGACAAAGTTTAACATCATCGGCATACTTAAGCACCCGAGAGTGAATTATGACAGCAGGAAGGTCATTTATGTACAGAGTAAATAATAAAGGGCCAAGATGACTTCCTTGTGGAACTCCGGAAGTAACTTGAACAGACCTAGAAACTAAGCCTTTGAAATACACTTTTTGGGTTCTAAGAGTTAAATAGATAGAGATCCAAAGAATTAACTTATTTGGCAATCCTAGAAGATAAAGTGTGTGAAGTAAAAAAGAGAGTCAAAAGCCTTACTAAAATCATTATAAATAATATATGTTTGCATTTTAGATCGAAATCCCTTAATGACAAAAGAAGTTAATTCCAATAGGTTAGTGGTAGTAGATCTATATTTCACAAACCAGTGCTGGCAGGGTGAAATTATGGAACTACACAGATGTTGAAGTTGAGAAGTTATTAATTTCTCAAAAATCTTAGGAGTAGAAGACAACTTAGAAATACCTCTATAGTTCTCGACGTTAGACTTATTTCCTTTTTATGGAGAGGAATAATAAATGATTCTTTCCAAATGTTAGGGAAAGAGCACAACTCCACGGACAATTTAAAAAGAATAAATAATGGCTTTAAAATACCTTCAGCACACAGCTTGGTACTCTATCAGGTCCCGGTGAAAATACGGGCTTAACCTTTAAATCACGTAGAAGCGAACTTTCAGTTATTAAAGGTCCAAAAATGCAATTGGAGTTATTTACATGATAAGGATAAGGCTAAACCATTTGATAAGCTTGTGAACTTTAAGCCTTTTGAAAAAACTCTGCAAAGTGATCGGCAATACCCTGATCAGAGTCAGTTGTCGTGTATTTAAAAAATACGGTTGATGGAAGTGTTGATGACTTACGCTTCGCATTAACGAAGTTATAAAACCTTTTAGGATCCCGGTGAAACTGTAACATACAGCTCCTAAGGTAATTATTATAGCATTGTGTATTAAGTATAGAGAAGGTAGGTCGGGCAATCGAATAGCGAGAGAAATCCAAGAAAGAGCCAGATTCCTTGAACTTCTTGTACAATCTCGACTTTCTATTTTTCAAGTTTATTAAATCCCGCTTAAACCATACAGGCGTGTTAGACCAGGCTTGTTGTTTAACCAACGGGACACAAGTATCAAATAATGAGTTTAAAGTAGAGTAAAAAAATTTGATTGCTCTATCCATGTCTCTACACAAGTAAAGCTGACACCAGTCAGTTTGGGATAGAAGCTGAGCGAGTTCAGTAAAATCGGTTTTCCGAAATTGATGAACTCGCTCTGCAGTTTTACTACATGGGCTTAGCACCCTAGTATGTAAATCAAGCAACACCCCCAAAGTTGGGTGATAAGGATCTTCAGGAAAGGATAAAGGGTACGGGAGACAGATAAAAAGGAGGGATTCAAGACAAAAATAAGATCAAGGGAAATGTCCGTCTGTCCGTATGAACTAAATTTTTTGCCTTTATCTTTGAGCTAGAGCAACCAAACTTGGTACACATGTTGATGTATATCGTCAATTTATGAAGTGTCGAGATTTTGGCACACAGACTAATGTTGATCTTCTGGACAAATCGGCATCAAAAAAACCCCCCACCCCCTCCCACGAAAATGAGAAAACTCTATATCTCCCACACCTGTACAGGTAGAGTCACCAAATTTGACATACATACTAATGTTGACCCCCTGAACAAATCTGCATCTAAAGTTTTTGTAATCCTCCCACCTCTCCTCCACAAAGGAGCAAAATCTATATCTCCCACACCTGTGCAGTTTTTTTCGCGTCTCTTTCTGATAATTTTTCATTTCATATAATTTTTTGCGGATAAGATTTAAGATTAATATGATAAGATTTAAGAATAATATGATAAGATTTAAGATTAAGTTGATATGTTCGAAAGATCAATTTGATATTTTCTTATAGATTCTTAAACAATTGCTTATTGAATGCGCATACTTTCTTTAGTAGCATTCCAAATTCATTCGACAAGATCAAGAATAGAAGTGATACAGCATGTTGGGAAGGTGCAATTAAAGAAGAACTAGATTCTCATTTATTTAATAACACCTGGTCCACTGTAAAACAACGCGATATCTGAACTATGAAACAAACTTGATCTGCGTGTACAGGAACCTACATTCCAAATTTGGTGTCTCTAGCTCTTGTAGTTGCTGAGGTCGACGCGTTCATACAGACGGACAGACAGACGGACATGGCCAAATCGAAATCTCTTTTGATACTGATCAAGAATATATACTTTATAGGGTCGGAGATGTCCCCTTCTGCCTGTTACATACATTTGCACAGATTTGGTACCCCATTTTTACCTATTTTATGGGTACACAGAAAAAAAGTTCAATATCAATTTAATAATTTAATTTGACATTTTCCAAATATCATTATTTTAATATAATTTTGACCTTAAAATGTTTAAGTAATTTCGAAATTCGAAAACAGCTTACGGTTAATTGCGGCTCGAATCCAGCAAGCGGCCAAAATTTTTTTTTCTTTTTTAATATTTTATTGAGATGCCAGAGCTCAAATTATCATATGAGAATTTTTTTATAAGTTATACATGTGTGTTGCAACCATAAATAATTCTAAGAAAACAATGACAGCCATTCTATGTCATTTTTATACATGAACGTTGTTTGGCTGACTACACTTCACATTGCGCATTGGCAAACATGGATAAGTCATGGAGTTTGAAGTAGGAAGCTAGACAACGTAATCCCGGTCGATCTCGACACTTCATAAATTGACGATATATACCAACATGTGCACCAAGTTTGGTTGCTCTAGCTCAAAGATGAAGGCAAAAAAATTGCGTTCATACGGACAGACGGACATTTCGCAAACCCAATATACTATTTTCCCTTCGGGAATTTCGTGAATAACGAAAATTGTTACTGTAAAACGGTTTTTATCGATTTGCGGGGGAACGGCGGGAGATATCTGAAATATGAAACAAACTTGATCTGCGTATGGTACATTTCAAATTTGGTGTCTATAGCTCTTGTAGTTGCTGAGATCGACGCGTTCATACGGACAGACAGACATAGCCAAATCGAAATCTCTTTTGATACTGATCAAGAATATCGGAGATGTCTCCTTATGCCTGTTACATACATTTGCAGAAATTTAGTACCCCCTTTTACCCATTTTATGGGTACAGGGAGTAAAAGTGGGCTCGAAATGATCACGCGATCGGCCGCACTACTTTGAGAGCGTAAAATGCTAGAAATAGAATGCACTCTAAAAATCTGCACACAATTGAAAACCCAAATGCAATGCGAGATTAGCGCGCGTATGTATATCTTTCATAGTTGCTTTGTCTCACTCTACGATTCGGTGGCATCTTAAAAGCAGCCGAGTTTCACAATTCAATATCAGTTTGAGTCCAAGTTTCATGTTCTTTTGGTGTCGGCCCTGACATATTTGTACCCTGGATTTATTAAATTGATTCTAATACTAATTTCATGCCGTCCGCTGAATAGTATGTTTTTTTTTGACGCGGTCTATGTTTTGCTTTGTAGTGTAGATAACACTAGGGAATTATACGCATTATACTACATGTGAAATTATTGTACTTTGTATAACGATACATGTACAGGGTATTCTATAGTCCACAATGCACCATGCGCGCGTTTAGAAAATAGAATCTTCCTTGTCACTGTAGGAAAAATTTAAGTTTTTCTGGCATGAGACAAATTTTGTACCGAGTATCAATAATTGATCTTTTAAATTGTGGTTTTTAATTTCAATAAAAAGATGGTGTCAGGGCCATTTTTTGTTCAAAAATTCTTACAAGAATTCGAACGTTAACAAAGAAACACGACACAAAATATTTAGTTATCTTTCAGTTACAAATTTATGACACAAAATGTGTCCACTTATTCTATAGTGCAGCGCAAGCTACAAATAAAATAAACGAATATAATCTGCTGAGAAATCGAGAGCGAGTGCGCGCCAAGCACTGAAGAGCGAAAAGCCGAGAGCGAGAGCGCGTCAAGCGAAAAGCCACCTGAAAAGCCACGGCAAAAATTTCTTTGTTCATTCATTGTATGGGTGTTAGACATCTTGTAAAATATCTTTGCTTGAACCCAATCGGAAACATATGGGGTGTCTTAGCAGGCAAATAATAAAAAAGGTGAGAACGTTGAAAGTCTCAAAAGCGAAATTTTGACGCAATGGTCTCTTTTAGATCAAAATATTCTAAAAAACTTAAGGTAGCGAAAGCTCAAGGTGGCGCTATTAACTATTACTCTTATTACATGACTCTATTACTCTATTACATGACTCTTTTCAAACTATTTGTGATCCGAAATTCTGGCCGCCACATATGGTTGTCCACGAATTTAAGCCGAAAACCAGAATTCGGTCTTTGCCTGCCACCCTTTCAGCTGGTACCTCTTCTTCCCAACCCTTGACTAGCTTTGTTTCAAAAAACTAGGTTCCTCTTTTGACTTAGTTAACATTCAATATCAGAATGTTAGAGGCCTTACTTCTAAGCTTAAAAATCTATTTTTGAATAGTACTTCCTTCGAATCTGACATTATTGCATTTACAGAGACTTGGTTAAACCCTTATATCTCTGATTGTGAAATTTTGTCAAACAGTTCTATAATTTATAGGCGCGATCGACCGGACCGCCGAGGTGGCGGTGTACTTATCGCCATCAAATCCACTCTCCAATCGGCACTTATTCCCTTGAATTCTCCAATTGATGTAGAAATTATTGCAGTTAAAATATCTTTTCCTTCTTTCGCTATTTTTGTTATTTGCTCCTATATTCCACCTTCTCCTGATATTCAAGTTTATATGCATCATATGACTTGTATAAAAGAAGTTTGCTCTCAAGTACGGGACAATGACTTTCTTGTTGTGCTAGGTGATTTTAATTTGTCAAACATCTCATGGTCTTTCTTCAATAGCTCAAATTACCTCGTACCTTCATCCCAACATGATTTTTTAGATTGCATCTTTGATAGCTCGTTATTTCAGATCAATTCAATTCAGAATCAACTGAATAGAATTCTTGATCTAGTATTTGTTAATGATTGCCCTAACGCTTCTGTCTCTAGGTCGCTTCCTTTATCCGTCCCTGAAGATGTATACCATCCTACTTTGGAAATCTCTTTTTTCATCTCCAAACCTCATAGTCACTCTACATCTACTCCTCCTAAGCCTCGCCGTTGTTTTCGCAAAGGAAATTTTGCCTTGCTGAATCAACTTATCTATGCAACAGATTGGTCTATTTTAGATAGCTCTGTTGACATTAATAATGCTCTTACTTTTTTCTATGATACTCTAAATTCTCATTTAGACGTGTGCATTCCTAATTTCACCCCGTTGCCTTCTTCTTCTAAACCTCCGTGGTTTACGCCTAGTCTCTCCAACTTAAGAAACATTAAGGCAAAATGTTTTAAAAAGTTTAAGAATTCTGGTTCCTGTGCCGACTTGGCCAAATACTCCATTGCCGAAGCTAAGTTTCTTCAGATGAACTCCCTGTGCTATGAGAAATATCTTTGTCGTTGCAAACAACAGTTTGCTCAGGACCCAAAACAATTTTATAATTTTGTTAACTCGAAGCGAAAGTCCTCTCGCTTGCCTTCTTGCTTTTTTCTGGGGAATGAAAATGCATGCAATGATTCTGATGCATCCGACCTTTTTGCCAATTTTTTCCAAACAACCTATTCCTCAATGTCCCATACTAACTCGTCGTATCCTTATAAAATTCAATCCTCTAATTCTATATTTTTCCCTATTATTTCACGTAACTCTCTTCTCTCCGCTATTAAATCTTTAAAATCTTCTTTTTCTCCTGGGCCCGACAACATTCCTAGTTGCGTGCTTAAGGAATGCTGTACTCCCCTACTCCATCCATTGCTTAAGCTTTTCAATTTATCCCTCAGTTCTGAAATCTTTCCATTTCTTTGGAAAGATTCCTATATTATTCCACTCCACAAAAAAGGTGGCAAATCTAACATTTCAAATTACAGAGGCATTGCAAAGTTATCTGCTATTCCCAAGCTTTTTGAAAAAATCCTAACTTCAACTTTGCAGCATCTCTGTAAATCAATTGTCTCACCTGCTCAACATGGCTTCGTAAAGAGTCGTTCCACCACGACCAACTTATTAGAATTTTCTTCTATTGTTAATGATGCATTCCTCAAGAAAATGCAAACAGATGTCATCTATACTGACTTCAGTAAAGCATTTGACTCTGTAAATCATGATCTTCTACTCTATAAACTCAATTGTATAGGATTTCCACCATCCCTTCTACGATGGATATCCACCTATTTAAAAGGTAGAACCCAAAATGTATTGCTTAGGTCGTCCATTTCGAAGTCGGTTCACGTCACTTCTGGTGTACCACAAGGTAGTCATCTGGGCCCATTACTTTTTACCCTTTTTATAAATGACCTCCCCTCTACTTTATTAAATTCTCGTATTCTCATGTACGCTGATGATGTAAAACTCATTCTTTCTTATTCTGATCCCCTCCATCATAATTTACTTCAAACTGACTTGAACGCTTTGCAGCTATGGTGTTCGACCAATATGCTGTATCTTAACTGTTCAAAGTGTATGTTTATGACTTTCAGCCGCACTAGACCCCACTTAGGCCCATATTATATTGACAATATTTCATTGCAGCGTATCTCCTCAGTAAAAGATCTAGGTGTTCTGTTTGATTCAAAATTATGCTTTAATATGCATATCTCCACTATAGTTAATGAAGCTAATGGTGTACTTGGCTTTATTAAACGTTGGTCGAAAGAATTTAATGACCCCTTTACCACTAAACTCCTCTACATCTCTTTAGTACGCCCTATCCTGGAATACTGCTCTTGCATCTGGTCTCCGCAGTATAAAATCCACCAGGATCGAATTGAGTCTGTTCAGAAGCAATTTCTGCTCTTTGCCTTACGTGGCTTAAATTGGGATCCCAACCTTCGTTTGCCATCGTACTCCAGTAGGCTCTTACTTCTTAATCTTCCATCTTTAGTTAATAGAAGGACAGTCCTTGGTGTTATTTTTCTTCACAAGTTAATTATCGGCCACATAGATTCCTCGTTTCTTTTAGGGCGCCTCAACTTCTCTATTCCCATTAGGCCAACTAGAAACTTTATCCCTATTCTTTTACCGACGTGCACAACTGATTACGCCTTACACAGTTCTTTTCGTGTCCTATGCAGGCAGTATAATAGTCTCTCCCATCTGTTCTTATCAGAACATTCTCTCTTTTCTCTTAAATCTTCCCTTTTAGGTTACCTACGGGAAGTCTCTGACCACTTACAGCTGTGAGTAGGGGCATAGCTTGCCGGACTGGCATATAAACACTCCCCCACCGGGTCACTGACTTCCCAATCTGTTTCTATCACCTTTTTATTTTTATTTTTTACCTTTTAAAATAAAATAATACCAAGTCTTCACTCTCCTCCCCTCTTTTCACTCAACCCTTCAATGCTCCTCCATACTCTCACTCTCGCTCTATTTTTATTTTCACTTGTCCTATGTCTTATCTGTTATTTCCATACCTATCTCTTCCTCTATCTCTTGTCTTCTTTCATTTAGTCATATGGTTTATTTTTTACATAATTTAATTAATTTAATTTTTCTAACACTTTAAGTTAATTTAAATTTAATTTTATTACTAACTTCTCCATATTCAGGTGTAGGGACTATTGACGTCATTGACCACACTTGGCTGTGATTCGGGGCATAGCTAGCCGGACAGGCAAATAAAATACCCCCATCGGGTCAGTGTCGTCTTTAGTATTTTATGTAATTTCTATTAGGCTTTTCTATTCTTTTAAATTAATTATCTTAATATGTTTCATATTTTTGGCGACAGCATTGTTTGTCAGCCAAATAAATAAATAAATAAAAAAAAATAAAATAAAAAATTAAGTATTATTAATGTACCAAAATTAAAATTAAATAATAAGTAAATACAAAGAAACTGAAATGTGTCGTATAGATTTGATACACTTGCAGTTACTTGAAAATGCGAGAAGCGATCAGAGATAAGAAGCTGCCTTTGTGCAGAACTTTTCCTGCTATTATTCTGTATACTTTATTTTGTTTTAATATGCTTTCCTCTTCTTCTACGAGGGTCGAAACTAAAATTTTCGAGGTGTCGTATAATTTTGGGCAGGAGTGTAGTTGTAACCAAGGAGTACCTGAGCTGCACATTAAAGCTGACTTGAATGATCTGTGCCACCTCTCAATAATTCCATTGTATTGAGGATGATATGCAGTCGTGTGTATAGAATTGCTACCTATTAGTTACGCTAGCTCGTTGAAAATAGCGGACTCAAACTGTGTGCCTTGATCGGTTGTAATCGTTTTGGAGTTCTGAAAGGTGATATCCAATTGGTCCAGAACGAAGTTGCTACCGTTTCTGCTGTGATGTCCCTTAGTGGAACAGCTCCAGGCCAGCGTAAAAAACGATCGATCATTGTTAAGCATTATCGGTAACCTTGTTGTAGCGGCATAACCATAATGTCTAGATGGACATGGTCGAATCTTCCACCTTGGTACTTGGTGATTATGCTTATTGATCGTTGCCCGTTGACATGCAATGCAGTGTCTGCGACAACTGATGACTTGCTTGATTCCAAGTTGATCTTCCACTCGGATGAGACAAATGGTGAGTGCTCAGCCAGGGTGTTCGACATGATAAGTGTATCATCTATGTAGCAAATCGATTCAAAAGAAAATGTTGTCCATAAATCGTTAAAAAGTTTGTGTTGCATTTTTCAATCGGAATGGCATGTACAAAATCTCGAAAAGACCAAATGGGGTACATATTGCCGTCTTCTGAATATCGTTTTCGGCCATAGGAATTTGGTAATATGGCTTCACCAGATCGAGTGTCGAAAAAACGAATTTTTGGTGCAAGTTCTAGGTGAAGCTGTGGATATGAGCGATGGGATATCGATCCGCTTTGGTGGCAGCTAGTTTTTCACCAGAAAACCGGCGGGGACGATGAGACAGTGGACCGGTGGTGTCAATATAGTGTCGAACCTCGCCCTGGTTGAGGATTTTTTTAAACGGATTTGTTGCATCGACAAATTCTTTCAGTAGACCTTGCAAATTGGACATGGAGTGCACAGTTTGTAGGGGTGTTCTTACTGTTATGCAACGTCACACCATAAAATAAGCCCCTTGATATAACCGATCTCTATCAGTACATTTTAAAACTAATACAATTACGAAAATAGAATTTTGCTACAGGAAATGTAAGTATCAACGGTCAACCTTTAAATTAGACATTGATCAGTTGTGCAAGTGAGATAATTTGGCAGGTCCTAATAGTTTTGCCATTCACCCGATAGACTAATATCGATTCTGCGGTCACTCAAGCATGCGTGGCAGGAACTTATCGATACCAACACTTGTCGAATTGGCGTCCTCTTCCAGTGTACTCTTGAAAAAAACGCAAGCAGTTTTCCTTTGATCTGTAAATATATTCGACATCCGCTGGAAACGGAAATCTATTTTATCATATATATAAAAGAGTTCGTGCTGACTGACTGACTGATTGACTGATTGGCAATCATCGCACAGCCCAAACCGTAAGAGCTAGGTTTGGTTAGGTTAGGTTAGGTTACCGTAGCTGGAGCAGGGCAAAGAGAGAATCGTAAGCCTACTCCACACCTGGGCCAGGAATTGGTCCCTTGTGATACCACATGACTTCTTTTAAACATTTTGTTCCCCCTTAAACCAATTTGAAGATTTTAGGAAACTGAGGATATTGTATATCCCAGCCTCGGATACGTCCGATAGGGAATTAAGACTATAGTGTCCCAGGTGTTGGAACCTTCTCCTGCTGAGTGCGGGGCAGTTGCAGAGCAGATGTTCTACGCTCTCTTCCTCTTCTACTATACCACAGCTTCTGCAGAAATCGTGGTGTGGTACGCCCAGTCTGCTAGCGTGAGTTCCTATTAGGCAGTGGCCTGTGAAAGCCCCTATAATTGTCGAGATGTGGGATCTCTTGTGTTTAATCAAGGCAGAGGTGCGCTTTATGTCAAGGGTGGGCCAAGTGAGTTTGGAGACCGTGCATGTAGTGAGATATCTCACTTTGGTGAAGAGGCTAGAATCTTCATCAGACGCAATACGTCAGAGGTAGATTCAATATTTCTGCAGAAATTGGCCCACGAGACCCGCTTTGCATTTCTTAAAGCTTTTTTGTAGCTATTTAGCTCAGCCTTGTGCTGCGCCCATATAGTGTCAAGCGTCGTACTTTTGACATGACTAAAAGTTCTCCTACACTTAGTTTTAAGTGTCTCGAGATCTGGGGACCACCATAATGGCTTGAAAGATTCTTTGGGGGTTATTTTAGGGAAAGATTTGTCTAGGGCGTCTGTGCAAACCTTTGATAGGGTATCGACTAGGAACGACCTCAACGGCATTTTCCGGAGTTAGGGGCGGGTTTTGTGCCAAAGGAGAGAAGGAGTGTTCTGGTAGAACTCTCCAGGACCTTACCCGCTGGGAAATACAGTCTGAGATAAGGGTAATATCCAAGACCTCACTTCTGTTCTTGATGATAAAGGTGGGGTCGTTACCTCTATTACATATATTTAAATTGGTGCTAAGAAGAAAGTCAAAAAGTAACTCGCCCCGCTCGTTGGTGTTTGTACTTCCCCATTGTGTGTGATGAGCGTTCGCATCTCCTCCCATGATCAAATTCGTCTTCGTGCCCGCGCTTTGTGAGACCAGGTCACGGAAAGTGGTTGACGGAATGCATTCCTCGGTGTCGTAAGGGAGGTAACAGGAGGCCAGCCTATAAGATTTTGCCCCCAGTTCAAGGCTGGCTACCGTGATGTCTCCATTACTGAACTGGAACTGGGAGAGTAGAAAAGCATTGTAACGTTTTTTGATTAAGAATCAGGTTCTTATTTTACCCTTACCGGTACTGTGAAAAAGGGTGTATTTGGGGGTTCTCAGGCCACAGACCCTGCCAGCAGCGATCCATGGCTCTTGGACCATCACCACATCCACCACGCCAGGTGCTAGGCGCAGCAGAAGCGCCGCGGAGGCTGCCTTACTGTGATGCAGATTTATTTGGAGTATCTGCATCAAGTAAGACAGCACTTCTCTCCGTGATCGTCCGGTCCGCTTCGTTGGCTGAGGTTCCGCCTAGGAGCTCCCTCTCCGTGTATAGTACGCCCAGTGTACTACCGTAATCCGAGCACGAGGAGACGTAGCCGTCGATGTTGCCTTGTGCGGCAACATCTTCGGTTTCCATCTCCTCGGCCTCGCTCGGTGGGTCCATCGACACCGCTTCAACACAGCTGGCCAGGTCCGCAAACGCTCCGGCGTCGGACTTGTATACCTTGACGCCAACCTTACCGAACGAGTAGCAAATGCTACCGCCGTTCCTTCCAGATGCACCGAGCTCTCATTGTCAATCTGGAAGACGACCTGCATGGAAGCGCGGTTCGTCTTCTCGATTTTTAAAACTTTCCAGTTGGTGGCAGGCAAGTCTGGATTACATAGCCTAACCATCTCCAGTATCTCAGTCGGCTCCGAGGGTTCGCACGGTAGCCAAGCCCTTGCTCTGGGTCTCAAGGGGATGCCCTTGGCATCCACTGCCGCAAGTCGCGCTCCGGGGTATACCTCCTCTAGCTGTTCTACCGCAGCCTTGCAGAGCTGCACTGACCTCTCGTCCCCACAAGCGATAAACTTGACGGTTCCTTGGAACCATCCTGCATCTTCGCAGATCGGTGGTGGGCCTGGGGTTTCGCGTAGCATCTTGAGGCAGATTGGCGCAAGAGCTACCTGCACCCAGCGCCACTGATGTCGTGGAATGCGACCTTCTTGGCAGTTCTTGTCGACGACCCCGATAAGGATCTTGTCCTTCGCCACCTCTGCGAAGGACCTCGACAACGGAGCGTGGGCTCGCATTCTCTTGGCCGTTGTGCTCGGCTCCTCCATGGAGCGATGCCGTTTGGTTGCGGTTTGTTGCGCGGAATCCTCCAGTTTAAAATTGGGCAGGACAGCCTTTGCCCACTCCAGATCCTGTTGGATCTTGGCAAAGTCCTCCTCTGACGCCTGCTCTCTGGTTATCGGAGCGGTTGCATTACGCGTCAAGATCCTCTTGTCGTCCGCTTGTCATTCGGACGGGCTTTTGACGGGTCCGGTCGAGTAAAGTCGGCCGCCCTTTTGCTCACCACCGTGTCTGTTCCCGATTTGCTACCAGCTGACGGACCAATAAGATTGGTAGCTAAAATATTTTTGTTTTTGTTCATCTTGCTTTGATTCCCACGAGTTGCGGAGAAGGGGAAAGGTCCACCCGGGCAGAGGTCCGCAGTACCCGGGTAAGGCAGAAATAGAACAGGTGTTTGCCAAGCACCTGAGTCCTCCGTTCACGACTGAGATATATTTGTTAAACCTGGGCCCCCAGCCAGTCTGACCATCAGCACGGGTCGGATGACACCTTGGTCCGGCCCAGGTGTGCAGTACCCGCTGGTTGTCCGGGACTGCTTATTTGAATATTCGCAGCTAACCCCCAACTGGACGCCGTTCGCTATCCGCAACCTGCGATCCGTCCGGTGGCCTCATCTAGGCCGCCTTCAGAACCACCTCACCAGCTCTCAAAGGATACTTCGGAGGATGCTGAAATTTTCACAGAAGGTTCCATCTATGATGAAAGTGCACACTATGACGGGATTTTGGAAAATTTCACCCACAAGCGTGGAAAATTGCGGAAAACTGTTGTATGAAACTTTTTTGCTTACCATCCAATCGGCTTCAAAGTAATTTTCAAAGTTCTACACAAAAATTCATTTGACACATATTTCACCTATTTTGGAAAATCGACCCCATGGGCGGAAAATGGGGGTCTCAAGGTTGTATGTGTGAAAGGCCTTTTTTAATCCGATCACCTTCAAATTCATTTTCAAAGCTTTTAACGTAAAATAATTCGACACGTGTATCAGCGATTTTGGGAAACTTAGCCCAATGGTCGGAAAATAGGTGGAAAACTCTGAAAATCGACATTATTAATTTTCATGCGATTGGCTTCATACTCGTTTTCAAGGTTCTATGCAAAACAAGTAAAATCGTTGCAGTCGGGTGCACCCGATCTCGAGCTCGACACTTCATAAATTGAGGGTATACACGAACATGTGTACCAAGTTTGGTTGCTTTAGCTTCAAGGGTGTGGAAAAAAATTGCCTGACGGACAGACGGCCAGACGGACAGACGGACATTTCGCAAGCCCAATATACTATTTTCCCTTCGGGAACATAGTATAAAAATAATAATAATAAAATGACCTTGATACTGGCTTTGGTACAATTTCTAAAAAGTTTCGTATAACTGTTTTCCGCGATTTTCCACGAATTTTCCAAAATCAGGCGTGAGTGTGCACATTCATTACAGCATTCTAGCTTGTACGGTTTGGGCTGTGCGATGATTGCCAATCAGTATGTCAGGACGAAATTTTTTTACTTCCTGCACCCATAAAATGAGTTCCTGTTAGTAGGTAGGTTCCTGAATAATATGTAGATCAAGTTTGATTCATATTTCACATATCTTCCCACGCTCCCACGCAAAATCGATGAAAACGTATTTTTAAGGACAATTTTAAGGAAATGTACTTGTAATTTGCAGGTAGGTATAATGGTAGGGTCATTCTTAATCTACTGAAAAAAATATCAAGTCGATCGGATCATGAACACGGAAGTTATTCACGTGCGACTGCAACATTCTTACTTGTTTTAAATTGTATTTAAGTGGAAAGCTAGGTAAGGTTAGAATGGCTGTTGTATTTAGTATGTCTTCCTTGTTTCCTGTCGACGTATACACTTATCCGGATGAACGGACTCATATCGACCAGGTCGGAAGTGTTGGTAAGGACAGATCTAATTGGATAAGTGCTTGCACTTTTATTTTATCGTGCTGATTATACCTTATCTTTAATGTATTAGACATATTTCAGGTTTTTTTACCATTGTTCTGAGCCTCACATTACTTAACAGCGCATATAAATTTAAAAAAAACCCACACATAGTACCAATAATAACTTTTTATGAAGTTGTATGCCCCACTGATTTATTCAATAAATAACAAGTTGCATGCGCGTTGCCTGCAATCCAAATTTTTACTCCCTGTACCCATAAAATGGGTAAAAAGGGGGTACTAAATCTGTGCAAATGTATGTAACAGGCAGAAGGAGACATCTCCGACCCTATAAAGTATATATATTCTTGATCAGTATCAAAAGAGATTTCGATTTAGCAATGTCCGTCTGTCTGTCCGTCTGTCCGTCCGTATGTATGAACGCAAGGATCTCAGCAACTATAAGAGCTAGAGACACCAAATTTGGAATGTTGGTTCGTGTATAGCGGGAAAAGGTCAAGTTTATTTTAAATTTCAGATATCTCCCCCCGTTCCCCCGCAATTCGATAAAAACCGTTTTACAGTAACAATTTTCAAGATATAGCTTTAAGATTTGGCCTGTACAATACTTTAGTCTCTCTTAATCTACTGTCAAAATTTCAAGTCGATCGGATAATAAACACGAAAGTTATTCACAAAAGAAGATTCACTAATGCAGCGAGAGGGGGAAGAAGAAGCACAGCCACCAATTAAAATGCCTCGCTTGCGCTGTCGCTTTTGCCGCCTGTGTGCGTGCGTCTTTGTGTATGTGTGTGTGTATGTGTAAGTGGAAGTAGATGTGATTGAATGTTTTAGACCTGGGTACAGGGAGTTTCGTAGTCGGGTATGCTCGACTATAGCATTCTTACTTGTTCAAGATATAGATTTGGGATTTGGCATGTATAGTACTTTGGCCACTCTTAGTCTATTGCTGAAATTTCAGTCGATCGGATAATAAACACGGCAGTTATTCACGAAAGAAGATTCAGTGCTACAGCACGGGGGAAGAAGAAGCACAGCCACAACTTAAAATGCCTCGCTTGCGCTGCGCTTGAGCAGTCGCTCGTGTGTGTGCGTCTTTTGGTGTATGTGTGTCTGTTTGTGTGTGTGTATGTGTACGAAGATGCGATTGGAAATTTTTGACCTGGGTACAGGGAGTTTCGTAGTCGGGTATACTAGACTATAGCATTCTTATTTGTTTGAATTAGCAAAGGTGATCAAAATTTTACCTGTATCTTCCCCAATATTTCTATAAATATAGCGATTGTCTCAGCGACGATAATGTGTCACTGAAACGCATTAAATTTTCAGGTTCGTGGTATAATATAATAATAATATAATAATACTTCTAAATTTATGTATATGCATATATATTTGAAATGTTTCGCTGTTGTTATTTACATTGCCATATATTGCCCATATTGATGTATAAGTACGGGTATCTATCACTCACTCTATCAACAGAAACTTAAATGACAGTGAATACATCAAATAACTTTCAATCCTTTCGCGTGACTGAAATTTTTGAATCTTTGTCACTTGCGACAGGCCCATTTATGCCCATGTATGTGTGTACGTGTGGGCGTGAAGGTGTGTCAAATGTTGCTGTTCTTGTTAGAACATTTAACTTGTATGTGTGTGATATTGGGTTTCACATACGGCATGATAAATGTTGGCAACGTGCCTGCCCTTTTTTTGTATCCGGCATAGCATATGGATTTATTTAGTATCTTTCGGAGAGTTTTATTCGAAGGCTGCGACAAGCAGTCTAAGCTTATTTTCAGCACTTGAAACTTTATAATCGCCACCACTCTTAAAATGAGTTTGAAACTAAAATCACAAATCAGCTTCAGTAATATATGTTGCATGAACAACATTAGGTTTTATTTTATACTTTTCCGAAATGTTTCTCAACTCTCTAAAAATTAAATAGCATTCACAGCATTTACAGCATTTGTTTCTGAAACCTCATTAGTTGCTGTTGTTTTCTTGGCTAGCTTTAATTTGTATACCCTTGTAGAGGGTATTCAAATATTGTTAGTTGATCAACAGCAATAGCCGAGTTGATATAGTGGTGTCTCACAGATTTAGAGATTTTGTTATAAAAGAGATGCTCCTTTATGTTGGAACCGGCCGGATAGGCATCAAAAATTGTTTGCGAAAGTGGCGTAATGTATCCCCAAGACGCAATTTCGACAAGGGTATATCTCTTTCATAATTGTTTAACTCCTTGACAGATGTGCTCCAAAATTCTCTTGGCCCCCCACTTCCTCCACACAATTTTTCAAAAGCCGATATCTCCACATTTTTATACTATGTTCCCGAAGGGAACTTGGTACACATGTTGGTGTATGCTCTCAATTTATGAAGTGTCGAGATCGCCCACCCACCACCACCCCCTCCAACGCAATTTGGGGAAAACCTGTATCTTCCACATTTTTAAAGCTCTAGTCACCAAATGTGGCATACAGCCTAATGTTGACATTACTGACAGATCTGCATCAAAAAAATTTTGACCCCCCCACCCCCACAAATCGGCAAGGGGTATATCACCTACAGTTTCAAAGATAGAGTTACCTAATTTGGCATACAGACTAATGTTGACCACCAAGATAAATCTGCATCAACAAATTTTGGACCCTCCCACCCCCTTCCTCACAAAGGTACAAAATCTATATCTCTCACCAAATTTGGCATACAGACTACTGTTTTTTTCGCGTCTCTTTTCGAACACTCAAACAACAAAATTATATAGGACTTGGAACATAGTATTTTGCAGTCGGGTGCGTCCGACTGCAACGTTCTTACTTGTATTATGTGTGTAAGTGTACGAATAGGTTTTTTTTTTGAAATTTTAGACTTGGGTACATAAAGTCTTGTAGTCGCATATTATAATACCCTCTACAAGGCTATACAAATAGTTTTGATGATTCATAGTTATTCTGAAAATTTCTAGTCATCTGTAAGAAAACAGTCGATTTCCACTTTTGCGGATTGAATTCATGAGCTCAATTCACAAAACGTGCTAAAGCTATCATTCGGAACATACATATGTATATAGAATATTCAGTTCTGAAAAATCTAGCCGCAGTTGAAATACACCTGATAGAAAGTGTGTCATTATTATGCTTGTCAATACAGCTAAATATTGTTTAAGTGTAGGCTAGAGTGAAATTACTCGTAATAAATTATTTACGTCTCTTCTAATTTAATACACATTTACGAGTAATAGAAATCAAGGCACTTATCGCGCCATGTACTATAGTTTTATCTATGTATTTGATAGCTACTAATTTCTTTCGCACAAGCAAAATGTAATTAAATGTCAATTTCCAGTCGGAATAAAACGCATTAAGACATTAACAATAGGTACAACACAATCAAATCAAACGAAACAAAGTACAACATAAAAATCGTTTTGCCTAATAATGATGGAGGGGAAGGTGGCCAGGTTCCCAGCGGAAAATAGCTAAGCCCGTCAAAGTTGCGCCCTTACGTTAGCCTATGTGGGCTTATTAAAATAAAATCAAGTACATGACTGATTTTCGACACTTGCCAGTCTCAAAAACCATACGTTGCAGGTGTTCGCTATGGTTGAAACGGGGTGCGGTAGACACTACAAATACATATTACGTTTTGTTGTGGTTCGTGCTGAAGATTTTTATCGCACCGTGTAAATTGTGCACATATAGAACGTTGCATGACAGAAACAACAAAAATGTCCCCTCTGGATGCATTTTTCCCGATAATGGCAGGTTAATAAGCAACATTTACACATAGTATACTGCATACAAACTTAATTTAAATTAAACGGAGACGATGTCTTTTACGGGCTCTTGAAAATAGCCTGAATTTAAGACTGATTTAAGATTAATATGTCTTGATTTCACATACTAAAGTTTATATTTGTTATGAAGTGATTTCATATTTAATCCTAATAGGAATTGAATACATTTCAATTAAAAATTAAAAATTAAATTGAATGATTCATGGCACAAGTGCGTTGTTGTTTTAAACGTTTTTGTTTACTATTCAATTGGCTCAACCTCATTTTTAAACAACTATGAATGCCTTAGTCGAGTATACCGGACTACGAGACTCCCTGTACGCAGGTCTAAAATTTCTTATGATATCCCCCAGCCTTGCACGGTCAGGCCAATGGACAGTTTAGGCACCTGGTTGAATTCGAACGAGTCTACTTAGACTTGTACAAGTCACTCTACAGAAATCCCGCATTTTGGGTGGCAATCGTGCAAATGAAGGAAATTATTCCTATACGCATAGGTATATGCGTAGAGGAAGCAAAGGTAGAGGTAGCAAAGGACCACCTGGGGCTCGTTGCGGGTGTGTCAGTAGAGAAGAGAGGGGTAAAGTATCAATCTTCCATCTTCTTCTTCTGGTGGACAATAAGAAAGCGAAGATATTTCCGGGATGATATGAACTGGATGGTCGATTCTCCCCGTTCTCCCTTGCTTCTCAATTTTCAAATGTAAGATATTGTCTCCAAAATAAAAGGTTTCACCCAAGAAGCTCCTTGGTATGATGGAATTGACTGGCGAGCTGCCACAGCACTGCCAGTGCTAATACTCATTAAAATCCTTAACGCCATTATTCCCCCACGCCTGGATTCACCTGCCTTGCTAGTTAGAAAATCTATCCGTGAGAAAGCCATAACAAAATGCTGCATTCTCGTGATAAGTTGTATGACACAACAAAACTAAGAGCTCATAAAAAGCATTCTATTAATTTTGATTGTACGGAATATTATGATTTCGTAAACCTAGATGATGACAGTATTCTATCCGAGCCCCTATTTTCTGCTAACATTCCATACGAACACTTGTTAGAGTACATTAGTGATGTAAAAAAATCGATTTTTTGTATGGAAAACATCGATGGCTTTCACTAGAGTACATAAAGTTGGACGATCCACGTTAGCCCAGGAATTTATTAATTATTTTGTTCATTTGACTAATATTACTTGACTTAATGGCTACTACTACAAATAAATATATTAAGTTATTTAAAAACAAGGAGGAATACTCTAGTCGAGTATACTCGACTACGAGACTACCTGTACCCAGGACAAACATTTCCAAACATATCTACGTACACTTACGCATACACACACATACAAAAATACGCGTGTACAGCGACTGCAGTGCAAACGAGACATTTCAAGTGACGACTGCACTGCTGCTTCACACCGCTCTGCTTTTCAGATTCGTGTTTGTTGAATAACATCCGTGTTTACTATCCGATCGACTGAAATTTTGTACAGTAGATTAAGAATGACCCCAGTATACATGTACAGCAGTTGGCTATCACTGCATCCATACGGTCTTGTTAAATTAACATAAGCATAACATGTACGATAACATTTACAAAATAGACTACGATTGTCGCATTATCGATAAGTACAGAGAGAGAGAGAGAGATATACAGTCGGTTTTTGTAAGCGCAGCGTAAAGTCGTTCTTCTTTGAGTTGTTATTCCTAAAGTTGAAAGCAGAACTATTAAGCATCATTATCCTTACTTTTTATTGTGAACATAATATATTAAATAAACCTATTATAACATCAATCTTACATTTAGGGGCTCGTCCGTGTCAATACAAAAGTTCAAGGTGTGTGATCGTTAAAGTTGGCTGATGCAATATAAGATTCTTGGAAACGTCAAAAAGTTGGTCTGTGCTACTGAAAAGTTGTAAAGTTGTTACAAGTAGCATTGATATTAAAGTTGAACAGCCCGAAATCTGTGAGCATTATAGTGAACACGCTATCGTTTAAAAATTGATCGTGTGTTTCTGATGAGCAAAATTTGCAAAATTCGCCGTCGCTTTCGTAGAAACAGTTACCGTTACCGTTGTGTGGGACACACAGAAAACGACGCGTGATATGGGAAAAACGCCGGCAAAAAAAGACAAATACGAAAGTGGAAAAGGCGAAACAAGGAGAGACAGTAGCTAAGTTGCATTGCAGTAAAAACGAGATAGCAGAAGTTGAACTCGAAAAGAAGAGCACGATGGCAACCGTGGTCGAAGACAGTGTTGAGGCAAAAATGGAACAAATGATTCAAATGTCAAGCCTAAAAATGTTATCTGACGAGCAACGCGAAAAACAAGTTAAAATCGCTCCTGATAATTGTGAATGTGATGGCAAGTCGGTGCCAATTGAAAAATGGTTCGAAAATTTCGAGAAAAATGCCGACGCATATGCACTCACAGACAAGCAAAAATATGTACAAGCTAGGGGCAAGATGAGCGGTGCTGCTCAACTGTTTCTTGAAGCTGAGAGTGTCTTCAGTTATGATGAACTTAAGAGCGTTTTATGCGACGAATTTTTGTGTAGCTATTCATCATCAGCTGCAAGAAAGAACAAGTAAGAATGGCTATAGTCGAGTATAACCGACTACGAAACTCCCCGTACCCAGGTCTAAAACATCCAATCACATCTACGTCCACTTACACATACACACACACACATACACAAAGGCGCACACACACAGGCGGCAAAAGCGACAGCGCAAGCGAGGCATTTTAAATGGTGGCTGTGCTTCTTCTTCCCCCTCTCGCTGCATCACTGAATCTTCTTTCGTGAATAACTTCCGTGTTTATTATCTGATCGACTTGAAATTTAAACAGTAGATTAAGAGAAACTAAAGTATTGTACATGCTAAATCTCAAAGCTATATCTTGAAAATTGTAACTGTAAATCGGTTTTTATCGATTTGCGGGGGAACGGGGAGATATCTGAAATATGAAACAAACTTGATCTGCGTATGGTATACAGGAACCTACATTCCAAATTTGGTGTCTCTAGCTCTTGTAGTTGCTGAGATTGACGCGTTCATACGGACAGACGAACAGACGGACGGACAGACGGACATGGCCAAACCGAAATCTCTTTCGATACTGATCAAGAATATATATACTTTATAGGGTCGGAGATGTCTCGTTCTGCCTGTTACACCTGTTTGCACAGATTTAGTACCCCCTTTTTACCCATTTTATGGGTACAGGGAGTAAAAATAATTAATCGTTGCACGAGTATATGCTGCAAATGAAAAAAAATTGCATTAGTTGGCTATGTTGATATAAAGAACGTTGTCTTGATATAAAGAACGAGTTTAAATATGCAATGTATCGTTGTAAATCGTTTCGAGACTTGAAAGAAGAGTTTGATATCTATGATCTTATAAACATATGCGAGAAAAAGAACAATCAACAAAGATCAAGTGTCAAACATCAAAGTGCGCAGGGAGGTAAAAAAGAATACTGTTTTAATTGTGACTCAGGCGACCACAAGCGCAAGGATTGTACTATTGAAATGAAATGGTTTAAATGTAATCAAAACGGTCACATTTCGCGTAATTGTGATAAAGCCGAAAAAATTGACAAAGTGCGCGTTTTTACTGATCGTAGCCGCATCAAAAATGTTACAAAGCAGTGTCCAGTGCAACTAAAAATAGTTCCGGACGGAGGAGGAAGTTCAATTTTTTTATTTTATTAGTAATTGAAATATTAGTTTGATTAGAATACTATTACCTATTATGGCAACTTAAGCTAGTGTGAAATAAAAAAAATTAAACTATGTCTAGATGAACTAAAATATTATATACAGGTATTTACATTATAATTTACATTATGCAAACGATTTTAGAGTAATTAGGAGTTATTAATATAAGAAGAAACAAAAAGAAATAAAATGGAAATAATAATTATTAGGTCAAGACCCGTGGGGAAGGTTTTGTGGGTGATGACGTTTAAGTCTTCTCCTGGCTCTCAGACCGAATTTGCTCAGCCGTCTAGCAAGACGGTTTGGATGGAATGATAATCTCTCCTTGTATCTTCCAGCTATACTTTGGATTCTATCACCTATCAGAGGAACATTCAGGTCTCGTTCAATATCCCTGGTTTTTATGTACCAAGGAGCCCCTGAGATTTTTCTTAATGTTTTGGCTTGCAATACACGGAGCTTGTTTAGGTGTGACTTGCCTGCAATTCCGAACACTTGGATAGCGTAAAACATACATCTTGTGCTCGAGTGACAGCTTATTTTTAGACGATAGTAGCCACGACATCTTAAGCACTCTGTTTTTAAATGCATGCTGCTCAGCCGAAATGTGTCTGCCAAATTTTAGTCTCCTGTCGAGGATGACGCCCAGATATTTGTGTTCTGAAGAGTGCGTTAGTACGCTTCCGTTGAGAGGAAGTTAAATAGCATGGTGTTGGTGGATTGTTTCCCCGTGCCGCTCATGGAGGAGATTTTGGAGAAGCTGCAACCAGCTCAGTGGTTCACCATAATGGACATTGAAAATGGTTTCTTTCATGTGCCAATCGAAGAGCTGAGCAAGCCGTACACAGCCTTCGTTATGAAAGAGGGGTTGTATGTTTGTATGAGTTTAATAAAGCGCCGTTTGACTTTAAAAACTCCCCAGCTGCTTCGCTTCGTAAGCCATATTTTTCAAGAGCTAATCAATTCTGAGGTAATGCAGCTTTACATGGACGATATTATTGTTTACGCCGTGTCGCCTGAAATATGTATGCAAGAGACAAAGTTGGTTCTGGAGACAGCAGCGCAGTATGTCTTCAAAATCAAGTGGAAGAAGTGCAGCTTTATGCAGCCACGTATAAGCTTTCTTGGCCATATTATTGAGAACGGGCAAATTTGGCCTGGCAAAGAGAAGACAGCAGCAGTCAGCCGTTTTGCTACGCCGAAAGACATAAAAGCGGTGCAAGCTTTTCTGGGACTCACTGGATTTTTTAGGAAATTCGCAAGGCCGCTTACGAATCTCCTCAGGAAAGACGCAGTGTTCAACATTGGTCCAGCAGAGCAGCAATCGCTACAAAACCTGAAGCAGCTACGTGTAATCGAGCTTGTATTGCACATTTATTCAAGGGAAGCGCCGTCAGAGCTGCATACAGATGCGTCCAAGCAAGGTTTCGGAGCTGTGTTTTTGCAGCAGTTTGATGGCACTTTGCATCCGATTTATTATTGGAGCAGGAAAACTACAGAAGCGGAGTCGAAGCGTCACAGCTACTACTTGGAGGTGAAATCAGCATATCTCGCGCTCAAAAAGTTTCGCCACAATCTGTTGGGGATCCAATTCGAGCTTGCCACTGATTGTGTTGCGTTTAAGCAGACAACCACCAAAGCAGATATCCCGAGAGAAGTTTCCCAGTGGATCCATTGAAGACTTCACCTTCAAAACAGTTCACCGCCCACCATTTAAAATGCCTCGCTTGCGCTGTCGCTTTTGCCGCCTGTGTGTGTCATCTTTGTGTATGTGTGTGTGTATGTGTAAGTGGACGTAGATGTGATTGGATGTTTTAGACCTGGGTACAGGGAGTTTCGTAGTCGGCATACTCGACTATAGCATTCTTACTTGTTTATACTGTGTTCCCGAAGGGAAAATAGTATATTGGGCTTGCGAAATGTCCGTCTGTCCGTATGAACGCAATTTTTTGCCTTTATCTTTAAGCTAGAGCAACCAAACTTGGTACACATGTTGGTGTATGCCCTCAATTTATGAAGTGTCGAGATCGCTCCCCCACCCCCACCCCCTTCAACGCAATTTGGGAAAACCTGTATCTTCCACATTTTTAAAGCTCTAGTCACCAAATGTGGCATAGAGACTATGCTTGATTACTGACAGATCTGCATCAAAAAAATTTTGACCCCCCACCCCCACCCCAACAAATCGGCAAGGGCTGTATCTCCTACAGTTTCAAAGATAGAGTTACCTAATTTGGCATACAGACTAATGTTGACCCCCTGGACAAATTTGCATCAAAAAATTTTTGGACCCCCCAGCCCCTCCCCCACAAAGGAGCAAACTCTATATCTCACCAGAGTCACCAAATTTGGCATACAGACTACTGTTTTTTCACGTCTCTTTTCGAACCCACAAATAACCAAATTATATAGGACTGGGAACATAGTATTCTGCAGTCGGGTGCGTCCGACTGCAACGTTCTTACTTGTTTTTAAATTGTCCTTAAAAATTATTTTATCGATTTGCGGGGGAGCGGGGAGATATCTGGAATCCGAAACAACTTTACCTGCGTATGGTATACAAGAACCTAGATTCCAAAGGTGGTGTTTCTAGCTCTTATAGCTGCTGAGATCGAGGCGTTCATGGACATGGTCAAATCGACCTTTCTTTTGATACTGATCAAGAATATACATACTTTATAGGGTCGTGGATGTCTCCTTCTGCCTGTTAAATACATTTGTACAGATTTCATATCCCCTTTTTACCCATTTCATGGGTAAAGGCAGTAAACAGTAGTCACTTACATATATAAACTAAAAGCAATAAATTCAAGTTTTACCTCTATTTGTATTGTATTGTATATTGTATTTATAATTTGTTGTTCATATTATCGTTATGTTTTTGTTTTCTTTTTGCTCGTCGCTAATATGTCTTTGCACGCTCGTTTTGTTGCCAGGTTATGTGTGTGTTGTTCATATTAATGTTCTTAAGAGTTAGTTCACTTTGTGTTGCAGATTCTTGGATTATGGTCTTATCGAAATAAAAATATACCTTACAATATATCTACTTCAAAATATCCAAAAAAATATACCCACATTGCTGACTTTTACCCAATAGCTGACAGCCATAGGTCCAGAAAGGTTTAGTACAATAGGAGTCATACATTAGAACTTTATACTCAAACTTTTATTTTTATACTCTGTTCCCGAAGGGAAAAAAGTATATTGGGCTTGCGAAATGTCCGTCTGTACGCATGAACGCAATTTTGTCTGCACCCTTGAAGCCAGAGCAACCAGACTTGGTACACATGTTATTGTATACCCTCAATTTATGAAGTGTCGAGATCGCCAACAACAACAATTGCACCACTTGCAAAATATACTTACATACTACTCACATAAGGCGATAGTTTGGCAAGTGCCAGTGATAAAATCCTTGGTTTTTGTTGTTCCTGGTGAACTTGACGCATGTTTGTTGGTAAGCAATCGAATGCCACCACCTTAGCAACGGCTTTGCCACTCGGCTCATTAAAATGCGTGGCGTTAAGTGGTAGGTTTGCATCAGCAAAAGTTGAAGCCTGACCTGCTCGAGCACAGTCTCATCTTGAAAGACACCCAAACAAATGTTATTTAATTTGTCTTTGGAGCTTTTTACTCATCTGCTGCCAACAAGCTTGCCCCCAAGCTGGCCCATGCCCGTGCACACACATACACATACACCAACCCGTTTACCAGGTCGCAGGTGTTGCTTCCTGAATTTGAAGTGCAATTGAATGTCCCGTGAAATTGAGTCTCTGCCTGTTTGCCAAAGTGTTAAATGTCATGAGTAATAGAGGGAAGAAAAGAAAGTCGCTCATTGCATTTACATGTACTACATGCTGAATTGATTATTTATGTGTAAACACTAGCTTTCTAGGAATAACTGTTAACAGTAGCACCCAAGTAAAATTGACAAGTTGCATTTCCGAATCCCCTAGTCGACGGACGTCTGTGCGATACGGTTTCCGGCTCATACTATTAGTCCCATGAATGGCTGCCAAAAAATCGGTGCTCCGTTTTTAATATTTTATACCGTTGCAGTTTTTCGCTTTAATTTCATTGTACTTCGTACCCATAAATTGTGTAAAAGGAAGTAATAAAATAGCACAAACGTATTTAAAAGCAGGAGGCATCTCCGACCACAGAAATTTTATATTATATTTTCTCGATCAGAATCAACAGTCAATTCGATTCCACATTTGGCATGTAGTTTTCTGTAGGTATGGTAAAACGCAGACGATGTTTATTTAAAGTTTTAGGTAATATCCTACCCCCACCTAACCGCACAGGGACACGACAGTTTTAAAGACATGAACACGATTTCCCCAAGGCCACCTGAAATAACATTATTGCTTATGCTGACGCTAAACAGCTTGATGTGTATGTGTACGTGAGTACAAAAATGTGGTTCGGCATTGTAAGCTAAAGTACAAGGTATCTCGTAGTCGGGAATATTGGATTCTTAAATTTCGTTCTTTATTAACCATACAGAAACAGAAATGCAACCAGATTCTATAATATATTCACACGCGTTTGCAAATGGTCTACTTTTTACGACTTGTTGAAGTTTAAATTGAATTTACGCCAACAATGTTGCAGAAAATTTTTTCACGGGCAACTCTTACCAAAGGTCGAAACACGAGTAGGTTGTCTACATATCTACTAGCATATTAATTTCATTTCAACTGATATCATTGCTTCATTGGGGCTCTCAGCTGTGGAGCTCTATAGCCTGAATGCAGGACAGAAGTGGATAATAACATTAAATTTTACATCATCGGTGTTGACAAACTTTACATTTTTTTCGATTAATCTATTACATATGTACATATATAATGTGCTTTCAAAATTGTTTTTAAGCCATCCATATATAAAAAGAGTGCAACCTGACTGACTGGCGACTTTTGGGCAGCCCAAACTGTAGAAGCTAGAAGCCTGGCATTTTTTCAGTACCTTCCTATTATACATTAAGTGGGAACTGTGGTTAAATATATAGTATAGTTATAATAATGGAAGTATGAGAAAATTTAAAATCTCGGTATGCGCCAGCAGCTGCATAACAACGTGAAAGTACCAGGGACCGTAAAAAATGATTTTTATTTTTTTTTAATAAAAAAAATCACCCACTTGTAATGGACCTAGAAAAAAATGGTTCACACCAAAATCTTCATTGTTGCAAACTCTCTGCATTTCCGCCTTGATTTGTAAATTTCTGGTTTTTTACGTTTTTCTTCAATGATAATCATAAGTTTTGAGTAATTGAATAAAAGTTAGACATAATCATTATTGTTGATAAAAAAAATAAAACTCAAAAATATTGACTATCAATGATTTCTATTTTTTTCGCTCAAAATAAATCAACAGTATTACAATTTACGGTTTCTGTGTTACAATTTCTCCCAATATTATTGCATATTCTTGTAAAGGGACCACAAAGCTACCTCCTGCTGGGTCATTTTACTACATAATAATAATAATAATAATGATAATGTTAATATGTAGTAAATCGGACCAGCTGCATTCACATTATCGATTGATGATAGATTTTCGATAAATGTGGCAGTTGGTGGATTATTTTAAGTACCAACTTGTAATAACTTTGCCGCCAAATTTGAGATTTTTGTATTCAATTGCTGACAGTGTTGAACATTTCCGCAGTGTATGCAAACAGAATGCGATAAATGTGAGGTTGCGCTATGTTTTGACAATGGAAATAATTGTTTTAAAAATTTTCACTTTAATTTTTCTCAGCCTACCGCTATTTTATGGATGTTAGTATTATTCTTTCAACTTCATCAAAAATATTTTAAAGAACTACACGCACCTGCCACGGTCGGGAAATGGGGGTCAAAGTCAAATAAGTGAGATTTTATTTTTATTTATTTATTACGAGTTCTTATGCATTAACAAAAGTACATATGAACTAAAATTTAAAGTTATAGCGTAGGCCTTAAGCTAGTTTTGTTTACAATTATTTACAGCTTACGTGTATTATTTACATTAATTCTAATGGTGTGTTATTTTGGGTGTGTAGTGCATTGGCGTATAAAATGGTTACTGTATTGTAATAGTTTTAAGTTTATTTTGATTCTGGATGAAAGTTTATGTTGGGTGTCGAGTGTTTTATGTGTTAGATGAGGGGATAGAGGTTCGTTTCTTTAAGGAGTTGGGTGAGGGATAGGATTTTGGTTGTGGTGGGTGTAGATAGAGGGATTAGTGCGTTGGAGTTGGGAAAGTATTTGGTTCGTGCATTAAAAAGTGGGTACAATCAGCAAGGATAGATATAGATATGGATAGATATGGGGACAGCTGTGTTGCAGTAGTGGCAGTGGGGGGAAGGGCCTTGTCAAATATATGTTTGTGGGTCAGAAAAGTGTGCCCAAGCCGTAGGCGAATTAGCTTGGTAAGGTCTGTACGCGAGAGTGAGTCGTCGAATTGGAGATTAGCAAAACTTGATAGGTTGAGCTTACTGTGGTTTATTGCTTGGTAGTGGTGGTTCGTCTTATTCAAAATGTCATTTGAGGGGCTTTAAAAATGTTTCTTTATGTGTTTTTGGGTGTCAAGTATGTTGTGATTGGGGTGTAGGGAATTTAGTGGCATCTTTTGCTGCTTGATCAGCCAATTCGTTTCCACTTATGCCGCAGTGACCCGAGACCCACATGAGAAGGATCCTATTGGGGTGCGCCATAAGTATTTGGCGAATAGCTGAGGGATAGTAGGAGTTATTTGAGGGATTGAGTATGACATCTATTGAAGAAAGAGAGTCGGAGCAAATACAGTAATGTCGGGTTGAGTTTGATATGAGAGTTAGAGCGTGATGGATGGCAATGATCTCAGCAGAGAAAATTGATGAGAAGTCGGGTAGGATAGCTTGGTGAATGATTGAGTTCGCTGTTGTTACACTGAATGCTGTACCGTGTTGAGATTTGGAGCCGTCAGTGTAAATGAAGTTGAATGACTCAAGATCGCTTATGAGGGATAAGAATTTTTGTTAGTGGAGTTAGTGTGGTGTTAGTGTTCTAGAAAGGGAGCGCAAATAAGTAATTATTTGTGTTGGTCTTAACAACCAAGCTGGGCGTACGTGTTTAAGAATGTTAATAGGAGTTGTTGGGAGTGACGAAAGTTTTGATATCGAAATTGCGAGATGGAGGACTGATGCTATATTTGGGGTTCTGGTGGACTTCAGTATTTTTGAGACTGGGGCCTTAAGGGGAGAATCAGCTGAGTTCAGAATGGTTTTATTAAGTTTGGCTGTGGAGAGTTTGTAGCGGGTTTCAAGTGGTGTAACGTTGGATTCGAAGAGGAGATTGTGGATTGGTGTGGTTCTGAGAGCCCCGAGAGCGAGGCGTAAGGCTGAATGGTATACAGATTTTATATTATTTGTGACGGATTTTGGAGACTTACTGTAAAGGACAAGGCCATAATCTATTTTAAACATGATGATGGAGGTGATAATGTTGATAAGAGTGAGATGGTTGCAGTTAAATTTTTGACTGGATAGGCATTTGACTACATCTAGTTGTTTGGAAAGCGATTTGACGAGGTATAAGAAATGGGAGTTCCAATTGTAACGATTGTTGAATATTACCCCTAGGATTTTTATTTCGGTAACATTATCAATTGGTGAAAGGGTCGATATAATGTTAGGAGTGCAGTGTTTCTTCCTGCATATATGTATGCTATTTTTGTGTATTTCTTACAGTTGACGAAAGTAGTCGCATTTAACATAATGGGCTGGGGTATTACAAGCTAGTTGTCTATATATGTATGTACAAGTATATTAAAGAGTTTGAGCCTGATTCATAATCAACGCACAGCCCAAACCATAAGATCTATAATACTGAAATTTTCACAGTGGGTTCCATCTTTGGAGAAAGTGCACACTAAGAAACTTGGAAAATAACATCCACAAGCACGAAAAATCACGGAAAACTGTTGTATGAAATTCTTTTATTTATCATCCAATCGGCCTCAAACTCAACTTCAAAGATCTTCACAACAATTCATTTGAAACATATTTCACCGATTTTGGAAAATCGACCCCAATGTGCGAAAAATTGAGGTCTCAAAGTTGAATAGGCAAAAGTTTAATTTTAGTCCGATCACCTTCAAATTGATTTTCAAAGCTCTTAACGTAAAAAAGTTCAATACGTCTCTCACCGATTTAGGAAAATTCACTCACACGGTCGGAGAATTAGAAGAAAACTCTTTCGTTCGCCGTTCTTAGTTTTCATGGCTTCAAACTCATTTTCAAGGTTATACAAAGTAATAAAAGGCGCGTTGCTCAAAGATTTTGGAACATCGACCACAACGGTAGGAAAATTCACGGAAAACTGTTAATGTTTGGACGTTGATGTACTAAAACGAGCAGTACATTCAAGTGGCCCAACGACACCAAGCACGGACTTGTTAGCGCGTGGACCCAGGCAAAATGCAACCCACCTCCCGCCCAACCGACCGAGGCTAACGAAGATCGCGGACAGATAAATAAGTACAAATTAAAAACATTAATTGTAGGCTACATATATAACATAATAGTGAAGCTCTAAGTAAAGAAATATAAGTAGCATTACATATTAGATCATAAAGATTTTTATAGTTAGAACGTAATATTCGAAAAGGATTATGGATAGCATAATTATTACAAGTTTGAAGAGAAAATGGAATTAAGTTTCTAGAATGTCCGATCGGAACTGCACAACTAACTCGGCTGACTAACTCAGAAGATTCAATTTCACCATTAAGTAGTTTGTGTAAAAAAATTACACCAAGCATGGTTCTACGAGTATACCAGACTACAAAACTCCCTGTACCCAGGTGAAAAATTGCCAATCGCATCTTTGCAAACTTACACACATACACAATTACGCACACATACGAGCCACAGTGCAAGCGAGGCATTTTATGTGGTGGCTGTGCTTCTTCATCCACCCCCACGCTGCTGCACTGAATCTTCTTTCGTGAATAACTTCCGTGTTTATTAGGCGATCGACTTGAAATTTGGACAGTATATTAAGAGTGACTAAAGTATTGTACATGCCAAATCTAAAAGCTATATCTTGAAAATTGTTACTGTAAAACGGTTTTTATCGATTTGCTGGGGAACGGGGGGAGATATCTGAAATATGAAACTAACTTGATCTGCGTATGGTATACAGGAACCTACATTCAAAATTTGGAGTCTCTATCTCTTGTAGTTGCTGAGACCGACGCGTTCATACGGACAGACAGACGGACATGGCCAAATCGAAATCTCTTTTGATACTGATCAATAATATGTATACTTTATAGGGTCGGAGATGTATCCTTCTGCCTGTTACATACATTTGCACAGAATTAGTACCCCCTTTTTACCCATTTTATGGGTACAGGGAGTAAAAAGGGCATTCGCCATTACACTTTCCACAATTAAGGTTTAATAAGTTTACCCGATACCACGCTTGAAAACTGTCAAGATCAGTTTGCAACCTTTGACCAGATAAAAAATGAGTAGATGACAGATATAGCTTAACATCATCAGCATACATAAGCACCCGAGAGTGATTTAAGATAGAAGGGAGGTCATTTATGAATAGAGTAAATAATAAGGGCCAAAATGACTTCCTTGTTGAATTCCGGAAGTAACTTGACCAGACTTAGAGACTAAGCCTTTGAAATAAACCTTTGGGTTCTAAGAGTTAAATAGTTGGAAATCCAAAGGATTAAGCTATTTGATGATGAAGATGAAGCTTGTGAAGTAAAAGACAATGATTAACAGAGTCAAAAGCCTTTTTGAAATCAGTGTAAATAACATCTGTTTGCTCTTTAGCTTGAAATCCCTTAATGACAAGAGAAGTGAATTCCAATAGATTAGAGGTAGTAGTAAGCCCGTGCTGGCAGGGTGAAATTATAGATCTACATAAATGCTGAAGTTGAGAAGTTACTAATTTCTCAAAAATCTTAGAAATAGCAGACAACTTAGAAGTACCTCTTAGTTCTCGACGTTAGACATTTTTCCTTATTTATGGAGAGGAATAATAAATGATTCTTTGTTGTATGAAAATTGTATGATAATCGTCAGGGTTTTGGCTGTTAATTGGTGGAAAGGCTTTGTCTGGTAGTATTATTATTGCAATCGGCTTCAAACTCTTCTTTAAAAACTATACCAAAAATAATATAAGAGTGTGCTAACCTATGTTGGAAATTGTACTCCTACCCGTCGCCATGGTTAGGAAATTGGGATCAAGGTCAAATGAGCGAAATTATTTCTCTTTCCAGATAAGCTTTAAGACATTTTCATAGCCCTACTCAAAGAATCATTAGGCTCAACTATTTAGGAAAGTCCACTGGCGGTAAAATTGTGGTAAATTATTTGTGTCTATTTCTAACGATTGATGAAAGTATTTAAATTCAGCGTTGCCCTGCACAATAGTTAGATTAAACTGCATTATGTTGAATTTGATTTATTTATTTATTAAGGGTTCCTAAAAACTACATACGAACTAAAAAAGAAGCTATAGCGTAGGCCTTAAGCTAGGTTTGATTACAATTATTTACAGCTTATGTGTGTTATTTACATTAAATCTGATGGTGTTGTTATTGTTGGTGTGTAGTGTATTGACGTATAAAATGGTTACTGTAATGTAATAGTATGAATTTGATTATTTACGTTAATCGTAAGAAATACTGCCACCTACCTAATGACTTTTTGTGTAGGGCTATGAAAATGTCCTTGAAGCTGATATAACTAAACAAATAATCGTACTTTTTACGCCCTGTACCCATAAAATGGGTAAAAGGGGGTATTGGATTTGTGCAAAAGTATGTAACAGGCAGAAGGAGACATCTCCGACCCTATAAAGTATATATATTCTTGATCAGTATCAAAAAGATTTCGATTTGGCCATGTCCGTCTGTCTGTACGTCTGTCTGTCCGTCCGTCCATCCGTCCGTCTGTCCGTCTGTCTGTCCATATGTATGAACGCAAGGATCTCAGCAACTAGAAGAGCTAGAGACACCAAATTTGGAATTTAGGTTCATATATAACAGGAGCAAGTTTAGTTTAGATTTGAGATATTTCCCCCCGTTTCCCCGCAATTCGATAAAAACTTTTTTACCAACATCTTTAAAGATATAGCTTTGAAATTTAGCTGTTACAATACTTTAGTCACTCTTAATATAGTGTTCAAATTTCAAGTCGATCGGATAATAAACACGGATGTTATTCAACAAACAAGATTTAGTGCTGTGGCGCGGGGAAGAAGAAGCACAGTCACCATTTAAAATGCCTCGCTTGCTCTGTCGCTTGTGTGAGTGCGTTTTTGTGTATGTGTGTGTGTATGTGTAAGTGTACGTAGATGTGATCGGAAATTTTTGACCTGGGTACGGGAAGTTTAGTAGTTGGGTATACTCGACTATAGCATTCTTACTTGTTTAAATTATTTTTGGTGTACTTTTGAAAATGTGTTTGAAACCAATTGCAAGAATAAGACTAAAATTCCAAACACAAGATTTACAAGTATTTTCCACTCCCAAAGTACCGAGCATTTTGTGTTTAGCTTTGGAAACTAGTATAAAGCGTTCACCACACTTCCGACCGTGGGCGTTCATTTTCCGAAATCGGTAGCGCTTGTATCGAGTTTTTGTATGTGGAGTTCATTGAATTTGTGTTTCAAATTAATCGGACGATAAACAAAACATTTTCATACATAAGTTGTCCTCGAATTTTCTCGACGCTGACTTTCTAGAAGCAGCACTTAAAATGCCTTTTGATCTGGGTACAGGGAGTTTCGATGTTGGGTATGCTCGACTATAGCATTCTTACTTGTTTTATTATGTTTCGTAGTACTTAAACTACTTTCATAATGTAAATGAATGTTACGGAGCAGGCGAGGACATTAACTAACAGTGGACAGTAAAGGTGCTGGTTTGGCCGGCTCGAGGTCCAGTTTTAATAAATAAAACAACCTACCTATGACAGTAAAGTGACTATTAGTATGAAGGCAAGCCTTTAGCAGTGGGTACTGATATTAGCTAATATTTAATAGCCTTCCTGCAGGCGTCCTGCCATAAATCCAGATATCCGAAGGATGGAATCGAACAAGCCTTCTGCTTCTAAATGGCCTTGCTAGGCGACTAGCCAAGGAGTTAGTGTTGGCCAGAAGCCTGCCTCTGTTAAATAAATTTATTTATTTATTTGATCATTCCTAGTGCTACAAGCTAAAGCTTATAAGTTAGGGCACTAGTCACTATAATTATACATATTTTATAACATAATTTTACATTTAATATTTTAGATTTAACATATATAAGTACATAGTTCATATTATTTAAATTTAAAGTTATCATTAACAGTTAAAATTATTATTATTATTAATTGTAGGAATGGGTGTTGTTCTGTAGGTGAGCCTTTAGTTTTGTCTTAACTTGCGTGGCGCCATAAATAGTTTTTAAAGGATGGGGAAGTTGATTCCAGGTGCGAATAGCATGTAAATTAATTCCTTTATAAGGAAACAAGTGAGAGTTAGAATTTATGTAAAAAGGTTGGCAACGCTAGACAGGAGTTAACGGCAGGCTAACAGCTGTTAGCATTAGCAGAGAGACAGTCGGTTGGTGTAAGTGGAGGAGATAAGTTGTTGTGAGAAAGTTGGCAGAGATCGGAAATTAAGTTGAAAAGTTGTAAAGCTGTGAATGCAGATCGTTGATGCAGAAAGGGCTAGAACAGTTGTAAAGCCGTGAACACCGTCTGTCTATCGAATAAAACAAAAATTAAACCAAATACTTTATAATTCCTAGCTTTAAATAAAAATTATATTAAACTAGCGGACCTGGCGCGCTTCGCTGCGAGGGCACGGTAAAAAAATTGCTATGAAACTTCCTTCCCACACACTTACACACTTACACACACTAACACTCGTGGATATTATAGTTTTTATTTAATGTAAAATTATACTCATGAATATTATCATTTTTCGTTTATGAGTGGGTGGTTGTGTGGGGGTGGTGATGACACAACAAACTATAGCTATAAACATTCCTTGGACTTCAAGGAATATATTATAAAAGATTTCATCAAGATCCTTTAAACGGTTTTCAAGTTTATCGCGAACATACAGACAGACATTCACTTTTATATATATAGATAAAGAATATCGTTAATAAACAACTATTCACATTTATAAACTTTATTTAGCGGGCGATACACCTCGCTTTGTTGAATCAAAACTAAAAATAAATATTACAATTCTTCAAGCTTAAAGCTAGCCCTCAACCATGCAGCTAGCGCTACCGCCAGGCTGCCGTCGCTGCCAGAAAACTGCAGCGTTAGCGCCTCGTGTACGGTGTTGTATTACCGTCGCGGCGCGCAACATTGTCGCGGCACATCCGCCGCGCTTATTACTCCAGTCATTGACTTGGTCAGCCAATTCCGAGTGTCAGTGGTTAACTTGTATAAAGAATTGTCTTTCTGAATTTAATGTCTTAAGCAAAATTGCTGATTGTAGCGCATACTGGCAATACGCCAAGGTCATTGCATATAGTGTTGTTGCGCACGTAATAGGGAGAGTCCACAATTCTCCGGTGAATTTTTCTTTCCGTTCCGTTTCTCGATCCGTTGGATTGATGTGTTACAGGCCGTGCCCTAAAGGTTAATGTCCCAATTAAGAGTGGGCGTAATGATGGCCTTAAAGAGGCTGATTTTGGCAGTGAGAGAAAGCCCACTCCCAGGCCTAAGTAGCCAGTCCATCCGCTTAGCCTTTTCACGCACCATAGCACAGGCACGAGGAATATGCGGCTTCCAAGTTAGGCGACAGTCAAAGGTAACTCCCAGATATTTAACTTGGGTGAGATGTTTGATTCTGTTGCCATTCAGAGAGATGTGCATCGAGTTCAAACGCTTCAGAGAAAAGGTTGCATGTTGACTCTTTTGCGTATTTATGGCAATGTTCTCATTCAGGAACTCCTGTACCATGGCCGAAGCATATCTCCTGCACGAGCTGGAGCCGTGCCATCCGCATAGGTATTTTTTTTTTTCTATCTTGAGCGATATTTATTTAAAATCTGCTCTAAAGTAGGCAATAATTAAATTTTGTGAAAATACATTAACATTTGATTATTCATTTGACAAAATAGTGGGTTTGGTAGAGTGGGGTTAGGGTACTGCGTCCAGCGGGAGATCGAGAGGATGCTTCCTTGGGAGCCGTCTTGTCGTTGTACTGTTATCCATCAGACTCGAGCTAGCGGGTTAGGGTGGGATAAGAGTCTAGCGGTGTAGCGTTCGCTTATTCTTGCCGTCTCGTTCATGACCCATTAGATATGTAGCTCGCTGTGGATGGTGGCATTGTCATGATAGATGTGGGCGTTGGACACCATGCGCAAGACTTTATTCTGGAATCGCTGGATCATGCTGCGATTGCTCTTGCTGGCAGTGCCCCAAAGCTGAATGCCGTATGTCCATATTGGCATGAGTACAGCTTTGTAAACAAGTAATTTATCCCGCAGCTTCAGCTTAGACTGCCTGCCGATGAGCCTATAATACTTCCGGAGTCTTTCCTCAGCTTGCTTCCTCTTGCGGAGAATGTGTTCTCGCCATGCCAACCTTCTGTCCAGGGTCACACCCAGATATTAAGGGTAAGCTTCAATGGGGATGAGGGAACCTTCGAGGTAAACTGGCGGACAGAAGGATGTCTGGCAGGACTTGTCTGCGTTGACGGCGATATTCCACCTCTTCAGCCAAGTGTTCAGGCTGTCCAGTTGGCATTGGATGGCCTCAGAGGCTTCCTGGGGGCTGTCGGCTAAGCTAACGAATGCAGTGTCGTCGGTATATGTGGCGATTAGCGGACTTTGATGAGGGCTAACAGGCATGTCAGCTGTATACACCGTACAGAGTAGCGGTCCAAGTACGCTGCCTTGCGGCACTCCAGCTCGAATGACCCTTGTCGAAGACGTTGCATTGCCGCATTTAGTGTAGAAGTGCCTGTCGCTGATGTAGCTTATGACGAAAGCAAAGTAAGACCGCGGCAGGTTTGCTTTCATTTTGTGAAGCAGGCCGAGGTGCCAAATACGTTTGAACGCTTGCTTCACGTCGCGCATAACAGCACTGCAGTATTTTCGCTACTCGATTACATCCAGTATGCGCTTCACTAGCCTGTGGCATTGCTCTGGTGTATACTCTTTCGAGTATTTTGGAGAGTGTTGCCAGCAAGCTTATCGGACGATAGGAGGCGAGATGGGCTTCAGGTTTGCCAGGCTTTGGGATGAGGATAACCTCAGCGCATTTCCACTTTTGGGGAAGTGGCCAAACTCAAAGCAAGCGTTAAATATCCTAGCCAGCAGCACGATGCAGTTTGGAGGGAGCAGTTTAAGGGCCCTTGCGTCGATGGCATCGTGTCCTGGTGCCTTTTTATTTTGGGGGAAGGATATCTCCTGTTCGATCTCATCAGCGACAACCGGATTAATCGGCGAGTCGCTTTGACTAGGAGCTTCCAGAAATCTGATGGAGTCTTCTATATCCTCTGAACAGCAACGTTCGAACGGCGTGAACGTGTTATTCAGATGCTCTGCGAACGCTTCAGCTCTCTCTATGTCGGTTCTGCACCAGACCCCGTTACTGTCTAGAACCGTGGCTGCTGTTTTGACTGGCCTATTAATGTGGCGAGTGACCTGCTAGAGGTTGTGGTGCGGGTCTCCCGGCTCGACCTCTCGTCGCTCGTCCTCAGCCTTTGGAGCAGTTCTTTGAGGTTTTTGGTGGCTCTGTTGAGGAGGTTACCATGTTCGTCTTAGTCACCTCTTCTCAGCGACCATTGCAGCAACCTCTGGCGTCCATAGAAAGAGGTCCCTCAAAGGAGTCCTGGAGGAGCAGCTGTACCTCGGAGTCGCAGACGCAGCATATTGGTGAAATTCTTACATGAGGTTTTCAACTACGCTGTCGATATTGCTGGGGGAGTTCAGTGCGACGGTTGCGTCGGTATTAGACTGTAGCAACGAATTGTACGCAGAGGTGGTGGCACTGTCCCTGATGAGCCTTCTGCGCGGCACCTTCCTTTCAACAGAGTGGTTGACCAGCAAAGTGACAGCCATGTGATATCCGCATGGTGGCAGTCATAGTACGACGGCAAACGGAAGATCTGAGGTGTAAATCGACGATATTCAAAAAATATTAATACAACAGTTGACCGTGAATTTTCCGACTGTGGCGGTAGATTCCCCAAAATCTTCGAGCATCGAACGTATATCTATTTGTGTAGAAGTTTAAAAATGAGCTTAAAGGCAATCACACGAAAAATTGTATTGTTGATTTCCAAAGTCTTCCACCAATTTTCCGACCGTAGGGGTCAATTTAACAAATTGGTGAGACACATATTATTTATTTAATGTGTAGAGCTTTGAAAATGAGTTTGAGACGAATCGGACGATAATCAAAAATTTTGCAGACAACAGTTTTCCCGACCCTGGCGGTAGAGTTTCCAAAATTCTTGTGCAAATTTTATACCCCATTTTTTATTTGGACGTTGATGTACTAAGCGCAGAACACATTCAAGAGGCCCAATGGCGATCTCGACACTTCATAAATTGAGGGTATACATCAATATGTGTACCAAGTTTGGTTTTTCTAGCTTCAAGGGTGTGGAAAAAATTGCGTTCATACGGACAGACGGACATTTTGCAACCCCAATATAAATTTGTTTCCTTTGGGAACAGGGTATAATTAATGCAAATAAAAGTTGACCGACATGCGTATATCGACACAATAGTTTTTCATCTTAGTGTTGGAAAACTTCAAACCTTACCAGAGTTGCCAGAGTGTTATATATAAAACCGCACAAATTTGAATATGTTATTAATAGTTTAAAGTAAAATGGGAATAACACGTTTAATATAAATCGCGTGATTTATCGGTCTCTTGGCCTTTAAACTTATAAAAGCGACTGAAATCGCCATATTGGTTATATCTCTTAGCTTCTGCTTCTGCTTTGCTATCGATCTACGGTAGATGGCCGCTGCTGCTGAAGTCAATTATTTTTGTTATACTACGATTTGGTAAATTTTAATCATTTAAGCTTATTATGTACCTTTTTGGTTAATAGAATGTCAATGCAAATTTAGTACAAATTAACATTATTATTACTATAAAATCGGAACAGCTGCATTCGCATTATCGATTGATGATCGTTTTTCCATAAATGTGGCGGTCATACGGACAGGCGGACATTTTGCAACCCCAATATAAACTTGTTTCCTTTGGGAACAGGGTATAACAAGTAAGAATGCTTTAGCCGAGTATACCCGACTACAAAACTCCCTGTACCCAGGTCGAAAATTTCCAATCGCATCTTCATACACTGACACACACACATATCTACATACACATATACATACACAAATACGCACACGCACGAACAACAGCGCAAGCGAGGCATTTTAAGTTGTGGCTGTGATGCTTCTTCCCCCCGCGCTGCGGCACTGAATCTCCTTTCCGTGTTTATTATCCGACTTGAAATTTCGACAGTAGATTACGATTGATTATAGTTATACATGCCAAATCCCAAAGCTATATCTTGAAAACTGTTACTGTAAAACGGTTTTTTTTTCAATAGCGGGGGTGTGAGGGGAATATCTCGGATCTAAAATAAACTTGATCTGCGCCCGCTATAAACGAACCTACATTCCAAATTTGGTGTCTGTAGCTCTTGTAGTTGCTGAGATCGACGCGTTCATACACACGGACGAATAGACTGACGGGCATGGCCAAATCGAAATCTCTTTTGATACTGATCAAGAATATATATACTTTATGGGGTTGGAGATATCCCCATTTAACCAATTTTATAGGTGTAGGGAGTAAAAAACAGTCAGCTGAGAGAAAGTCCCAGGCCGGTTATAACAACATAAAGGCCTCAGCTCTCACTGAAAAATTGGAACGGAATCAAAATGAATGACGACACCATAAGATTAAGCGGCGAGCTATCTGATGATCATAAATACCTCGCTTTTTATGATGACATAACATCCACGGTATTAAAATATCTTAAAATCATCAATGAAAAAGCCGAAAATTCTGAACAATCTGGCAGCAAGGCAAGACGTACGGACGACGGGCAGCTTCACCAAACAGCTATGGAATACAAGATGAATGCATTGTGCCGTCGACAACGAGCAATGATACCGTCAAAAATTCGCATAATGCGACAAACTCACCCAAGTGGGCACACTTCCGTCGACTTCTTTGGTCCCAGATCTAGGAGGTTCACTTTCAAATTCAAGAGGAGATCGTGGATCCTGAAGGAAAGGGATACGTTGCCAAGGAGTATTTAAAGGCCGAATTAGCTGTACAAGGTTATTTATCACTCAGAAACAACACACCAAGCAGTAATGACTTAAATCTGACCCGGGTAACGATTCCAAAATTTTATGGAGACGTGCTTAAATGTATGTGCTTAAATGTTTGTGTGCATAGTTCACGACACCAACCTGCCCATGATCCGTAAAATGTGGTATCTAAAAATCAGTGTGATCGGCGAAGCAGAAAGGATGATACGCCACATCGATTTGAAGGAAGAAAATTATATTCACGCCTGGAACATCTTAGTAGACGTTTACAACAATCCAAGGGACATAGCGTCAACGGTATTAAAACGATTTCTTACGCAACAGGCTATCAATGGCAAACGTAAAATCCCTAAAAGAATTATACATAGTCAAAAAGGAATCTCTTGTATCTTTGAAGGGACTCGGCTTAGTCATCGCAACGTGGGACCCTATACTAATAGCAGTCTTACGAAACAACCAGGACTCCACAAATAAAACGCTCTATAAACAATCATTGAGCAACTCAAAAATCAAAACATCTTTCGCCTTGCCACAGCAAAAGTAGCAGTCCAAGGAAACAACGGACAATTATCCATGTTCAAGACTCTACTAGATTCTGGATCACAAATTAACGTGATCTCAGAAAGGCTGGCATCTTCCCTGTCTCTAGAACGACAGGATGCCACACTGCGAATTGAAGGTAGTTAAATAGACATGCTGAGCATTACTATTCGTTATTGCTCCCACAACAGCATAAAATACCCGCTGGTCCAATTATTCAAAAGACCGAGTTGGGATGGGTTGTGGCTGGAAAAATAATGGCTTCAAATAAGTCAGCAGCCATTTGTGCAGTTGCAACAAGAGATGAAACCAATGCCATAATGGAGCGTTTCTGCTCGTTTCCGCTCGAAAGCTTCGAAAACATGGAGAAGCAACGAACACCAAGTGAAGAAAAATGCGAACAACGCTACATACATAATCTGCAAGCCGCTGCCGATGACCGATTCATAGTCAAATTGCCGTTTTCTGAACACTCTTCAGCCCTGGGGCCCTCGTTGAGGGTCGCAAAAAAAAAGATTCCTTTCATTAGAAAAAAGGACCAAGGACCAAGCTGCGAAAATAGTGCTCAAATAATGAACAATCGCAAAAGGGAATCCCAAAGGAAGATATCGTCAATGATGTTCATCTGGGTGCATTACTGGAGCCACACAGTGTTAAAACTCTGGGGCTTATACACTGAGGAAAAATACCAGGGTCTTAAAATCAAGAATATTCATGTTAAATATTTTGTTCATAAAATAAGACCATTTTAAGACTAAATTATTAAAACTAAGAACATTACTCTAAAATACCTTAATTTCTTAATATAAGAACAAAAATCTTAATACATGTACATGTTAATGTGTCGATAGACATATTTTATGACAAATACAAATACATTTAAAAAAAGGTTGAGAAAACATAGGCACAATAAGTGTACCATAACAGCATAATAGCATAGCATAATCTGCAATATACATACGCATGTAGTATGTAAAAAAATGTCAAATGTCAAACAATATAGCATTTTCGTTTACCTTGACACTTCATAAATTGAGGATATATACTAACATGTGTACCAAGTTTGGTTGCTTTAGCTTAAAGGGTGTGGAAAAAAAATGCGTTCATACGGACAGACGGACATTGCGCAAACCCAATATACTATTTTCCCTTCGGGAACATAGTATAATTAATGCAAATAAAAGTTGACCGATATGCGTATATCGACACAATAGTTTTTCATCTTAGTGTTGGAAAACTTCAAACCTTACCAGAGTTGCCAGAGTGTTATATATAAAACCGCACAAATTTGAATTTGTTATTAATAGTTTAAAGTAAAATGTGAATAACACGTTTAATGTAAATCGCGGGATTTATCGGTCTCTTGGCCTTTAAACTTATAAAAGCGACTGAAATTGCCATATTGGTTATATCTCTTAGCTTCTGCCTCTGCTTTGCTATCGATCTACGGTAGATGGCGCGCTGCTGCTGAAGTTGTGGCAGCCCTGTCCAGACGCTATCGGAAATCGGCTGTAACTACGCTAGCAGCCCTGAGATTGGCTGCCAGCCCTGAAAACTGGCTTCTGTCACAGACACACAACTCTGAGACGAAGCCTATCAAGATTATCACTTGTAACATTCAATAAAGACCATTAGTAATATTAATACTATCTTTCATTGGCTAAAGAGCCAAAGTGGTGACCCCGAACGCTTAAATTAAACAGCACATGCCAAAAGAGCGCTACTTTCTCAGGTCTGGGTGCAAAAGTCAACCTGCTGGCGATTCTGAAGAATTTTTTGACGCATCAAACATGGAGCCCGACATATTCAGTGAGGAACTCCAAGAATTGAAATTGCAAGTACAGCAACTTCAATTGACAGCCGTAAGGCCACCAGTTGGAAATCCTCAGCAATGTCCTCAAATTAACATCCCAAAGTTTAACAAAGGCAACCCTCAACTTTGGTTTGCGCTATTGGAACGCCTTTTCCATTTACACAATGTCTTGGCAGACGATCGCAATTTTGACTTGGTGTCGGTACACTTAGAGGAGGACGTCGTCCTGTCCATCGAGGATCTTATCACACAGCCGCCTCTAAATAACAAGTACGATGCGCTGAAGCAGCGGCTGCTTGAAACTTTTGCTGAATCGGAAGACTCAAAGCTAAAAAGACTTCTGCAAGGCCGCGACATGACCGGCAAAAAGCCGTCGGAAATTTTAACACACATGCGACGTCTAGCACCTGCTAATGGCTGTGAGGCCGTTATACGCACTCTCTTCATCGCCGAACTGCCGATGTCGATTCGTCCGCTCATTTCTGTTTGGGAGGAAGAAGACCTTAACAAATTGGCAAGGATGGCGGACAAGATGCTTGAAAATACGAGCATGGATCCAACCTATGTAATGTCAACACAAACTGCAGCTGCTGAGCAAACTCAACAAAATGTCGACGTAGTAAGTAGCAACCTCAGCCTAAAAGACATCGCTGTCGTCTTGCAAAAGCTTTCACAGAAAGTCGATAAGCTACAGGACGATCTGCGTAGCTCAAGGCAGTCCAAGACTTCGCGTCCACCAAAGCCGAGGAGCAACGAACAGGGCAGTGACAAGCTATGTTTCTACCACAGCAAATTTGGCGATCACGCCCGTAAGTGTCAGCCAGGTTGCCGACGTTACCAACAGTTAAGCTGAAGTGGCTGCCGTTAACTCAGCTGGTGGGCGGCAGCATTTCGACGACCAGCAACTCAACACAACCGACGGGGAGCCTAGATCACCATCTACATATCCAGGATGTACATACTAACCATACTTTCCTTATAGATTCTGGGTCGGTGGTGTCAGTTGTGCCTCGTACAATAACACCGCGCAAACTACAAAAAGGCAAACTACAATTGTATGCTGCAAATCAAACCGTAATACAAACGTACGGCAATCTTGATCTAAAACTCGACCTTGGTTTGGGTCGGTCTTTCAAGTGGTCATTCATCGTTGCTGATGTACAAGCTGCAATAATTGGCGCTGACTTCCTGGCACAGTTCCAATTGCTCATAGACATCAAGCAACAACGACTCATCCTTAGATCAGAGTACACGAAAAACAGTAGTTCAAGCAACTCTCAGGAGGTCGAACCTTCGAATACGGCACAGAAGCTGCATGGCACTGTTTCTCATGGAAGAGACATCAATGCTGTAAAAGCTAATATCACTACAGGCGACAATAGTTCGTCACATGCAGTTCGCCACTACATCATAACAGCTGGAGCACCGGTAGCAGATCGTCCACGCCGACTGATGGGTGAGAAACTGTCATCGGCAAAAGCACAAATCCATTTGCTGATCGACGAGGGTATCTGTCGGTATTCCAAAAGCCCATGGGCCAGCCCGCTGCACATGGTAGCAAAGCCCAGTGGTGGTTGGCGAGCATGTGGCGACTACCGCAAGCTTCATGCGATAACGACTCCTGATCGTTATCCAATACCTCATATCCACGATTTCGCTGACCGTTTACATGGAAAACACATTTTCACCACATTAGACTTGGAACGCGCATATTATCAAATTCCAATGGCACCAGATGACATTGAGAAGACTGCAGTATGCACACCGTTTGGATTGATTGAATTCCTAAAAATGCCGTTTGGCCTTAAAAATGCAACACAAACTTTCCAGAGATTCATGGATCAACTCTTCCGAGGTGTTGACTATGTGTTCTGCTACATCGACGATATTCTAATCATGTCAAACTCAGTTAAGGAACATAAACAACACGTAAACAATATCCTACGCATCTTGCAATTAAGCGGTCTCACCATTAATAGAAACAAGTGCAATTTTGAAAAGACAGAATTCTTGTTTCTAAGTTACACAGTTAACGGCAGCGGCATTAGACCTCCAGAGGATCGCGTCAAGGCAATCGCAGAGTACGTTCGGCCACAAACGATATGTGAATTGGGCCGTTTTCTTGGGATAGTAAATTACTATCGCCGCTGCATACCCCATGCGTCAGAGACGCAGGCACTGCTCAATGACTTGACGCGCAATATGAAAAAGAATGATAAGAGACCTGTGGAGTGGACGCCAAGATCCATCGAGGCATTTGTAAATTGCAAAAGCAGTATTGCAAACGCAGCCACTCTCGCTCACCCAAGTCCACATGCAGATCTGAGCGTGACTTGTGATGCCTCCGACACGGCTATCGGTGCCGTACTAGAGCAAAACAACAGAGGTAAATGGGAGCCTCTTGGTTTCTTTTCAAAAAAACTCAGCGCAACCGAAGGCAGGTATAGCACATACGATAGGGAGTTGCTAGCGATATACGAAGCGATCAAATACTTCAAGCACATGCTTGAAGCAAGGATATTCGTCATAAAAACGGATCACAAGCCGCTGATATATGCTTTCGCCCAGAAACCCGAAAAGGCTTCGGAGCGTCAATTACGCCAATTGGGCTTCATCTCACAGCACTCTACAACGATCCTGCATGTTAGCGGCAGCGACAATGTGGTGGCCGACGCGCTCTCCAGGATCAATGCTATAACGATGCCAACTGCTCTTGATACGAAACGCATTGAAATGGCGCAAGCGACAGACAGCGAACTAATAAGTATTCTAAACGGAGAGACATCCCTACAACTACAATCGACGCAAGTCGACAAGGAAACGTTTCTATACTGCGACGCAGCCATAGCAACGCCTAGGCCATACATTCCACGGCCGTTGAGATACAGCATATTTTCAATGGTACATGGATTTTCTCACCCTAGTGGCAGATCCACACTTAAGCAAATTTCTAGTAAATATGTATGGCCATCTATGCGCAAGGACATTTTGGGGTGGTCAAGGAATTGCTTGCCGTGCCAGCGGGCCAAGATACACAGGCATAACTCGTTGTGCCGACCAAAATCACAGTTCCGGATCGCAGATTTGATCATATACACATCGACATTGTAGTAATGCCTTTGGTTGGTGAGTATAGATATTGCTTGACGATGATTGACCGTTTTTCTCGCTGGCCAGAGGCAGTACCTTTGAAGGACATGACAGCGCAGACAATTTGTGACGCACTATGGTCATGCTGGATTTCCCGCTTCGGCTGCCCTTTGATCATCACCACCGATCAAGGTGTCCAATTCGAGTCTGCACTCTTCAAGTCTCTGGCAAACTTACTGGGAAGCGAACACATTCATACGTCACCATACCACCCACAATCAAACGGAATGATCGAGCGCTGGCATAGGTCTATGAAGTCTGCTTTGATGTGCAACCCACATACTCCATGGACCAAGCTACTTCCAGCCGTTATGCTTGGTCTCCGCACATGCTTTAAGGAAGACCTTCAAGCATCAGCCGCTGAAATGTTGTATGGATGCACGCTTCGCCTTCCCAATGAATACTTTTATGACCTGGATGCACCCTCGAATCCATGTCAGTTTGTCAGTCAGTTTCGCAGCAACATGCAGGCGGTAAGGCCGACTCCAGCGTCCCATCACAACAAGCCGACACTCTTTCTACACAAAACCATACATGACTGCTTACACGTATTCGTCAGGACCGACGCAGTCAAGCAGTCCTTGGAGCCTCCATACTCGGGACCGTACCTGGTTATATCCAAGCCATCAGATCGGGTCTTCGTCGTGCGCGTTAATGGAAAAGAGACCGCTTTGTCGATGGACAGACTAAAACCTGCATTTATGGCAAATGACGAAGCTGTTCCTATTGATGACGTACCTTCACAAATCAGAGTTCCGTTACTACGCACCTATGAGAAGCAACATCGGACTCGCCCCACAATCTGTGACTTGTCTAGGGGGAGTACTGTGGCAGCCCTGTCCAGACGCTATCGGAAATGGGCTGTAACTACGCTACCAGCCCGGAGGGCTGCAACTACGCTAGCAGCCCTGAGATTGGCTGCCAGCCCTGAAAACTGGCTTCTGTCACAGACACACAACTCTGAGACGAAGCCTATCAAGATTATCACTTGTAACATCTAATAAAGACCATTGATAATATTAATACTATCTTTCATTGGCTAAAGAGCCAAAAAGTCAATTATTTTTGTTATACTACGATTTGGTAAATTTTAATCATTTAAGCTTATTATGTACCTTTTTGGTTAATAGAATGTCAATGCAGATTTAGTACAAATTAACATTATTATTACTATAAAATCGGAACAGCTGCATTCGCATTATCGATTGATGATCGTTTTTCCATAAATGTGGCGGTCGGTTGATATTTGTTAGTACCAGCTTGTAATAAGTTTGCCGCCAAATTTGAGACTTTTAAATTTTTTGATGACAACGGTGCACTTTTCCGCTGTGCACGGGACTTACGCAAACAGAATTCGGTAAATGTAGGGTTTCGCTAGGTTTTGACAATCGAAATAATTGTTTTGAATGGGGTTCAAAGTCAAATGAGTGAGATTATTTGTCTAGTTAGATCGGCTTCAAAGTCATTGGCAAATCCCTACACAACAAATCATTAGGCATTTGACTCAAGTATTTGGTTTCCACGGGAGGGAAAATTGTGATACTCTAAATTTTGTGAATTTCTTACGGTTGACGAAAGTAGTCAAATTCAACATTGCTTTATGTGCAATCTAAATATTTCGCCGGGCAACGCCGGTGTATTACCAGCCAGTATATACAGAAGGTGGCATGCCATTACCGCAACTGCCACTTCTTTTTACTCCCTGTACCCATAAAATGGGTAGAAAGGGGGTACTAAATCTGTGCAAATGTATGTAACAGGTAGAAGGAAACATCTCCGACCCTATGACGTATATATATTTTTGATCAGCATCAAAAGAGATTTCGATTTGGCCATGTACGTCTGTCTGTCCGTCTGTATGAACGCGTCGATCTTAGCAACTATAAAGACACAAAATTTTGCATGTTTGTTTCCAATTTCAGATACCTCCCCTCGTTTCCGTGCAGTTCGATAAAAACATTTAACAGCAACAAGTTTAAATATATAGCTTTGGGATTTAGCATATATAATACTTTGGTCACTATTAATCTACTGTCCAAACTTCATCAGTTGATCGGATAATAAACAAGGAAGTTATTCACGAAAGAAGATTCAGTGTTGCAGACTGGTGGTGGGGCGGGGGTAATGCACAGACGCCGTTTAAAATGTCCCGCTTGCGGTGTCGTGTGTGCGTGCGTCTTTGTGGGATTTCCAAATAAATTAATCCTTTGGATGTGCAACTATTTAACCCAAAAGGTTTATTTAAAAGGCTTAGTCTCTAAGTCTGTTCAAGTTACTTACTGAGTTCCACAAGGAATTCATCTTTACTCTCTTCATAAATGACATTACTTCTGTCATAAATCACTCTCGGGTGCTAATGTACGCCGATAATGTTAAATTATGTCTGTCATCTACTGATTTTCTATCCGGTCAAATGTTGTAAGCTGATCTTGACAGTTTTCACGCCTGGATTTTTAAATCTTAATTGTGGTAAGTGTATCGTAATGGCGAATGCCCCTTTCAAATAATTATATTCTTAATGAAAAGCCGCTGGTTCGAATTGAGTCAGTTGATGATTTTTGGTATCCTTCTAGATCCAAAGATAAAATTTGACAAACATATCTCTTCCACCGCTAATCGTGCCTTTGGTGTCCTGGGTTTCATTAAGCGTTGGTCTAAAGAATTTAACGATCCCTGCATTACTAAAACTACTTATACTTCTCTTTTTCGACCTATTCTTGAATGTGGGTCTTCTGTTTGGTGTGCTCAATACAAGGTTCATCACGATATAATAGAATCAGTACAGAAACAGTTTCTGCTCTTTGCACTCCGGGCTCATTACTGGAATCCTAATAATCGATTACCTTCTTATCGTAGTAGACTTTTGCCAATAAGTCTTCCTTCTCTTTCTGATGCCATGCTTGGCGTAATTTTTTTACGCAAACTACTTAATGGTGAAATTGATTCTTCTGAGTTAATCAGCCAAATTAGTTGTGCAGTTCCGATCAGAAATTCTAGAAACTTAATTCCATTTTCTCTCAAACTTGTAATACTAACTATGCTATCCATAATCCTTTTCGTATATTATGTTCTAACTATAACAATCTTTTTCATCTAATATGTAATGCTACTTCTATTTCTTTATTTAGAGCTTCACTATTATGTTATTCATGTAGCCTATAGTTACTTTTTATACTATGTTCCCGAAGGGAAAATAGTATATTGGGTTTGCGAAATGTCCGTCTGTCCGTCTGTCTGTATGAACGCAATTTTTTTGCCTTTATCTTTGAGCTAGAGCAACCAAACGTGGTACACATGTTGGTGTATATCGTCAATTTATGAAGTGTCGAGATCGACCACCCACCCCCACCCCCTCCTTCGCAATTTGGGGAAAACCTGTATCTTCCCCATATTTAAAGTTATAGTCACCAAATTTAACATACAGACTAATGTTGAGATTCCCGACAGATCTGCATCAAAAAAATATTGAAAATATTGGTTCCGCGCGCTTACAAGCCCGTGCTTGGTGTCGTTTTGCCACTTGAATATACTGTCTGTTTTGGTACATCAACGTCCAAGAGATCTAAAGTATCGCAAATGGAAAACTTCAACACCAAATGTTAAAGGAGGCTTACTGGTGTTAATAAAGAAAGATAATATTCCAGTGATGAAGTGGAGTGTTTTTCAACTCATCAACATCAAGAGCTCCACGCTGTGCAAACTACTACTTCCACTGCACGAAATGCTGACAACAGCATCAGCACCTTTGATACGACAATCAGCAAGGTCAGCACAACATATGTACGCTTTGGCAACATCAGCCAACCAGCACTTCCACATCACTGGAAGTAGTCCCTGGAGCCACAGCACCCATAGATTTAGATGTCAACGATCTAGATGTACTACAGCAACAACTGCAAATAAATAAGCATGCCATACTGCCAGAACATCTTGACACTATTCAGCTTCATCATATAGCTGCGTATGTTGCACTACTAATTTCCATACTACTAGTGATTGTGGTCATCACGCGAAAACGATTTGCATCATGGAAGAACGCACCAGCCACACCACCAGAAGATATATGGGCACTTTCGCAGAAAGGTTCACCACGACCAAAAAGTCAAAAGTGGTTAAACATTTTTTTCCTCTTATTTTTACAAAAAGATATGTTTACATTTTAGTAAAATATTGACTTTACCATTAATTTAAATTGTTATTTGGAGAAAATTGGGTACCAAGCAACAAACATGATTGTTTGTTATTTGCTCCTATCATTGTCATTTCTCTCTTGGATTATTAATGACTATTTATGTATGTTATGATTGCACTCTTCTTATGAAATCATTGTACAAAAATCTAATAAACAAAAATAAAAATGATAAGAGATCAGGCAAAGGCCGATCAACAATAAATTTTTGCGTTTCTTTTCCTTACTATTTTTGTGTAAAGTTCGCGATATTTGCAAATAAAAAAAAACCCTAATTATTTCAAATAAATGTTAAAAAATATTGAAAACTACATTATTTCTTTATAGTTTGAAATTATTTTCCATTACATGTCATTTAAATTCGCAGACTTTTTCATTTTTCCAGGTACTGTCACTTCTATATTTTGTAGCGTTCGCGATCGCATGTTTTCCTTAAGTATTCTGAAAACGTCAAAGCAATGGAATTTGGCTTTTGCATTGAAAAATAGTGCTACTAAAATGCTATAAATACAGAAAAACCAAATTTTTTTAAAGATGTCTTTGTTATATTTACTCCCTGTACCCATAAAATGGGCAAATGTATGTAACAGGCAGAAGGAGACATCTCCGACCCTATAAAGTATATATATTCTTGATCAGTATCAAAAGAGATTTCGAGTTGGCCATGTCCGTCTGTCTGTCCGTCTGTCCGTATGAACGCGTCGATCTCAGCAACTATAAGAGCTAGAGACACCAAATTTGAAATGTAGGTTCCTGTATACCAGGGGTGCCCAGCCCATTGCTCATCTGGCTCATTTTTACTCCCTGTACCCATAAAATGGGTAAAAAGGGGGTATTGGATTTGTGCAAAAGTATGTAACAGGCAGAAGGAGACGTCTCCGACCCTATAAAGTATATATATTCTTGATCAGTATCAAAAGAGATTTCGATTTGGCCATGTCCGTCTGTCTGTCCGTCTGTCCGTCTGTCTGTCCGTATGTATGAACGCAAGGATCTCAGCAACTATAAGAGCTAGAGACACCAAATTTGGAATGTAGGTTCGTGTATAGCGGGAGCAGGTCATGTTTATTTTAGATTTGAGATATCTCCCCCGTTCCCCCGCTATTCGATAAAAACCGTTTTACAGTTACAATTTTCAAGATATAGATATAAGATTTGGCATGTCCAATACTTTAGTCACTCCTAATCTACTGTCCAAATTTCAAGTCGTTCGGATAATAAACACGGAAGTTATTAACGAAAGAAGATTCAGTGCTGCAGCAAGGGGAAGAAGAAGCACAGTCACAACTTAAAATGCCTGGCTTGCGCTGTGGCTCGTGCGTGTGCGTATCTGTGTATGTATGTGTAAGTTAACGAAGATGCGATCGGAAATTTTTGACCTGGGTACAGGGAGTTTCGTAGTCGGGTATACTCGACTATAGCATTCTTACTTGTTTTATTATTGTAATTGCTCTTAGGTATAGGCAGCAATGCGCGTATACATGCACGGCTATATTCATAAGCCAATGCATAATACAAAAACAATATTGCGTGTTCGCTTTCTTATCTCTTTTCGGTGTCTGGGCTCATGAGAAAAGCAACAACACCTTCTTATATTTGTTGTTGCACTACTGAATTTCAATATAATTTTGTTGTTGCTTTCCGATGAGGCCTGCTCTTAAGAAAACTGCTTATTTAGTTGAACGCTGAACACGTATTTTTCTGCAAAACATTGTAAGAGCGTTATTTGCAAACAAGAATAGTTATGATAAGATAGTGGTGCTGAAAGATGGCTCGCTGGACACAGCTTTTTGTCTTGGAAAAAATTTTAAGTGTGAATATCAATGCATTATTTGCAAACAAGTATTAGCAAAAGTATATACTATTTTTTTCAGTGCACATAATGAAGTGAAAAAACTGTTTGCTTTAGATGTGTTAGTGTTTTCTTGCATATGTATTGAAGTTTGCTCTTCCATAAGCAGCGTTTGGGCACCCCTGCTGTATACCATACGCAGATCAAGTTTGTTTCATATTTCAGATATCTCCCCCGTTCCCCCACAAAACCGTTTAACAGTAACAATTTTCAAGATATAGCTTTTAGATTTGGCATGTACAATACTTTAGTTTCTCTTAATCTACTGCCCAAATTATAAGTCGATCGGATAATAAACACGGAAGTTATTTACGAAAGAAGATTCAGTAATGCAGCGAGAGGGGGAAGAAGAAGCACAGCCACCAATTAAAATGCCTCGCTTGCGCTGTCGCTTTTGCCGCCTGTTTGCGTGCGTTTTTGTGTATGTGTGTGTGTATGTGTAAGTGGACGTAGATGTGATTGAATGTTTTAGACCTGGGTACAGGGAGTTTTGTTTTTACTCCCTGTACCCATAAAATGGGTAAAAAGGGGGTATTACATCTGTGCAAATGTATGTAACAGACAGAAGGAGACATCTCCGACCCTATAAAGTATATATATTCTTGATCAGTATCAAAAGAGATTTCGATTTGGCCATGTCCGTCTGTCTGTCCGTCTGTCCGTCTCTCCGTCTGTCCGTATGAACGCGTCGATCTCAGCAACTACAAGAGCTAGAGACACCAAATTTGAAATGTAGGTTCCTGTATACCATACGCAGATCAAGTTTGTTTCATATTTCAGATATCTCCCCCGTTCCCCCGCAAATCGATTAAAACCGTTTTACAGTAACAATTTTCAAGATATAGCTTTAAGATTTGGCATGTACAATACTTTAGTCTCTCTTAATCTACTGTCCAAATTTCAAGTCGATCGGATAATAAACACGGAAGTTATTCACGAAAGAAGATTCAGTGCTGCAGCAAGGGGAAGAAGAAGCACAGCCACCATTTAAAATACTTCGCTTGCGCTGTGGCTCGTGTGTGTGCGCCCTTGTGTATGTATGTGTGTGTATGTGTAAGCGAAGATACGATTGGAAATTTTTGACCTGGGTACAGGGAGTTTCGTAGTCGGGTATACTCGACTATAGCATTCTTACTTGTTTTTACTTGTTTTTTCAATTTGAATGCGTACGAAAGTAACGTTCGCGAACCTGGAAATGCCCATATGTGAAGCACAGTCAGAACTTACACCACGCCGTTTTACATGCGACATAGCTGATGGTTGAATAACTTTCAACGGCCGGGAGAATGTAATTTTTTTTTGATGTTTAATATTTAATTGTTCTGTTATTATTATATAAACAACTTAAATTAAAATGAATATGATAAATACTAAGGCAACCTAATCTAAGATTTAGTCCGAATATATACAAATTTACAAAAATCTAGTTGAAAGGTCAATTGGATGCCACATCCATCATCCATCTTGTCTCTTGCGCATTCTGACCCCTGCTTTTTTCGCCGCTTTAAGAGTCGCCTTTCTAAAGGGTTGGAGTGCGATCGTAGCCTAGCTATGTAGTCTGCGGCCTGGGCATTTAGGACGTCGCCAACTTTGGGTACACCGAGGTCTCTTTCAATGTTTGCTGAACGCATGTACCAGGGGGCACCAGTCATCATCCGTAGTGTTTTAGTTTGAAGCACTCGAATTTTTGCTAGATGACTTTTCGCATCGATTCCATAAACCTGCAATCCGTAACACCAGGAAGGAGCAATACAGGTCTTATAAATTGTTACTTTATTTCTCAGCGACAGTTTGTTTTTGCTGTTTAGGAGCCATCAGAGTTTATTTACTCTATCTCTGAGTGATCCAGTAATGCTGGAGATGTATTTGCTAAAAGTCAAGCGTCTGTCCAAGTGCACTCCCAAGTATTTATAGCTGTTGTGGTGCTCCAGCAGTTCCTCCTGCAGGAAGATACCCTGGCAGATATCCCTACGTAGAGCGTAGGTCACGTTGGCACACTTGCTTGTATTGATGCGAATGTTCCAGCGCTTTGTCCACATCTCGTAGTCATGCAGGTACTGTTGCAGGACATCCGTGGCTTCATAGATGGCTGTGTCGTCAGCGACAGTGGCTATAAGTAGGTCCTGTGGGTCCTCCACAGCGAGTTTGGAACCAGTGGGCATATCTTGTGCGAAGAGGGTATAAAGAGTGGGCCCCAACACACTTCCCTGAGGAACTCCAGCTCCAATTAATTTTGCTGAGCAGACCATTATGTTCTGGTGTTCCATGAGATTTTCTGAATCCAAACTGGAAGGGAGGAATTTTCTGCTTGATCCTTTCCACAGACAATAGGCGCGTAAGCAAGCAACGTTCAAAGAGCCTGGCAACCGTGGTCAGCAAGCTTATTGGCCTGTAAGAGTCTAAGGATGAAGGGCTCTTTCCAGTCTTATGGATCATACAAATCCTCGCCTTCTTTCATTGAGTTGGAACATGCCCCATTCTCAGCACTGCATTAAAGATAAGGACTAAAAAGAGCACTGCTTTGATCGGCAAAGCCTTAAGTGTGAAGTTGTCCAGGCCATCTTCGCCTGGATCCTTACTAGTTTTTAGACCTTTAATATGTGCCGAAACTTTCTGCGGTGTGATAGGGGCAACTGGGGGGCTATGCAGATCGGGACTATCAAGCACCAGTTGAACCTTACCTATCCTACTTGTCGAGCTGGTATTGAAAGGTTGAAAGCGTGTCTCCAATTTCTCGGCAAAAGCCTCTGCTCGGCCCAGGATCCATCACTCTTCATAATCGGGAACTTTGGAGTAGCTTGCTGCTTATATCTTTTAGTCGGAGTCCATAGTGAGTGTCTTGAGCTAATATCAGTGGAAACATCTGATAGCAATCGGTCAATTTCCTTCTGCTTTTGGAGTACCAGCAGTTTCTTAATCCTATTAGACACGATATACACTATCCACGATTGGATCCCGAGTGCGACAAAACTGTCGCCTTAGTCTGCGCTTAATGAGCAGCAGAGCTTCAATGGCTTCCGGGAGTCTAATATGCGATCTTAGTTCATTCACACGTACTACGGGAGCTGCGCTGAGGGCAGCTGCATGTACCTTATTGAGAAAGATCGCATGCGCATCATCAATATCTTCTGGCACTAAGATTTCAAGGTTTAGATCCAGGGTTTCTTCAAGTTCTCGATGGAACGCAGCTATGTCAACTCCAGGTGGCAGCAGTCGTCCCTTTGGTACTTTAGTTTTCGGGGCAGAGTCGAAAGTAGCTATCAGGGGTAGGTGGTCAGAAGAAAGCTGATATTCAGAACTTAGGCACAAATCTTCGGGGCGCAGTCCATTAAAGATGAAAAAGTCTATTGCGCTAGGTGTATAGTTTCGAGCAGCTGGAAAGTGTGTTGCTTGTCCAGTTGCTAGGATTTGGACAGTAGAATTTTGTATTGCATCCTGCAGGCTTCTGCCTCTCGCGTCCGCTCTAAAACTTCCCCACAGTCTACTTTTGGCATTAAAATCGCCCCAATAAGAAATATTCTTCCTAGATTGCTAAAAAAGATGCCGAAGTCCGCTGCTGTCCAATGGAGTTTCGGCGAAAGGTAGAGAGAGGAAACTACCAGCTCACCCAAACTTGTAGCGACTTGAATGGAGGCCATTTGAAGATGGGTCGTCCTAGCAGGCTCACACTGGAAATATGAAATTTCTTTCTTTACTATCACCGCCGCTCCTCCCCTTGGACTATTGGTAGGGTGGTCTGCTTTGTGGATATTGTAACCAGGTACAAAGATGGAAACTCCCGCCTGCAGCCAAGTCTCAGTAATAAGCATAACATCTATATTATGCTCAGCTAGGAACTGCTTGAGCTCCTTAACATGCCCAGAGAGCCCCCGGGCATTCCATAATCCGAGGCTAAGTGAACGAGGCATCATTTTTTGGCGTTCAGAAGACTCATACACATTTCCTTCAGGAACTTATTTGTCTCCTGCAGCTCCTTAAACATAGCTTGGTGTCAACTTTCGCTGTGAGCGCCTCTAGCTTCGAGCTTCTGTTGGGGGTATATGTTTCCATGACTCATCCTGGTGCTGGCGGTCAGAAGTGACAGATGCTGGTTCAGTTTTTCTTAGACCACTACGAACCGAATCTGCATAAGAAAAGTTACCACGCACTATGGCAGCAGGAACAAAATGTTGCTGATTACTCTGGTTTCTAGTAGTGCGTCTAGCAGTATTGATTTTTGGCCTGCGCTCATCAGTTTTGATTTTGTATACCCGGCAGCCCTTAAACCGAGCCACATGGTTACCACCGCAGTTGATACAGCAGAGATTCTCATCAGAAGTTTCCTTGCAGTGCGCAGTTGGATGATCCGCGGCACACTTTCCACAGATATAGGTATGTACAGTAGTTTTTGGTATGCCCGAATCCTTGACATCTGTGACATAGGACTGCATCCAAGTTTTTCTTCGGTATTTCTACCGAGACTCTTTGTCGCCCTATTTGGTTCACTTTAAGTGCCTCCTTGTTATTAGCCTCGGGAGCCAAATCAATAAAGAAGAAATTGTTGGCGATAACCGCATCGTCACCATTTTCTGTACGAATGACCTTTCGTGGACGGGGGTTGTAGATGCGCAGGACATTATGACCATGCCGCCGGAACGCCTCTTTGATTCGCTCTTCAGGCGTAGAACTTGCCAGGTTCCGGATAATTAGCCTGTAGGCCTTGTCTTCTTTCAGTTGATAAGAGAAATGGTGCGCATTTTTCTCTTTAAGGTATTTAGTTAGGCTACGATAAGATTCGGAGTTCGTAACCTCAACTCTTACTTTCCCCTGGGTGCCAATGTGGAGAGTGTAATTTTCTGAGCCAATAATGACATCGAGGTCTGTCTCCATTTGGATAACATTTGATACGTCCATAATGTTGATTGGGGATGGCTTCCGTGATCTGGGTGTGCTGTCTTGAATATCAGCGTGCTGGTCATATTCCATCTCATCAGCCAGCGCCTCTGCATGAATGATTTCCTGCGCCGTTGGATCTTCATCATCCATCGCATTTGTCAGAGTCGCGAAACGATTATTAAAATTTTCTGAGACCTTTCCAGAGGTACATTTCATCGCTAACTGAGAAGCAATGATTCTACTTTTTTTGTTTCTATCGTACGGCAAGCGTTTATTGCGTTTTATTTTAGGAGTCTGCCAGCTAATTGACATTAGAGTCGGCAATCCTTTGTTAGAAACATTATGAGTTGCTTGCTTTTCAACATCCTTCTTGTTGTTTGTAATGCTTACAGTGGATATCACACCTCCACTTAAAGAATTTGTGGTTGTATAGATAGACGTATGACTGGAGTTTGATGATGTTATTGTGCACGTAGTACTGCATGTAGTTGCAGCCCAGTTGCTGCTACTGCACATAGTTGCACTGGCTAAAGTACCATTCGTTGGGGGGATATTTGGGTTTATATTAGCCATGATAGTAATAAAAGTTCAACTGTTATTCACGGCACTAACAGCAGATTGAATGGTTAAAAAGTTTAATTGCGCGCACAGATTGAATATGGCGCCGATGCTACTAACGCGTAGTATCGATACTCTCTAAATAATCGCACGACGGAGATGGTATTGTATTTCAGGATGCCTACAGCAAAAGCTGGCAGCACTCGCACTGGTGTTGGCTGCTTTGAGCCACTTGAAAGTGGCCTTCTATATAGTTTTTAATTTTAGAACAAAATTTTTTACGGAGCACGAGAAAAAGTTACCGCACTTGACAAGCGGGAGAATGTAAAGGCGCAGCTTACTCATCAAGTAAATTTACAATTTTAGAATAGTTCAAAAAAAGAACAAGCTCTTTGTACTACCCACGCGGTTCATTTTAGTACCAGACTTAATTGTAAACAAGTAAGAACGTTGCAGTTGGACATATCCGACAGCAGAATACTGTGTTCCCAGTCCGGTCAAATTTGATGACTCGATCTGTACAGGTGTAGGAGATATAAATTTTGCTCATTTGTGGAGAAGGGGTGGAAAGTCTAACTAAGAACTGTTGGAGATATACCCCTCTGAAAAACGTGTTTTGGGATACCATGTGCCGGTTTGCGGGGAATTGGGTGAGGGTGGCAAAATTTTTACTCCCTGTACCCATAAAATGGGTAAAAAGGGGGTATTAATTCTGTGCAAATGTATGTAACAGGCAGAAGGAGACATCTCCGACCCTATAAAGTATATATATTCTTGATCAGTATCAAAAGAGATTTCGATTTAGCCATGTCCGTCTGTCTGTCCGTCCGTATGTATGAACGCAAGGATCTCAGCAACTATAAGAGCTAGAGACACCAAATTTAAAATGTCGGTTCGTGTAGAGCGGGAGCAGGTCAAGTTTATTTTAGATTTGAGATATTCCCCCCCGTTCCCCCGCTATTCAATAAAAACCGTTTTACAGTAACAGTTTTCAAGTTATAGATTTGAGAATTGGCACGTACAATACTTTAGTCACTCCTAATCTACTGTCCAAATTTCAAGTCGATCGGATAAACACGGAAGTTATTCAACAAACAAGATTCAGTGCTGGAGCGCGGGGAGAAGAAGCAGCACAGCCACAACTTAAAATGCCTCGTTTGCGCTGTCGCTTTTGCCGCCTGTGTGTGTGTGAGTCTTTGTGTATGTGTGTGTGCATGTGTAAGTGGACGTAGATGTGATTGGATGTTTTAGTACTGGGTACAGGGAGTTTCGTAGTCGGGTATACTCGACTATAGCATTCTTACCTGTTAAAACTTTCAAGATCAGCTTGGAAATCAATAGATGACACACAGAGTTTTACAACATCGGCCAACGTCAGCACCCGAGAGTAAATTATGGCAGATGGAATTTACCAAAACGACGAATCTTATTAAGACTACAGAATTCTTATTTTAAGAAAGATTTTTTTAAGTCCAAAATTTTTAAAATAAGAACTTTCGAGATATATGAAGAACACTTTTTTGATTAAAAAAACATATGAATATACTTGATTTAAGCATCAAACGAGGTTGATTTTTAAATGTTTATTATTTTCTATAGGTATATGTTTGTACATATGTATATATACACAAATATTAATTACTATTTGTATGTATGTATATATAAGGGAATAATTATAAATATATGTATGTAAACAAATGACTTTATAAATACCATCATCCACAAATCGCCGCCGCTGAGGATCGAACCCGCGCTTATTATCTATCTTTGTGCAGCTGTGGTTGCGAGTCGGTCATCTAGTCCATTGAGCCAACAAGTAATACGAAGTGGTATCGTCAAAAGACATATGTGTACATACGTACATACCTACATTTATACATACATCCAACTGCATGTGTGAGTATATGAAATATAATACGAGCACATGCAAATTAAATATCGAGTAGTGTTACCATATTTAGAATTTATTTCATAGCAAAGTTTTAGCGGTAAAAATATATAACTTAAAAAAAAAGTCTTCCGTTGATATCTTAGCAACGTATTTGATTTCAGTTTGGGAAAAAATTTCATCACCCAAGTTTCCGCAATAGGATTTGAACTCGGGACCGCCGCGCATATGCTTTGGCGAACCGCAGCTTAGTCAACTCAGCCAGCCTAGGATTCAGTCAATGAATCCCGATCATAGTTGATTTAAGAATTCTGAAGGACGAATGTACTTAACAAGTAAGAATGCAATAGTCGAGTATACCCGACTACGAAACTCCCTGTACCCAGGTCTAAAACATCCAATCAAATCTACGTCCACTTACACATACACAAAGACGCACACACACAGGCGGCAAAAGCGACAGCGCAAGCGAGGCATTTTAAATGGTGGCTGTTCTTCTTCTTCCCCCCGCTGCAGCACTGAATCTTCTTCCGTGTTTATTATCCGATCGACTTGAAATTTGGACAGTAGATTAAGAGAGACTATAGTATTGTACATGCCAAATCTAAAAGCTATATCATGAAAATTGTTACTGTCAAACGGTTTTTATCGATTTGCGGGGGAACGGGGGGAGATATCTTAAATATGAAACAAACTTGATCTGCGTATGGTGTACAGGAACCTACATTCCAAATTGGTGTCTCTAGCTCTTGTAGTTGCTGAGATCGACGCGTTCATACGGACAGACGGACAGACGGACATGGTCAAATCGAAATCTCTTTTGATACTGATCAATAATATATATACTTTATAGGGTCGGAGATGTCTCCTTCTGCCAGTTACATACATTTTCACAGATGTTATACCCCCTTTTTACCCATTTTATGGGTACAGGGAGTAAAAATGTACAAGAACAAAACGGTATAATTCTAGCCGGTTTACTACAAATGAACATTATTATGTAGGAAATCGGCCCAGCAGCATTCACACACATTTGCATCGATATATTGATAGATTTTCGGCATAGATAGTTTTCATAGTTTTCAAGTTTGCTTTTGTTTTTTTTGTTGGTCTTGCCATTTTGTTTGAATTTAATTAATTCTTATGATATATGTATCTTCACAGAATAATATCAAGTTTTATAGATTCTTTGCATAGCCCAAATCGGAAGAGCTAGGAAGCTGAAATTTTCACAGTAGTCACAGATAAAATTGCACGCTTAGAAGGGGTTTTGGGAAATACCAACCACAAGCATGGAAAATCGCTGAAAACTGTTGCATGAAACATTTATGTTTATCATCTAATCGGCTTCAAATTCATTTTCAAGGATCTGTACAAAAAATCCACACAAGATAAGATTAAACGTGGTGGTTATCAATTTTGTAAACTTTTCAAAACTGCATCATAACAAGTTCAAAAGAATACTGACCGAAAAATTTCCATCACCACGGGCGTGAAATGAGGGTCAAAGTCAAATGTGTAAGATTATGATTGACTTCAGTCGTTTTTTTACAAAAGAGCATCGGCCTAGGAAATGTACCCCTACGGGCGGAAACACAGTGTTACGTTATTTTTAATAAATTTCTCACAACTTAAAAAACCATTGAGAAAATAAAATCATCCGGGTAGGTATTTTTAATAAATTTCTCACAACTTAAAACTTAGGTCAAGCGAAGGTTAAGCTAGCAATTTTTTTTTGGATTTTTTGTCAATACCGGGTAAGCCGTTCTTGAAGAGAACCGAAAACCCTTCCAAAATAATTTCGTGATCCAAGTTCCATAACATAGACCTTCAGAAATTGATTAGTTCTATTTGGTTTAAATGTCAACAACTTCAGCCTTTTCTTTAAATCTGTGAGGATTTTAGAAAACACATCCTCATTTGCTCGAATCGAAATCTCCATGGTTTGAATTAAGTCTAAATTAGCTTTTTGGAATTCGCGATTCCAGGACGAAATTCGTAAACTAGATTAATGACTTGCAAGAATATAAAAAATTCGAATTTAATGGCATTAATTCGATTTTTCGAGTCTGAGGCTCTCATTTCAACCAAGGCAAATGGAAATAATTCCTGAAAATCTTATACTGTTTGATAATTTAAAACACATCGAGTCAGATTTCTTATGATATCAGCGTGAAAGCTAAATATTTCAAATTATATAGACGTAATCTTTTTCCAAAAACTCAATGGGTGATTGATCCCCTTATCCCTCTATCTACGTCACTGGATGTGGCAGTCGGTTGATATTTGTTAATACCAACATGTAATAAATTTGCCGCCAAATTTGACCTTTTGAATTTTGGCTGACCACGGTGCAAATTTCCGCAGTGCACGGGATTTACGCTAACAGAATGCGATAAATTTAAGGGTGCGATATATTTAAAAAATGGGAATAATTGTTATAAAAATTATCACTTGAATTAAGTATAGACTTTTTCCCACCCGTCCGCTATTTTCTCGATTTTGGTATTCTTCTTCCACTCTCATCAAAAATATTTTAAAGGACTACGCCCACCCGTCGCCACGGGCTAGAAATGGGGGTCAAAGTCAAATGAGTGAGATTAGTTGCTTAAGCATTTGGCTCAACTATTTAGGAAAATCTACTCCCACGTGATGGAAAATTGTGATACGCTATTTTTGTGTATTTCTTACGGTTGACGAAAGTAGTCAAATTTCACAAAATGCATTTTAATCTAAACATTTCGCCGTGCGGCGCTGGCGTTTTACCAGCTAGTGTACATATGTGATTGATTATTTGTAACATATAACTTTGGGTGTATTGGTTTCAGACAATGGATACTTTCAGGAAATATAATTTAATTTACTTCAATTTGATTTACACGTGATAAGTTTTGCTTTGAGTGCTCTGTAATTAGTCTAAGCCAGTTTTATGTAGCTGTATGCTGAGAATGGAGCAAATTACGAGCATAATTGAAGCTGGTCTCAATGTCCGAAACGCACTGAGCTGAATCTCTGGCATCTTGACAGGCACAGGTAAGAGTCTGTCTGATAAGAGCTGACACATTCACATATCGCCCACCGAGGTCTGTGATGGCGTGTAATCGGCGGCACTTTTGGGATAAGGTAGAGCAAAATTAAGTCAGATTTTAGAATATGGTATAGGCTGGCAGTCTGGTAGGAGATGCCTATTTAACTGTGATTTATTGACTGATAAAATTTAGCTGATTTCTCGTATGACACGTCCCGACTGACATTTGCGAACAAGTTAGTTTGAGTAAGAATATCTTATTACAGCCTTTACTTAGGTATAACAAACAAGAATGCTCTAGTCGAGTAAACCCGACTACAAGACTCCCTGTACTAACAATTCCGAACACATCTTCATTGCATTAACACACACATACACAAATACTTACACACAAAAGCGACAGCACACTGCAGTGAAAGCGAGGCATGTCAAGTGGTGGCTGCGCTGCTGCCTCCTCCCGCTGTGCAGTTCTGAATCCGGTTTCTGAATAACTTCTGTGCTTCCTAACCGATTGACTTGAAATTTAAAAAGTAGATAAACAGTGACCCAAATTGTATGGATGCCAAATCCCTGCTATATCTTTTAAATTGATTCTGTAGAATGTTTTAATCGAATTGCGAGGGTGTGGGGGAATATCTGAGATCCGTAATAAACTTGACCTGCGCCTCTATACAGGAATCAACGTTCATACAATCGGACAGACAGATAGGCGGACAGGTCCAAATCGACTCGGCTTTTGATACTGATCAAGAGTATATATGTATACTTTATAGGGTCGGAGATGTCTCTTTCTGTCTGTTACATACATTTGCACAGATCTAATATTCCCTTTTTACCCATTTTATGGGTACATAAATTAACATAAATTTCAAAATCTTTTACTTTTATGTTCATTTCACTCCTTTTTTCATCGTTTAGTGTACATTCCTTTAGTTGGCCAAATACCCAGTTTTCAAGGGCGGACGAGTTGCGACCGTTGTCGATCCATACGTCCAGCAGCGTTGCATGACAGAACTCAAGCTCATCTACAAGTTTAAAATACCGCAAGAGCCGCAAACAGCATTATTATTTACGTTTAATATACACATTCTACTTTATTTTAACTTAAATTACATATCGAAGAAAAACACAGAGGGTTAGATTTTACTCCACAGGGCACGAGCACTATGGTTTGGTTGTCTCTCTTTTTGGACAATACAAAACAATACACACACATAACATACTAGCTGGTAAAACGCCAGCGTTGCCCAGCGAAATATTTAGATTAAAATGCATTATGTTGAGCTTGACTACTTTCGTCAACTGTAACAAAAATACAAAAAAAAGCGTAGCGTGGGGGTAGACTTTCCGAAATAGTTGAGCCAAATATTTACTAATATGTTGTGTAGGGCTATGACAACGATTTTAAAGTTCTTCTAACTAAACGAATAATCCCACTCATTTGACTTTGTAGGAACCAGCTGGCAGAAATTCGCTTATTTATCCCATTGTAGTCATGTTTGCATTCGCACGTTAGCATTTTTAACAAGTAAGAATGCTATAGTCGAGTATACCCGACTAAGAAACTCCCTGTACCCAGGTCTAAAACATCCAATCACATCTACGTCCACTTACACATACATACACACATACACAAAGACGCACGCACATAGGCGGCAAAAACGACAGCGCAAGTGAGGCATTTTAATTGGTGGCTGTGCTTCTTCTTCCCCTCTCGCTGCATCACTGAATCTTCTTTCGTGAATAACTTCCGTGTTTATTATCCGATCAACTTGAACAGTTGGACAGTAGATTAAGAGAGACTAAAGTATTGTACATGCTAAATCTTAAAGCTATATCTTGAAAATTGTTCCTGTAAAACGGTTTTAATCGATTTGCGGGGGAACGGGGGAGATATCTGAAATATGAAAGAAACTTGATCTGCGTATGGTATACAGGAACCTACATTTCAAATTTGGTGTCTCTAGCTCTTGTAGTTGCTGAGATCGACGCGTTCATACGGACAGACGGACAGACAGACGGACATGGCCAAATCGAAATCTCTTTTGATACTGATCAAGAATATATATACTTTATAGGGTCGGAGATGTCTCCTTCTGTCTGATACATACATTTGCACAGATGTAATACCCCCTTTTTACCCATTTTATGGGTACAGGGAGTAAAAAGAGAGCAGAAATTCAATAGCTCGTCCCATTGTAACCCGCGCTTTGCTTTCGCACACAGTGCACAGCGCGCTATCTCGGCTGAGTTCTTTTGTGTCGTTCTCGCTCACGCACCAAGCGGCCTGCAAGCGCTGCGCGCAAAGTGAAGCGAATAAACGGAATGAAGAACTGACGATAGATCAGACCATTTCACCGTTAAAATTCATTTGTAGAGATTTTCGTATGTATGTCTACATACGAATGTATGTACATATGTCGTATGAGTGTGTGTGTTTTGCTGAAATTGAAAGGCGATAGAAGCGTGTTTTGGCACACGTCGTTCTTTTACATTTCGGAAACTGAAAGTGAAAGTGTGTGAACAAGGATCGCGAGTACCTGCGGCAAGCGCACCCGGCAACAACGACAATACGCTGCAGCCCTCACACTGTGCGACTCCGCGATTACACCAACATACTCTCGGCAGCCAGTCAACTCGGCAACTACACCAACACTCTGCAACCAATCCAGCAGATCGCGGCCGACGCATTTGCGGCGCGCGACTGCAGTGATATCCTGCAAATTTGCGTCTAGTGGACACGCCACACACAGATCACGCACACTGCGTGGAAGAACACAGCGTGGAAGCATTGCGGCACGCGGGTATCTTCACACCGGATGACGGCATTTTCTATACCCTGTGACTACGCGAAATCATTGCGGCGAGTTCAGTTGCGGCCGGCGCATTGCGGCACGCGGCTGTCTTCACACCCTACGACTTCATCTTTACGCCTACGCTAGCGAAGCTTGCGCTTGCTTTCCAACGCAGCGCCTGTGCAGCATTGTTGCGTTTGGCTACCGCTTCGCTGAGATCGGACGCACGCTGCGCATTGATATCGTTACGCGCGAATTTTCATTTTCACGTTCGTTTTGTAATTTCATCGCTCTAACTGCCCATGTATATTCATTGAGAGTTTGCTCTTTGCTTACATAAATTTGATATTGAATTAAGTAAAGAAAATACATTTGCATAATAAATCTTTCTCTTTATTTCGTCAAAAGAAATATGAATTTATAGATTTAAGTAAATTTAAATGAATATATAACGTAAGTAATTTAGTAGCATTAGTCTTTGAAATTTTTATGAATTCAATTGTAAAATACTGGTTGACATGAGAGATTAAGCGATTCTTTAGACGTTTTGCTAATTCGAATTGATCCACTGATATTATCGTCATGCTAACGAAGGGCCCAACCACCAATTATACAGCAAATAGATAATCCACTTGGTGCGACGGTATCGAGTCGACAATTTTGCTTGGATCAGGGCCACTTAGACTTCGTATTCCGTCGAGTGGCCCTGATGTGAAGCGCGCTCGCATTCTCGTGAGAACGCGTGAGCGTAATTTGTATGGCATCAGAGCCTCTCTGCCTTCGCTCTCGATCTGGTGGCTCTGATGTGAAGCGCGCTCGCGTTTTGTCTATATGTATGTGCCTACGAATGTACGCTGCGCATCGTGTAGCTCTGATGTGAAGCATGCCATCGCATTCAATTATTGAGTGCTTCTATGAATACTAATTGTATTTGAATCTATATATAATTAGTTCAATTATTAGAATACTTAAAATTTTCAAAATAAATGTATATATGAACGAAAATACAACAAATTAAGGTTGGTCTTTTTATTTCATACAGGCAAACCCGTATAAAAATAATATTAAAACAAGTAAGAACGTTGCAGTCAGACGCACCCGACTGCAGAATACTATGTTCCCAGTCCAATATAATTTGGTTATTTGTGTGTTCAGAAAGAGACGCAAAAAAAACTGCACAGGTGTGGGAGATATAGATTTTGCTCCTTTGTGTGGGAGGGGGTGGGGGTGTCCAAAAATTTTTGATGCAGATTTGTCCAGAGGGTCAACATTAGTCTGTTTGCCAAATTTGGTGACTTTACCTGTACAGGTGTGGGAGATATAGATTTTTCTCAAATGCGGGGGAGGGGGTGGGGTGTCAAAATTTGTTTGATCTCGACACTTCATAAATTGACGGTATACACCAACAGGTGTACCAAGTTTGGTTGCTCTAGCTCAAAGATAAAGGCAAAAATATTGCGTTCATACGGACAGACGGACAGACGGACAGACGGCCAGACGGACAGACGGACATTTCGCAAACCCAATATACTATTTTCCCTTCGGGAACATAGTATAATTATAACCCATTTCCAGGGTATACATACATGCATCGACTTACAATTGTTCCTAGCATGCGCATTTTTCACAATCGCTCTGCGATTCTAATTTTTTACTCCCTGTACCCATAAAATGGGTAAAAAGCGGGTACTAAATCTGTGCAAATGTATGTAACAGGCAGAAGGAGACATCTCCGACCCTATTAAGTATATATATTCTTGATCAGTATCAAAAGAGATTTTGATTTGGCCATGTCCGTCTGTCTGTCCGTCCGACCGTCTGTCCGTCCGTATGTATGACCGCAAGGATCTCAGCAACTATAAGAGCTAGAGACACTAAATTTGTAATGTAGGTTCGTGTATAGCGGGAGCAGGTCAAGATTATTTTGGATTTGAGATATCTCCCCCCGTTCCCCAGAAATTCGATAAAAACGTTTTATTCCAACATCTTTGAAGATATAGATTTGGAATTTGGCATGTATAATACTTTGGTCACTCTTAATCTACTGTCCAAATTTCAAGTCGATCGGATAATAAACAAGGCAGTTATTCACGAAAGAAGATTCAGTGCTTCAGCGCGGGGGAAGAAGAAGCACAGCCACAACTTAAAATGTCTCGCTTGCGCTGCGCTTGAGCTGTCGTTCGTGTGTGTGCGTCTTTTGTGTATATGTAGTGTACGAAGATGCGATCGGCAATTTTTGACCTGGGTACAGGGAGTTTTGTACGCGGGTATACTCGACTAAAGCATTCTTACTTGTTTTACATACACATGCATACAGATGTTGTGTCATTTCTGCATCTGTCTGTGTACATGTGCGTGGCATAGGATCTGCTTGCAAAACGTAAACAAACTGAGCTTGCTTACCATTTATATCTAGTCAACTGAAAATCTCTAATCGGCAATAGAAATTGAAATTCGTTAGCAAATGGTCGCTATCAAATCTTATTGCACTCTCTCATTCTACTCTCCCATGGCTTGGCGCGCTTTTTTAGACTGTTCATGTAAACAGGTTGCAAAGCACGCGCTGCCATCCAAATTCAAACTGCTAACGATCTAGTGATATACTGTTGGTCTATCCTTATATAATACAAAATTTAAAGTTAAAGACTATGAGGATAATAAGATAAGACTTTAAGAGTCAAGAAGTGCACGACTTCCGATTCCGCTATGCACTAGTAGATGAGTCTTAACATCTTCTCAACATACGCACACGCTACAACTTCGACCCCCATTTCTAGCCCGTGGCGACGGGTGGGCGTAGTCCTTTAAAATATTTTGATGAGGGTGGAAGAAGAATACCAAAATCGAGAAAATAGCGGACGGGTGGTAAAGTCTATACTCAGTTCAAGTGGAAATTTGTATAACAATTATTCCCATTTTTAAAATATATCGCAACCTTATATTTCTCGCATTCTCGTAAGTCCCGTGCACTGCGGAAATGTGCACCGCAGTCAGCAAAAATTCAAAAGTCCCAAATTTGGCGACAGAGTTATCACATGCTGGTACTGCCAAATATCAACCGACCGCCACCGAAAAATTTGTGCGGCTTTCGATATTCGGACGTTGATGTACTAAACGGGCAGTACATTCAAGTGGCCCAAACGACACCAAGCACGGGCTTGTTAACGCGCGGACCCAGGCAAAATGCAAACCCACCTCCCGCCCAACCGACCGAGGGGCGCGCCGCATAACGTGCGGTAACGAAGATCGCGAAACATATAAATACGAACAGACTAAATAAAAGTTCTACATAAATTAAACAATATACAAAAAACTATAGATTACACAGATAACATAAAATTGAAGTTCTAAGTACGGAAATAGAACTAGCATTACATATTAAATGATAAAGATTGTTATAATTAGAACATATGATACGAAAAGGGTTATGGATAGCATAGTTAGTGTTACAAACTTGAAGACAAAGGGGAAGAAAGTTTCTGGAATTTCTGATCGGAACTGCAAAACTAATCTGGCTAATTAATTCAGAAGAATCAATTTCTCCTTTAATTAGTTTGTGTAAAAAAATTACACCAAGCATGGTTCTACGATCAGAAAGAGAAGGAAGATTTATTAGTAAAAGTCTACTACGTTAAGAAGGCAAGTGAGTATTAGGATTCCAGTTAAGACCCCGGAGTGCAAAGAGAAGAAATTGTTTTTGAACCGATTCTATTCTATCCTGATGAATCTTGTACTGGGGACACCAAATACAAGACCCATATTCAAGAATAGGTCGAACAAGCGAAGTATATAGAGTTTTAGTAATGTAAGGATCGTTAAATTCTTTAGACCAACGCTTAATGAAACCCAGGACACCAAAGGCACGATTAACGGTGGAAAAGATATGTTTGTCAAACTTAAGCTTGGAATCTAAAAGGATACCCAAATCATCAACCGACTCAATTCGAACAAGCGGCTTACCATTAAGAATATAACTGTTAAAAAAAGGCATTCGCCTGTAAAAGGACATTACTTTACACTTACCACAATTAAGATTTAATAAATTTACCCGACACCAGGCTTGAAAACTGTCAAGATCAGTTTGCAACCTTTGACCAGATAATAAATCAGTAGATGACAGACAAAGTTTAACATCATCGGCATACATCAGCACCCGAGAGTAATTTACGACAGAAGGAAGGTCATTGATGAAAAGAGTAAATAATAAGGGGCCAAGATGACTTCCTTGTGGTACTCCAGAAGTAACTTGAACAGACTTAGAGACAAAGCCTTTGAAATAAACCTTTTGGGTTCTAAGAGTTAAATAGTTAGAAATCCAAAGAATTAAGTTACTTGGAAATCCTAGAAGATGAAGCTTGTGAAGTAAAAGAGAATGATTAACAGAATCAAAAGCCTTACTGAAATCAGTATAAATAACATCTGTTTGCATTTTAGATTAAAATCCCTTAATAATAAGAGAAGTAAATTCCAGTAGGTTAGTGGTAGTAGATCTATATTTCACAAACCCATGCTGGCAGGGTGAAATTATAGATCTACATAAATGTTGAAGGTGTTGTTTATTTCTAACAGTCTGGCAACTCTGGTAATTTTTTATGTTTTCCAACACTAAAACTATCCACTTTCGTATCGATATACGCATATCGGTCAACTCTCATTTGCATTCATTTCATTATTTCGATATAAAGTCTTATTTCGCCGCCGGAATTTGCTTTCTAATTTTGAGACACGTCGTTTAAGACCAAAGTTTATTGTTTAGTACCCCCTTTTTACCCATTTTATGGGTACAGGGAGTAAACACCACACAAATTTAAATTAGTTAATTGTTTAAAATTAGATGTGAGTAACCCTTTAATATAAATCGCGCGACTTATCGCTCTCTCTTAGCCTCTGCCTATGCTTTTCTATCGATCTACGGTAGATGACTCCATGCTGCTGGAGTCAATTGTTTTTGTGAAACGATGATTTCGTTAATTTTAATCATTTAAGTTTATTAATTAAATATGTACCTTGTACCTAGTTAATACTAGAATGTGAATGCTGCTGGGCCGATCTACTACAAATTACCATTATTTTTATTATTATGAGTAAATCGGCCCAGCAGCATTCATACACATTCACGTTCGCATCGATATATTGTGTGGCGGTCGGTTGATATTTGACAGTGCCATCATGTGATAATTTAGCCGTCAAATTTGGAGTTAGTTAATTTTTGCTGACTGTGGTGCACGGGATTTACGCTAACAGAATGAGAGAAATGTGGGCTTGCGCTATATTTTTACAATTTAAATATTTCACCAATATCAATATCTCACCCTTCCGCTGTTTTCTGGATGTTTGTATTATTCTTCCAACTTCATCAAAAAATGGTCAAAGTCAAATGAGTGAGATTAGTTGTTTAATTAGATCGGTTTCAAAGTCATTGTCACTGCCTTAAACAACAAATCATTCAGCATTTGTCTTAACTATTTAGGTAAATCTACCCCCACGGGAGGAAAAATTGTGATACGTTATTTGTGTATTTCTTACGTTTGACGAAAGTAGTCAAATTAAACAATATGCATTTTAATCTAAATATTTCGCCGGGCAAGGTCGGACGAAAAATTAGTTTTTGTATAAATAACATTGCTACAGGGGTGTATGTTTTCGGCACGCCGGAGATTGCCCTTCTGTGTTGTTTGTGTATACATGTATTGCTTTACTTTCTTACTTACTTTTCGATTAAATAAAATTTATATATCACAAAAGCACGACAACACAGATTGGCAGCACTTGAACATTACATGCTTCCCCTTGCGTTTATATTAACCAATTATCTCTATTATCTTTGCCTTCGTTGACTTCCATTCACTATTAAGCGACAGGCAGCACGCGTAATTTTTAATTTACCATGACATAAATCGTATAAAACTGTCACAATCACTAAGAGCAACAAATAATAGCCTTCCCCGGAGCTGTTCCTTGGCACAAATTATGCCAGGAAACCCAGAAGGGGGTCGAAAGTCAATAGTAAACCCAAAAGAAAATAGCCAAAATTCATTCCTGCAAACCAACAAAACTTCAAAACATAACAAAGTAACACGGCGGGTGGTAGCTCTGCCATTCAGGCTGGCAATAATAAGTAAAGCTTCAGCTTGTGACGGCTATCAGTGAAACTTCCGTATCATCCCTTTTTTACCACCAACTGGTTCAGCTATTTATACTATGTTCCCGAAGGGAAAAATAGTATATTGGGTTTTGCGAAATGTCCGTCTGTCCGTCTGGCCCTCTGTCTTTTTTGTCTTTATCTTTAAGCTAGAGCAACCAAACTTGGTACACATGTTGGTGTATGCCCTCAATTTATGAAGTGTCGAGATATCAAAAGAGATTTCGATTTGACCATGTCCATCTGTCCGGATGAATGCGTCGATCTAAACAACTATAAGAGCTAGAGACACCAAGTTTGGAATGCAGGTTCCTGTATATCATAAGCAGATCAAGTTTGTTTCCGAGTACGAAGATGTGTTTTCGACCAGAATATAGGGTGGCTCCATTTTACGCGACTTCTTCCTTGTGAGATCAGAGTGTAAATATCTAATATGATTTTTTCGATGTATAGCTAACCTATTTTTTTCCGATGTTAACCATTAACAATCATCAATTGACGTAATTTGCACCAAATGAGCTCATATAATTAAAAAATTAAAATGAGTAATCGAAGTCATTTAATTAAAGTGGGGAAATGCACAAATGTAATGAATAAACAACAAAATCTAAAAAAGCGACTTTGTCAGTCTCTCATTGGGGGAACGCGTAAAATGTACCATCAAATGTAAACAACAAATCGTAGTCAAAGCGAATATATTACAGCCAGATGAGATGCACCCTTAAAGAGAGGGACAAAAGGCCCGAGGTTTTTTGCATAAATTTCATAATCCACACAAAGCAATGAGTCAGGACATCAATGTCCTACCGCTTTTGCAGCTCAAGCATTAGCGTCCGTCAGTTCCTTTTCCTTGCGACTGCCTCTTTGACTATCTCCATTAATGCGGCAAAAGGAGCCAAAGGGAGATAGTCGTAGACTTGTTCGCAATTTTGAGTTGGCAGCGATAAAAACACATCATATGAATGGATAGTTCGCATACGTATGGTATGACTTTGACTGGATATGTGTGTGAGTGTGATGGTGTGAGAGGGGGAGCATATGGGTATTAGTGAGAAGCAAACAAACTGTAGAGAAAGCTCGAAAAATTAAGCTGAAGTTGTCTCGCAGACAACAAACACTGACACCCAAATGCATTAAGCAAAAATTGTCAACAATTTCTCAGTACTCGCATTCACCCTTGTCCTCGAACAGCATCATCCCCACAGATGGCGCGCCGCGGCGTCTAGTCTGCTCGAATATATAATCGGGTGGGTAGCGGAGTGAATTGAGGGAGAGTTGCAGACAAAGTCAGTGAGTCAGCATCGGTGGTCACAAGAGATGGGAGCGTGTTTGTGAAATTCAGTATGGAAACGAATATCTTACATGTATTTACATATCTTTTTACCCTAGCAGAGGGTAATATATTAAATCACGAAATATGAACTACATTGAAAAGAAGTAAGAATGCTCTAGTCGAGTATACCCGACTACGAAACTCCCTGTACCCAGGTCTACAACTTTCAAACATAGCTTCGCACATTTACACATACACACACACATACACAACTACGCACACATACAAGCAACAGAGCATGCAAGGCATTTAAAGTGGTGGCTGAGCTTCTTTTATCCCCCCGCGTTGGAGTACTGAATCTTGTTTGTTGAATAACTTTCGTGTTTATTATCCGATCGACTTGAAATTTGGACAGTAGATTATTTAATGATTAACGTATTATACATGCCAAATCTTAGATCTATATATTATTGTTGCTGTAAAACGGTTTTTATCGAATAGCGGGGTATGGGGGTGGGGGGAATATGTCGGATCCAAAATAAACATGACCTGCGTCTGCTATACATTCCAAATTTGGGTTCTTTAGCTCCAAATCGAAACTTTTTTGATACTGATCAAGAATACATATACTTTATAGTGTCGGAGATGTCACTTTCTGCCTGTTACATACATTTGCACAGATTTAGTACCTCCTCTTTACCCATTATATGAGTACAGGGTACAGAGTAAAAACAGACAACTAAGTCGATATAGCCATGTCCGTCTGCTTGTCTGTCTCTCTGGTTTCTATACAATGCAATTTTATTTAAAGAAATTCGACAAAGATGGGTGTTTAGTTATTTATTTATTAATTTCTTGATAAATATATAACAATGTTAAGTCAAACAGAAGGTTAATATTATAAAGACTTAAATATAGCAGCTGTGACCCGGTACCGGTTTATTGGTTGTAAGTAGTAGCCGCAATGCAATCGAATTCATAACGAAGGACGGTCAGATGATGAAAGATCCAAGCTGGATCAAACTGGCTTAATCAAGTAGTATTGTTCTTTTCGTGAATATCCGACTACGAGCCAGCCTGTACCCAGGTCTGAAATTCACAAACACATCTTAATTAATTTTAATGCTTAAAATTTAATTTATGTATAATAGCTGTGAAACAGGGCATAACCGGCTATTTAAAAATAAAATATATCTCTATCGGGTCAGTACAACAGTACAACAGCTGCTACATATACTACATACATAGAATGGATGAAATGCATTTGTATCTGCGTATGCAACGTCACAGAAGGTGCATATCAGCCAATCTTTGTTGTAATTTTTACTCCCTGTACCAATGGGTAAAAGGGGGTATTGCATCTGTGCAAATGTATGTAACAGGCAGAAGGGGACATCTCCGACCCTATAAAGTATATATTCTTGATCAGTTCAGATCAGAAAAAGCATAGCCACCATTTAAAATGCCTCGCTTGCGCCGTCGCTTACGCTGTGGCTCGTGTGTGTGCGTCCTTGTGTATGTGTGTGTGTATCGATCGGAAATTTTTTACCTGGGTACAGGGAGTTTTGAATTCGGGTATACTCGACTATATCATTCTTACTTGTTTTATTTTGTTTTTATTTATTTTAAGCGACTTCCTGTACCCACGTCTAAGACTTCCAAACACATCTCCGTACATTTACACATCCTGCTATACGCGAACCCACATTCCAAATTTGGTGCCTCTAGCTCTGAAAGTTTCCAAGATCCTTGTCTTCATACATACTGAAGACAGACGGCCGGACGGACGGACAGACAGACGGACTGACAGACAGACGAACTGAACAGGACAGACAGACGGACACGGCCAGATCGACTCAGCTATTGATTCTGATCAAGAATACATATACATATATACTTTACTAGCTTATACCCGCGGCGTTGCTTGCATTTCCTATCTATATTGAATTTAATTTCATTAAATTTTAATTCTTATAATTATTTATTATGGAAATACTGGAAATACCCAGGACTCGCCCGGCGAAATATTTAAATAAAAGTGCATTATCTTGAATTTTACTACTTTCGTCAACCGTAGAAAATACACAAAAATAGCGTATCACAGTTTTCCCTCCCGTGGAATCCAAATAGTTGAGTCAAATGCCTAATGATTTGTTGTGTAGGGCTGTGACAATGACTTTGAAGCCAATCTAGCTAAACAAATAATCTTACTCATTTGACTTTGACCCCCATTTCTTGCCCGTGGCGACGGGTGGGCGTAGTCCTTTAAAATATTCTTGAAGTTAGAAGAATAATAACATTCAGAAAATAGCGGAAGGGTGGTAAAATGTCTTTACTTAATTTAAGTGAAAACTCTTAAAACAATCATTTCCATTGTTAAAACATAGCGCAACCCTACATTTATCGCATTCTGTTTGCATAAGTCCAGTGCACTGCGGAAATGTTCACCGCTGTCAGCAAAAATTCAAAAGTCTTAAATTTGGCGGCAAACTTGTTACATGTTGGTACTAACAAATATCGACCGACCGATACACTTATGGAAAATCGATCCGGCTTACTACAATTATTATGTATTGTGTAGTAAATCAGCCCAGCAACATTCGCATTATATCAACTAAAAATTTACATAACTAATTAACAAACTTAAATGATTAAAATTAAGCACATTGTAGTACTCCTGCAGTAGCGCGCCAACTACCGCAGATCGATAGCAAAGCATAGGCAAAGTCTGAGATACATGAGAAATGTGGCGATTCCAGTCGGACTTATAAGTTTTAAGGCCGAGAGAGCGTTTCAAGAGAAAATTATCTTATCTCTTTTGCACTTTCACGTTGTTATGTAGATGCTGGCGCGTACCGAGATTTTCATAAAATTTTCAAATACAATTTTCTTATACTTCCCGATTTATATTTAACAATTTTTTGCAGGCTTCTAGCTTTTACCCTTTGGGCTGCCCAATTGTCACCAATCCGTCAGTCCGTCAGAATGAACTCTTTTATATATATAGATAGGGTCCGAGATATCTCCTTCTGCCTGTTACATACATTTGCACAGACTTACCCCCTTTTCACATATTTTATTGGTACAGGGAGTGAAAATTTGTTTTGATAGTTGTGCCATCTTTCTGCTCCCGGTCGGTAAGGATGCATAAAATTTGGCCAAATAATTTAGAGAAATCGAGCTCGAAGCTAATTCTATGGCTTCCATTAGTTCCGGTATACTCGAAATAGGTTTCTGTATACCGTACGTAGATCAAGTTTGTTTCAGATTTAAAATATAACCGCAGTCAGCAAAAATTCAAAAGTTCCAAATTTGGCGACAAAGTTATCACAGGTTTGTACTAACAATTATCGGTCCTTGAGCGCCCCCACAGAAAGAAAGCACGGAGAATATTGTACATGGTAATAAAAAAACGCGGAAAATATTAAGGTTTCGATTTCAGGTGGGGGAGGTGAACTATATTGCCGCAATAATAATAATTATAAATGCACATCAAAATTAACTGATATACGTATATGTACACTATAGTTGATCGTTTTTAGTGTTGGAAAACATCATAGCTTTACCAGAGTTGCCAGACTGTTAGATATAAAACCGCACAAATTTGAATTAGTAATTTATATTTTAAAATAAAATGTGTATAACCTGTTTAATTTATTTATTTTTTTATGCATCTATTTCGTGCGATATATCTATATATACAAAAGAGTCAAACCTGACCGACTGACTGGCAACTTTGGGCAGCCAAAACGGTTGAAGCTAGAATCCTGGAATTTTTACAGTACCTTCCCATTATACAATAAGAGGGAACTGTCTGAAAAAATTGGTTTTATATGCGAAGCATGAGCAAATTGTATTTGAAAATTGTACGAAAATCTCGGTATGCGCCAGCGCTGCACAACAACGTGAAAGTGCAAAGAGATAAAAAATCTCTCTTGAATCGATCTCTCGGCCTTAAAACTTATAAGTGCGACTGAAATCACAATATTGCTTATGTCTCTCAGACTCTGCCAATGCTTTGCTATCGATCAACGGTAGATGGCTTGCTGCTGCTTCAAAATGCCTGACTTTGGTCTTAAATGACGCGCCCCAAAATTATAAAGCAAATTCCGACGGCGGAACAAGACTTCATTGTCACAATAATTATCATGGACGTTGATGTACTAAGACGAGGAGTACATTCAAGTCACCCATAGGAAACTATTTTAAGTATATTAAGACTCTCAATTAGTTTGGATAAACAAAAAGTTTGATATAGTGATATAATAGTGGTCCGATTTTGACCAAATTTGGTCAGATTCTATAAACTCTCTAGGGACTCTGTTCGGGAAAGTTTGGTAAGGATTCCTTTATAAACAAAAAAGTTTTTCATACAAGAACATAGTTATCGACCGATCATTCCTATGACAGCTATATGATATAGTGGTCCGATCTGGCCGGTTCCGACATGTGTACTCCCTGCAGCAAAAGGAAGGGTCTGTGCCAAGTTTCATTACGATAGCTTTAAAACTGAGAGACCGGTTCGCATAGAATAAGAAAATTACACCAAGAATGGTTCTACTATCAGAAAGAGAAGGAAGATGTTAGATCAAACGCAATTTCTTAATCTGAGAATTCCTATCTTGAGTGGGCGTATGCGAAACTCTATACAAAAATTTATTGTGGCGACAAGATCACACTTCTGACTATATGCGGTTCTGTTAGGCGACTGATTTATTTGAATTTGCAGTAGTTACTTAACATAGCATGAGCTATAGCAAAAAAGAGTGTTTACACAGAGTGTTCTTGCAGAGTTATGTTAATTCTTAAAAACAGTGCTCATTAAAATTAAACAGTAAATTCAAATTGAATGAGAGATTTGGTATAAGACTAATAATATGAGAACTTGACCCAACAGAAGATTTCTTAGTAAAAGTCCACTACGATAAGAAGGCAAGCAGGATTCCAGTTAAGACTCCAAAGTGCAAAAAGCATAAATTGTTTTTGTACCGATTATATTCTATCCTGATGAACCTTGTATTGGAGACACCAAATACAAGACTCATATTCAAGAATTGGTCAAACAAGTATAAAGAGTTTTAATAATCTAGGATCGTTAAATTCTTGCGACCAACGCTTAATGAAACCGAGGACAAACTTAAGCTTAGGATCTAAAAGGATACCCAAATCATTAACTGACTCAATTCGAACAAGCGTCTTATCATTAAGAATATAATTGTTTAACAAGTAAGAAAAGTTCCTGTACCAATGTCAAAAATTTCCGGTCGCATCTTCGCACACTTACACATACACCCACACACACATACACAAAGTGCCAGCTTTTGGCATGTCAGCTTAAAAGCAAGGTTCATGGAAATTATATTAATAGCTTCCATAACAGAGGGAATATTTAGGTCTCTCCCGATAAATGAATTCCAGAGACCAATGACCTCATAATATAATTAAGCTTTGCTTGTTATGACATTATGTGTGTATTCGCAGTTATGCCCCATATGGCTACTCCATATGTCCAGATGGACATAATCATCACCTTGAAAAGCAGTAGCTTGAAGCGTAAGGGAAGCTGTGATGATACCTTCAACTGCCACTGAAGTTTCTTGAATCATGATTGGAGAGAGTGTCTGCACTCTGGTATGGAATTTGAACGTGAGTGACTTATCTAGTGTAAGTCCGAGGTATTTATGTTTAATCACAATTGGAAGGGGAACCCCGTTTAGAAATACTGGTGGACTCCTTTTTCTTTTCTTGGTAAAGTTGACTTGAACCGACTTGCAAGGAGACAGCTTGTTGTTCCAAGACTTGGTCCAGCCCAGGAAAGACTTTATATATCTCTGCGCGAGCATAGAGCAACCCATGTGTGAGGAAGATTTGCACAAGAGCGCCGTGTCATCAGCATATAGCGCTAGCAGGCTGTTCTCGTAAGTCAAGGGTGGCATGTCAGCAGTAAATATGTTAAGCAGCGTGGGGCTCAGCACCCAGCCCTGTGGGACGCCCGCTCTGATGGTATGAAGGTTGCTTCTGGCGCCGTTTCCATGAACTATGAAGTTTCTGTTACTGAAATCAGTATAAATAACATCTGTTTGCATTTAAGATAGATTTAAATCCCTTGATGACAAATGAAGTAAATTCCAATAGGTTAGTGGTAGTAGATCTATATTTCACAAACCCCTGCTGGCTGGGTGAAATTATTGATCTACAGAAATTTGAAGTTGAGATGTTATTCATTTCTAAAAAATATTAGGAATAGCAGACAATTTCTTTTTTTATAGAGAGGAATAATAAAAGATTTTTTCCAAATGTTGGGGAAAGAATACAACTCCACGGACAGTTTAAAAAGAATCAATTACGGCTTAAAAATACCCTCAGCATAGCACTTAAGCACACAGCTTGGTACATCAGGTCCCGGTGAAAATACGGGCTTAATGGCCTTTAAATCACGTAGAAGCGAACTTTTAATGATTAAGGGGCCAAAAATACAATTGGAGCTATTTTAATGAAATGAATACAAATAAAAGTTGACCGATGTGCGGATATCGACACGATAGTTGATCGTTTTATAGTTGCTTAACATCAAAAATTGACCAGAGTTTGGCAATTCTCAGTCTGGCGACTGTTAGATATAAAGCCGCACAAGTTTGAATTTGTTAATAATAGCTTAAAATAAAATTATAATAACCCGTTTAATATCAATCTCGCGATTTATCGCTCTCTCGGCGTTAAAAGCGCGACTGAAATCGCCATATTGGTTATGTCTCTTAGCCTCTGCTTATGCTTTACTATCGATCTACGGTAGATGGCGCGCATGTGGCGGTCAGTTGATATTTGTTGGAACCAACATGTGATAACTTTGCCACCAAATTTTTGACTTTTGAATTTTTGCTGTCCGCGGTGCACATTTCCGCAGTGTACGGGATTTACGCTGACAGAATGCGAGAAATGTTGGATTGCGCCATATTTTGACAATGGGAATAATTGTTTTAACAATTTTCACTTGAATTAAGTACAGACTGTTTCCCATCATTCCGCTATTTTCTGGATTTTAGTATTATTCTTCCAAAATATTTTGAAGGACTACGCCCAAGGACTCATTGTCACAGACCTACCCAAGAAATCATTAGGCATTTGGCTCAACTATTTTGTTTCCCACCTCAACGAGAGGGAAAATTTCGATACGCTATTTTTGTGTATTCCTTACGGTAGAAAAAAGTAGTCAAATTCAACATAATGCATTGTAAGCTAAATATTTCGCCGGGCAAGACCGGGTTATTACCAGCTAGTATCTTATATTTATTTATTTATTTATTTATTTGGCTGACAAACAATGCTGTCGCCTAAAATATGAAACATATTAAGATAATTAATTTTAAAAGAATAGAATAGTCTAATAGAAATTACATAAAATACTAAAACGACACCGATCGACATCCGAATCAAGCCAATGTGGTCAGTGAAGTCAAAAGTCCCTACACCTGAATAGGGAGAAGTTAGTACTAACAAGTAAGAACGTTGCAGTCGGACGCACCCGACTTCAGAATACTATGTTCCCAGTCCTATATAATTTGGTTATTTGTGGGTTCGGAAAGAAACGCGAAAAAACAGTAGTCTGTATGCCAAATTTGGTGACTCTACCTGTACAGGTGTGGGAGATACTGATTTAGCTCCTTTAGTGGGGGAGGAGGTGGGGGGTCCGAAAATTGTTGATGCAGATTTGTCCAGGGGGTCAACATTAGTATGGGGCGATCTCGGCAGTTCATAAATTGAGGGCATACACAAACATGTGTACCAAGTTTGGTTGCTATTTGCTATTTGCTATTTTACCTTCGGAACATAGTATAATAATAAATTTAAATTAACTCAAAATGTTAGAAAAATTAAACTAGTTTGTTTAGGTAAAAATTAAATTATAAGACTAAATGAAAGAAGAGAAGACTTAGAGAAAGGGATAGGTATGGAAATAACAGCTAAGACATAAGATAAGTGAAAATAAAAATAGAGTGAGAGTGTGGAAGGAGTATTAAAGCGTGAAGTGAAAAAGGGAGAGAAATGAGAAGGAAATGGAGTGAAAAGTGGATATAGAAAGAGTTTTATTTAAAAAAAAAAAAAGATGATAGAGATAGAATGGGAAATCAATGACCCGATGGGGGAGTGTTTTTTGACAGTCCGGCAAGCTATGCCCCTACTCACAGCTGTAAGTGGTCAGAGACTTCCCGTAGGTAACCTAAAAGGGAAGATTTGAGCAAAAAGGAGAATATTCTTAAAATAACAGATGGGAGAGTCTATTATAGTGTGTAAAATAATAGGGATAAAGTTCCTAGTTGGTCTAATGGGAATAGAGAAGTTGAGGCGCCCTAAAAGAAATGAGGAATCTATGTAACCGGTCGTCAACTTGAGAAGAAAAATAACACCAAGGACTGTTCTTCTATTAACTAAAGATGGAAGATTAAGGAGTAGGAGCCTACTGTAGTACGATGGCAAACGATGTTTGGGATCCCAGCTTAACCCACGTAAGGCAAAGAGTAGAAATCGCTTCTGAACAGACTCGATTCGATCTTGGCGGATTTTATACTGCGGAGACCAGATGCGAGAGCAGTATTCCAGGATAAGGCGTACTAAAGAGACGTAGAGGAGTTAAGTGAGAATACGAGAACTTTATAAAGTAGAGGGGAGGTCATTTATAAAAAGGGTAAAAAGTAATGGGCCTAGATGACTACCTTGCGGTACACCAGAAGTGACGTGAAACGACTTCGTAATTGACGACCTAAGGAGTACATTTTGAGTTCTACCTTTTAAATAGGAGGCTATCCAACGCAGAAGGGATGGTGAAAATCCTATACAACTGAGTTTCTAGAGTAAAAGATCATGATTCACAGAGTCAAATGCTTTTACTGAAGTCAGTATAGATGACATCAGTTTGCATTTTCTTAAGGAATGCATCATTTACCATAGAAGAAAATTCCAATAAGTTGGTCGCGGTAGAATGACTCTTTACGAACCCATGTTGAGCAGGGGAGACAATTGATTTACAGAGATGCTGTAAAGTTGATAATATAGAAAAAGAATTGGAAAGATTTCAGATATAACCACTTGAAGTTAATACCCCGGCCTTGCCCTGCGAAATACATATTTAGATGCACTTTGTATTATGTTGAATTTGACTACTTTCGTCAACCGTAAGAAATACACAATAATAGCGTATAACAATTTATTCTCCCCTGAGGTAGCAAAAAAAACAGTTGAGCCACTGGATTAATGTTTTTGTGGTTCTATGAAAATGTCTTTGAAGCCGATCTAACTAAACAAATAATCCCACTCATTTGTCCTTGACTTCCATTTGCCGCCCGTGGCGACGCGTAGGAGTAGATTTTCCAAAATCGCTTGGCATTTGAAGCCAATTCCAAGAATAATACTAAAATTCCAGACTAAAGCTTTCCAATTATTTTCCGCCCGATGTGTTGCCCGCAAAGCACCGAGGATGTTGTATTTAGCTTTGGAAATGAGAATGATTTCATTCGCATGAAAACGAAAATGCTGAATTGCAAACTTCACCCCTTTTCGTAGCACATACATATGTCGAATTATTTAATGTGAGGTGCTTTGAAAATTAGTTTTAAAATAATTTGATGATAAACAGAATAGTTTGAATTGAGTTTGAAGCCAATCGGACGATAATAATAAAAGTTTCATACATTAGTTTTCCATGAATTTTTCGACCTTGGGGGTTGATTTTCCAAAATCTTTTGGCACCGCGCATTTTATTTCTTTGTGTAGAACCTTGAAAATGAATTGTAGCCAATCGCATTAAAATTAAAAATGTCAAATGCGATCGGAAATTTATCACCGGGGTATAGGGAGTTTCATAGTCGGGTATACTCGACTTGAGCATTATTAATTGTTTTTAGATGCTTTAAATTTTAATATGCTGCGTGTTACTTACACATTCATAAAATAACGTCTTACGGAGCAGTTACACGCAGATACTAACAGTGGGTAGTAAGCATAAGTCTACAGGATAGGCAAGCCTTTACCAGATTGTACAGGGCTAAGTTAAAGTCCAATAGCCTTCCTGTGGATGTCCTGCCTGAAATCCATTATCTAAAGACAGGTAGTAGAATATTCAGAATAACTCGCAACCAAAAACTCACTCACCGCCAGCTGAAAATTCCAAGCATAGATCGATAGATCTCGGATTCCCGAGAGTTGCAAAAACACAGAAACAATATATATTATAGCTTTTCAGCTCTGGCGATATCTTGGCATAGGGCTCGATAATTGCGACTAGCGCCACAAAAAGATGTCGTTTGCTCGCGGACTCCCTTCTGGGCTATGTAATTGTCTTGGCCAATAGCTACTCAACCTAGTTAGCAAATTTGCCACTAGAAGCCAGTATAGTGGTCTTCAGAGCAAAATGTTTGAGTCTTAAGGTCGGGCCACGCCAGCTTGCTTATCCCGCCGGGGGGAGGTTGTTGCTGCTAACTCGAGCCCTGATCTGGAGCGTATGAGAGCAAAAACTTGTTTTCGGCCTCTGTCGATATGTTTTCTTCAATCGGTTTGCAGTCTGAGTCCTTACTACTTACTACGGCACCGTTTTGCCACAGCTTTACGTTTGCATCGGCTCCAATCATGGCAGAGGTGAGCCGCCGACGACAGGCAGAGAGGATTGCTCCTCCCTTGTACCTGTTATTTGGAGCTGTCACGGTTTCTACCGCCATAGCTTCGCTAGACATGTAGTACCTGGTGATGTAGGCGCGCAATTGACACTTATTCCGATTTATTCCATTGCGCATCTAGCACCCCCGTTCAGTTTTATTCGCCGGCCTAAGGGAAATGACGCGAAGTAGGCAAGTAAATTGAACATGACTGAATCGATTCGGCGGAAGAGTACTATAATAACTAACAACTTCTTAATGCGTCTGTTTAGATGTATTATATGTTTATGTGAATACGGAGAAGTCTGTCATTTCCACCACCCTATGTCTCTATGTAAATCTCAGAATCTATATCCTTGTAACTTGTATGAATATTATATATCCTTATGCATTACAAATAACTTTGTAAAAGTGGCGCTTACGTTATTTTCGCTGTAAGGGCGGGATTTGCTGGGGAATTTCGGATATGGGTACACGGTGTCTTGTAGTCGGGCAAAGGTTAGGTAAGGTTGCAGTAGCTGGTTGCGAAAGCTTTTGCTTAGGCCAGGAATGGCCCATTGTGGTACCACATTGTATTTTTAAGACATATGGTTCCCCTTTGAACCAGTCCGTGGAGATTAAGAATTTAAGAACGCTGTTTACCCTATCTCGGATATTTCCGATAAATTGTTAAAGTTAAATTGCCTCAGGTAGTGGTGTCGTCTCCTACTGAGTACACTCTTCTTCGCCCTCGTTGATGCAACTTCTGCAAAAGTCATAATGCGGTATTCATAACCTGTTAACATGTTTCCCTAAAAGACAGTGTCCTGTGAATGCTCCGACCAGCATGGATACGTGAACTCTTCTATGTTTGATTAAGGCTGTTGTGCGCTTCAGTTCGAAGTAGGGCCACGTGAGTCTGGATAAAACACATGTTGTGAGCTCTTTCCAACGTTCGGCCGTTTGACGTTTCGTGAAAGCTTTCAGTCTGAAAGTGGACAGAGGCATGCCCTCATTACTGCTCTCTGCAAGGAGTGTTTCACGGGTGCCTTGTCTGGCTAGTTCATCTGCTATTTCATTCCCATCAATATTTAGGTGCCCAGGCACCCAGACGAGGCTTATACTGAGATGTTGCGCTGTGTTATTAAGGGACTGGCGAAAGTCAGTGAGGGTTGTTGCATTACATATTAGTGAATGAGTCAAGCGCCCTTAGTGCGGCTTGGCTGTCGGACCATATATAAACGTTCCTTTCATGTGTGTTTCATTATGTGGACGCAGACAGAGGATAGCTTCCTGGATAGCCAGCACTTCTGCTTGGTACACACTACATCTACACGTTCTTCCAGTCTTGATCTATCTATGTAGAGGCTGATCGACTCTGTTGTGTGTGTGTGGCTTTACCCAGTCTTGTCGGCTGGTTATCTTGACACTGCAAAGGTCAGTATTCTGGTATACAGTAATCGGTCTTCGGGGGATCTGTGGATCGAGGTTAGGGTCCAGTTGCATGAGCCCTTAACTCTCATAGCTGAGATACTTGCAGTCTCCTTGGATATTAGATCCAGGGACAAGAGATGAAGCAAGATGTTTAGGGCTTCGGTTGAAGTGGTACGCATAGCTCCTCTCATGCAGATTTCCGCACTTTGGATGCGTGCTGTGAGCGCGATAACAGGGATGGGCTAATGTTGTGCTGTGGATTCACATCAAGAATCCTTTCCAGGGTCTTTAGTAGGAAAGAGGATAGAATTTGGTTAGTCATTTGGTTTGACGTGGGAAGGCTTACCGGCCTTGGGTATGAAAACTACTTTCGATAGAGATTGTTTGATTGGTATACGTGTTGGTTGAGTTAGTAGACTAGGTGTCTGTGAGCACCCAGGGAAGTGGATGTCTGCAGGAGGAGGATTTGTGAACTGGAGTCTGACCGAGTTATTGAAAGTATTCCTGAGTCATGAATCATCAGATGTAGTCTCAATGTTACTGCAGAAGTTAGCCCATGAAGCCCGCTTCGCCTTTCTTAAAGCTTTTTTGTAACTATTAAATTCGGCCTTATACTGTGCCCAAGTGGTGTTTTGAGCGGTGTTTTTGGCTTGATTGAAAGTTTTCCTACACTTTGTTTAGAGTGCTTCGAGTTCGGGAACCACCATGGTGGCTTTAAAGTTTTTTTTGTGAGTCAGTTTTGGACAGGATTTATTTAGAGCATCATTGCATGCGTTTGTTAACGTGTTGACTAAGGAATCCACCTGTTCGGCGTTTTCCGGGACTAAAGTCGGGCTTGCCAGGTTCTTCCTCATAAGTCTCTTGTATTGCCGCCAATTTGTCTTCCTTGGGTTCTGGGTTTTTCTGTGGGTTGGACGAGATTGTAATATAACTAGTTCGATGTAGCGGTGGTCCGAAAAGGAGTGTTCTGGTAGAACTCCCCAGGACACAACCCGCTGGGAAATGTTGTCTGAGGCAAGGGTGACTTCACATCTGTTTTTAATAATAAAGGTGGGGTCATTACCTTTATTACATATGTAGGTTAAATTAGTAGTTAAATTAGTGCCAAGTAGGTAAGCAAAAAGAAACTCACTCCGATCGTTGATATCAGTTCTTCCCCATTTTGAGTGGTGAGCATTGGCTTCTCCTCCCAGAATGAGTGCTGTCTTCGCGCCTGTACTGTAGTAGGAAAGCATTATATCGTTTCCTTATAATAAGCAGGTTCTTTTTACTCCCTGTACCCATAAAATGGGTAAAAAGGGGGTATTACAACTGTGCAAATGTATGTACCAGACAGAAGGAGACATCTCCGACCCTATAAAGTATATATATTCTTGATCAGTATCAAAAGAGATTTCGATTTGGCCATGTCCGTCTGTCTGTCCGTCTGTCCGTATGAACGCGTCGATCTCAGCAACTACAAGAGCTAGAGACACCAAATTTGGAATGTAGGTTCCAGTATACCATACGCAGATCAAGATTGTTTCATATTTCAGATATCTCCCCCGTTCCCCCGCAAATCGATTAAAACCGTTTTACAGTAACTAATAACTTTAGTCTCTCTTAATCTACTGTTCAAATTTCAAATCGATCGGATAATAAACACGGAAGTTATTCACGAAAGAAGATTCAGTGATGCAGCGAGAGGGGGAAGAAGAAGCACAGCCACCAATTAAATTGCCTCGCCTGCGCTGTCGCTTTTGCCGCTTGTGTGTGTGCGTCTTTGTGTATGTGTGTATGTATGTGTAAGTGGACGTAGATGTGATTGGATGTTTTAGACCTGGGTACAGGGAGTTTAGTAGTCGGGTATACTCGACTATAGCATTCTTACTTGTTTATCCTTAGATAAGGGCGTCTTGAGGCAACAGACCCCGTCATCAGAGATCCATGGCTCGTGGACTAGAACAGCATCTACTGCGCCAGGTGCTAGGTGCAGCAGAAGCGCAGCGGGGGCTGCCTTACTGTGCTGCAGATTGATATGAAGTACCTGCATCACAGAAGACAGCACTTCCGAGCTGGTTTCGGCCGGTTTCCGAGCTGGTTTCGGCCAGGAGCTCCTGCTCAGTATACATCCGGCCGAGTGAGACCCCGAAATCTGTTCCCAAAGAGATGTAATCGTCGAGGCTGCCTTGGTTGGCAGTCTCTTCGGCCTCCATCTCCTAGGTCTCACTGGGTGGGTCCACCGATTCCGCGTCCACGCAGTCTCCGTAGCTGATCGAGCCGCTCTTTCTCTTTATTTGAAAGACCACCTGCATGCTGTTTTTCAGCATCCTCCTTTTGTTCATCAAAAGGTCCTGGTTGAACAGCTTAATCGCTTCCAATATGCCCGCTAGCTCCGACGGTGAGCAGGGTAGCCAGGCTCTAGCCCTGGGCCTCAAGGGTATGTCCCTTGCGTCAACCGCAGACAGGCTCGCTTCGGGATATACGTCTTCCACATTCTCCACGGCAGCTTTGTAGAGCTGCGCGGAACGTTCATCTCCGCAGGCGACTATCTTGATGGTTCCTTGGAACCATCCTGCATATTCGAAAGTAGGTGGTCGTCCAGGGTTCTCACGCCACATTTCGATGGCGATAGGGTTCACTGCGGCCTGTATTCATCGCCATTGATGCTTTGGGATTCGGCCTTCTTGATTGCTCTTGTCGATAACCCTGAGTAGGATCTTCTCCTTTGCAAGCTCTGCAAATGCTTGTCAAAGGAGTTTGTGTTCTTGCTTTCTTCGGTGCTGTGCTTGGCTCTTCCATGGAGTGCTCCCGCTTTTTTGAAGTTAACTTCACAGGGTCCTCCAGCTTAAAGTCGGGCAGGACGGTTTTTGCCAATGATAGGTCCTGGTGGATCTTAGCAAAATACGACTGAGAAATTGTTTGTTAAACCCTGGTCCCCATCCAGTCTAACCACCGACACGGGTCGGATAACATCTTGGTCCGACCCAGATGTGAGATGTAGATGGTGGGAGGAGGGTAGGAAGGAGTAGGTGTGTGTGAGACTATGTTTCAAAGGCGGTCAGACAAGTGCCTTGTCAGTACCGTGGTTACATTAACAGTACCCACTGGTTGTCCGGGACTGGTTATTTGCGAATAGAAATTAGCTTATTCTCAGTTGGCCTCCGGTAAGAGGCCGTTCACTATCCGCTATCCGCACTCTGCGACCCGTCCGGTGGTCTCAGCTAGAATTCTTAAAACCGCATTACAAGCTCTGAAGAATACATCGGGTTTACCTGAATAATAAATCTCTCAATTATTTAATCTCTTACCTTTTGTAGAAATCTCTTGTGCTCTGAAGGATGTGCGCGTGCGAATGCCACACGCCGTGAGACGAGGGGAAAAGGCGGTCCTTAAATGCTTGTATGACATTGAGGATGATAGTTTGTATTCGGTGAAATGGTACAGAGGCAGAAGAGAGTTCTACAGATATACACCCAAGGAGACACCACCCATGAAGGTTTTTAATTTTCCTGGAATTAAAGTGAGGGTAAGTTACAGGAATCCTCCTGATTTAATATCCCTGCAAAGGTATTAAAATTGTCTCACGAAATTAGAAAGTCGCTCCCCTTAACATATTCACTTCCCTCATTTAGTTGCAGACCCTTATAAAAATAAGTAAGAATGCTTTAGTCGAGTATACCCGACTACAAAACTGCCTGTACCCAGGTCAAAAATTTCCGATCACATCTACGTACACTTACACATACACGCACACACACAGGCGGCAAAAGCGACAGCGCAAGCGAGGCATTTTAATTGGTGGCTGTGCTTCTTCTTCCCCCGCGCTCCAGAACTGAATCTTGTTTGTTGAATAACTTCCGTTTTTGTAATCAGATCGACTTGAAATTTGGACAGTAGATTAAGAGTGACCAAAGTATTGTACATGCCAAATCTATATCTTGAAAATTGTTACTGTAAAACGGTTTTTATCGAATAGCGGGGAAACGGGGAGAGATATCTCAAATCTAAAATAAACTTGACCTGCACCCGCTATACACGAACCTATATTCCAAATTTGGTGTCTCTAGCTCTTATAGTTGCTGAGATCGACGCATTCATACAGACGGACAGATGGATATGGCCAGCTTTTAGATCTTGCATGTATAATACTTACTCTTAATCTACTGTTCAAATTTCAAGTCGATCGTATAATAAACATGGAAATTATTCAACAAACAAGATTCAGATTCAAGATACAGAGCGGGGAGAAAATGCAGCGCAGCGACCACTTGAAATGCCTTGCATGCTCTGTTGCTGCTATGTTGTGGTTATATGCTTAGTTGAATTATGTCGCGAAAATGGGGTGCTCTGGACCACTGCGCGGCGTCTTTAATTTTGTTGAAGTCCACGTCTATGTCAACAACTCATTTATAAACCACGCCATATCGTTGCATCGAAAACACTTTATACCAGCTGTCGGGAGCAGAACTGAATTTGTTAATCTTGCCCATTGTTATAGTCAAGCTTTATCTATCAAACTGCTCACATTACATTATCACAACTTATAAGGGCTTTTTCTGTAATTTGCATAAGCACTCAATATTAGACCTGCGCTCTTTTAACATTAAGCTTTTGGCGCATGTGCATATTGCATTCCTCTTTTAGTCTATCGCTATCGCAACATAAATAAAACAAAAATCTCGCTTGTTAATTATTTCGCAAACTATAAACTAATTAGCAAAATGGATATCACAAAATAGTGTTCCCCCATATTGGATAATTATTAAAATATCGGTTTTAATAATTGTTAAACACCAGCTTTGTGCACAAGTCGGAGACAAAGCTTTGCGAAAACAAACATATGCACAACCATACATACATTGTACCGATGCAAACGCATTTCATACATACATACAGTGTGCCGGTGCAAACGCATTAAATATATACATACACTGTGCCGGTGTAAACGAATTACATACATACATACACTGTGCCGTTGCAAACGCATTACACACATAAATACATTGTGCCTCTGCAAGCGCATTGTAGTAAACACTATGTTAGTGTACAGTGGGTGCTAACACATACATTTCGGTATAAATAGTTTTCTGGTGCAGTGTCTTTTTGGTGTATATGTGTGCATACATTCGTGTAAAACCAAGTTCGTGGTATATAATATTGGCAGTGCAGTACACAGACTAATTACCGCGCATACATAAATTTCAAGCGCATCGATTTTGTTTCCGTTTTCACTCATCATTCAAATACATATTAAAATGAATACCGAGGCAATCTTGCTCATATCGGCAAGCTCAGTCAGAAGAAATCAGAAGACCTCTCGCATTTTGATGAGTTTGATCTCGAGGCGCGCATTGAAATGGATAAGCGTATGCTTTTCGAGTTTGAAAAATCAAGGAGTACCTTAGAGAAACTTAACTTAATGGAATTGGTTACTGACGAGCGAACCGAATTTGATCACATGTTCTGCAAAATAAAAACTCGGATATCGCGCAAACTCAATCGCCAACGCGAAGTGTCAGTTGCTAACTCTACTGTCATTCGGAACGGCGCGGATGATCAGGGTGCAACATTCCGGGCTTCAGCAAGGCTTCAGTTTTCAGCATCCCAGAATTTCAACTGCCCCGTTTTCCTGGCGATTACATGGACTGGCCAAAATTTGTTGCCATGTACAAAAATGTAGTTGGGAACAATGAAGATCTCACAATATTGGCGAGACCTTAGCACCTGCGATCCTGCTTGGATGGCGCTGCGTTGGACACCATACGCTCTCTAGAGCTCACGAATGATAACTATGACACAGCTTGGGATTTGTTAAACAACTGCTTTGATAATGAATTATTGAATTTTCAGACACACGTAAGGTTGATTTTGGGCAGGAAATAACCGACGGCATGCTGATCCATCTCGTCGTTTCCAAATTGGATGCACGCCATTCAGGAGAAATGGAAAGAGGCGCTGCCAACAAATAAGCTGGCTAAGTGGAAGGAGATGTCTTCGTTTTTTTTTTGTATACCCTAGCAGAGGGTATTATAATTTTGTCTCGAAATGTGTAATGGACTGAAGGAGACGTTTCCGACCTATAAAGTATATATATTCTGAATCAGCATGAATAGCCGAGTCGATATAGCCATGTCCGTCTGTTTCTATGCGAACTAGTCTCTCAGTCTAAAAGCTATCGTAATGAAATTTGGCACAGTTTCTTCTTTTTTTCAATATTGGAGTATTTGGGTGTGTTTGTAATTTGTATAAATAAATTGGGTGTTATAAAAGACGGCCTGTAGGACACCGGCCGTGGGTCCATAAGTCATTCGGGCCGTTTTAGTCGTCTTCTGCAGCTGCTTGTTGCTAGCCCTCTGGCGGGAGTTGGCGGCCGTAGTAGCCTGTCTCTGTAACGACTCGTGTGCAGGTTTATCTAGGAGCATATGGGGACTCCTTGCAGATCATTATAAATGGCCGAGTTTCTCATGTATCTTGAAGCTCCAGCTATTCTACGGATTATCTTGCTCTGGGTGGATTCGATGGCCAATATCGAATAATTGGCTGCGCAATGCCATACGCCATAGCAGGCCATATAACCATTTTATATAACCTCAGCTTATATTCGAAGCTAAGGCAGCTACGCGGCCTTAGCATCCAGTCCATTTTGCTTGCCTTGTTTTTAGCAGCAGCAGCAGCCTGGAGGATGTGTGGGCGCTAAGTTAGCCGGCTGTCCAGGGTCACGCCAAGATACTTAACGGTGTTGCTTCTCGGGATGACTTGCCCTTCATATTTCAACCTGCGACAGCGGGGTTTTCTAAGCGCAAACATGCAGCTGTGGGACTTAGTGCCATTCACGACATTATTTCAACGGTTTGCCCAACAAGAGAAGCCATTGAGAAACTCCTGCGTGAGTCTAACGGCCTCCATTGCATTGGTGCTGCGGGCCGCAAAGGCAGTATCATCCGCATAAGGAGCAATCAGCGTGTTTGCGGCAACTGGTATCGGCAAGTCCGCGGTGTAAAGTGTGTACAGAACAGAGCCAAGGACGCTGTCCTGTGGTACACCAGCTCCAAAGCGGCGGATGCTCGATCGCTCATCTCGCAACTCTACCATGAATCCAGGCTCGCGCAGGAACCACCTCAAAATAAGGTAATGCGTGGCCGGGAGGAGATTGTTGAGCTTGAAGAGCAGGCCTTCGTGTCATACCCGATCGAATGCTTGCTTAACGTCCAAGAAAACGGCAGAGCAGAACTCCTTGTTCTCAAGTGCAAAAAGCACGATCTTGTGAACTTGCTCTGGTGCTCCATGCTTATGCCGAAAACCAAATTGGAGGTCAGGGCTGCCTGGAAGGGATTCACAGCCAATAGTCGTCCAAGAAAAATTCTTTCAAACATTTTCGAAAATGTCGGAAGTAGGCTGATTGGCCGATGCGAGTCAACTTCTGCCTGGTCTCGGGATCATAACTACGATGGCGCACTTCCACTGGGACGGGAAGTGTTTGACCCTGAGCATAGCGTTGAAAAGAGCCACCAGAAATAGGTCGTCAAAGTATTCCTGTTTGGTGTCATACAGAAGTTTTCTTAGAGCATCAGCAGTTCTTCGGTACTCTCTTTCACCCAGTGGATTGCGTGAGCGCATATATCTCCGACGCATTGCTCTCTTGAGCCTCACCAAGTCCAGGATCTCAGGTTTTAAAAGAGGCTCAGGTGGACTGGGAGGACTGCAAGGCTGTTGGCGAAGCAGCGAGTGTTCACCAGCAGCATAAATGTTGCGTACAAATAACTCTGCTGCGTCATCGATATCAGCTGGCGAATTGATATCCATATTTAGATTAACCAGTTCCTCCAATTTTCGCTGGAATCTCGGAATATTTGCATGCCTGAGGAGCAAGCGAGTTTCGTACCAACTATGTAGGCAGATACCCTCAGCTCAACGATCAGAGGGATATGATCGGAGCTCAGCTCGACCCTGTCCGAGATGGCAAGGCTGGATGACCGTATTCCAGCATATACTGCAAAGTCCAGCGCTGTGGGATTCGCCTGGTTATTTCTTGGGAAATGAGTTGAACGTCCAGTTGCAAGAACCTGTTTATTAGAGCCCGCAATGCAGTCAAATAACGCTGAGCCTCAACAGGTAAGCTGCCTAAATGGAAGGATATGGCTTTATTTTTGAAAAGAGATGCCGAATGATATAAAATTTGGAAAATGCTGCGGTAAAGCCAACACCCAGCCCTCAGGTGGGAATATCCAAACTTTATCGAAATGCCCTTATCTCGTATAGCTCCTGCTTTACCTTGTGTAACGCCATCGAGGAATTGTCACTCAAAACACCACTCCTTGTTGCATCGTAGGTCTTTCTTCTGCAAAGAGTAAATTTTCAAGCTTGGCTGTATCTCGCGTAGAATCAACTTATCAGTCGGAGATCGACTCATTATCTAATATCATCAAGCAACTTCTACATCGGATGACGACTTGCTCTGCGAGCAGCTATTTCTAAAAGGGTTTACGCGAGTTAGCTCCCGACAATACTCAGTTCGGTTGCCAACGAAAACTAGCTTCTATTCGCTTGGAGAATGATACGAGCGTGCCTTGCGTCGTCTAAGGGCACTTGAGAGCAAACTTGCAAAGGATTCTGCTCTAAAATCACGATATTCTGCCTATCTTAACGAATACATTGATTTAAGACACATGTCTTTTGGCAACAAGCAGTCCCTTTTACCTCAGTATTATGTGCCACATCACTGCGTGCGATAAATGTGCGATAGTACAACAACAAAATTGCGTGTTGTCTTTGATGGCTCGGCAAAATCTACCTCCAGCCTTTCTTCTTCTTCTTCTATGCAACCCAAAAAATTGTCAACAATTCTTCGATTTCGATTCTTTCGAATTGCTCTGTGTGGCGACATTTGTAAAATGTACCGTTGTGTACGCGTATCACATCCTGATGAATATCTTCATATTATGGCAAAGAAGTCCTGTTGACGATGTAAGGAGGCTTTAAGCAAACCCCCTTACAGGAATTATTATTATTATTATTCATAATAATAATAATAATTATTATTATTATGAATTATTATTACGTTACTCATTAGTAAGTAAGGGCGCGAAGCCAGACCACTTTTGTTGCGCAAGGAGCGCCAGCGCCTGGCGCGCTATAGATCCATTTGTATTTAGTAATAAACATTAAAATCTAAGCCGTTAACGAATGCGTTTGAATTTAAACGCAACGATCCTCTGTCACGGCTGGCGCGCGCAGCTGATGCAGTTCTCAATCCTGCCACCAGAGCGCGACTTCAGTCAAAGCAAAGCTGTGAGGTGAATGGCGAAAGCTCGGAGGTGGAGAGCGAAAGCTCGTGGTGGGATTGAACTTTTTAGGCTCGCGCGTGGCCAAGCCGGGCAGAGTAGAAGACTGAGCTAGCGACAAGAGAAGTGAGTAGACGTGCGTCGGAAGCACGCAGGGTAAAGATCGTGAGTAAAAGAGCCGTTAGGCGGCAGTGCAGCAGGGCACGCGTAGTTTAGACAAATTAACAGTAAGAAACTGGAATAAAGATAATCTAGAATAACCAAACGATTGTCTTTATCTCCACATTAGAATAACTAACACTAACCGTAGAGCGAGGTATATCCCGCCGTCCGTGTGACCAATCCCGGCATTGATAACACTAACCGTAGTGCAAAGCGAGGGTTATCCTGCTGCCCGTGTGAGTAATCCCGGGCATTCGTAGAACAGTTGTTCGTAGACCCCTTGACCAGTAGAGCACCAGCGGTAGAATCCTGGTCAGCTCCTGGTCACCTATCCCGTGCAGAGTCGTACAAGGCCGTAGTATTAACACATACATTTCCTCTAGAACGTTTCCCTTCCCTACGCCCAGCGTCCCAGTACATCTTACAAATTTTCTTGTAAGTGCTGGACCCATTCAGACTGAGATCTGTACTCCGGCTGGAAAACTTCCTTACAAGTGGCGCCCGAGCAGGGACGCTGGAGGCGCTAAGGGGCGTGGCATAATCACGGCTTAAAAACCCGTCATTGTGCCCAAAAAATCGTTCTAGTTGATGTATGTGTTATACAGGGTAGCCACTAGTCGGGCATACCCGAGTCAGCCACTAGTCGAGCATACCCAGGTCTGCTACTCAATACCCTGCACTTTCGGTTGGTGCATAATTGAAACCCACAAAACGCGCATCGCATGTTCCAAAATCAGTGCATGGCAAAGAGACAATAAAGGAACAGTTACAACGGTGAATGTACAGTGCGCTCGCCCGGCAGTCAGCGAAAACGGATCGTCGCGAGCTCGCTCATAAATGGGCGCATACAGAAAAACACTCTCGAAAAGTGCGCGCGCCGCGGTCGACGTCGGCGTCGACAAGAACAGTGGGAAAAATTCGGTTTTCGTGCGGTAAAACGACTGTATCGTGAGTGTGGCCGGAAAAGGGCGGAATTGTGGTTGTGTTAGTGGGCTGCAAGTGGCCGAAGCCCCTGGCCTAAATAAACAGTGTACAGTGGGCCAAAACAGGAGACACGGCCGGGAAAAAAATACCCCAGTGAAGTTGGCGCAGTGACAACGGGGTAGCGAACAGTGACAGTGAACACCAACACCCGAGGAAAAACATTAGGAAACTATTTTTTTTGGTGTTGCATTTTTTTTGGTTTTGTTTTATTTTTTTTGGTGAAGATTAAGCAAAATCAAATTGCCCATCGACCCAAAAATTAAAAAAACAAAAAAAAATAAAATTATGATGGATCCAGGTGAGTGTCAAAACCCGGGGTGGGCGTGCGCTGGATTCACCAGCGGCGCAAAGAGGAGTTGGCGGCGATCGCCCAAGAGTTCGGGCTGGACCAAGAGGGCCGTTTGGATGAGCTGCGGAAGCGGCTCTGCACATTTGTGCAGAAGGGGGGTCATAATACGCAAGTTTGGGCGCGACTGGCCGAATCGGAGGCGCAGTACGCCAAAACTTTGGAACCACGCTGTGAGGGCGGTTTGATCGGCGTGGGCGGCCAACTCCGTCGAACATCAGAGCCTGACTTGCGGAGTACGCATTTTTACGAGCGTACACCTACCCCTGCCTTGAAATTGAATATCCCTAGTGCGCGGTGCGTGCCCGACATCCGGGTGGAGGGAGTCCGGGGAGTGGTAGATGTCGACACCGAAGCCAGGCCCTCGCTCGCCGGTCCTCGTGGTGACATCTATGTTCCCATGACCTATCCCCAGCCAGATGCCAGGTGTTCCTTCTATGTTCCGGAATAGGTCCGGAAATGGGGAATGAGGTATGACGGCCTGGTAGACCCACTCGAATTTTTGGAAGTATTCGAGGAGCGGGCCGTAACTTATGGTATCGAGCTAGACCGTATGCCCCGGGTGATGGGCGAAGTTTTTGTCGGCAAGGCCGCCAGGTGGTTCATGACCAGCGGGTTGAGGGATGTTTTATGGTCGACGCTTAGGAGGGGATTTCTGGAATTCTTTCTGCCGCCTTGCTATTTTGAGCGGTTGGAAGATGAAATTCGGGCCCGCCTGCAGCGCAGTGGTGAGGAGTTTAAGGACTACGTGATTGACCTGAGGGCACGTATGCACCACGCGAGGTATAACACGGTACAGGAGTTGCACCGTGTATACGAGAACGCCGCGCCTGAGTATCAGTTGTATATACGCAGGCACGACTTCTCAACGCTGGCCGAGTTGACGCAATTGGCAGTGGAATTCGAGAGTGTGCGGAGGTGGAGTTGTGAATACTCGGCAAGGGCACCAGCTGGTCAGGCGGTGCGGAGGCAATCACAAGCCGATCCAGTCCCCGTGGCCCAGCCTAAGAGTAGGCATCTCAATCCTTTTCGATCCCCATCCGGTAGCCATCCGACGGCTGCGTCCGGTGGTGAGATCCCCGCGCAGCCGGCGTCAGGCTACGGAGAGGCGGCAAACCGGATGATGAGCCAGGGTGACGGGAGGGGGTTCGATCCGCGAAGGGCATGCCACCGGTGTGGGCAAGAAGGCCATTTCGCCAGGGAATGCCCGAATAGGCGGGTAGAGTTTTGTCGGCAGTGTGGGAAAAAGGGAATCATTGCGCCAGACTGCTGTAGGCGATCGGAGGCGGGAAACGGGCAGCGGCGTCTACTGGAAAGGGATCAGGGCGACGCCGAAACGACATTCGCCCGAAAGTAAATCCTCCCCTGACCGTAGAGGGCGGCCGGATCGTCGCTGCAGTGGAGATTGGGGGGCAGGTCAGGTCTGCCACGATCGACACTGGAGAAACACGCAGTTTCTTAAGTGAAGATTGCGTGCGCAAGTGGGCGATTCAGGGAGAGGCACATGATGTGCAGACTCGAATCCATCTAGCGGACGGATCGACTCTAGAGGTTAATAGGTTACTGAGGATGGATGTCAACATGGCCGGCAAGACGATCAGCATGCCAATGCTGATTATGCCCTCCATGCTGGACCACATCATCCTCGGTATGGATTTTCTTTGTGCCATAGGCACTACCATACGATGCGGCAACGCCGAATTGATCCTCGAGACGGTGGTGGTACCGGCCGCAGGGCTGGCAGTACCACCCAGCACCGAGGAGCCGACAGAAGGCATCCCGCTCGCGGGGAGGGGAGCGCCCGCTTGGCAACCGGGTGGCGTGGTCGTAGAGGGTAGGACGGGAACCAGGTATTGTTCAAAGAATGAAGGGGCCGATTCCGACCGGGAAGAGGCTGCCGCGGAACGGCAGAAGCAGCTCAGTCCGCGTCGCACAAGTTCGTCGACAGAGGATTGTCGGGCGATGGGGGAAAGAGGGAAGCAGGTTGAATCTTGCACAGGTTCAACAGGGGTTGCCGATGGGAATCGGGGGACCGTGAGTGGCGGTAAGAGCCAAGTCTACCCGCAAGGCGAGGCATCCCGGCTCGAGTTGTCGGTCATCCAAGAGGAAAATACCGGTGAGTCCCCCGTAGCGGAGGCAGAGTGGCCAGCGGATCTGGAACCAGAACTGCAGGAGTTCTTGGCATCAGAATTGGCACTCTTCGATAATCTGAAGGGAGTCCCGCATATCGCCGAGCATAGGATAATAATGAAGGATAGTAAGCCGTTGAAACAGAGATATTATCCCAAGAACCCGGCTATGCAAAAGGTAATCGATGAGCAGGTGGAGGAGCTAATCCAGGCGGGCGCCATTGAGCCGTCGCGTAGCCCACACAGCGCCCCAATAGTCCTGGTCAAGAAAAAGATTGGCGAATGGCGCATGTGTATAGACTATCGGCAGTTCAATGCGCACTCTGTGCCGGATGCTTATCCAGTCCCTCGGATTAACCACATCCTCGAAAGATTGCGCCATGCTCGTTACATTTCTACTCTAGATTTGAAGAGCGGGTATTGGCAAATCCCCATGGCGGCCAAAAGCAAGGAGTGCACGGCGTTTACGGTGCCCGGGAGAGGTTTATTCCAATGGCGGGTGATGCCATTTGGTCTCCACTCAGCCTGCGCGACGTTTCAGCGGGCGTTAGATTCGGTGATAGGGCCCGATATGGAGCCGCACGCGTTCGCGTATCTAGACGATATCGTGGTGATAGGAGCGACCCGGGAACAACATGTTGCCAATCTAAGGGAAGTTTTCCGCCGTTTGAGGGCCGATAACTTGAAGGTGAACAGAAAGAAGTGCAGCTTCTTTCGGCAACGGCTGGTTTATCTTGGGCATGTGATTAGTGGGGAAGGCATTTGGACGGACCCTGACAAGGTGGAGGCGATCAGAAATCTAAAGGCCCCATCCTGTGTTAAAGAGTTGCGCCAATGTCTCGGTATGGCTTCGTGGTACCGGCGATTTGTGCCCAATTTTGCGACCTTGGTACAACCGATGACAGCGCTTCTGAGAAAAGGTAGGAAATGGTCATGGGAGAAAGAACAGGAGGAGGCACTGTGTCAGTTGAAAGAGAGCCTGACCACTGCCCCTGTTCTAGCGTGCCCGGACTTCTCGGCCAAATTTGTGTTGCAGACTGACGCGAGCAATTATGGACTCGGTGCGGTACTGACGCAGACTATAGAGGGGCAGGAGCGGGTGATAGCCTATGCGAGCCGGAAGTTGCTCAAGGCTGAGGAGAATTATTCCGCTACTGAGAAGGAGTGTCTCGCGATTGTGTGGTCGATCAGGAAGCTAAGGTGTTACCTCGAAGGGTACCGCTTCGAAGTGATCACAGACCACCTCGCTCTCAAGTGGTTGAAATCCTTCTGGTAGGATAGCACGATGGGCGCTGGAACTGCAACAGTTTCAATTTGATGTTCAGTACCGCCGGGGCAATCTAAATGTGGTTGCTGACGCGCTATCCAGACATCCCCTAGAGATCCGCCAACAAGCAGTGGTGGTCGAGACCCCCTGCAAGTGGATCGCGAGTATGCGGGTCAAGATTGCTGAAGAGCCAGACAAGTATCCCGATTTTGTCGAGGAAAATGGGCAACTCTACCGACACTTGGGTCATAGGCCAGATGACGAGGATTACATTCCATGGAAACTTTGTGTTGCTCGTGGTCAGCGGGGAAGGGTGCTGCAGGAGTGCCATGACGCCCCCACTGCCGGTCAGCAAGGCGTGAGGAAAACCGTGTCTAAACTCGCCCAGAGGTATTACTGGCTGGGCATGTTTCGAGATGCCGCCAAGTACGTGAAGTGCTGCGAGCTGTGCCAAAAATTTAAGATGGAACAGCGAAAGCCAGCCGGTCGAATGCTGACAAGGCAGGTGGCAGAGCCCATGGCAGTATTGTGTGCCGACTTCGTTGGTTCCTTGCCGCGTTCGAAACACGGCAACTCGATGTTGTTAGTATTTCATGACGCGTTTTCGAAGTGGGTGGAATTGGTTCCCCTCCGGAAAGCTACGGCGAGTCAACTGCAGACAGCATTTAGGGAACGAATCCTGAACAAATTTGGGGTGCCCAAGAAGTTCGTGTGTGATAATGGAGTACAATTCACTAGCCAGAATTTCAGGTCGTTTTTGGGTTCGTTGGGCGTGGAAATTCAGTATACCGCCCCTTATTGTCCGCAGGAAAATCCTACCGAGAGAACCAATCGCACTGTGAAAACCATGATAGCGCAATTTATCGAAGGCCATCAGAGTTCGTGGGACGAACTGTTGCCTGAAATATCGCTTGCGGTCAACTCTAGTGTGGCCGACTCGACCGGGTTCACTCCAGCATTCTTGATGCAGGGTAGAGAACCGCGTCTTTCCGCCGCTTTATACGACGAGGTCACGCCGGGGTTGGCGACTACTGCGCTTGACCCCCGGGAACGAGCTAACAGGCTAAAAGAAATTTTTGATATCGTCTTCAATCTTCAGCGTGCCTCTAAGGACCAGGGGCGGCATTACAATCTCCAAAGACGTGAATGGCGACCTGCTCTAGGCGCAATGGTTCTTTTGAGGCAGCATCAGCTGTCCAATGCTGCAGAGGGCTTCGCAGCGAAATTGGCGCCGAAGTATGACGGCCCCTACCGCGTGATCAAATTCGTCTCCCCCAATGTCGTGCGTCTTGCGAAACAGGGCGAACGCAAGCGAAGGGTGGCCAATATAATGCAACTTAAACCTTTCTTTCAGGACTTAAACCTTTCTTTAACGCCAGCGGGAGTAAGAACGCGACCTGTCTATAGATTTAACCCTATTTGTATTTTTAAGCTAACACAGTGGAACATCTGGACGGCATCGTGATGCACATGCGCGTGCAAGTGTCCACCCTCATCAGGGAGGCACCCCGATCACGCAATCCACCCCCTTATGTGGAGGATCCCCCATCACCGCCATCACTGGCTGCTTTGCCAGAGCCAGAGCTCCCGGCGCCCGACGCGCCGTGGTCACCGGAAGCCGACGCTGGTCGCCAGGCGGGCACCACGCTCCCAGCCGCGTCGGACGCGCGGGTGATCAGCGACCGGAACGGGCAGCTACCGCTCGCGTTGGAGGAGGATCGGCCAGGCCCATTCCGCGGAGCCGCCGCTCACCGCTTTCAGGTGGATCCCGGAAGCATATTTCCGCGGATAAGCTTGCGCTTCCTCCCGCTCATCCCGGAGGCCACTGGAGCGGTGAACAAGCGCACCCGAGCGACATCCCAAGAGGAGCCGGCGGTCAAACGCCCGCAGAATCGACGCCGGGTGGCCAAAACGCGTCACAATAAGAGGCGCTGCAGTGGGAGTGGACGATCCCGCGCAAGAGTCCGACCCAACTCCCCGCCCAAAAAGCCCCGACGGAGCACATCCCAGCATCTCGGACCGCAGCTACGAGCGCCGCGTTTTCCCCGCGGGCGCCAGGAGGGTTCTCCCCCTCAAAGGGAGGAAGCCCGTAGCTGCGGCCGCCTTTCCTCGCCGCAAAGTCCGGGCCCCAGGGCGGTGTCCTCACCGCGGGCCTGCCGGATGGCCGCGGAGGAAACGGCGGCGTCGTTGGAGGAGGCCATGCCATCGCTGGTGCCGTACCGCGCCTGGGAGACCTGTGATCCCGCTGAGGTCGAGGTGGTCTAGGAAACTGCGACGGAGAAGGTGCTAGACGAGGCAGCGGAAGTGACAGAGGGCGAGGCTATTGCCGAAGAGGCGGTCGCCGAAGAGCAACGGGCAGCGCAGGACCCAAGCGACGTGCCGGCGGACGAGAAGGAGTTGTGGGAAGATGTCCTCGACTTGTTCGATGGGATGGAGGGGTGGGAAACGGGGCCAGGGTCGACGCTCGGCGAGTGGACAGCATCTGAGGACGGGTCCATTCCTGTTCCCATCTCCCGGACCGAGCAGCCAGACGCAACACCGCCGGGCTGGAGGGTGTTTCCCCGCGGAGGAATCCTGAGCCCCCGACTGGTGGAGCTGATCCGGGCCGAACTGGCGCGGTATGCCGGCAGGGCACGGCGCACCCGATTCCGTGTGACGGAGGGCAGCGACATATACAGCATCACCTTCAATGCCGCCGTGGAGGTGACGGTTTCGAGGCTGAAGTAAGGGGGGGGGTGTAAGGAGGCTTTTAGCAAACCCCCTTACAGGAATTATTATTATAATTATTATGAATTATTATTATTATTATGAATTATTATTACGTTACTCATTAGTAAGTAAGGGCGCCAAACCAGACCACTTTTGTTGCGCAAGGAGCGCCAGCGCCTGGCGCGCTATAGATCCATTTGTATTTAGTAATAAACATTAAAATCTAAGCCGTTAACGAATGCGTTTGAATTTAAACGCAACGATCCTCTGTCACGGCTGGCGCGCGCAGCTGATGCAGTTCTCAATCCTGCCACCAGAGCGCGACTTCAGTCAAAGCAAAGCTGTGAGGTGAATGGCGAAAGCTCGGAGGGGGAGAGCGAAAGCTCGTGGTGGGATTGAACTTTTCAGGCTCGCGCGTGGCCAAGCCGGGCAGAGTAGAGGACTGAGCTAGCGACAAGAGAAGTGAGTAGACGTGCGTCGGAAGCACGCAGGGTAAAGATCGTGAGTAAAAGAGCCGTTAGGCGGCAGTGCAGCTGGGCACGCGTAGTTTAGACAAATGAACAGTAAGAAACTGGAATAAAGATAATCTAGAATAACCAAACGATTGTCTTTATCTCCACATTAGAATAACTAACACTAACCGTATAGCGAGGTCTATCCCGCCGTCCGTGTGAGCAATCCCGGCATTTATAAGAAAACTAATACTAACGTATAGCGAGGTATATCCCGCCGCCCGTGTGAGCAATCCCGGCATTGATAACACTAACCGTAGTGCAAAGCGAGGGTTATCCTGCTGCCCGTGTGAGTAATCCCGGGCATTCGTAGAACAGTTGTTCGTAGACCCCTTGACCAGTAGAGCACCAGCGGTAGAATCCTGGTCAGCTCCTGGTCACCTATCCCGTGCAGAGTCGTACGAGGCCGTAGTATTAACACATATATTTCCTCTAGAACGTTTCCCTTCCCTACGCCCAGCGTCCCAGTACATCTTACAAATTTTCTTGTAAGTGCTGGACCCATACAGACTGAGATCTGTACTCCGGCTGGAAAACTTCCTTACAACGAAGTGAAGGTCTACACTCTGGACACGGGTGCGTACGGAACAAAGCCTGCAGCTTTTTTAAGCCATACGAGCCATGCAACCGTTGACATATGATGAGGAAGCCGACCTGCCACATGCAACGAAAATCGTTCGTCGAGATTTTTATATTGACGACTTGATATCTGGAGGAGATTCTGTCGAAGAGGTCATGCAAATTCGAATGCAAGTAAAGGAACTTTTGCGAAGAGGTCACTTTCCAATATGCAAGTTTTGTTCTAACGATCCAACTGTTTTGACGGGCGAGTCTGAAGATGATCGAGAAAAGCTGCTGAAGTTTCATGATGGAACTGACATTGCAAAGACCTTGGGCTTGGTTTGGGAGCCAAGTTTTGACAACTTGATCTTTCACTTTTCAGAAAGTTTGCCTGAGAAGTCGGCAACCAAAAGATCTATCTTATCGACTGTCGCGAAATTTTACGATCCCTTCGGAATAATAGCACCAATCATCACGAAGCTGAAAATATTCCTGCAGGAGCTATCCTCGCTTGTTATGCTGCCACATGGGAGATACATGCTCTTAGCATGTCTGCTAACGGTGCCTGCATATCGTTCGGAAATACAAGGCAAATTTGCAGCGCACCTTCTTTGCTCTAAGTCAAGGGTTTTTCCTCTCAAAACACTTACAATTCCCAAATTGGAGCGACCGCAGCGCACTTTTGAGCTGAACTAATTTCTAACGTTGCTGAGATGGTGCCATTTCATTGTAGCTTCCATTGTTGGTCGGATTCCAGTATAGCTCTCTCTGGTGAAGCTCCATTTAAATTCAAAGTATTTATTTTCAATAGGATAGCTCAAATACAGGAACGCACTAAAGGAATGACGTGGCCGCATGAACCCCGCAGATATACTTTCCTGGATGCACACCACTCGAGTTGCTCGGATCAAGCCTAAGGTACGAGGGCCCTGCCCCCGCTCTCACGGTTGACGCCATCGGGAATGGCACACATTTGCTCGTTAAAGCCATACATTTGGTTCATTTCGTTGACGAAATGAACCCTGCGTTCGAAGAAGCAATTCTTATCAAAAATTGGATTTATCACTCCGAATCCGCTCCTTGATGAATCTGGATTGATGCGAGTTTGTGGGCGCTTACAGAATTCGCTGTTGGATTTCGATGCTAGACACCCATGCCGTTACCAAACCGACTTCTGTAACCACTGCAATTGCCTTTTTTATCATCAGAAGTTCTTGCACACAGATTCTGGCCAATTGGTGGAGGGAAAGCCGTTTCAGCCGTCATCAATGCTTCAGATAATCCAGCAAACTTTGTTGGTGTAAGGAATGAGCTAAAAGAACTGCAACAACTTTTTCTCGGCAACCCTCAAGCCAACGAGATTACTAACATTTCACAGCACTCTCGCCAAAAAGGTACATAATTAATTAATAACCTTAAATGATTAAGATTAACCATATCATGGTCTTAAAAAAATATTTGACTTTAGCAGCAGCGCGCTATCTACCATAGATCGATAGCAGAGGCAGAGGCTAAGGCTACTATAACCAATATGGCGATTTCAGTCGCACTCATAAGTTTAAAGGCCGAGAGAGCGATTTATATTAACCCGGTCATTCACATTTTATTTCAAACCATTATTAACAGATTCAAATATGTGCGTTTCTAGTCAGTCTGGCAACTCTGGTAAATGTTTGATGTTTTACAACACTAAGACTAACTATAGTGTCCATATACACAAATAGGTCAATTTTTATTTGCATCCACTTCATTATTTCGACAATAAAGTCTTGTTCCGCCGACAGAATTGGCTTTCTAATTTTGAGACGCGTCGTTTAAGACCAAAGTCAGACATGTTGAAGCAGTCTTTATATAGGGCACTATACTAAAAAATTACCCGCAAGACACATGTCGAACAGCAGCGCGCCATCCACAGTAGATCGATAGCAAAGCAAACGCAGAGTCTGAGATACATAAACAATATGGTGATTTCAGTCGCACTTATTATTTTTAAGGCCGAGAGAGCGATTCAAGAGAAAGATTTTTTATCTCTTTTGAATTTTCAAGTTGTTATGCAGCAGCTGGCGCATACCCAGATTTTCATACAATTTTCTTATACTTTCCGATATATATTTACCCATTCTTTTCAACAGTTCCAGGCTTCTAGCTTCTACCGTTTGGGCTGCCCAAATGTCACCAGTCAGTAAGGTTGAACTCTTTTATATGTATGTATATATAGATATATGTAGATGATGAAATTCTTCTACATTTTTCAACGTTGAAATTCCTCTCAACTCCGGCAATTTCCTAGTCTTTTACATTTCTATACAATTTGAACTGCGGTGCATGCAATTTCGCTAGGAAGAGCCCTCAAATGTGAATGTTTATTTAATACCAATATTCTTTTTACTCCCTGTTCCCTTAAAATGGGTAAAAAGGGGGTACTAAATCTGTGCAAAAGTATGTAACAGGCAGAAGGAGACATCTCCGACCCTATAAAGTATATACATATATTCTTGATCAGTGTCAAAAGAGATTTCGATTTAGTCATGTCCGTTTGTCTGTCCGTCAGTATGTATGAACGCAAGGACCTCAGCAACTATAAGATATAGAGACACCAAATTTGGAATGTAGGCTCGTATATAGTGAGAGAAGGTCAAGTTTATTTTATATTTGAGATATGCCACCCCATTCCCCCGCTATTCGATAAATAGCATTTTACAGTAACAATTTTCAAGATATATATTTGGGATTTAGCATGTACAATACTTAAGTCACTCTTAATCTACTGTTCAAATTTCAAAGCGATCGAATAATGAACACGGAAGTTTTTCAACAAACAAGATTCAGTACTGCAGCGCGGGGGGAAGAAGCAGCACAGCCACCACTTAAAATGCTTCGCTTGCGCTGTCGCTCGTGCGAATGCGTCTTTGTGTATGTGTGTGTGTTAGTGTACCAAGATGCATCGAAAGTTTTTGACCTGGGTACAGGGAGTTTTGTAGTTGAGTATACTCAACTATAGAATTCTTACTTGTTTAAGATGCGAAATGGAGTAGTATATAGGAAATCTGGGCATGGTAGATTGCAGTTGTATGTACCAAAGGACATGGAAAGCCATGTGCTGCATAAATATCATAATGAGTTTGGGCATATAGGTCGAGATTAAATGTTAGACGTCATTACGAAGAGTTACTGGGTTGCTAATGTCAAAGAAAAGTGTAGTAGTCACATAGCAAATTGTTTAAAATGTGTTGCATTTGCTCCAAAGTCTGCAAAAGGAGAGGGATTCTTAAATAGTATACCAAAAGGGGAAAAGGGGACAAGCCATTTCATTAATTCGAGTATACCCGACTACGAAACTCCCTGTATCCAGGTCTAAGACATCCAATCACATCTACGGCCACTTACACATACATACACACATACACAAAGACGCACACACTGGAGGCAAAAGCGACAGCGCAAGCGAGGCAATTTAATTGGTGGCTGTGCTTCTTCCCCCCTCTCGCTGCATCACTGAACCTTCTTTCATGAATAACTTCCGTGTTTATTATCCGAACGACTTGAAATTTGAACAGTAGATTAAGAGATATCTTGAAAATTGTTACTGTAAAACGGCTTTAATCGATTTGCGGGAGAACGGGGGGAGATATCTGAAATATGAAACAAACTTGATCTGCGTATGGTATACAGGAACCTACATTTCAAATTTGGTGTCTCTAGCTCTTGTAGTTGCTGAGATCGACGCGTTCAAACAGACGGACAGACAGACGGACATGGCCAAATCGAAATCTCTTTTGATACTGATCAAGAATATATATACTTTATAGAGTCAAAGATGTCTCCTTCTGCCTGTTACATACATTTGCACAGATTTAGTACCCCCTTTTTACCCATTTTATGGGTACAGGGAGTAAATAATAAAAGAGTGAGCCCTAACCACTATTAATTGGCACGTCATGTTGTTTTATGATAGTTCAAACTTCAATGGCTTCCTCCCGCTCATCCCGGAGGCCACTGGAGCGGTGAACAAGCGCACCCGAGCGACATCCCAAGAGGAGCCGGCGGTCAAACGCCCGCAGAATCGACGCCGGGTGGCCAAAACGCGTCACAATAAGAGGCGCCGCAGTGGGAGTGGACGATCCCGCGCAAGAGTCCGACCCAACTCCCCGCCCAAAAAGCCCCGACGGAGCACATCCCAGCATCTCGGACCGCAGCTACGAGCGCCGCGTTTTCCCCGCGGGCGCCAGGAGGGTTCTCCCCCTCAAAGGGAGGAAGCCCGTAGCTGCGGCCGCCTTTCCTCGCCGCAAAGTCCGGGCCCCAGGGCGGTGTCCTCACCGCGGGCCTGCCGGATGGCCGCGGAGGAAACGGCGGCGTCGTTGGAGGAGGCCATGCCATCGCTGGTGCCGTACCGCGCCTGGGAGACCTGTGATCCCGCTGAGGTCGAGGTGGTCTAGGAAACTGCGACGGAGAAGGTGCTAGACGAGGCAGCGGAAGTGACAGAGGGCGAGGCTATTGCCGAAGAGGCGGTCGCCGAAGAGCAACGGGCAGCGCAGGACCCAAGCGACGTGCCGGCGGACGAGAAGGAGTTGTGGGAAGATGTCCTCGACTTGTTCGATGGGATGGAGGGGTGGGAAACGGGGCCAGGGTCGACGCTCGGCGAGTGGACAGCATCTGAGGACGGGTCCATTCCTGTTCCCATCTCCCGGACCGAGCAGCCAGACGCAACACCGCCGGGCTGGAGGGTGTTTCCCCGCGGAGGAATCCTGAGCCCCCGACTGGTGGAGCTGATCCGGGCCGAACTGGCGCGGTATGCCGGCAGGGCACGGCGCACCCGATTCCGTGTGACGGAGGGCAGCGACATATACAGCATCACCTTCAATGCCGCCGTGGAGGTGACGGTTTCGAGGCTGAAGTAAGGGGGGGGGTGTAAGGAGGCTTTTAGCAAACCCCCTTACAGGAATTATTATTATAATTATTATGAATTATTATTATTATTATGAATTATTATTACGTTACTCATTAGTAAGTAAGGGCGCCAAACCAGACCACTTTTGTTGCGCAAGGAGCGCCAGCGCCTGGCGCGCTATAGATCCATTTGTATTTAGTAATAAACATTAAAATCTAAGCCGTTAACGAATGCGTTTGAATTTAAACGCAACGATCCTCTGTCACGGCTGGCGCGCGCAGCTGATGCAGTTCTCAATCCTGCCACCAGAGCGCGACTTCAGTCAAAGCAAAGCTGTGAGGTGAATGGCGAAAGCTCGGAGGGGGAGAGCGAAAGCTCGTGGTGGGATTGAACTTTTCAGGCTCGCGCGTGGCCAAGCCGGGCAGAGTAGAGGACTGAGCTAGCGACAAGAGAAGTGAGTAGACGTGCGTCGGAAGCACGCAGGGTAAAGATCGTGAGTAAAAGAGCCGTTAGGCGGCAGTGCAGCTGGGCACGCGTAGTTTAGACAAATTAACAGTAAGAAACTGGAATAAAGATAATCTAGAATAACCAAACGATTGTCTTTATCTCCACATTAGAATAACTAACACTAACCGTAGAGCGAGGTCTATCCCGCCGTCCGTGTGAGCAATCCCGGCATTTATAAGAAAACTAATACTAACGTATAGCGAGGTATATCCCGCCGCCCGTGTGAGCAATCCCGGCATTGATAACACTAACCGTAGTGCAAAGCGAGGGTTATCCTGCTGCCCGTGTGAGTAATCCCGGGCATTCGTAGAACAGTTGTTCGTAGACCCCTTGACCAGTAGAGCACCAGCGGTAGAATCCTGGTCAGCTCCTGGTCACCTATCCCGTGCAGAGTCGTACGAGGCCGTAGTATTAACACATATATTTCCTCTAGAACGTTTCCCTTCCCTACGCCCAGCGTCCCAGTACATCTTACAAATTTTCTTGTAAGTGCTGGACCCATACAGACTGAGATCTGTACTCCGGCTGGAAAACTTCCTTACAACGAAGTGAAGGTCTACACTCTGGACACGGGTGCGTACGGAACAAAGCCTGCAGCTTTTTTAAGCCATACGAGCCATGCAACCGTTGACATATGATGAGGAAGCCGACCTGCCACATGCAACGAAAATCGTTCGTCGAGATTTTTATATTGACGACTTGATATCTGGAGGAGATTCTGTCGAAGAGGTCATGCAAATTCGAATGCAAGTAAAGGAACTTTTGCGAAGAGGTCACTTTCCAATATGCAAGTTTTGTTCTAACGATCCAACTGTTTTGACGGGCGAGTCTGAAGATGATCGAGAAAAGCTGCTGAAGTTTCATGATGGAACTGACATTGCAAAGACCTTGGGCTTGGTTTGGGAGCCAAGTTTTGACAACTTGATCTTTCACTTTTCAGAAAGTTTGCCTGAGAAGTCGGCAACCAAAAGATCTATCTTATCGACTGTCGCGAAATTTTACGATCCCTTCGGAATAATAGCACCAATCATCACGAAGCTGAAAATATTCCTGCAGGAGCTATCCTCGCTTGTTATGCTGCCACATGGGAGATACATGCTCTTAGCATGTCTGCTAACGGTGCCTGCATATCGTTCGGAAATACAAGGCAAATTTGCAGCGCACCTTCTTTGCTCTAAGTCAAGGGTTTTTCCTCTCAAAACACTTACAATTCCCAAATTGGAGCGACCGCAGCGCACTTTTGAGCTGAACTAATTTCTAACGTTGCTGAGATGGTGCCATTTCATTGTAGCTTCCATTGTTGGTCGGATTCCAGTATAGCTCTCTCTGGTGAAGCTCCATTTAAATTCAAAGTATTTATTTTCAATAGGATAGCTCAAATACAGGAACGCACTAAAGGAATGACGTGGCCGCATGAACCCCGCAGATATACTTTCCTGGATGCACACCACTCGAGTTGCTCGGATCAAGCCTAAGGTACGAGGGCCCTGCCCCCGCTCTCACGGTTGACGCCATCGGGAATGGCACACATTTGCTCGTTAAAGCCATACATTTGGTTCATTTCGTTGACGAAATGAACCCTGCGTTCGAAGAAGCAATTCTTATCAAAAATTGGATTTATCACTCCGAATCCGCTCCTTGATGAATCTGGATTGATGCGAGTTTGTGGGCGCTTACAGAATTCGCTGTTGGATTTCGATGCTAGACACCCATGCCGTTACCAAACCGACTTCTGTAACCACTGCAATTGCCTTTTTTATCATCAGAAGTTCTTGCACACAGATTCTGGCCAATTGGTGGAGGGAAAGCCGTTTCAGCCGTCATCAATGCTTCAGATAATCCAGCAAACTTTGTTGGTGTAAGGAATGAGCTAAAAGAACTGCAACAACTTTTTCTCGGCAACCCTCAAGCCAACGAGATTACTAACATTTCACAGCACTCTCGCCAAAAAGGTACATAATTAATTAATAACCTTAAATGATTAAGATTAACCATATCATGGTCTTAAAAAAATATTTGACTTTAGCAGCAGCGCGCTATCTACCATAGATCGATAGCAGAGGCAGAGGCTAAGGCTACTATAACCAATATGGCGATTTCAGTCGCACTCATAAGTTTAAAGGCCGAGAGAGCGATTTATATTAACCCGGTCATTCACATTTTATTTCAAACCATTATTAACAGATTCAAATATGTGCGTTTCTAGTCAGTCTGGCAACTCTGGTAAATGTTTGATGTTTTACAACACTAAGACTAACTATAGTGTCCATATACACAAATAGGTCAATTTTTATTTGCATCCACTTCATTATTTCGACAATAAAGTCTTGTTCCGCCGACAGAATTGGCTTTCTAATTTTGAGACGCGTCGTTTAAGACCAAAGTCAGACATGTTGAAGCAGTCTTTATATAGGGCACTATACTAAAAAATTACCCGCAAGACACATGTCGAACAGCAGCGCGCCATCCACAGTAGATCGATAGCAAAGCAAACGCAGAGTCTGAGATACATAAACAATATGGTGATTTCAGTCGCACTTATTATTTTTAAGGCCGAGAGAGCGATTCAAGAGAAAGATTTTTTATCTCTTTTGAATTTTCAAGTTGTTATGCAGCAGCTGGCGCATACCCAGATTTTCATACAATTTTCTTATACTTTCCGATATATATTTACCCATTCTTTTCAACAGTTCCAGGCTTCTAGCTTCTACCGTTTGGGCTGCCCAAATGTCACCAGTCAGTAAGGTTGAACTCTTTTATATGTATGTATATATAGATATATGTAGATGATGAAATTCTTCTACATTTTTCAACGTTGAAATTCCTCTCAACTCCGGCAATTTCCTAGTCTTTTACATTTCTATACAATTTGAACTGCGGTGCATGCAATTTCGCTAGGAAGAGCCCTCAAATGTGAATGTTTATTTAATACCAATATTCTTTTTACTCCCTGTTCCCTTAAAATGGGTAAAAAGGGGGTACTAAATCTGTGCAAAAGTATGTAACAGGCAGAAGGAGACATCTCCGACCCTATAAAGTATATACATATATTCTTGATCAGTGTCAAAAGAGATTTCGATTTAGTCATGTCCGTTTGTCTGTCCGTCAGTATGTATGAACGCAAGGACCTCAGCAACTATAAGATATAGAGACACCAAATTTGGAATGTAGGCTCGTATATAGTGAGAGAAGGTCAAGTTTATTTTATATTTGAGATATGCCACCCCATTCCCCCGCTATTCGATAAATAGCATTTTACAGTAACAATTTTCAAGATATATATTTGGGATTTAGCATGTACAATACTTAAGTCACTCTTAATCTACTGTTCAAATTTCAAAGCGATCGAATAATGAACACGGAAGTTTTTCAACAAACAAGATTCAGTACTGCAGCGCGGGGGGAAGAAGCAGCACAGCCACCACTTAAAATGCTTCGCTTGCGCTGTCGCTCGTGCGAATGCGTCTTTGTGTATGTGTGTGTGTTAGTGTACCAAGATGCATCGAAAGTTTTTGACCTGGGTACAGGGAGTTTTGTAGTTGAGTATACTCAACTATAGAATTCTTACTTGTTTAAGATGCGAAATGGAGTAGTATATAGGAAATCTGGGCATGGTAGATTGCAGTTGTATGTACCAAAGGACATGGAAAGCCATGTGCTGCATAAATATCATAATGAGTTTGGGCATATAGGTCGAGATTAAATGTTAGACGTCATTACGAAGAGTTACTGGGTTGCTAATGTCAAAGAAAAGTGTAGTAGTCACATAGCAAATTGTTTAAAATGTGTTGCATTTGCTCCAAAGTCTGCAAAAGGAGAGGGATTCTTAAATAGTATACCAAAAGGGGAAAAGGGGACAAGCCATTTCATTAATTCGAGTATACCCGACTACGAAACTCCCTGTATCCAGGTCTAAGACATCCAATCACATCTACGGCCACTTACACATACATACACACATACACAAAGACGCACACACTGGAGGCAAAAGCGACAGCGCAAGCGAGGCAATTTAATTGGTGGCTGTGCTTCTTCCCCCCTCTCGCTGCATCACTGAACCTTCTTTCATGAATAACTTCCGTGTTTATTATCCGAACGACTTGAAATTTGAACAGTAGATTAAGAGATATCTTGAAAATTGTTACTGTAAAACGGCTTTAATCGATTTGCGGGAGAACGGGGGGAGATATCTGAAATATGAAACAAACTTGATCTGCGTATGGTATACAGGAACCTACATTTCAAATTTGGTGTCTCTAGCTCTTGTAGTTGCTGAGATCGACGCGTTCATACGGACAGACGGTGAGACGGACAGGCGGACAGACAGACGGACATGGCCAAATCGAAATCTCTTTTGATACTGATCAAGTATATATATACATTATAGGGTCGGAGATGTCTCCTTCTGTCTGTTACATACATTTGCACAGATGTAATACCCCTTTTTACCCATTTTATGGGTACAGGGAGTAAAAAGGAGCTGTTGTACATCGAATGAATTCAAGAGGTTTTTAAGTGAATGTAACGTTAAACATATAAAACACGAAAGAATGCTATAGTCGAGTATACCCAATAACGAAACTCCCTGTATCCAGGCCTAAAACATCCAATTACATCTTTGTCCACTTTCACATACACACACACATACACAAAGCCGCACACACACGAGCCAGTACCGAATCTGCTTTGTTGAATAACTTCCGTGTTTATTATCTGATCGACTTGACACTAGATTAAGAGTGACTGATGTACATGCCAAATCCCAAAGCTATGTATATCTTAAAAATTGTTATTCTAAAACGATTTTTATCGAATAGAGGGGGTATGGGGAGAATATCTCTGATCCAATATAAATTTGGGCTGCGCACGCTATACACGAACCTACATACCAAATTACGTGTGTCTAGCTCATATAGTTGCTGAGAGCAACGCGTTCATATGTATATACGGACGGACAGACAGACGGACATGGTTAAAACGAAATCTTTTTTGATACTGATCAAGAATATATATACTTCATAGGGTCGGAGATGTCTCCTTCTGCCTGTTACATACATTTGCACAAATTCGGTACCCCGTTTTTACCCATTTTATGGGTACAGGGAGTAAATTGCGACTGGCTCCCCACAGTCCAATGGGCAAGTAGAGAGAATTAACAAAATTTTGAGACCAATGATTTCAATGCTAACGAAGTTTGAAGTTTTTGATGAATTAAGCTAGAAGAGTCTAATCATATTGATGCTACAAGAGACATTAAAAGAACAAGTAAGAACATTGCGACGTTCCGACAGCAGAATACTCTGTTCCAGTCCGATATAATTTGCTTATTTGTGGGTTCGGAAAGAGACGCGAAGCAAATAGTAGTCAGTATGTCAAATTTAATGATATAGAGTGACTTAATATAAATATACATTTTTACTTTTTGTTTATGACATGTGTGCATGTTTTGATATCAATTTAAAGGTAATTAAATAACCTTTTAAAAAAAACAAGTTTGTATGATCACGTATCACATAGACAATAATAGAAGCCATTGAAGTTTGAACTATCATAAAACAACATGACGTGCCAATTAATAGTGGTTAGGGCTCACTCTTTTATTATTTACTCCCTGTACCCATAAAATGGGTAAAAAGGGGGTACTAAATCTGTGCAAATGTATGTAACAGGCAGAAGGAGACATCTTTGACTCTATAAAGTATATATATTCTTGATCAGTATCAAAAGAGATTTCGATTTGGCCATGTCCGTCTGTCTGTCCGTCTGTTTGAACGCGTCGATCTCAGCAACTACAAGAGCTAGAGACACCACATTTGGAATGTAGGTTCCTGTATACCATACGCAGATCAAGTTTGTTTCATATTTAAGATATCTCACCCCGTTCGCAATTCGATAAATACCGTTTTAAAGGAACAATTTTCAAGATATAGCTAGCAAGATATCGCTGGCGCTGTTGCTTGTGCTGTCGTTTGAAGTATGTATGCGTCTTTGTGTGTGTGTGTGTGTGTATGTGTAAAGGTACGAAGACGCGACCGGAAATATTTGAACTGGGTACAGGGAGTTTTGTAGTCGGGTATACTCGACTATAGCATTCTTACTTTTTTAATATTCTGAATCTTTTGATATTTTGCTTGACATATGACTAGGTTTTCTTCAAAACTATTCGTTTCGATCACTAACACATTTGTACATATGCTTAATACGTCCAAATGTTTCATTTTATCACTAATTCGTAATCATAATTTCTAACTCAAGCGCCCACATAGCTATTCAGGGAGTTAACTCAATTTTATTCAATGTAAGTGTTAAAGAATTACAATCCGTGACAATTCTTAACTTTTTCCCTTGAGATATATATATTCTAAATCTACGCAGCGCATAAATAATAGTAAATCAAAGCTATCATATTTCGATTCTGTTTCAGACGTTCGTTTTGAAAAATAAAAAATCGGATGCAACTTTACGTCGTCCTTTTTACTTTCCTTTTTACCCATAATTATACTATCTTCCCGAAGGGAAAATAGTATATTGGGTTTGCGAAATGTCCGTCTGTCCGTCTGTCCGTATGAACGCAATTTTCTTCCACACCCTTGAAGCTATATACCCTCAATTTATGAGGTGTGGAGATCGACCCCCCCCCCCCCCATCCCCTCCAACACAATTTCGGGAAAACCTGTATCTTCCCCATTTTTATAGCTATAGTCACCAAATTTTGCATACAGACTTATGTTGAGATTCCTGACAGTTCTGCATCAAAAGAATTTTGAACCCCCTACCCCCTCCCACACAATGAAGAAAAATGTATATCTCCCACACCTTTACAGGTAGAGTCACCAAATTTGGCTAATGTTAACTAATGTTAACCTTCTGGACAAATCTGCATCAAACATTTTTGGACCCCCCAAATCCTTCCCCACAAAGGAGCAAAATCTATATCGCCCACACCTGTACAGATAGAGTCGCGAAATTTGGCATACAGACTACGGTTTTTTTCGCGTCTCTTTCCGAACACACAAATAACCAAATTATATAGGACTGGGAACATAGTATTCTGCAGTCGGATGCGTCCGAGTGCAACGTTCTTACTTGTTTTTTTCTATCTGTGTTACAGCTGGTGAATTCATAGGGGAATGGTAATGGGTGAACTCACTTGTGAATGGTAATGGGTGAATTCACTTATGACTGATAATGCAGAGGGTATCTATCATGCCCATTTTAATTCGTGCCTGATTTGAATTGCCGGTAATCCAGCCGGTAAGGGGAGGTCCTTAACGATAACCCATGAATAACCCATTACTCACGAGTGAGCCGTTCTGCTGGGACGTAGAACGTAATACGTACATTTTCACAGATTGAATACCCAATTTTTACCGATTTTATGGGTACAGGGGGTCAAAAGATTTAAATATCTTTATAAACAAATCTTCAAACTTCCAAAAAATGTTGTGGAGCTCTACACAATTTATAATTCGATACGTGTCTCATCAATTTTGGAAAATTTACACCAACGGTCGGAAAATTAGTGAAAATTTTTTTTTACTTGTCATTTTAAAAACTCTAAATATTAAATAATTTGACACGTGTGTCGCCGATTTTGAATTTACCCACATGGTAGGAAAATTGGTGGAAAACTCAGGCATTCGTAATTTTTAATTTTCATGCGATTGGCTTCAAACTCACGTTCAAGGCTCTACATAAAGACAAAAAATTTAGAAAATCTACCCCCAAGGTCAGACAATTCGCTGAAAACTGTTGTATGAAACGTTTTTGATTATCGTCCGATAGGCTCATGTGCACACTTTTCTGTTTATCATCCATTTATTTTGAAACTAATTTTCAAAGCACCTCACATTAAACAATTCGACACATACCGGTTTTTAAAAATGCACGCCCACAGCGGGAAAAGGAGTGAAGTCTGGATTTCAGCATTTTCGTTTTTCTTGCGAATAGCTGCTTACTAAATTCCAAAGCTAAATACAAAACGTCGGTACTTTGCGGGCAACACAATGGGCGGAAAATGGTTGGAAAGCTTCAGTCTGGAATTTTAGTATTATTCTGGGAATTAGCTTTAAGTGCCAAATAATTTTCGAAAATCTACTCCTACTCGTCGCCATGGGCGGGAAATCGATGTCAAGGACAAATGAGTGGGATTATTTGTTTTCGGCTTCAAAGACATTTTCATAGCCCTACACAAAAAACATTAGTCACGTGGTTCAACTGTTTAGTTTCCTATCCCCACGTGAGGGAAAATTGTGATACGCTATTATTGTGTAATTCTTACGGTTCACAAAAGTAGTCAAATTCAACATAATGCAAAGTGCATCTGAATTTTTCGACGGGCAAGGACGGGGTATTACCTGCTGTGTACACTGTGTATTGTGTAGCAAATTTATATCGCTTGTATGTCATCCACTTCCCAGTCTCATTTCCCACAAAAATCTGTATTCTTTGCAGCGCCCAGCCTCCAACGAGAGCCAAGTGGTGCTGGAAGCTGTAGCATTGCCAACATCCGGTAAATATAGTTGTGAAGTATCTGCGGATGCTCCCTCATTTCATACATTGATCGCAGCTGCCGAATTGGAAGTTATTGGTAAGTAAAGATGCAAAAGCACCATATAAGGGGCGGGAGGGGAGGGGTAAAGAAGCACAGCCGCCACTTAAAATGCCTCGCTTACGCTGTGGCTAGTAAGTGTGCGGTTTTGTGTATATGTAAGTGGACGAAGATGTGATTGAAAGTTTTAGTCCTGGTTACAGGGCGTTTCGTAGTCGGGTATACTCGACTAGAGCATTCTTACTTGTTTTTGGATAAAAAAGTACAAATGTCAGTTTTTCACACCCTTGATGCTAGATCAACTAAATTTAGTATTATCTATATATATAAAGGAGTTCGTACTGACTGACTGGCTGACTGACTGACTGACTGATATATAAAAGAGTTCGTGCTGACTGATTGGCAATCCTCGCACAGCCCAAACCGTAAGAGCTAGGATGCTAAAATTTTCACAGTAGGTTTCATCTATAATGAAAGTGCACACTTTGACGGGATTTTGGAAAATTCCACCCACAAGCGTGGATAATCGCGGAAAACTGTTGTAAAAAACTTTTTTGTTCACCATCCAATCGGCTTCAAACTCATTTTCAAAGATCTACACAAAAATTAATTTGACACATATTTCACCGATTCTGGAAAATCCACCCCCATGGGCGTAAAATGGGGGTCTCAAGGTTGTATGGGCGAAAGGCTTATTTTAATCCGATCACCTTCAAATTCATTTTCAAAGCTTTTCACGTAAATTAATTCGACACGTGTATCAGCAATTTTGGGAAATTCAGCCCTATTGGTGGAAAACTTTGGCATTCGACATTTTTAATTTTCATGCGATTGGCTTCAAACTCATTTTCATGGTTCTACACAAACTTAAAATAGGCGCGGTGCCCAAAGATTTTGGAAAATCTACCCCCAAGTTTGGAAAATTCGCGGAAAAATGTTGTATGCAACTTTTTTGGATATCGTCCGATTGATTTCAAACTCATTTTCAAACTATTCTGTTTATCATCCAATTATTTTGAAACTAACTTTCAAAGCACCTCACATTAAATAATTCGACACATGTGCTACCGGTTTTGAAAAATGCACGCCCACGGTCTGAAAGGGGTGAAGTCTGGAATTCAGCTTCATAATAATTTCCAAATATAAATAAATCAAGTAAGAACGTCCAAAAATTTTTGATTTTTGGTGACTATAGCTAAAAAAAAATGGGGAAGGTACACGCTTTCCCGAAATTGTGTTGGTGTTGGTGTTGGTGGTGTTGGTGGGGGTGGGGGTCGATCTCCACACCTCATAAATTGAGAGTATATACCAACATGTGTACCAAGATTGGTTGCTCTAGCTTAAAGATGAAGGCTTTTTTTTTTGATAAACATATTTATTTATTTTTATGCTACGTGATAATAAAATCACTTTCATAAATTTCTTGAGCAAGGAACAGAAAGATGCAGGAGTCAAACAGTGTATTAAATTATTCGCTAGAAAAAGCAGACAGGACTGCAGGTTGATGGAGAGATGGAACAAGATGGCTAGGCAAAAGACCCATGAGCGTGTTCATAACCTGCATTAGTAATGTCATCATCTGATCCAGTCGAGATAAGAGCTTATCCATGGAAGAGGATTGGGATTGCGCATCCTTTTGCTGGGCGGCTTGCAGGCTGAGTATCTGGTGTAGCAGACGGTCCTGAGCAGGCTGATGATGCTTAGGCGGAGCGCTGATGACATCATGGTGAGGAATAGCAGCAGGCAGAGGGCGGGTGGGAGCTCTCGACACCAAAGTAGGCCATTGCGAAGGGTCTTGGTCGGGGATGGCCGAGAAGCCAGCGCGATCAGTCAGCTGCTGATTAAGACTTAGGCCCTGAACAGGGTGATCTGGGCTTGAAAGATTCCAGACATTGGAACGTTGAGTGGGACCCTGGGCTGGGCGCCGCAGGGGGGCTGTTCTGGCAGAAGCGCTACCTTTGCGTCTGCTAACAGCTTCATGATAAGCAGGACACCCACGATAACTTGCAGCATGATTCGAGCCACAGTTAATGCAGAAGTAGAGTTCTTTGGTGACCGCCACACAAATGCCCTCTTCCTTAGCGTCGTGGTTTCCACCACATTTAGCACATTTAACTGCCATCGAGCAGTAAGATCGAGTATGGCCAAACTCCTGACAACGGAAGCATCTAGGAACGTCCTCACGCCTGTTGGGCGGCTCAAACGTGACAACTTGGTGATTGATGATCTTGACATCATATATTGTCTTGTTGTTAACGGCAGGTTCGAGCTCGATAAAGAACAGATTTAGTTTTTTACCGGAAGTTCTTGACGTAGCATTGTGGATATTTCGAACCTTATGGTCCAGGGCAGTAAGGTTGTCAGCAATGTCCGACTTGTCAGTTTCCGAATGCAATCCACAAACAACCACCCTAAACGAGCGCTCCTCTTTTGGTTGCCAAGAGTTATAGGGAATGTTGTTGGTCTGAAGAAGCTCCTGAATTTTGCGATAGGAATCGCCATCCTCAACGGTGAGCCTGGCTGAAGAACTGCCGATATTCTTGAACTTGAATTTATTAGTCACAGATTTAACCAAATTAGTGATGCCTCGAAGACCAGTGAGTCCTGCGATGATAAAAGGGGGTGGCCGAGGAGTAACATGGGCACGAGATGTATCCTGGATGCGAGAGGCTGGGTGTCCAGAAAGAGGCGGAGCAGCCTTAGCCGCAGTAGTTTCAAGCGAATCCACATCCATATCATCGTTTTCGTCAGACGATAGCAGAGCAAAACTGTTGCCATGTCCAGCATAAGCCAGAGGGGCAATTTTTTGCGACTTGGAGATGCTACCAGGAGGAGGGGAAGGAGGCTTTCTCTTCACAGAAGCCAAATTTCCACGTTTTCCAACATCTGGGCCAGTCGCGCCTGGTACACAAGAGGTTAAAACAGCAGGAACTTCTGCTGTGGGGCATAGGGTATTCTCATAAACAGTGGCAGTTTTATTCACGGGCACAGTAGAGAGAGTATCCAGATTCTTCTTTTTCCTCAGACTTTTCAGTTTAGTGCGCTCAAGATCAGCAGCGGATTGACTGATCCAATCAGGCGCAGGGGATTTAGGAACCATAGCAGTATTGGCAAACGATATCTTAGGTATCTTCGATCCCTTGCTAGCCCCAATAGAACACGGGGAGATAGTAGATACAGTTGATGACGTGTCAGAGTCTGACGATAAAAGAGCTTCTTCTTCTAACTCGGAGTTAGGTGGAGGGAGATCAACTTCAGGTCTTCCCAAATCAAAGCGAGAGGCCTTAGCCTGCTTACAGGCCAACAGGGTAGCTGACTTAGTAGACTTTGTCTTCCTACCCTTGGAGGACCTGGTTAATGAATTATCCGTTGTTTCATTCTGCATGCTCATGAAGCCAGTGGGTTACCCCCGAGGGGGGGCCGTCGAATAGGGAAAGTCAACGCTAATTCCAGGGAAAAGTTAAAAGTCAGTATATTATTGTTCAGCTGAGAGAAAATATTTTTAAAAATTTCGTCAAAAACACACGGAAAAATTAGAAATTTATAAAATTTTAGGAGCTCTCTAAAACACGGCCGTTCAGTACGACTTTTCAAACCGAATGACAAAGATGAAGGCAAAAAAAATTGCGGACAGACGGACATTTCGCAAACCCAATATACTATTTTCTCTTCGGGAACATAGTATAACAAGTAAGAATGCTATAGTCGCCTACGAAACTCCCTGTACCCAGGTCAAAAATTTCCAATCGCATCTTCGTACACATACACACACACATACACACACATATACACAATTCTGGATGAGTTCTCTACCAGTTTAACGAGAAGGAACCTGTTCAGAGGACCATAAATGCGAGACACAAAAAGATGTGGGCAAGGATGCGTGAGCTGCAAGTACTGGTAGCTGCCCAGCTTAAAGCGGCAACGGAGACGCGCGGGGAAAGCCAATGTCCCAAGTGCGAACGAAGCTCGTACAGCTTAACAGCCAGAGGCGAAACCGGCACCCAGACTACGCCAGACGCAGAAGGAAGAATACCAAAGGCCACCAAGCCCTAAGGTGGAAAGGGGTCCAGTGGCAAACGGTCGGCACGCCCAAATAAAGCCCGTGGACCGCCTATGGTACAGAAGCAGGCCGAGCCCCATTAGGCCAAGGATAAGACTGCCTCCCTCGTCTCTAGGGACACAAGAGGCAAAATTAAGTGGATGGAAGGCAAAACAAAGCGTGCCAAGTTCAAAAAACAAGGTAGCTGACCGGATGCAATCATCATTAAGTGCACCAACAGCACACCATATGCCGATGTGCTGAAAATGGTGAAAGTGGCGCCTGCCTTACAAGATCTGAAGGGCAATGTACAGGGCATAAGAAGGGCGGCAACTGGTGATCTCCTGCTCAGGATGCCAAAGCCGTCTGACCCCGCAACGCAGAAGCTGCATTCCGCGATTAAGTCAACGCTCGCAGGGAAGGCAGAGGTCAAGGCGCTGCACGAAACGGTGCAGATAGAGGTCCACGATCTGGATGAATTAACCACTGCCGATGAAGTGTTGGAGGCTCGCTTCGCCGAAGTGGATAATGATATCCCTACGGAGGCCGTGCCCTTTATGAAGAAGTCATATGGAGGTACGCAGATCGCAACCTTGAGACTGTTGCCCAATCTCGCAGAGAAATGGTTGAAGGTGGGCAAAGTCCGCATAGGATGGGTTTTTTGCCGCATTCGACTCAGAACCGAGCCGACGAGATGCTTTAAGTGCATGGGACTTGGCCACACATCCAGAGCATACAAAAGCGACCAAGTCGTCTCGAGAGAAACTTGCTTCAACTGTGGGGAAACAGGCCACATCATGAAGCACTGCCAAAATCAGCCGAAATGCCTTCGGTGCACAAGGCGGTCAGTAAACGCCAGTAATTGCGCGCACTCGGTGCTGAGTAGGACCTGCCCCGAGTACAAGAAGGCTGTCGAAACGCTCCAAAATTGTTAAGTTCCTACAATTAAATTTAAACCACTGTAGAGCGGCCCAGGACCTGCTCAACCAAACGGTTCTGGAGAATGGCGTGGACGTAGCTATAATAAGCGAACTGTTCGCGGCCAAACACGATGGCGTGTGGCACGCAAGTGCTGATGGAGGTGCAGCCATATGGAGCTGCGGGAATCACCCATCCCCATTAACGCATCGGGCCACCAATAGGGGATACGCCAGAGCAGATTGCGGTGGAATATTCATATACAGCTGCTACATAGCGCCTAGTATTCTGCTAGAAGAATACGAGAGGATCGTCGATGACATCGTACAAGACGCACGTGGGCGTTCGCCGGTAGTCATAGCTGGTGACTTCAATACTTGGGCAACCGAGTGGGGGAGCATTAGGACAAATCGGCGCGGCGAAATTCTGCTTGATGCGCTTGCAGCGCTTAACGTGTGCCTTCTAAATGATGGTAACAAGAGCGAGCACATTCAGCAAGTCCGTAAGGGAATCGATAATCGATTAAAAATTTGTCAGCCCAGAGCTCGTTCGTATTGCCTCCTGGATGGTATCAACTGCCTACACTCATAGCGACCATCGCGCCCGGATCACTAACGTTGCCATAGCAGGCCATAGCTATGTGCCGAGGAGTAGGCAGTTAAAATACAAAGAAGGCCCTCTGAATGTGGTCTTGTTGAGTGCGCCTTTTACGCCGGACACGGACAGGGATGCTAACTGCCGCGCAGATGCCATGGCCGAAGCTGTCCAGTTTGCCTGCAACTCGTCAATGGCGGCAGCAATTCATGGCTGGCATAGACGCAAAGCAGTCCCATGGTGGAACGAAGAAATTGCAAACGCGCGCATGGAATGCCCAGCAGCAAGAAGGCGTATGCAAAGGGCGAGAAGGGGCTCACCAACATTCGCTGAGAGACTCGCTATCTATGCTGCCAGCCGAGGCAGGTTTAAAAAGACCGTAAAGCAGAGTAAAGCCCGCTGTTTCCAGGAGCTCTGTGAGGCAGCAGACTCGGAACCATTTGGCGCTGCCTACAAGATTGTAATGGGCAAGTTATATCGCCAGCCAGTACCCAGCTGCCCCCGACTGCTGGAAACCATTGTCCATTCCCTTTTTCCTTGGCAGGAGCCGATGTCCACCGCAGCCATCATGATTCGGCCGCTGCTAAGGCCACGGGAATTGGAATTAACAGATGAGGCCGAAATCTTGGACATTGTGGCGAAAATTAAGCAAAAAATGCGCTGGGCCCGTATGGCATCCCAAATGCAGCACTTAAACTACTTAACCAAGCGCACCCTGCAGACTCTGTCAAACTATTCAATATCTGCCTAAAGGAGAGTGCTATCCCGAGGAGATGGAAACTGCAGCGGTTGGTGCTGTTGCCGAAGCCAGGCAAAGATGGCGCGGACCCTTCTGCCTATAGACCCCTGTGCATGCTCTCACTGCCCGACAAGGCTTGTCGGAAAACAAATATGGTTTTAGGAAGCAAAAAAGCACGGTCGACGCCATAGAAGCGGTCACTAAGCTTGCATCCAGAGCGATAGCAGGAACCAGATGGGCCGGTGGAACCAAACGATACAGTCTGGTGACCACACTGGATGTGAAGAACGCCTTCAACTCGGCAAATTGGTCGAGAGTTTTAGACGGGCTGAGCAGACTGCAAGTACCGTCGTACCTGATAGAGTTGGTAGAGAGCTATTTTAGCGATCGTACCCTACTCTACGACACGAGCGAAAGAGAGCGACGCCACAGAGTGATGGGAGAGTACCTCAAGGTTCCGTACTTGGACCCACGTTATGGAACGTGATGTACGACGGTGTACTGCAGTTATCTCTTCCAGAGGGAGCGGAGATAGTAGGATTTGCGGACGACATTGCTATCATCTCGGTGGCGAAACACATCGGGCAAGTGACGGCGGTAAGCAGCGCGGCTATCGATATGGTCATTGATTGGCTGCGCCTAAGCGGCTTATCACTGGCCGAACAAAAAACGGAAGCTGTACTGATTAGCAGCAGGAAGACTGTGGAGAAGGCAATGCTACGGGTTGGCTCCACCATAATTGAGTCCAAGCCGAGCATCAAATATCTTGGAGTCGTAGTTGACCATAGACTCTGCTACCAGCAACACCTGGAATTCGCATGCGGGAAAGTAGCGCAAGCAGTGGCTGCAATTAGCCGGATGATGGCGAACACGCGAGGCCCAAAGCAAAAGAGCAGGCGTCTCATTGCTGGGGTGGTTACGTCCACCCTGCTGTACGGCTCAGCAATCTGGGCATCGGCAACTGCATTCGCAGCATACACAAGGGGGTGTATGGCGGTATACCGGAGATGTGCATTACGCGTGGCCAGCTATTTCCGCACAGTATCAGAGGATGCAGCACTCATGGTGGCTGGAATGATCGCGTTTGATCTTCTCGCGGCGAAAAGAATAAGTGGGAGATCAGGAGAACGACAACAACGGGACGCAACCTTGATGCGGTGGCAGAAGAGATGGGACCTGGCCAGAAATGGCAGATGGACGCACCAACTCATTCCCAACATAACAGTCTGGTTACAGAGGAAGCAAGGCCAGATAGATTTCTATCTGACCCAACGATAACAGGGCACGGTTGTTTTAAAAAACACCTCCATAGGTTTAAGCATGAGGCCGACCCTTTCTGCGACTACTGCGAAACGGGCGTCGAGGAAGACGCGGATCATGTATTTTTCACATGCGCAAGCTTTGTCTGACAGCGAGTGCGGCTTCAGAATGGCCTACAGGAGAGCATAATCGACATTATGCTCTCGAGCGAAGCAGGCTGGTCCGCGGTGGCAAACATGGCGGCCGATGTCATGAAGGAGCTACGTCGGCGGGAAACGGCCCGGCGCAATAGCAGAGCAGGTTGATTGTTTCAGCAAATGGCCGCCCCGCGAAGTAGAGCCTGGCGGTGTGTTCTTATTCTTATGTTCTTATTCTTATTCTTTATTATTACTCTCTTATTCCTCTATCCTAAGTTACTCTAATCTATTGTACTATGAAAAAAAAAAAAAAATTTAAAAAAAAGACGCACACACACGAGCGACAGCTCAAGCGCAGCGCAAGCGAGTCATTTTAAATTGTGGATGTGCTTCTTCTTCCCCCCGCGCTGAAGCACTGAATCTTCTTTCGTAAATAACTGCCGTGTTTATTATCCGATCGACTTGAAATTTAGACAGTAGATGAGTGATGAAGAGTGATGAAGAGTGACTAATGCCAAATCTAAACGCTATATCTTGAAAATTGTTACTGTAAAACGGTATTTATCGAAACGCGGGAAAGTGGGGGAGATATCTCAAATCTAAAATAAACTTGACCTGCTCCCGCTATACACGAACCCACATTCTAAATTTGGTGTCTCTAGCTCTTATAGTTGTTGAGATCCTTGCGTTCATACATAGGGACGGACGGACAGACGGACGGACATGGCCAAATCGAAATTTTTTTATCGAAGAAGTCTCCTTCTGCCTGTTACATACATTTGCACAGATTTAGTACCCCCTGGTGGTATAATTCTTGCAATAGGATTCAAACTCAATTTCAAAACGAGTAAGAACGTTGCACTTGGACGCACCCGACTGCAGAATATGATCCCAGTCCTATATAATTTGGTTATTTGTGGATTCGGAAAGAGACGCGAAAAAAACAGTAGTCTGTATGCAAAATTTGGTGACTCTACATGTACAGGTGTGGGAGATGTAGATTTTTCTCCTTTGTGGGGGAGGGGTTAAGGGGGTCAAAAATTTGTTGATGCAGATTTGTCCAGGTGGTCAACATTAGTCTGTATGCATAATTAGGTAACTCTATCTTTGAACCTGTCGATTTGTAGGGGTCGGGGTGGGGAGGTCAAAATATTTTTGATGCAGATCTGTCGGGAATGTCAACATTAGTCTGTATGCCAAATTTGGTGACTATAGCTTTAAAAATGTGGAAGATACAGGTTTTCCCCAAATTGCTGTGGAGGGTCGGTGGGCGGGAAGGGGGGGAATGGGGGTCGATCTCGGCACTTCATAAATTGAGGGTATACACCAGCAGGTGTACCAAGTTTGGTTGCTCTAGCTTAAGGATAAAGGCGTAAAAATTGCGTTCATACGGACAGACGGACATTTCGCAAACCCAATATACTATTTTGCCCTTCGGAGACATAGTATAACTATACCAAAATTACTTTAAGAGTGTGCTTACCGATGATAAAATGATGTACCCCAGCCCGTCGCCACGGGCGGGAAATGGGCGTTAATGTCAAATGAGTGAGATTATTTGTTTAGTTAGATTGGCTTGAAGATATTTTCATAGCCCTTCACAAAAAATCACTAGGCTTAACTATTTATTTCATACGATTGACGGAAGTAGTCAAATTCAAAATAATGCATTTAAATTTATGTATTTCGCCCGGGGTTTTACCGGCTAGTCTGTCATAAATCACTCTCGGGTGCTGATGTATGCCGATGATGTTAAATTGTATCTGTCATCTACTGATTTTCTATCTGGTCAAACGTTGCAAACTGATAGTTTTCAAGCCTGGTGTCGGGTAAATTTATTAAATCTTAATTGTGGTAAGTGTAATGTAATGTCTCTTTATAGGCGAATGCCCTTTTTACTCCCTGTACCCATAAAATGGGTAAAAGGGGGTACTATATACATACATATATATATACATATATTCTTGATCAGTAACAAAAGAGATTTCGATTTGGCCATGTCCGTCTGTCTGTCCGTCTGTCCGTATGAACGCGTCGATCTCAGAAACTACAAGAGCTAGAGACACCAAATTTGAAATGTAGGTTCCTGTATACCATACGCAGATCAAGTTTATTTCATATTTTAGATATCTCCCCCGTTCCCCCACAAGTCGATAAAAACCGTTTTACAGTAACAATTTTCAAGACATCGCTTTAAGATTTGGCATGTACAATACTTGAGTCCCTCTTAATCTACTGTCCAATGTCGATCGGAAAATAAACACGGAAGTTATTCACGAAAGAAGATTCAGTGCTGCAGAGAGGGAAGAAGAAGCACTGCCACCATTTAAAATGCCTCGCTTGTGTACTGGGAGTTTCGTAAACGGGTATACTCGACTATAGCATTCTTACTTGTTAATTAATAATATTTTCAATGGTAAGCCGCTTGTTCGGATTGAGTCGGTTGATAATTTGATTAACCTTTTAGATCCCAAGCTTAAGTTTGACAAGCATATCTCTTCCACCGCTAATCGTGCCCTTGGTATCCTGGGTTTCATTAGCGTTGGTCGAAAGCATATAACAATCCCTGTATTACTAAAACTCTTTCTACTTCTCTTGTTCGACCTGTTCTTGAATATGGTTCTTGTATTTTGTGTCCCCAATACAAGGTTCATCAGGATAGATTAGAATCGGTACAAAAACAATTTCTGCTCTTTGCACTCCGGGGTCTTAACTGGATTCCTAATACTCGTTTGCCTTCTTATCGTAGTAGACTTTTACTGATAAATCTTCCGTATCTTTCTGATCGTAGAACCATGCTTGGTGTAATTTTCTTACATAAACTAATTAATTAATTAATTAATGGGGAAATTGAATTAATTCTGAATTAACCAGCCAAATTAGTTTCGCAGTTCCGATCAGAAGTTCTAGAAACTTTCTTCCTCTTTCTGTCCAAACTTATAATACTTATTATGCTATCCATAACCCTTTTCATATCTTATGTTCTAATTATAACACCCTTTGTCATGTATTATGTAATGTTACTTCTATTTCCTTACTCAGAACTTCACTTTTATGTTATCTGAGTAATATATAGGTAATTTTTGTTGTTGTTTCAATTTATGTATAAATCGTATTTTCTTTGTAATTATTTATTTGTCCGCGATCTTCGTTACCGCACGCTATGCGGCGCGCCCCTCGGTCGGTTGGGCAGGAGGTGGGTTGCATTTTGCCTGGGTCCGCGCGTTAACAACCCCGTGCTTGGTGTCGTTGGGCCACTTGAATGTACTGCCCGTTTCAGTACATCAACGTCCATTAAGTTGAAACACACAACGAATAAAAATGAGAAAAATAACAAGAAAATTATGTATTCAAGCTGAAAAGTTCTATGTATGTTCATTTCTAAAATTAAAACAAGAATGAAGTGCTATCTTCAGAGTGCCGAAGTTATATACCCTAGCAGCAATGTTTTTTATACATAACTCAATTTTCGTGTGATTGTTTATATGGGAGCTATATAATACTGTGGTCCGATTTTGATAAAAAATATAGGAAACTATATGAAGTGTAATAATATTTAAATTAATTTGTAATAAATTAAATTAATTTGGATGTAATATTTGTATTAACAATAAGTTGTTCATACAAAAACATAGTTTTTGACCGGATGCTATAGCAGCTATGTGATGTAGTGGTGCGCTTCGGTCGGTTTCGATAGAGAAACGCTTCAGAGAAACCTAAAAGCAAATCAGTTTTGAGCTTGGCGGGAAAAGTAGTTGCCGTAGATCCTTAAATACGCATTGTGCTCTGGTGTAAGGATATGTGGAAGATCTGGGCTCAAGTCAACTTTCCCCTCAATTCCCAAAGATAAGGATACATATATATATATATATTATATGTATATATATATTATATTATACAAACTAAAGATTCAAACAACCTCCATAAGGCAACCTCCATAGTTGGCTGAGTAACTGCCAGTACACAACGTAGTCGGGTTTTCTTAGATTTGGGCATTAATTGGAAAAATTATCTTTGCTGCATTTTACACATATGTAGCTGCAGGTCACATTAAGTTGGAGGATGTTCTGGCAGCGGAGGCATTGAAGCACTTCTGTATGCTGATGAGACACGTAAATTTTCACAGTTTCCGAGTTAATACTCTTAATGTCAAACACAAATTTATAATAAGTTTGATAAAAAGTTTTTTAAAATAAGCTTGACCTGCTCCCGCTATACACAAACCTTCATTCCAAATTTGTTGTCTCTAGCTCTTCTAGTTGCTGAGATCCTTGCGTTCATGCATATGGACAAACAGACGGACAGACTGACGGACATGGCTGGCATGATCAAGAATATATACTTTATAGGGATGTCTCCTTCTCCCTGTTACATACTTTTGCACAAATCCAATACACCCTTTTTGCCCATTTTATGGATACAGGGAGTAAAAACAGTTGTAGTTCTTTATAAAAAGATGAACGGACGTTGCCAATGCTTTAGCAGCTCTACAAAAATGGCTTCCTTCTCTGTGGTTTAGTGAAGTCCACAAATGACAATGCGGTAAATTTGGTCCATTCAAGCCACTTGGTAACTTGCCGGTAGCCCTCGGCATGGAAGCAATGCAGAAAAACCCCATTGTACCTCAGGTAACTTGTTAGGTAATCTTGACTAGCAGTAGCAACACTACGATGGAGGTCGACGATTTCGAGAAGCAGCAATATTAAAAGTGGCGTTATTATGAGTAATCTTAGCGTTAATCTTAAGTGGAGCACTTTCCTTGATATTGTTTTGGGGATGGGAACTTGATAAGCTATTAATTGATGATCCATCATCCATAGGCTGCATGAAGTCAGATATTTCCCTCAGGTATGGGCGGGGACGTAAAGGCATCACACTCGGTCTTAAAATAACAGAAAGAGTGTGCAGATTCTTTGTTACAATTTTCGATGGTACGCCTCTCATCTACATATATCATGACGTCGGAAGATATGGACTTCAAACATCCTCAGAGAGTCCAGAGTTAATTCTCGAACATTTTTTTTGGGTAGCATTTCTTAGTGTGCCCCCAATATGGGCAGCCAAGAGAGAATGATTACCTGTGATTCAAGACGAGATAAATAATATAGAAATGACATTTCTCCACACAGTTTTCAGAAAAATTAATAGTTCTTAAAAATTTTTAAAGTTTTGTGAGCTCTCTGAAAATACGTCTATTCAGTACGAACACAACCTGCTGAATCAATATAATTTGTTAGCAAATTTATTTAGTTTTACGATCAACACCGCTGAAATTGAAATTGCGGTTGCATAAGATTACATCTAACTGTGTACTAGGCTTAACTCGTGAAAAATTGGCGGGTCAAGCAAGGTGGTATATCAATTTTCAAGTTGATAAAACATAAACAAATTTCAACGAACGACTTCTTCAATATAATTGCTTTTACAATAGCAAAACCAAAAGAATTTATTTATTTATTATTCAACCAATGTACAAAGACCTTCTGGTTATTCTAGAACTAGCTTTACATACTTAAAGTTAAAATTATAATAATAATATCTAAAAAAACAATTTAGAATATTATAAAAATAACTTCTTGAGAAGTTCCTTAATCAAAAATGTATTTAGACTGAAGTCAAACCTAATGTCAGTTGGCAAATCATTATAAGATTTCATGGCTCGTGTTAATGGCTCATTAAGAGCATAGACAGTCCTATGAAAATCCACATTAAATGGTAAAAAGTTTCGCAAGTTTCTACCCGACACACAAAAATTTATCTTCGCAAGAAGGGCTGAGCAATCTACATTGCCAATAATAATATTATTGTATTTCAATTTTAATTGTATTCTGGCTAAATACAATCGGAAAAAGTATTTTGACAAAGATGAGTGCAAAAACTTATTTTGATAAACTGAGAGGAATAACGGGTCTCTTTTAATGCTCAAAATAAAATAGGTGACAGTAATTGTTAATACAATAAACATTTTATTAAGTCCTTTTTCTATTCTTTTTTTTTTAAGTGTAATACAAAAACTTTGAAAAAACAAGTAAGAATGCTCTAGTCGATTATACCCGACTACGAAACTCCCTCTACCCAGGTCTAAAACTTCCAATCACATCTTCGTGCACTTACACACACACAGGCAGCATATGAAACAAAGGAACCTACATTTCAAATTTGGTGTCTAGCTCTTATAGTTGCTGAGATCGACGCGTTCATACATACGGACTGACAGACGGACAGACGGACGGACAGGCGGACGGACAGTCGGACAGACAGACGGACATGGCCAAATCGAAATCCTTTTTGATACTGATCAATAATATACATACTTAATAGGGTCGCAGATGTCTATTGCAGCCTGTTATATACATTTGCACAGATTAAGTACCCCCTTTTTACCCATTTTATGGGTACAGGGAGTAATTAGGTGGAAAAAAGTATTTTGACAAAAAATAATTTACTTAAAAAGAGGACTAAATTTAAAAAAGTGAAAGTTTAACTTGTAGAAAATAAATCCTCCATTGCCATCAATGACTTTTCGCGGTCGATTTGGCATTGAACTTACCAAATTTTGGAGTGTCTCTCGAGAAATGTCCTTCAAAAGAGAAAGTTAAGCATGGACTTCTGTTTCGCTTTACATCGGCCCATAACTTTTCAATAATATTTAAGTCGGGGCTTTTGGGTGGCCAATCCAACGTATTCACTCCAACATCCTCTAAAAACTTGGTAATCATCTTTGCTTGATTGCCCAATCAAATTATCACCTGATGTCAACGCGTAATCATTAAAAATACGTAAATATTGGTCCTTGTTCAATGATCCACTGATTGGTATCAAATCTCCGATGCCATTACATACATACATATGCATGTACCTTGCAAGCCCGGCCTCTATTTCTTGATTTCTAACCGTTTTTTCACAAGTTGGGGATTTTGGCACATCTTCTTTAAATTTTCCAATGATTAAAAGATACGCGCACTCCTGTCAGTTTATCAAAATAAGTGATCTAACCTTGCACTCAGCTTTGTCAAAATACTTTTCCGACCATTGTATGTATGTATGTATAGACATCAGGCATTACATTACCCTGTAGTACGCAAGACCGGTGCCACACTAGCGCTATGCCTAGAATTTAGTCATGGGGACCGGTACCCTCCGCAACACCGGCAATGGAGTTTACCTAACGAATTTCGATACTACATGTCCGCCAAACGTACCGGGCGGTACGGCGCTGCATTACCTTGCCTGGTTCTAAAGATGCCGTAAAATCGTTAGTACGAGCCACATGGCTATTTGTCTAGGGCTATTGCTCTAGCGATTTCCCTGGTGACAAAGGCCTAGCAATAGCGTTAGTACGCCTTACAAGGCTATTTCGCTAGTGCAAGTAACTAATATTTTGTCAAAAATATACACGTTTAAATTTATTATTATTATTTTTATTCTATTACTTTTTTTATTAGTACAACTTTTATCAATTATAATTATTATTTATTTTTCTTCATTTTGCATAGTTTTGTTATTATTATTCTTTTTCTTGTAACTGCATTGCCTTACGCAGCTCCGACTCCGGCGTCACAACTTGGCACTTAGAAATTGCGTCTGGAATGTAAAATTGATTAATACATATTTATATTTATAATATAATTTTATAAAATTATATACTTGCAAGTATTTGTTTTATTTTCACAAGCCCTGCGTTCAAACACTTTACACGTCACTTTACACAGAAAAATGTGTTGGCGGCCAAGTCAGAGAAAAATGTGCTAGCGACAAAGAGAACAAAAAAACCAAGCCAGAAATTGCCAAAATTCTGGTAATTACCAGTTACAACTGTTTACTTGGATACATGCGCTTCGTATTCCTCTGTTGCTTTTGTCGCTTTTCTTGCCTTCGCTGATTTTCTCTGTTTCGTTTTATTTGCCTGTCGCCCTTGTGCATTACTTGAACTAACGATTTCGCTAACTACTAGTGACGCATCATATGACGAAAATTTGGTGTGGATTTGCTGGTTTTCTGTTTCTCATTTTATTTGCCTAAAGCCCTTGTGCATTACTTGAAGCTAACGATTTCGCTAGCTAGGAGTGATGCATCATAGGGCTAAAAATTCGGTATGCATTTGCTGATTTTCTGTGTTTCGTTTTATTTGCCTGTCGCTCTTGTGCATTACTTGAAGCTAACTATTTTGCTAACTACTAGTGATGCATCATAGGACTAAAATTTGGTATGCCTTGACACCAGCCGTACTACAGGGTACTTAGTAAAATGTAACTATGTATGTATACTCATATAAAACGTCGAAGTGTTGACGTGTATACCCACCAAACAAAATTGAGCATTCTGCTACATCCGTAGTGACAATCGATGGCCCAAAACGTAGGCGCAGTCCTCTAACTCATTCATTCCAACTCATTCTGGCCACTCGTTTCATTTACAGAGACACCGCATAATGCACCATTTTTAACAGGAATCCGGGCTAAATATCGGGTTGGTGACATATTGCGGGGCAATTGCACATCACGACATTCACGCCCGGCGGCCAATCTCACATGGACAGTCAATAATGAAGAGGTAAGTTCATCGCTAATTATGCAAACACAACTTTCTTGTTTTTAAGCGGCATCTGTGTGAAATTTATGCGCGCGCGTATGACACAAGAGCTGCGAAGTGGAATCTAATTACCAGGAAAACACACACGCTCTTAAATCAGCGTCTGTTCTGCATTGCCAAATTAGGTCTCTACAACAAATTTTCAAAAAAAAAAAAAAAAAAACCATTTGACTGGGTGGTGGTGGTTGAATGCAGTGGCTTGTACATTTCATTGTGTTAGGCATAGGCGACCAATTCGTGTATATGTACATATGTATGCACGCTCCATTTCATTAGCCAAAGCACAATACAAAACAAGTGAGAATGTCGAGTATAGTCGAGTATACCCGACTGAAAAACTCCCTGCACCGAGGTCAAAATTTTCCGATCGCATCTTCGTACACTTACACATACACACACACATACACAAAGACGCACACACGCAATCGAGGCATTTTAAGTGGTGGCTATGGTGCTTCTTCCCCCCCTCGCTGCAGCACTTAATCTTCTTTCGTGATTAACTTCCGTGTTTATTATCCGATCGACTTAAAATTTGGACAGTAGATTAAGAGTGACTTAAGTATTGTACATGCCAAATTCCAAAGCTATATCTTTAAAATTGTTCCTCTTAAACGGGTTTTATCGAATTGCGGGGGAACGGGGGAGATAACTGAAATATGAAACAAACTTGATCTGCGTATGGTATACAGGAACCTACATTTCAAATTTGGTGTCTCTAGCTCTTGTAGTTGCTGATATCGACGCATTCATACGGACAGACAGACGGACATGGCCAAATCGAAATCTCTTTTGATACTGATCAAGAATATATATACTTTATAGGGTCGGAGATGTCTCCTTCTGCCTGTTACATACATTTGCACAGATGTAATACCCCCTTTTTACCCATTTTATGGGTACAGGGAGTAAAAACACTCGATAGTTGGTGGAAATCGGTCAACTATCGCCATATTTATGCAATAGTTTTAAAATTGTAAAATGCGTGGAGTTGCCAGGCTGTTTTACAGTCCGTAAGTTTATGATGACGCTTATATTTGAACTAGGTAATTATATGTCATATATAATATATATCTAAATATATGTGTGTACATACATGTAAATATGTGTTTTATACATATTCATATACATAAATTTTTTGCGTGAAAGAGATATATATATATATAAATCGCGCGATTTATATTTATATATATGTAAGATTAGAACTAATTAGCTCCAAAACATTATATTATAAATGATGTTTATTATTATATGCCCGCGTGAGAGTTTAACAAATTAAGGACTTTTGATTATTTATTACTGCGACTGGAATTCTGCTTCTGATCACTTTTTTTTACGCTCTCTGATCGACTGTGTCGCTGCTCGCCTTGCCAACTCGTTGGCTGCTCCTTCGCGTTGCCACCCGGCAAAGCCTGGGCTGCCAGCTGACCTGAGCGTTACCATCTTACACTCGGCCCTCCTGATCCTCTTCATCCGACCCGGATGATAACAGCTCTTCGTTTTCGGCTATGAACTTCCACAGCTTTATTGTCACAGCTTGTTGCTGTTGTATTTGGTCCTTCAACGTTTGCTGCTGCTTTCTCCACATCGATGCGGCCGTTGCGTTTGAGCTTTACTATTTTGTATGGCCCAAAAACTCACTCGCCAGTTTTCGTCCTGCGACGAACTGAGTACGTTTTATGGCCACCAGATCGCCCAACTTGTATATACCTTCGGGACGCCTCTTCTTATCATAGGCTGCTGTAGAATTCGTCTGTGCCTGCTGTATGTTCCGCTTGGCTTCGGTTCTCAACTGTTGGCGCTCTTCGTTGAATCGGTCGATGAGTTCCTGATTCGGCTTTATTTCGCATATTGATGCCAAACATTATCTCGAATGGGGACACGTGAGTTGACGCGTGCATGTGCGAGTTGATGGCCCCTAAACTTAAACCATTTTGACGGCTCGTCTGTCGATAGCTTCGCAATTATTGAAAGGATAGAGCGATTCACCCTTTCAACCTGACAATTGCCTGGCCACATCTGTAGTTGACCACACGTGCTCTACCATATTTGCACTTGCAAACTATGCAAATGCTTTCGACGTGAAAGCGGCTCCTCTGTCGCTCCCAATGCGCATGGGAAAGCCAAATACAGCTGCCCACTCACTTATCTTCTTCAGCACCTCTTCGTGTCCGCTTGATTTGACTGGAAACAGCCAAACAAACTTCGAAAATGCGTCGACGAGTGCCAGAATAAATTTGTATTAAGTTGCTGGTTTGGCCGGCTCGAGGTCCAGTTTGATAAATAAAACAAAACAACAAAAATTAGTTGCTATATTGTTCCGATATATTTCGGTTACACCACGGTAACCGTCTTCAGGGTGGCTACAACAACATACGTACATATCAAATTGACAAATTTATTAAAAATTATAAAATTAACTTACTAGTTTTACACGTCTGTCCTGTGTGGCGTGGAGTTGTGAACTAACTACTGTTTAAGTGTAAGTAGGTGTCTGTATATGTGCGCGCAGTTTTCAGTGTCAATTTTGTAGTCTAGTCTTCTGTGTGTCGGTATGTTTATTATATGTAGCATTTCAAGTGTGAAGCGTTTGTGGTAGTGAGGTTCTTGTTGTAGTATTGTTGTTGCCTCGAAATTCGGTGAGTGGCCGCTCTCTAAGCAGTGTGACGCTAGTGCAGTTTTTTGTATTTGGGTTTGGTGTCTTAGTTTTATGTCTGATTTATGTTGTGATAATCTGGTTTTTAATTTTGATTTGGTGGTTGCAACATACACTTTGTTGCATGTATTGTTTATGTCTCCGTTGCATGGTATCCTATATACTAGGTTGTTTTTGTCAGTCATAGGTATTTTGCATTTAAATTGGTTGTAAAAACTCATAGTGTTGGATGGCTTATGTGCAATTTAAGTATCTTTATTGTTGTAACATTCTGATTTTTGTATTCTTTCTGATATATTAGGTACGTAAGTTATTGCTCTGTAAGATTTCGTCTGTTGTTTTTCTTTTGTTTTTTTTGGTGTTGTATCTTTTAAATAGGGTGTGTATTGTCCATATTAGAAAGTCATTTTTAGTTAAAATGTCAATTATTTCGTTTTTTATGTCGTCATGGTATATATAGTCACTGATCTTTATCATTCTATCTATACAGTTCAGTGCTATATTTATGATCATTGATTTTGGGTGTCTAGAGTGGTAATGTAGTATCCTTCCTGATGAAGTTGGCTTCTTATACCATTTAACCTTTATTACGTTTCCATGTCGAATGGCTATGGAATCCAGATATGGTAGTTTTCGTCTGACTCCGTTTCTATTGTAAATTTCACGTTTCTGTGGTACGTATTCAATGCATCTAGTGTATTTTGTATTTCGTCTTCTCTCGTTATAGCAAATAAATCATCCACGTATTTTGTCAACAGTCTGGGCTGGTATTTTAATTTGGTCAAAGATTTTTGTAATAAGTCCTCCATTAATATGTCCGCTATGATAGGTGATGCTGGAGATCCCATGGGCATACCTTTTAGTTGTGTGTATATTTTGTCCTCATACTTAAAATATCTGTTTTCGGTGATGCAGAAGTTAATTATAGTCATGAACAGTGGTTTTGGGATGTTAGTGTGATTTTGTATTTCGTTCCACTTTCTACTGATAGTGTCGATCGCCAAATCAGTAAGGATACTAGGAAATAGTGAAACCACGTCAAAGGATACCAGTTTTTCGTCGTCACAAATGTATGTGTTGTTAATTTTGTTCTTGAATTCAATGGAGTTGTTGACATTAAATTCCGAGTTTGCTGTAATGTTTTTTTTTTTAGAATGCTGACTATGTATTTGCAGAGGTGGTAAGATGGAGAGTTTATCGAGGAGCAGATTGGTCTCAGTGGCATGTTATCTTTTGTATTTTTGGTAGTCCATAAATTCTGGGTGGAATTGCTGTATTATTAGTCAATTTATATTTGTCCATCTTAGTAATTAGGTCAAGTTTAAACAATTTGCCAACTAGATTATTATTCTTAGTCTGTAGTCTCGAAGTTGGATCTTGTCTTAAAATTCTGTATGTGCACATGTCAACTAAAATATTCGTCATTTTGCTTTTGTAGTCGTCCACTTTCATTGCTACCGTTTTATTTCCTTTGTCTGAATTTAATATTAAGATGTCGTCATTTTGTCGTAGGAATTTCCGTGTCTGTTCCACTGTATCCAGTATTGCACGATCCATGGTATCTTCTTTGGTTTTGGTCATTTGCTCTTTAATTAAGAGCGAAAGTTTCGTGCGTGCGGTTTCTTGCTGCTCTTTGTTTTTCAATGTTTGGATTAAATCCTCTCCTTTTGCGAGTAACGCTTCCACGCCAGAATTCATTGCAGCAAATATTGTTGAAATGTTCAGCCGGAACACTTATTTTGAAAGACGAAATTTCCCGAGGAGAAGCAAATTTAAATTTCTCCACCGTAATATGGGCTTTTGACTTGGCCTGTATAAAGGCCTTGACATCATCAGATGTAGTGTCAGGGGCAAGCCGCGAAACAAAGATTTGTTTCCGTGATGGAACACCTACAAGGGTAGTATTACCAACCGTAATATGAGCATCCAATGGAGCCATGCTAACCTTTGATTGACCAGATAATTCGACTGAAAGACTGACATTATTAATACTAGGCTGTTGGCCTGCATCAACACTGCTAACAATCACCGAATCAGGAATCTCTTCGGGGTCAGAAGAAACCACATCCATTGGTAAGATGTTGTTCTCGTCACTTCTGATCAAAATATGGGATGAAGGGGATGATAAATTAATCAACTCTAACTGTTTGGTAGCGGATGTAATGGGTAAGTGAGTAGGGAGCGAAAGTTCATTAGGGCCAATGGACAGTCTAAGATTAGCCTTTTTCCGTTTGGGAGACTCATTTAAGAGATTCATACTCTTAAACTCGGTTTCCAAATCGGAGAAACCATCAAACAGTTTTTTAAACCGAGCGAATATGTCTCCAAAGCCTTTCTTAGTCTGCCTCATAAATGCCATAATATCTTTTTCAACGTCCCTACATGATTCACAAGTCCACTTTAAGCCAGACTTGGACTCAATCTGGTCGATTATTCTGCCGTTAAGGCCTGCACATTTTTCGTGTGAAACGTTGTCACACAGCCAGCAGCAAACAAAACCCATTTTTACGTTTACACGAACCTGGCAATTTTTATTATAGCAGACAACCATTATATTAAAAGAAATAATTTAAAAAGATGAAAAATAAATTAAAAAAGAACAACTGCACAAAAAATAAAAAGTACGAACAAAAAGAAGGCACACTAGGGTTAAAACTGTTGACACTGATTTGTACTTACGCACAACAACACCAGAAGAAGAAGAAAATATTAAGCGCGGGCGCGTCGACCGAAATCCGCACAACGGAATATATTCGGACGTTGATGTACTAAACGGGCAGTACATTCAAGTGGCCCAAACGACACCAAGCACGGGCTTGTTAACGCGCGGACCCAAGCAAAATGCAATCCCACCTCCCGCCCAACCGACCGAGGGGCGCGCCGCATAACGTGCGGTAACGAAGATCGCGAAACATATAAAAACGAACAGACTAAATAAAAGTTCTACATAAATTAAACAATATACAAAAAACTATAGATTACACAGATAACATAAAATTGAAGTTCTAAGTACGGAAATAATACAAAGCAAAGAGAGAAACCGTAACCAACACCAACGATAGAAGTGCGCGAGAGCGTTAAGCCAGCGTTGAGAGCGCGGATTAGTAGAAATACAAAAACAAATATAAGCACAATGCAAACTGCACAAATCAACCACCAGCTTGCTTGTGATGTTGTTTGTTGCTGTATTTGAACAAGTATTAGAAAAGTTTAATAAATTTAATTGCAATTTAATGTCCAACAATGTGTTTCACACAACCGATGTATAACACACGTCACAAGAACAAAATAGCACAAGTTATCACTTGATATAACGAGGAAAATACACAAAAGCGATGCGCAAGAAACACGTCCGTTGCGAATGCGAAGCGAATGCGAATGATATATATAATATAATATAATATGATATATAATAATAATATCATAAACAAGTAAGAACAAGAAGAAACTATAATCGAGTATACCCGACTACAAAACTCCCTGTACCCAGGTCAAAAATTTCCGATCACATCTACGTACACTTACAACAACACAAAAGACGCACACACACGAGCGACAGCTCGAGCGCAGCGCAAGCGGGGCATTTTAAGTGGTAACTGTGCTGCTTCTTCCCCCCGCGCTGCAGCACAGAATCTTCATTTGTGAATTACTTCCGTGTTTGTTATCCGATCGACTTGAAATGTAGACAGTAGATTAAGAGTGACTAAAGTATTGTACATGCCAAATCCCAAATCTATATCTTGAAAATTGTTACTGTAAAACGGTTTTTATCGAAAAGCGATGGAACGATGCGTTCATACATACGGACGGACAGACGGACAGACAGACGGACATGGCCAAATCGAAATCTCTTTTGATACTGATCAAGAATATATATACTTTATAGGGTCGGAGATGTCTCCTTCTGCCTGTTACATACATTTGCACAGGTTTAGTACCCCCTTTTACCCATTTTATGGGTACAGGGAGTAATGATGTTTATTATTATTATATGCCCGCGTGGGAGTTTAACAAATTAAGGACTTTTGATTATTTATTACTGCGAGTAGAATTCTGCTTCTGATCACTTCTCTTTTACGCTCTCTGATCGACTGTGTCGCTGCTCGCCTTGCCAACTAGTTGGCTACTCCTTCGCGTTGCCACCCGGCAAATCTTGGGCTGCCAGCTGACCTGAGAGTTACCATCTTACATATATATATATTTTTTGCGTGAAACGGTATTTACACATTTTGTTGCAAAACTATTATTACATTTCATTATTTCGGCAATAAAGTCTTATTCCGGTGCCGGAATTTGCTTTCTTATTTTCAGACGCGTCGAGTATGACTAATATCAGGCATTTTGATGCAGTCTTTATGTGGGGCACCTAAACTTTAGAATTACCGAAATATGTCGATTTCAGTCGCACCTATCAGATTTCAGGCCGAGAGAGCGATTTAAGAGATAGATTTCTTATTTTGCAATTACACGTTGTTATGTAACAGCTGGCGCATACCAAGATTTTCATACAATTTTCAAATAACCATTTAACCATTTTTTCGACAGTTCCACCTAACTTTATAATAAGGTACTGTAAAAATTGCAGGCTTCTAGCCTCTACCGTTTGGGCTGCCCAAATGTCACCAGTCAGTCAGTCAGGTAGAACTCTTTTATAGTCCGTCAGTCCGTCTGTTTGTATTCTAACTTATCGGTCAATTTTAAAGCTATATTTATGAAACTGGGCAAAAATATCTGTTTTTGATGCAGGCAGTACATATATAATACATAATTAAAAACCAGCCGGATCAGATCACTATAACATATAGCTGCCATAGGAATGATCGGTTGGCAACTATGTTTTTGTATGAAAAACTTTTTTGTTTATAAAGGTATCCTTACCAAACTTTCCCAAACAGAGTCTCTAGAGAGTTTATACAATCTGACCATTTGGTCAAAATCGGACCACTATATCACTATATCAAATAGTTTTCTATAATTTGATCAACATCGGACCACATGGCTCCCATAGGAGCATAGCACTATATAGTATAGTATATAGATTCGGCACTCTGACGATAGGCGTTCTTTCCTTTTTTTATGTATTTAAAGAAAATTAAAGTGTATTAAATTAGATGGTTAATTTTTTATCTATTTCTGTATATTCGTCTCTTCCTAATTTTTTCGCACTAGGTGAATCCTTCACATGTGCGCCATCATAAAATTCTTCGAGATTCGCGCAACGACATGGAAACTGCAATTGTGGGCATTCATTTTGTTGTAACTGATCAACACTTTGAGCATGACAAACTGAAGGTAAGTTTATTCCTATAATACCCACTTAGAACTGATTTGGAAGATAATGTCATAAACAGCTGCGCTGCAGTGCACAGCTGCATGACGTGTACTGGAAGACTACGGAGAAGACCATATTGGAGATAGATTCATCTGATAAATATGGTGGAAATGGTGCCAGCGGGAATCGCGTAAGTCCCGGTGACGTATATGACCAGTACATACTGCACGAGGACGAGGAGTTTCACAGCAAGAAGAACAGCTACCTGACGCAGCTGCAGGGTAAGTTTGACAACCAATTATTATTCACATACACATAAGTCCCGATGTAGGAGTTCAGAGACAAAAGACATCAACAACAATGAGTACATGACCTGCATTTTTCTATTTCTCTCTAGACACTCTCTTTCATTTTGTACCCTCAGGCAAAGAAGACGACGGCACCGAAGATTCAGAGGATGGTGGCGTCGCCTGGCGAGGTGTCAGCTCAGGCTGCAGCCAATCAGTGGCAGTCAGTGATGCAACTGCAACGCTCCTGGCGCTGGTCATCTGGATGCTGGTCCGGCAATTAGTATCGCAGCTGGTAGCCATTACAAAGCGAGCTAAGCAAACCATGTGGGACACAGGAGCAGCAGTAGTATCACAGAAGCAACAGCAGCAATGCCAGAGACAACGCCTGCGGGTGCCCAACTGCAATAGCAGCAGCAGCAGCAAAAAATTCAGCAGATGTATCATTCAATTAACATGATTCAATTGTCACGTAACTCTTGTGCCACACTTCAGGAAGGGTAAATCAGCAACAGTAGCAGGAGTGAGAGGAGGAACAGCATCCGCAGAAGCCAAAAAGTGAACGAAAGTGTTGAGGATATGAAGGGTCAGCATTTGGCCAGCAGGCAACTGCTAAATGTATCGAAAACATTTACATTCACACCGGCCTATTTTATACCGACATAAGTTTTAGCTAGCTTGAAGTAACTTCGAATGCATTTAACAAATACCAAAAAAGCTTGCCAATATGAGTTACAGGTAAAAATATGTCATGCATGTTAATATGAAAAACTAAAGCGTATAGAAAGGTTTCGATTACCAGAATGCATTGCAAGCCTAGCCAAACTTTTCCAGAATTAAAACCAGATGTTTACCTAGCTCCTATACGAAGCATTTGCGAAGCGGTTCACGCTCCACGAAAAAACGTTTCTCACTTTGGTTCCATACAATTAATATTTTTATGTATCGAATGTCAAAATTATTTTTATTCAATTAAATACCAATATAAATATTTATATGTACAACTTAAATATATACACACATACAAGCAAGCCACATCCAAATAAATAAATAAATACACACAGACTCATTTATACATATATATATTCATATAAGTATATTCATATAAACATTTTCAACACCTCTCCAATTCTTATGATTTTATATTATATGTTTTTGTATATAAAATAAAAAGGAAGGTAAGAATTGTATATGATAGGTATTTACGGTAGATAATCAAAAATAAAATAAAAAAGGTAATGAAATTAAATTAAAAATTCAAATTGCGTTTTTATTCTTAAAAATATTGTAAGCTATGAAAAAAATAATTTTTTTGTTACTATAAAATGGATTAAATTGGTACAATGATGTACAAAGTTATGCGAAAATCTGAAGGAGGCTTAACAACCACATTTAGCAAGACCGTTTCCTATTTTTGTGTTATATCTTTATGCTGAAAATTTAATAACAATCGAATGACAGTATGTCAGAAAATTACATTTTCTTGCGGGAAGGTTGCAATCCGACCTTTCTGATTTAGTGCCCCAAATAAAGAACATAATTTTTAAACAAGTGCCAATGCTCCAGTGGAGTATACCCGACTACAAGACTGCCAGTACCCAGGTCAAAAATTTCCAAACACATCTTCGTACACTTACACATAAGTATCGGCTGCGCTGCTGCTTCCCTTCGCTTTATAGTACTGAATCTTCTCACATGAATAATTTCCGTGTTTATCAACTGATTGACTTAAAATTTGAACAGTAAATTGAGAAATAAAGAGCATAGATTTAACAAATAATCTCATTCATTTGACCTTGACCCCCATTTCCCGCCCATGGCGACGGGTGGGGGTAGATATTTCAAAGTCATTTGGCACTTTTTATACTATGTTCCCGAAGGGAAAATAGTATATTGGGTTTGCGAAATGTCCGTCTGTCCGAATGAACGCAATTTTTTTCCTCACCCTTGAAGCTAAAGCAACCAAACTTGGTACGTATGTTGGTGTATACCCTCAATTTATGAAGTGTCGAGATCCCCCACCACCACAAATCGGCATATGATATCCCCAAAACACGTTTTTCAAGGGTGTATCTCCCACAGTTTCAAAGATAGAGTTTCTCAATTTAGCATACAGACTAATGTTGACCACCTGGACAAACCTGCATTAAAAAAATTTTTTGAGATATTTTGCACATACTCAAAGAAAAATGTTGTAAGTGTCGTATAAATATGTTAAGCACCTTATTTTCAGCCCTTTGTATTGACCCCCAAAGTACCGCGCTTTTTGTGTTTATGTTTGGAAGTTAGTACGGCGTCACTCGCATGAAAAACGAAAATTCTGCATTCCAGAGCTCTCCACTTTTCCGACCGTGCATTTTCTCCCAATTCTCCCATGTGTCGAATTTTTCAATGTGTAGAGCTTTGAAAATGAGCTTTAAGTATATCGGAAGATAATCAAACAAATTTTGCAAAATCTTTGAGCACCGAACCTTTGAACATTTGATGGTAAACAAAAAAGTTTCATATAACAGTTTTCCGCGATTTTCCACGCTTGTGTGTGGAATTTTTTAAAACCTACTGTGAAACTTTCAGCATAGCTCTTACGGTTTGGCCTGTGCGATGATTGATCAGTCAGTCAATCACACCGAACTCTTTTATCTACATCTACATCTATATATATAAAAAGAGTTCATTCTGACTGACATACTGACTGGTGACATTTGGGCAGCCGAAACGGTAGAAGCTGGAAGCCGACAATTTTTACAGTACCTTATTATTATTAGTATGAAATTTTCGGTATGCGCCAGCTGTTACATAACAACGTGAAAGTGCAAAAGAGATAAGACATCTCTCTCTTGAATCGCTCTCTCGGCCTTAAAACTTGTAAGTGCGACTGAAATCGCCATATTTCTTATGTCTCTCAGCCTGTGTTTTGCAATCGATCCACGGTAGATGGCGCGATGCAGCTGACATGTGTTTGGTGGGTAATTCTTTAGTATAGCGCCCCCATATAAAGACTACGTCAACATAACTTTGGTCTTAAACGACGCGTCTCAAAATTAGAAATCATATTCTGTCGGCGGAACAAAACTTTATTGTCCACATAATAAAATGAATGCAAATAAAAGTTGACCGACATGTGTATATCGCCAGAATAGTTTTTACTACCTGTACCCATAAAATGGGTAAAAAGGGGGTACTAAATCTGTGCAAATGTATGTAACAGGCAGAAGGAGACATCTCCGACCCTATAAAGTATATATATTCTTGATCAGTATCAAAAGAGATTTCGAGTTGGCCATGCCCGTCTGTCTGTCCGTCTGTCCGTCCGTATGTATGAAGGCAAGGATCTCAGCAACTATAAGAGCTAGAGACACCAAATTTGGAATGTAGGTTCGTGCATAGCGGGAGCAGGTCAAGTTTATTTTAGATTTGAGATTCCCCCCGTTCCCCTGCAATTCGATAAAAACCGTTTTACAGGAACAATTTTTAAGATATAGCTTTGGGATTTGACACGGAAGTTATTCAACAAACAAGATTCAGTGATGCAGCGCTGGGGGAAGAAGAAGCACAGCCACCACTTAAAATGCCTCGCTTGCGCTGCGCTCGAGCTGTCGCTCGTGTGTATGCGTCTCTTGTGTATGTGTGTTTGTGTAAGTGTACGTAGATGCGATCGGAAATTTTTGATCTGGGTACAAGGAGTTTTGTAGTCGGGTTTACTCGACTATAGTATTCTTACTTGTTATACTATGTTCCCGAAGGGAAAATAGTATATTGGGTTGCGAAATGTCCGTCTGTCCGTATAAACGCAATTTTTTGCCTTTATCTTTGAGCTAGAGCAACTAAACTTGGTACACATGTTGGTGTATATCGTAAATTTATGAAGTGTCGAGTGATCTGCATCAAACAATGTTGACCCCCACCCCCTCCCACGAAAATGAGAAAAATCTATATCTCCCACACCTGTACAGGTAGAGGCACCAAATTTAGCATACATACTAATGTTGACTCCCTGGACAAATCTGCATCAAAAATTTGTGAACCCCCCCACCACCCCAAACCCCCAACAACGGAGCAAAATCTCTGAACGCACAAATAACCAAATTATATAGGACTGGGAACATGGTATTCTGCAGTCGGGTGCGTCCGACTGCAACGTTCTTACTTGTTCGTCTTAGTGTTGGAAAACTTCAAACCTTACCAGAGTTGCCAGAGTGTTATATATAAAACCGCACAAACTTGAATTTGTTAATAATAGCTTAAAAGAAAATGTGAATGGCCCGTTTAATATAAATCGCACGATTTATCGCTCTCTTGGCCTTTAAGCTTGTAAGTGCGACTGAAATAGCCATATTGGTTATATCTTTTAGCCTCTGCCTGCCTCTACGGTAGATGGCGCGCTGCTGCTGGAGTCATTTATTTTTGTTATATTACGATTTGGTTAATTTTAATTATTTAAGTTTATTAATTAATTATGTACCTAATTAGGTAATATGTGAATGCTGCTGGGCAGATTTAGTACAAATGAACATTATTATTATTATGCCGACTTACTAGCCCAGCAGTTGCTGTTGCTTATTATTTATTGCTTCAGTTGTAAAGTATCATTGAGAAATGTTATATGTAATAGTTAGTATTTGTTGGATTACATTTGCGGGATTTATTTATTTTTTCATTCTATTATCTGCAATTAACAAATCTGTTGGTGTGGCATATGTGACCATTCTTTTAAGGATATTTGAGTACGGTCGAGTCAGTATAGAAATGGAATCAGAAGAAAGAAAATATAAATTCTGATCAAAAGCTAGGTTTGGAATCTGTGGACGGCCTACAATCAAAAGAAATATCCAATGGAGCAGTGTTGATAACCCTAGATGCCGTACTTCTTCTACAGCCTCAAGAACATTCGTCTGATAAGCAAAACTTTTTTAAAAAGGAGGAAATTATTTTAAATTCCGAAAATTGTTTGGATTACGTGAAATCTGGCGTAGAAGCTATTATTGAAGATGATGTAACATCGCGGTTTCAGGCTGAGGAACTTAAGAGCTGGAATACACGAATTAATCATCATCATGAATTTATTTCCTGGAAAATATCGCTTATATGTATGGGTTGATTTGCAGTAAGGTATTTTATTTTAATGCCACTTCGCGCCTTGGTCTGCTTTATTGGTGTTTTACTTATAGTTAATACAAACACACTTGTGTCATTAACACATACCGATTTTTGAGGGTTCCGTTAGCGGATTTATCTTTTAAAATTATATTCCGTCGTTTATCAAGATCTTTGACGGCACTTTTAATATTTCACAATAAGCAGTATAAGCCCAAAACTTCTGGGTTTTCTGCAGCAAATCATATCTCCCCATTGGACGTCGCAATATTATCAACAGACTGTACATTTTCCTTGATTGGTCAACGACATGGTGCAAGGGACTTTTGTTGAACGAGGGGAAGCAAAAGACAGACATACTGTTGCAGAGAGATTAAGACAGCATGTTTCAGATCCAAATAATCCAACTATACTGATATTTCCGGAAGGCACTTGTATAAACAATACAGATGTTACGCAATTTAAACAAGAAAAAGGGGCTATCTTCGGGTGCCGAAGCTATATACACAGTCTGGCAACGCTCTTAGCCGAGATACACGTTCCGGTACGTCGCTCTGTGTAAAGTGTGAAAATATTCGCGTTTTTATGGACAAGTCCACCTCTGGTGGCATAAAAGTGCTCCGGGCAGTGCGCCACAAGCTTACGTGTCAATAGTGCTACAACACAGACATTAAGAAAGCGCATAAGCAAAATAAACTATTGTGTGACCGCTGTGCAGCTGCGCTAGCAAGCGTGCCCGCACGTGTGTGTTCAACTGCTGCAACACATAGTAGTGTGCAACTGGCTGCGGCCATCAAGACTAATTCCAGTATCTGGGTCCACCCAGTATACCTGTGATCATTAAACTCCTAATAAACCTTATCATTTTAAAACAGAAACAATTTGTGTAATTCATAGTAAGAAGTTGCCAGACCGGGCGAAAAAGGGTTGTGAAGTGCACCATATTAACTCTTAATTTATCTGACTGTATAACACTGTTAGCTAGAGTTAGCAACAAAGACAATGTCAGACGAAAAGAAAATAGAGGAACTAGCAGGTGGTACACCTGCTCAAATAAGAGCCGAAATTATGAGAGATTTGGCCTTAAAATCTATAACAACTACAGGCGCAAATATGTTAAGCCAATTTGCAACTTTTGCGCCCACCACGACGGCAATCACCTTCGTCATGTCCACCTCGACAACATCGTGCTGCGTAACCACATCGGCAAGTAGTGGAGTATGCTCCACATGCAACATTCCGAGTGGTTCAGTTGCCAAATCTCGAGGCCCGTATGCCACCACGGCAAGAGCGCTGACCAGTGCATCACAGAACGCAACTTCATCGTCTCCATTGGCTGTTATCGATGCTAACAAAGGAAAATGCTCTTTCCAAGCACCGTTTATGGCCGCCAGTAAGAAGCGAAAAGGAGTTGCACAATCCTCGCAACCTATTCGTAAAACCAAATTCCAGATCACTGACTCAGCTTATCTCCAAAAATCTCCAACATCCACCTCATCTACATCTGTGCTGAGCAACAATCGTTTTGCGCAGAGAATGCTATGCAAATAGGCCTATCTGAAACTGATTCTGACGGAGAGGATGTTGCACCTCCAAATAGGGTCACACGATCTTCGAAAGAGCCACCTAATCCTCCAGCAATATGTGTACCGAATATCATCAATCCAAATTTTTTGGAACAGGCGCTTAATACGTGTGTTGACATTAATAACTACAGCATTCGCATCTCGAAGTTCGGTGTGTCGCGGATTTATAATATTATCTCAGACGCTTTCCGAGCAGTTGTAAAGCGACTAACTAAGCTTAACTGCCAATTTTGGCATCATCAGCTCAAGGAGGACAAGCCGTTCAGAGTGGTACTCAAGGGAATGCATGCCAACGTTCCAAAGGAACAAATTTCGCAAGCATTCGCAGATAAAGGATTTGAGACCATTAATATATATTGCCCGAGAAAAGCAGACTGGCGCAATATCCCCACAAATGCGGAAGATGATGAAAAAACAGTGAATTATAAGACCAGACAAAACCTGTTTTTGGTCAACCTCAAACAAGTGCAAGGAGTTTTTGATTCCCTAAAAATAACCCAACTCGGCAGGTATAGAGTCACTGTCGAACGTGCCCCCGCAGAAATAAGGAAAAAAAATTACTGTTTGCAGATTCCAATATGTGGAAATTGGTCTGATCCACATCCAACGGGCTCCTCACTTTGCACCAGCGACAGTTTTCTATGTGTAAATTGTGATGGTGATCATGCTTCCACCGATAAAGACTGTCCTGTCAGGATACAAAAATTAAAAAAAGTCAGTCAAAGACCAAATCTTTCTGCGACGAAGAATGGCAACATCATATCTTCCAGAGGCTTCATCCCGGCTGAAACCGTTCGGTGCAACACATCATACGCTGATATTGCTCGACCCAAAACAGCACAAGCTTGGTCAAATGCCGCTAATAAGCCGCAGAGTTACGAAGCTACTTCGGCTGGTCCCAGCCTTAACAATAAGTTCCATGCACTGGAAAATTCTATCCGAGAGATCAACGCTAGGATGGATCAGCTCTTCAAGCTGGTACAAAAGACTGTTGAGTCGAATAAGGTCTACCGAGAACTGGTACAGGTTCTTATATCCAAAATGTCAACATGAACCAATCACTCTTAAAAATCGGATTGTGGAACGCACGTGGTCTAGCTAGGCATTCAGAAGAGCTTCACCTATTCCTCAGTGCTTATAACGTTGATATAATGTTAGCAACAGAGACACACATGCGTGAAGGTCAACGCATGTACATGCCAGGTTACCACGCCTACCACGCCTTTCACCCAAGTGGCAACAGCAGAGGTGGCGCAACTGTTTTGGTGCGGTCCAACCTGAGACACAGTCCTCTGCCTCCCATCTCATCAATCAACAGCCAAATTGCAAGAGTGAATCTGCAAACATCGGAGGGAACTGTTGCGCTTGTAGCGCTCTATCTCCCCCCTAGTGAGAGATGGACTAAATCAGAATTGGAGACCGTTCTTGTCACGCTAGGCAGTAAGTTCATAGCTGGTGGCGATTTTAATGCTAAGCACTCCTGGTGGGGAAATTCAGGGGCATGCTCCAGAGGCAAACAGTTGCAGGAAGCCATTGCCAATGGGCCCTACCAAATATTGGCAACAGGAGAGCCAACATTCTACTCCTCCAACTCCCGGCTAACTCCTACAGCACTGGACTTCTTATAATAAACGGATACCATACGAACAGACTTAAAGTGCAATCTCTTCATGAGCTTTCATCGGATCACCTTACTCTTGTAGCTGTTCTGCACGACTAACCAATAAGGCAGAACATTCGCCCTCTGCTACTTGCACATAACGCAGACAAGAGAATTTTCAAAACTCAATTAGAGGAGCTGGCTGACCTGGATGTTGATATGCAAACCGCGGAGAACATTGATTTCGGCCAATCCGAAATCAGCAATTAGAAATCCGGCAGGTGGCTGGTGCAGAACGAGCTCTGACAAAGTAGAAGCGTTTCTAAATAGTCTGGAGCAACGCTTTAAACTGTATGACTATGCGCCAGAGAGCCACTGTCGGTTAGTTGAGGAAGCACTAAAAACACCGCTTCAAATGGCATTGCCTGCTGAGCCTGTTACTGTACAAGAGCTGAAACAATTAGTTACAAAACTACGCCCAAAAAAAAACACCTGGTGAGTATCTTCTGGATAATAGAACCTTAGGTCTCCTACCAGATCAAACTCTGCTGTTCCTGGTGCGGATCTTCAACTGCATATTGCGAGAGGGTTATCTTATATATATTGGAAAACCAAAGCATGGAAATCAGCGAAAATAATCATGATCCTCAAACCGGGAAAAACGCCAACTGAAGTGGACTCTTACAGGCCTATAAGCCTGCTATCATCGCTGGGAAAAATAATTTTTTATTTATTTTTTTTGCTTAAATTTTGCATGTTTATTTATTTAACTTGTGTACTACTACCATTTTGGAAGCTTAAACTAGTTGTCAATTTTTTTTTTCAAATTGCTTATTAACTATATAATATTTACATAATTATGAAATTGAGAAATAAATATATACATTTCAATTTGAGTATGAAGACCTCGAATGAGGTTGTAGTTGTTACTATATACATACATACAATAAGTTATTACAATTTCAACTTGTCTAGAGGACGTTACGATGCAGTAGGTCCTGTGGGTGGAATCTTTTGAGTCTTCTTTTCCTCGGTCTTCGTAGTCTTACACCTGTAGCTGGACATCTTGTCAGTGTGGTGTCAGAAAGTAATTTTCTGGCTAAAGCATTAGGGTGATTTTTCAGGCGTTCCCTGTATCTCGCCGATTTCTGATTAATAACGTCACCGATCTTAGGGACTTTTAGATCGCGTTCAATGTTGCGTGTTCGCATATACCCAGGAGCTCCACAAATCCTTCTTAGAATTTTGGCCTGAGCAACCCGTATTTTGTCTAAATTGTCCCATAAGCTTGAAGGCCATACTTCCAAATGGGGGACAGTATTGTCTTATATATACTGGCTTTATTAGCCAGAGAAAGCTTATTGTTAGCTGACAACAGCCAAGACATCTTTTCCGCTTTTGAAAATACAGTGTGCTTTATGACTGTTGTGTGCCTTTTAAACTTTAGCCTTCTGTCGAGAATGACTCCAAGATATTTATGGGACGATACGTGCCTTAATGTGGTGCCATTGAGCTGCACTCCAGTGCATGAATCCTTCCTGTTAGTGAAGGTGACACTTGCACACTTACTGCTGTTAATGCAAATATTCCATCGCAGTGCCCATTTTTCAAAACTTTGCAGGTATTGTTGCAGGGCTAATGTGGCAGTGTTGATGCAAGGGCTTCTGGTCATCTCAGCAGTGTCATCAGCGAATGTGGCTATGAGGATATCTTCTTTGCTGATCTCATTGATAACGTTTGAGGAAGGCATATCAGCTGTATAGAGCGTATACAAGGTAGGCCCTAAGACGCTGCCTTGTGGCTCTCCAGCATATATTTTTCTGCGCTCTGACTTTGAGCCGCCGACGCTGACGCAGAACATTCTATCGATAAGGAAGCTGCATGTCACCTGATATAACTGCGGTGTTAGCATCCTTTTTACTCCCTGTACCCATAAAATGGGTAAAAAGGGGGTATTACATCTGTGCAAATGTATGTAACAGACAGAAGGAGACATCTCCGACCCTATAAAGTATATATATTCTTGATCAGTATCAAAAGAGATTTCGATTTGGCCATGTCCGTCTGTCTGTCCGTCTGTCCGTATGAACGCGTCGATCTCAGCAACTACAAGAGCTAGAGACACCAAATTTGAAATGTAGGTTCCTGTATAGCATACGCAGATCAAGTTTGTTTCATATTTCAGATATCTCCCCCGTTCCCCCGCAAATCGATTAAAACCGTTTTACAGTAACAATTTTCAAGATATAGCTTTAAGATTTGGCATGTACAATACTTTAGTCTCTCTTAATCTACTGTTCAAATTTCAAGTCGATCGGATAATAAACACGGAAGTTATTCACGAAAGAAGATTCAGTAATGCAGCGAGAGGGGAAGAAGAAGCACAGCCACTTTTGCCGCCTGTGTGCGTGCGTCTTTGTGTATGTGTGTGTGTATGGGTAAGTGGACTTAGATGTGATTGGATGTTTTAGACCTGGGTACAGGGAGTTTCGTAGTCGGGTATACTCGACTATAGCATTCTTACTTGTTAACTTATATAGGAGCCCGGGGTGCCACACCCTGTCGAAAGCTTGTTGTACATCTAGGAACGCCGCTACCGCATATTCCTTCTCTTCCATAGCTTCTAGTGCAAAGTTCACTACCCTGTTGAGCTGTTCAGGTGTGCCGTGGCTCTTTCTAAAGTCAAATTGCCATTTGGGTATTGTTTGTTGCACTCTAGGGAGCTGTAAGATGCGATTTAAAATTGTTCTTTCGAGCATCTTCGAAAGGACTTTAAGTAGACTGATCGGCCTATATGAGTCAACTTCCGTGAGCGGCTTCTGTGGCTTAGGGATCATTGAGATAACCGCTAGCTTCCAGGTCTTAGGAAAGTATCACAGTCGCAGTATGCTGTTGAAGAGTAGGACTATATACAGCAAAGCTTTATTTGGAAGTAGCTTCATTGTTTTGTTGTCCAGCAAATCGTCGCCTGGTGATTTCCTGTTATTTAGTTTCTTAATAAGCTGCACGATCTCTTCGAGTGTGACCGGATTTGCAGGTAGAGACATTTGGAACGGTGTTTCCAGCGAAGCATGTACAATTTTTCTTCTATACGCAGATGTAAAGTTGAAAGGCTTAAAACGTTCGACTAGGCTTGAAGCGAACACTTCAGCTTTTTGTTGATTTGAATAGCACCAGCCTCCAGCTGGATCGCGGATAGGAGATTTTGGGAGAGCTTCACGCATAAATCGTCTCGTTAATTTCCAGAGCGAATAATTTGTTTGGGCGTCAAGACTCACCTCTTCCAGCAAGGAGTCAATTCTAGTCTGTCTGTCGTTGGCCAGTACTTTTTGCAGACGATTAGCAAGCCTTTTATATATTTGGTGGACCCGAGCGTCACCTGTTCCGGCATACTCTTTTCTTACCCTCCTTTTAAGATTGAGTATTGCAACTGCCGTAGGTGATAATTTCAAGTTGTTGCGACAATGTGAATGTTGTAAGGCGGGAGGAGCTGCTGTATTAGCTGCATTCTTCAGGTTCGTCATAAAAATTGAAATAGCGTCATCAATATCCTCAGGCACATTGATTTCCATGTTTAGATTGACGCTTCTATCCAATTCAGCTCTAAAAAGGTCAATTGATGAACCAGGAGCGAGAAAACGTGGCCTTGGATGCATAAGTTGTGGTGCCTCATGAAGTGTTGCAATGATAGGCAGGTGGTCCGAAGTGAGATCATACATTTGCCGTATCGAGAGCTTATTTGGTGGCAGACCGTTAGTAATGAAGATGTCCAAAGCTGTTGGAGTGTTCTGCGTGTTGTAAGAGTGGAATGTTGGATGCCCAGTAGCCAGTATTTGGCAAGAGCTGTCCCTCATTACTTCATAGAGGCGCCTTCCGCGAGTGCTTGTGCTAATATTTCCCCACGAGGGATGTTTGGCGTTAAAGTCACCACCAGCAACGAATTTATTGCCAAGTCGATTCAAAAACGGCTCAAAGTCTGGCTTTGTCCAAGGCTCTCTAGGTGGTAGATATATAGCCGCAATTGTAATTTTCCGTCTACCCCAAGTACTCCCAGAAACGCATGCAATCTGTCTTTCAACACGAGAGACTGACTCTTTCTGCTCGTGAGTGATGCAAGAACGTATGATCACAGCAGCACCCCCTCGCTTATTTCCGCTTGGGTGTTCCGTGTTATATATTTCGTATCCTGGCAGGTAAATCTTTTCATTTGCAGATAGATGTGTTTCAGTCACTAAAGCTATGTCTACAGAATTGGCACTGAGGAAAGTTCTGAGTTCTTCTGAATTCTGGCATTTTCATTTGTGTACTGTTCATATTGTTTTTTGCTTGATTAAGTGCTCAACCAGAACACGGAACGATTTGCTTGCTTCCATAGTTTCTTGGATTAGCTTAAACAGTTGGTCCATCCTGGCGTTTAGCTCACTAATGGCTTTTTCAATTGTAAAAAACTTCCTATTGGATTCATTTGCATCTAAGTGCTCCATTAATTTTGGCGTTTCAGAAGAAGCCATTTTTGGTCTTGTGCCAAGACTACCTGCTTTCAACGTTTCCGCATACGAAACACCTTTAGCAACAACCGCTGCGGGTAAGAAGCTGCGCTTACGAAGATTCGCAGCTGATGATGCCAGAATTCGCATTTTAAATCTGTTAGTTGCTTGACTACAGCCCGAAATGAGTTTGCATCCGAAGTATATATTCGGGATACACCAAATTTAGAAGTGCGTATGTCATAATTTGCACTGGGTACAACTGTATTGAGAGTTCGTTCCATCTCGTGGATTTTAACTAGATTTGGCACACAGATAGCCGGAGGTGTCAGATTAGCCTTGGCTTGTTACTTGCCGTCATTTTGCTTCTTGATGATATTTGAGGGACTGTTCTCTTCACTTTCGGACAGACTTTCAATGGAGTCCAGATCCATTATAATATCTGCTTCCTCAGCAAGGGCAGCATAGCGGTTGTAAACGGCAGCAGAAGTGGAGGGTGTGACTTTGTTTAGCTGGCCACTTACTATATTGATGCTGTCTGGTTTAGCTTTCTTTATTGTTTTGGGTGCCTTGTCAGATCCTTTTCGTCGCCTACGGACAGATACAAACGGCAACTGGAAAGTTCAAGTATTAGCTTGCGTTGGAGCTACTCTAGGGCTCACTGTCTTATTATGATCGCTAATGGTCGACGAAATAGTATTTAAAGTTTCCTGTGAAGAGCAGACAATGCCGCCTGTGGAACTTTCCAGTGTATAGGAGACTCCAGTACTTTGCATAGATTGCGTAATTGTGCTAGTAGCGTATGTAGTGCCGGTAGTTCTGACTGTCAAGCTACTTGGTTGAGGCTCGATACCGTCATGAGAACGCAGCACTGCATCTTTTATTATTCTGGCTCTTATCTCAACAGGAGATTCGCCAGCAATAATCTTCATTTTCTCAAATTTTGATCCATTTCAATTTTTATCCGCGCAGGTTGAATTGGCGCCGATGCTACGTACCTCGTATTATCGAGAGGTATCGAAACAGTGCCAGTTAACTTTACGCGCCGTTGTTATTGCACGCACGCAGTATTGAGTAATTGTTTCTTCTGAATTAATCGCACGACTAAAAGTATTTTACAACACTAGTCAGTGCCAGTGTACACACTCCCTTGCAAATTGTCAGTGGAGCACCCTTTTGATGCCTACGGAAAAAATTCACAGCGCGTACGCGCTGAAAACCCTTTGCTTATTATACTCGCGATTGTGGTTTATTTTTTACCGTTTTGGCAGAAAGCCGACCACTCGCATTGTTTTGAGCCACTAAAAAGTGGACTTGTCTATATATTTCTATGTTAAGAAATAATTTTTTCGGAGCAACGAAAATATATCACCGCACGTGACAAGCAGTGTTGCCAAACTGGGGAAATTTCATGGAGAGGCTAATTTTAAACAGGCTGCTGACTATTGACGCGGTTAAACTGGCGATCCCAAAATTTTAATTTGGATTCCGTAGGCAGCATGGCACCCCTGAACAACTCCATAGGGTAGTAAACTTCGCACTAGAGGCCTTGGAACATAAAGAATATGCGGTCGAAGCGTTTCTGACAGGGTGTGGCACCCGGGACTGCTATACAAAGCTAATCAACTTTTAACTCTACAGCTATTCTTACTTGTAAAAAGCTTGCTGGAAGGGCGTACTTTCTGCGTAATATCTGACTAGTGCAAGTTGACTACAAGAGTTATAGACGCTGGAGTGCCGCAAGGCAGTGTTTTAGGCCCAACTTTATACTAAATCTTCTCTGCTGATATGCCAAACCACACTGCAATTACAGATGTTGATCGAGAAGACACACCCATCGCTACCTATGCGGATGACACGGCAGTGCTCACCAAAAGTAACTGCATTCTTTTGGCTGCGAGTGCCTTACAACAGTACTTGGACTCATTTCAGGAATGGGCGGCCAAATGGAACTTTTGCGTCAATGCAAGCAAATGCGCAAATGTGACTTTCACTAACAGAGTCAGCAACTGCCCTGCTGTAAGGCTCAACGGAAGCGTACTAACGCACTCTTCAGTACACAAATATCTGGGCGTCATCCTCGACAGGAGTCTAAAATTTGGCAGACACATTTCGGCTGTGCAACATGCATTTAAAAACAAAGTGCTTAAGATGTCGTGGCTCCTTTCGTCTAAAAATAAGCTGTCACTCGAGCACAAGACGAAAATATACAAGGCCATACTAGCTCCAAGTATGTTTTACGCTATCCAAGTGTTCGGAATTGCAGCCGAGTCACACCTGAACAAGCTCCGTGTATTGCAAGCCAAAACATTAAGAAAAATCTCAGGGGCTCCTTGGTACATAAGAACCAGGGATATTGAACGAGACCTGAATGTTCCTCTGATAGGTGACAGAATCCAAAGTATACCTGGAAGATACACGGAGAGATTATCATTCCATCCAAACCATCTTGCTAGACGGCTGAGCAACTTCGGGCTGGGAGCCAGGAGAAGACTTAAACGTCATCACCCTCAAGACCTTCCCCACCGGGTCTTGAGCTAATAATTATATTTTTCCATTTTATTTATTTTTGTTTCTTCTTATATTAATAACTCCTAATTACTCTAAAATCGTTTGCATTATGAAAATAATAATGTAAATACCTGTATATAATATTTTAGTTCATCTAGACATAGTATCATTTTTTTTTTATTTCACACCAGCTTAAGTTGCCATAATAGGTAATAGTATTCTAATCAAACTATTATTTCAATTACTAATAAAAAAAAATTTAAAAAAAGGCTATATACTGTAGTGGCGCTTGTAACGGTCGAATTTTAAACGAGTTTCGTAGGGGTATGCAATACATTCTGCTACAAATTGTTTTCAAAATTGTCGTTGCCTATCCTCTCGGCGTCATTGTCGCCCTCTACAGGCTAATAGTGGAAACTAATAGCTGCATTGCAGTTTTAATTATTGATTACACATAATGCAGGCCTGTCGATTACTTTTCGAGTTTTGGAGTCGAAAATGCTGCAGGCTTCCCTGATTCGAAGTTCGAAAATGCTTCGCCATTTTCTAGAACTTCCGACCACGTTCTTTTCCAATCTTCCCACTGAACCGAGCAGACGTCTTCACGCCGACGAAGGCAAGCCAAAATTGGAAAAAAATTGTATCAAATAAAAAAAAATAAAAAAAACGTGGAATTTCGTTTTGTCAAGATGCTGGATAGCAATTGCACAAGGCAAGGTTCCTTAAAGGTGCTTCAGCATTCAGCTTGGTGTTAGTGGCTGCCGGAAAATTGGAATAGTTCGGGCCAGACCCAAAAAAAATAGGGTAAATATTTGTATATGCAATTGGGTGTATCTCTCCCATGGTGCTCACGTCTTTGATTGTTTCCGTTTTCTGCGTAAATCTGGCTCCAGGCCCAGGCCTAAAGCCCTCATTTGTCATCGCCCTATCGACCCTATCGTCTCACACTCTTTGCGGCGGCCCCCGAAAAAGCTCTCTCTGACAATCCAACTGGATGGTGTGGCTAGTGTGCTTCACGCTTTCGACCGACATATATCGCCCGGGTCAAAATTAAACAAATTAAAAAGAACTACCAGAAAGCGGGAGGAAAAAACTGATTTACAATGATCCGAAGGTGTTCGTAAAATCAGCGGTCAAGAAACAAAAAATGAACAGAAAAACACCAAAAAAACAGAAAAAGTGAAAAGACATGTTAAAAATAATTTTTTTTGAGTTAGATAAAGCCTAAGTTAAGTTAACAGTGTTAAGTTAACAAGTGATACAAAAAAATGAGCATAAGGCAAAAAAACAAGTAAGAACGTTGCAGTCGGACGCACCCGCATACTATGAATACTATGTTCCCAGTCCTATATAATTTGGTTATTTGTGTGTTCAGAAAGAGACGCGAAAAAAACTGCACAGGTGTGAGAGATATAGATTTTGCTCCTTTGTGGGGGAGGGTGTGGGGGGGTCGAAAAATGTTTGATGCAGATTTGTCCAGGGGGTCAACACACCTGTACAGGTGTGAGAGATATCGATTTTTCTCGTTTGCGGGGGAGGGGGTGGGGGGTCAACATTTTTTGATGCAGATTTATCCAGGTGGTCAACATTAGCTTGTATGCCAAATTAGGTAACTCTAACTTTGAAACTGTAGGAGATAATCCCCATAAAAAACGTGTTTTAGGGATATCATACGCCGATTTGTGGGGGTGGGGGTGGTGGGGTCTAAATGCATTTTTTGATGCAGATCTGTCGGGAATCTCAACATTAGTCTGTATGCCAAATTTGGTGACTATAGCTTTAAAAATGGGGAAGATACAGGGTTTCCCTAATTGCGGGGGAGGGGGTGGGGGTGGGTGCTCGATCTCGACACTTCATAAATTGACGATATACACCAACATGTGTACCAAGTTTGGTTGCTCTAGCTCAAAGATAAAGGCAAAAAAATTGCATTCATACGGACAGACGGACAGACGGACAGACGGACATTTCGCAAACCCAATATACTATTTTCCCTTCGGGAACATAGTATAAACATTAAAAAGACATGTTAAAAATGTTTTTTTTGTTAAGTCCTAAACAGTAACAAAAGCAGAAATGACAAAAGGTTAAAAGTAACAAGTAAGAATGCTATAGTCGAGTATACCCGACTACGAAACTCCCTGTACCCAGGTCTAAAACATCCAATCACATCTAAGTCCACTTACCCATACACACACACATACACAAAGACGCTTATTGTTAGCTGACAACAGCCAAGACATCTTTTCCGCTTTTGACAATACAGTGTGCTTTATGACTGTTGTGTGCCTTTTAAACTTTAGCCTTCTGTCGAGAATGACTCCAAGATATTTATGGGACGATACGTGCCTTAATGTGGTGCCATTGAGTTGCACTCCAGTGCATGAATCCTTTCTGTAAGTGGAGGTGACACTTGCACACTTACTGCTGTTAATGCAAATATTCCATCGCAGTGCCCATTTTCAAAACTTTGCAGGTATTGTTGCAGAGCTAATGTGGCAGTGTTGATGCAAGGGCTTCTGGTCATCTCAGCAGTGTCATCAGCGAATGTGGCTATGAGGATATCTTCTTTGCTGATCTCACTGATAACGTTTGAGGAAGGCATATCAGCTGTATAGAGCGTAGGCCCTAAGACGCTGCCTTCTGGCTCTCCAGCATATATTTTTCTGCGCTCTGACTTTGAGCCGCCGACGCTGGCGCAGAACATTCTATCGATAAGGAAGCTGCATGTCACCTGATATAACTGCGGCGTTAGCATCCTTTTTAACTTATATAGGAGCCCGGGGTGCCACACCCTGTCGAAAGCTTGTTGTATATCTAGGAACGCCGCTACCGCATATTCCTTCTCTTCCATAGCTTCTAGTGCAAAGTTCACTACCCTGTTGAGCAGTTCAGGTGTGCCGTGGCTCTTTCTAAAGTCAAATTGCCATTTGGGTATTGTTTGTTGCACTCTAGGGAGCTGTAAGATGCGATTTAAAATTGTTCTTTCGAGCATCTTCGAAAGGACTTTAAGTAGACTGATCGGCCTATATGAGTCAACTTCCGTGAGCGGCTTCTGTGGCTTAGGGATCATTGAGATAACCGCTAGCTTCCAGGTCTTAGGAAAGTATCACAGTCGCAGTATGCTGTTGAAGAGTAGGACTATATACAGCAAAGCTTTATTTGGAAGTAGCTTCATTGTTTTGTTGTCCAGCAAATCGTCGCCTGGTGATTTCCTGTTATTTAGTTTCTTAATAAGCTGCACGATCTCTTCGAGTGTGACCGGATTTGCAGGTAGAGACATTTGGAACGGTGTTTCCAGCGAAGCATGTACAATTTTTCTTCTATACGCAGATGTAAAGTTGAAAGGCTTAAATCGTTCGACTAGGCTTGAGGCGAACACTTCAGCTTTTTGTTGATTTGAATAGCACCAGCCTCCAGCAGGATCGCGGATAGGAGATTTTGGGAGAGCTTCACGCCGCTTAAATCGTCTCGTTAATTTCCAGAGCGAATAATTTGTTTGGGCGTCAGGACTCACCTCTTCCAGCAAGGAGTCAATTCTAGTCTGTCTGTCGTTGGCCAGTACTTTTTGCAGACGATTAGCAAGCCTTTTATATATCTGGTGGACCCGAGCGTCACCTGTTCTGGTATACTCTTTTCTTACTCTCCTTTTAAGATTGAGTATTGCAACTGCCGTAAGTGATAATTTCAAGTTGTTGCGACAATGTGACTGTTGTAAGGCGGGAGGAGCTGCTTTATTAGCTACATTCTTCAGGTTCGTCATAAAAATTGAAATAGCGTCATCAATATCCTCAGGCACATTGATTTCCATGTTTAGATTGACGCTTCTATCCAATTCAGCTCTAAAAAGGTCAATTGATGAACCAGGAGCGAGAAAACGTGGCGTTGGATGCATAAGTTGTGGTGCCTCATGAAGTGCTGCAATGATAGGCAGGTGGTCCGAAGTGAGATCATACATTTGCCGTATCGAGAGCTTATTTGGTGGCAGACCGTTAGTAATGAAGATGTCCAAAGCTGTTGGAGTGTTCTGCGTGTTGTAAGAGTAGAATGTTGGATGCCCAGTAGCCAGTATTTGGCAAGAGCTGTCCCTCATTACTTCATAGAGGCGCCTTCCGCGAGTGCTTGTGCTAATATTTCCCCACGAGGGATGTTTGGCGTTAAAGTCACCACCCGCAACGAATTTATTGCCATGTCGATACAAAAACTGCTCAAAATCTGGTGCTCTACGGTGACATGGACGAGTTCTTCGTTGTATGTTACAATTAATTTATTAATTAATTTTAGGTAATTGGGCGCACAAACGTGTGGGGCCCGATCCAGCAAGCCCCTCAACAAAAAAAATAAAATTTGAGTTCTCATTTTTCAGTCAGCAACACCTGACAGAATTCAATCAAATTTGGTCTCCATAAAACTCTAATTCTTCCTTATTTGTTACTCCTTGTGTCCGAGACCGTTTTAGGGGTTGCGGATTCTTTTAGAAGCTGCAAGACAGCTCTATTGCCTGAAGTTAGAAAAAAAAACGAATGTCATACGATAGTGATCAGCAGGATGAGTTTTATCTGCAATAGATTTAACGCCGCGGTCAATGACAACTGGTATCATTTTTCCATTTGTGCTACTTTGAGAAGTTTTGCTGGAATCGATTTTTGTGTGGACTAGATCTACGGCTCACCGCAAAGCTCACCGAAGCTCAGCAGTAGTTTACCCCATTTCCCAACATATTCCCTACCAAATTTCTTCTTTCGTTTTTTTGTGTAAGTTGAAGAAATCGAGCAACGTAGTATATTACCAAAAGCAAGCTCCAGATTCCCAACTTATCACCCTCTTCTATTGTTTTCATTCGATACCTGCTGGATTGTGCTTTAAAAGTTGGCGCAAGCAATTAGGTTAAATGCATTATTAGCAATTGACTTGTAGCAACAAGCATGAGCACACCGCTTGTATAAAATTCTCAGTCTGACGTGGCTAGCTAAGCCGAATCATCATACAACTTGCGTTCGGCGTTGTTCTGATTGTATTCAATCCACTTTGATTAGCCTACTGATGCAACTTTCTATCCTCATTTCTCTTTTACTTTCACAGTTATTAATCGCATCTCATGGAAGCATTTTATGAACTTCGGGTAGCCGTTATGATTTTTGAGTAAAGTTTTTCTAAAGAATTTTGCTAACTGATAATTAGATGTTACTTTTCGTTCTTAAGAAAATAAATTAAGTCGCATCAATTATTGATTTAAGTTGTGCGTTTTCGCAAACAAAGGGCGAATCTGCCATGCTTGTGACCCGAAGTTGTGACAACTTGGCCTCTGCTGGTGAAAAACAGTGAGTGAAATTCAGAAGTCTTTAGCGGACGCTATGGCAACCGCCGCCGCGAAATAGACCGAGCAAATAGTTCAGGCCTTAAATATAGGATTTCAGAGCATTCTAACCACTGTTGCTGCACAAGCAACGCAAATGAGAACTGTGGAACCGATGCGTCCTGAAACTCGATCTGCTACCTTCCCGCTGCAACCAACCAACTTTCAGCAGCAAAGATCCCACTCACGCGGAAGCTCAAGTCCGAGAGTCACTCCTCTAAATTCCGAACTTCGTTCTGACCGCATCAGCCAGATCATCAGCAACTGGAAGATAAGGTTTTCCAATAAGTCTGCCATGAGCATAGACGATTTTATTTATCGGATTGAAGCTTTGACCGAGCAGACCATTGGTGGCAACATGGAGTTGCTAGCTCAAAATATAAGTAATTTGTTGGAAGGCAGTGCCAATGAGTGGTACTGGCGGTACCTCAAAAGTGTGAATGGTTTTTGTTACGATCAGCATTGAAGGCTCAATTTAATGATGAGCGCAGTGACGTAAACATATGAGCAGAAATCGACCGTCGTAAACAAAAAGAAGGTGAAGCTTTCGACGAATTTTACGAATCGATCGCGCTCCTTGCAGACAAGTTGTCTACTCCTTTGACCGATATGTCCTTGCTAGAGACAGTTCGATCAAATTTATTGCCAGAAATACAGCACGAATTGCTGTATGAGAGGATTCCCAATTTAGCTCAGTTACGTCGCGTAGTAAGACCCCGAGTGGTATTCATGCGAACGGTGATTAAGCCACAAGTAGCAAAACCACGAACTGCGTTTCGTCGATCAGTTTAAGCTGTCGAGGTAGATAGCGAAAACGAAACTGACAACAGCGTCTTTGAGGTGGCTGCTCTCAATCTCGTCTGCTGGAATTGCGGCAAAACGGGCACCGCTACCAAGATTGCGTAGCTGAACGTCGCGTGCTCTGCTACGGATGCGGACAAGCAAACACGTACAGACCTTCGTATCCTAAATGTACGTCGTCAAAAAACTTATCGGGCAGTGCACCGTTGAAAAGTGCACGCAAACAGGTTGCTTCGAAGGCAACCAATACCGATTAGCGAGTGTGACAACGACTACAGCTCACTCTCCACCTGATTTAAAAATTCACTGCACGAGCGTCTGCTGCCTCAGGATACAGCAGCCCGTGTAATCCCTGCTAAAACAACCCCCTCACGCTTACGGCGCTCTACCTATCGAAAAAGGCGTAAAGCTGAGAAGCAAGCTTTGATCAAAGTCATTGTAGCCCATGATTTCAGACCGTATGCTGAGGTTACATTATTGGGCAAATCGATATCGGTTTTAATGGACACCGGCGCATCAATAAGCAGCATTGGTGGAAGTTTTGCTAAGTTTATCTTAGAAAACAGTGTCCCCTTTATGCCAATCGACTCATCCGTGCGCACCGCCGATGGCCATACCCAAAAGATATTGGGTAAGATTCGCACTGAACTAAAATATCGTGGAGATTCTAAAATGTTAACTTTTTTTTTTGATTCCTACGTTAACGCAACCCCTATACCTAGGCATCGGTTTTTGGACAGAATATAGCTTATTGCCTGCTCATCTTTTGGAGAACGGCAGTTGCAAAAGCCTCGCTAGTCTCTCTATCAATACTGACGTGTTTCGACCATTGTCGGAGCCACAGCGTAAACAATTGGAAGAGACTATTCAACTTTTTCCATCTTTTGCCGACAAATGCTTAGGAAAAACTTATATTTTGTCGCATGTCATTGATGTGGGCGATGCTAGGCCAATCAAGCAGCGACATTATCCAATTTCTCCTGCAATGGAAAAGTTGGTATACCAAGAACTCGATCGGATGATCGCGATGGGCGTAATAGGATAGTGCCTGGTCGTCCCCTATCGTATTGGTTCATAAGCCAGGAAAAATTCGTCTGTGTCTTGACAGCCGAAAATTGAACTCTGTCACTCGTAAAGATGCGTATCCAACACCAATTATAGATGGTATCTTGAGTCGACTGCCTAAGGCTGAGTTCATAACGAGCATCGATCTGAAAGACGCCTATTGCCAGATCCCTTTAGAGGAAAAGTCACGGGATAAAACGGCTTTCACGGTCCCTGGCAAAGCATTATACCAGTTTAAGGTGTTGCCATTTGGACTTACTAGCGCTGCTGCTTCTATGTCCAAGCTCATGGACAAAGACATCCATGTCAAGTTTAAAAACGAAGTGTTCGTGTATTTAGACGATCTTCTTGTAGTTTCTGACACTTTCGCTCGGCATTTGGATGTATTGAAACAAATAGCTGCGAGTTTGTCAGAAGCCGGATTGACTATAAACATTCAGAAGAGCAAATTTTGCGTTAACGAAGTCAAATACCTAGGTCATGTTGTTGGTCACGGCTCAATCGCCATAGATGCTGACAAAATCACTGCCATTACTAACTATCCCACTCCTCGCTCACTTAAACAGCTTCGAAGGTTTCTTGGTATGACTGGTTGGTACCATAAATTCATTCGCAACTACGCATCTCTTACGTCACCGCTTACTGATGCTCTAAAGCACAAAAAACGTTTTGAATGGTCCGAGGAAGCAGAGAAGTCATTCCAATCTCTGAAGACTGAGATGTGCGAAGCTCCGGTGTTGCACACACCTAATTTTGAAGCGCCATTCTTTATTCACTGTGACGCTAGTCACACAGGCGTTGGTGGAGTACTTATGCAAGTAAATGAGGAAAACGATGAAGTCCCTATTGCCTATATGTCCCGCAAATTGAACAAGAGTCAAAGAAATTATTCGGTCACTGAGAAAGAGTGCTTTGCGGCGATACTTAGTATAAAAAAATTCAGACCCTATGTTGAAGGACATTCTTTTACTTTGATCACCGATCACGCCTCATTAAAGTGACTAATGTCTCAAACAGACCTTAGTAGTCCTCTAGCGCGGTGGGCTCTCAAATTGCAGGCGCACTCATTCGAGATCCAACATCGCAAAGGCAGCAAAAATATTGTGCCCGATGCTCTGTCTCGCACGCATACTGACGATTTGTCGGCAATAACTGCAGACCAATTGATAGATTTGCAATCTCCTTATTTTCAGTCGAAAAGTTATACCGACTTAGCTGCCAAAATAAAGGCAAGCGATTGCAAAATAGTTGACGTAAAAGTAGTTGACAAATTTATTTATCGTCGAACAGAACATGCTGCAAGCGATAAAATAGCCGATGATCTGGTGTGGAAATTATGGCTACCCGCAGAATTGATACCTACAGTCTTGAGAGTTGCTCACGATGACCCCTTGTCATCTCATGGCGGTATCAACAAAACTTTAGAAAGGGTACGTCGATATTATTATTGGCCTAATTTGATAAATGACGTTAAGAAGTACGTGAACCAGTGACAGATATGCAAAAGCACTAAGCATCCAAACAAAGTACTCCGACCTCCATTGGGCAAAACAGGAGAAACTCAGAGATTTTTCCAAAAACTCTTTGTCGACTACCTGAGACCCTATCCTCGCTCGAAAGCTGGTAACATAGGAATCTTTGTAGTACTCGAACACTTCACCAAATTTCCTTTTCTCAAGCCAGTTCAAAAATTCACTGCCGAACACATTTTAGACATTCTGGAAAACGACATTTTTCATTGCTTCGGTGTACCGGAAATGGTTGTGTCTGATAACGGTGTTCAGTTCAAGTCGCATGTATTCAACAACTTACTGGACAAGTACCATATTAAGCACGCCTACACTGCGATATATTCCCCGCAAGCTAACGCTTCTGAGCGCTTGGGATGAAAATTTGAGCAAAATTGGTTGTGCCTTACGTTCCGGATGGCATACGGCCATAAATAACACTCCATACCGGTTAGCTTTTGGGCAACACATTATTGCGAGTGGTGATACATACAAATTATTGCGTGATTTAAATTTGCTGGAGGATCGCTCAATAAACTTCAACAGAGACGACTCATTTGATCTCATGCGAACTAAAGCAGTTGATGTGATGCGCAAGCAACACTCGCAAAATGAAAATACTTACAACTTGAGAAGCCGAGAAGTTTCCTTTTGCGCTAATCAAGAAGTCTTCCGCCGAAATTTCCAGCAAAACCATTTTGTTAAAGGATTTAACGCAAAGCTATCTCCAACCTTCGTTAAAGCCAGAATTATGCGAAAACTGGGAAACTGTTACTACGAAGTTGAAGACTTGCAAGGCAACTTGGTGGGAAAATATCACGCCAAGGACATTAAGCCCTAAACTCCGCCTTCTTACAAGCGTGGATCGCCCTTATTGAGATCACTAAGTGCGATTTCGGTCGGGGGAGTTGTAGTGGCGCTTGTAACGGTCGAATTTTAAACGAGTTTCGTAGGGGTATGCAATACATTCTGCTACAAATTGTTTTCAAAATTGTCGTTGCCTATCCTCTCGGCGTCATTGTCGCCCTCTACAGGCTAATAGTGGAAACTAACAGCTGCATTGCAGTTTTAATTATTGATTACACATAATGCAGGCCTGTCGATTACTTTTCGAGTTTTGGAGTCGAAAATGCTGCAGGCTTCCCTGATTCGAAGTTCGAAAATGCTTCACCATTTTCTAGAACTTCCGACCACGTTCTTTTCCAATCTTCCCACTGAACCGAGCAGACGTCTTCACGCCGACAAAGGCAAGCCAAAATTGGAAAAAATTGGAAATAAAAAAAAAAAGTGCAATTTCGTTTTGACAAGTGGCTGGATAGCAATTGCACAAGGCAAGGTTCCTTAAAGGTGCTTCAGCATTCAGCTTGGTGTTAGTGGCTGCCGGAAAATTGGAATAGTTCGGGCCAGACCCAAAAAAAAACAAGTAAGAATGCTATAGTCGAGTATACCCGACTACGAAACTCCCTGTACCCAGGTCTAAAACATTCAATCACATCTACGCCCACTTACACATACACACACACATAGACGCACGCACACAGGCGGCAAAAGCGACAGCGCAAGCGAGGCATTTTAATTGGTGGCTGTGCTTCTCCTTCCCCCTCTCGCTGCATTACTGAATCTTCTTTCGTGAATAACTTCCGTGTTTATTATCCGATCGACTTGAAATTTGGACAGTAGATTAAGAGAGACTAAAGTATTGTACATGTCAAATCTTAAAGCTGTATCTTGAAAATTGTTACTGTAAAACGGTTTTAATCGATTTGCGGGGAAACGGGGGAGATATCTGAAATATGAAACAAACTTGATCTGCGTATGGTATACAGGAACCTACATTTCAAATTTGGTGTCTCTAGCTCTTGTAGTTGCTGAGATCGACGCGTTCATACGGACAGACGGACAGACGGACAGACGGACAGACAGACGGACATGGCCAAATCGAAATCTCTTTTGATACTGATCAAGAATATATATACTTTATAGGGTCGGAGATGTCTCCTTCTGTCTGTTACATACATTTGCACAGATGTAATACCCCCTTTTTACCCATTTTATGGGTACAGGGAGTAAATAGGGTAAATATTTGTATATGCAATTGGGTGTATTTCTCCCATGGTGCTCACGTCTTTGATTGTTTCCGTTTTCTGCGTAGAACTGGCTCCAGGCCCAGGCCTAAAGCCCTCATTTGTCAGAACCAACCCTATCGCCTCACACTCTTTGCGGCGGCCCCCGAAAAATCTCTCTCTGACAATCCAACTGGATGGTGTGGCTAGTGTGCTTCACGCTTTCGACCGACATATATCGCCCGGGTCAAAATTAAACAAATTAAAAAGAACCACCAGAAAGCGGGGGAAAAAAAAACTGATCTACAATGATCCGAAGGTGTTCGTAAAATCAGCGGTCAAGAAACAAAAAAATGAACAGAAAAACTAAAAAAAACAAGTAAGAATGCTATAGTCGAGTATACCCGACTACGGACAGACAGACGGACATGGCCAAATCGAAATCTCTTTTGATACTGATCAAGAATATATATACTTTATAGGGTCGGAGATGTCTCCTTCTGTCTGTTACATACATTTGCACAGATGTAATACCCCCTTTTTACCCATTTTATGGGTACAGGGAGTAAAAACAGAAAAAGTGAAAAGACATGTTAAAAATAATTTTTTTTGAGTTAGATGAAGCCCAAGTTAAGCCCCAACAAGTGATACAAAAAATGAGCATAAGGCAAAAAAAACAAGTAAGAACGTTGCAGTCGGACGCACCTGCATACTATGAATACTATGTTTCCAGTCCTATATAATTTGGTTATTTGTGTGTTCAGAAAGAGACGCGAAAAAAACTGCACAGGTGTGAGAGATATAGATTTTGCGAAGCTCCGGTGTTGCACACACCTAATTTTGAAGCGCCATTCTTTATTCACTGTGACGCTAGTCACACAGGCGTTGGTGGAGTACTTATGCAAGTAAATGAGGAAAACGATGAAGTCCCTATTGCCTATATGTCCCGCAAATTGAACAAGAGTCAAAGAAATTATTCGGTCACTGAGAAAGAGTGCTTTGCGGCGATACTTAGTATAAAAAAATTCAGACCCTATGTTGAAGGACATTCTTTTACTTTGATCACCGATCACGCCTCATTAAAGTGACTAATGTCTCAAACAGACCTTAGTAGTCCTCTAGCGCGGTGGGCTCTCAAATTGCAGGCGCACTCATTCGAGATCCAACATCGCAAAGGCAGCAAAAATATTGTGCCCGATGCTCTGTCTCGCACGCATACTGACGATTTGTCGGCAATAACTGCAGACCAATTGATAGATTTGCAATCTCCTTATTTTCAGTCGAAAAGTTATACCGACTTAGCTGCCAAAATAAAGGCAAGCGATTGCAAAATAGTTGACGTAAAAGTAGTTGACAAATTTATTTATCGTCGAACAGAACATGCTGCAAGCGATAAAATAGCCGATGATCTGGTGTGGAAATTATGGCTACCCGCAGAATTGATACCTACAGTCTTGAGAGTTGCTCACGATGACCCCTTGTCATCTCATGGCGATATCAACAAAACTTTAGAAAGGGTACGTCGATATTATTATTGGCCTAATTTGATAAATGACGTTAAGAAGTACGTGAACCAGTGACAGATATGCAAAAGCACTAAGCATCCAAACAAAGTACTCCGACCTCCATTGGGCAAAACAGGAGAAACTCAGAGATTTTTCCAAAAACTCTTTGTCGACTACCTGAGACCCTATCCTCGCTCGAAAGCTGGTAACATAGGAATCTTTGTAGTACTCGAACACTTCACCAAATTTCCTTTTCTCAAGCCAGTTCAAAAATTCACTGCCGAACACATTTTAGACATTCTGGAAAACGACATTTTTCATTGCTTCGGTGTACCGGAAATGGTTGTGTCTGATAACGGTGTTCAGTTCAAGTCGCATGTATTCAACAACTTACTGGACAAGTACCATATTAAGCACGCCTACACTGCGATATATTCCCCGCAAGCTAACGCTTCTGAGCGCTTGGGATGAAAATTTGAGCAAAATTGGTTGTGCCTTACGTTCCGGATGGCATACGGCCATAAATAACACTCCATACCGGTTAGCTTTTGGGCAACACATGATTGCGAGTGGTGATACATACAAATTATTGCGTGATTTAAATTTGCTGGAGGATCGCTCAATAAACTTCAACAGAGACGACTCATTTGATCTCATGCGAACTAAAGCAGTTGATGTGATGCGCAAGCAACACTCGCAAAATGAAAATACTTACAACTTGAGAAGCCGAGAAGTTTCCTTTTGCGCTAATCAAGAAGTCTTCCGCCGAAATTTCCAGCAAAACCATTTTGTTAAAGGATTTAACGCAAAGCTATCTCCAACCTTCGTTAAAGCCAGAATTATGCGAAAACTGGGAAACTGTTACTACGAAGTTGAAGACTTGCAAGGCAACTTGGTGGGAAAATATCACGCCAAGGACATTAAGCCCTAAACTCCGCCTTCTTACAAGCGTGGATCGCCCTTATTGAGATCACTAAGTGCGATTTCGGTCGGGGGAGTTGTAGTGGCGCTTGTAACGGTCGAATTTTAAACGAGTTTCGTAGGGGTATGCAATACATTCTGCTACAAATTGTTTTCAAAATTGTCGTTGCCTATCCTCTCGGCGTCATTGTCGCCCTCTACAGGCTAATAGTGGAAACTAACAGCTGCATTGCAGTTTTAATTATTGATTACACATAATGCAGGCCTGTCGATTACTTTTCGAGTTTTGGAGTCGAAAATGCTGCAGGCTTCCCTGATTCGAAGTTCGAAAATGCTTCACCATTTTCTAGAACTTCCGACCACGTTCTTTTCCAATCTTCCCACTGAACCGAGCAGACGTCTTCACGCCGACGAAGGCAAGCCAAAATTGGAAAAAATTGGAAATAAAAAAAAAAAGTGCAATTTCGTTTTGACAAGTGGCTGGATAGCAATTGCACAAGGCAAGGTTCCTTAAAGGTGCTTCAGCATTCAGCTTGGTGTTAGTGGCTGCCGGAAAATTGGAATAGTTCGGGCCAGACCCAAAAAAAAATAGGGTAAATATTTGTATATGCAATTGGGTGTATCTCTCCCATGGTGCTCACGTCTTTGATTGTTTCCGTTTTCTGCGTAGAACTGGCTCCAGGCCCAGGCCTAAAGCCCTCATTTGTCAGAACCAACCCTATCGCCTCACACTCTTTGCGGCGGCCCCCGAAAAATCTCTCTCTGACAATCCAACTGGATGGTGTGGCTAGTGTGCTTCACGCTTTCGACCGACATATATCGCCCGGGTCAAAATTAAACAAATTAAAAAGAACCACCAGAAAGCGGGGGAAAAAAAAACTGATCTACAATGATCCGAAGGTGTTCGTAAAATCAGCGGTCAAGAAAGAAAAAAATGAACAGAAAAACTAAAAAAACAAGTAAGAATGCTATAGTCGAGTATACCCGACTACGGACAGACAGACGGACATGGCCAAATCGAAATCTCTTTTGATACTGATCAAGAATATATATACTTTATAGGGTCGGAGATGTCTCCTTCTGTCTGTTGCATACATTTGCACAGATGTAATACCCCTTTTTACCCATTTTATGGGTACAGGGAGTAAAAACAGAAAAAGTGAAAAGACATGTTAAAAATAATTTTTTTTTGAGTTAGATAAAGCCTAAGTTAAGCCCCAACAAGTGATACAAAAAAATGAGCATAAGGCAAAAAAAACAAGTAAGAACGTTGCAGTCGGACGCACCCGCATACTATGAATACTATGTTTCCAGTCCTATATAATTTGGTTATTTGTGTGTTCAGAAAGAGACGCGAAAAAAACTGCACAGGTGTGAGAGATATAGATTTTGCTCCTTTGTGAGGGAGGGGGTGGGGGTCCAAAAATTTTTGATGCAGATTTGTCCAGGGGTCAACATTGTATGTATACCAAATTTGGTGACTCTACCTGTACAGGTGTAGAGATATAGATTTTTCTCGTTTGCCGGGGAGGGGTGGGGCGGTCAAAATTTTTTGATGTAGATTTGTCCAGAAGGTTAACATTAGTCTGTGTGCCAAATTTGATGACTCTACCTGTACAGGTGTGGGAGATATAGATTTTTCTCGTTTGCGGGGGAGGGGGTGGGGGGTCAACATTTTTTTGATGCAGATTTATCCAGGTGGTCAACATTAGCTTGTATGCCAAATTAGGTAACTCTAACTTTGAAACTGTAGGAGATATACCCCTTGAAAACGTGTTTTGGGGATATCATATGCCGATTTGTGAGGGTGGGGGTGGTGGCGTTTTTTACTCCCTGTACCCATAAAATGGGTAAAAAGGGGGTATTACGTCTGTGCAAATGTATGTAACAGACAGAAGGAGACATCTCCGACCCTATAAAGTATATATATTCTTGATCAGTATCAAAAGAGATTTCGATTTGGCCATGTCCGTCTGTCTGTCCGTAAAACTTATTAGAGCATCTGGGCGCTGAACATAATGATCTAAAAGTCCTAACTCGAAAATATCTGTCGACTCTAAGGTTTAATTTTGAAGTTAATTCCGAGATTTTCGAATTCTAACACGGTGCTTTGGTAATGCAGTGTTGATATATACATCGGCATTACTTGTTTCGGACAATCGTATACCCATAGAGAAGTAAGTTGTTTCCTGAGCGGATATCTCAGTACCCGAAATAAATTTGTGCCCTATGTGCTGCAATTTTTGCTTTATTGTTGCATTACCCCCACTAACTGCATCACACATTAACTTGGAAATTAATCTCTGGGACTTGTTAATATAATTAACAACATAGCTGCAGCAAGCGTAGGAGTCTAGTATAAACTGATTATCTATATTTGCTCGCTTCATTGCAAGAAGGTGCTGATTGTAAGCGTTAAGCTTAATAGCTGCAAAAGACCGTGTCAAAAAAATGGTTGGTTTCTTTAAACTCGATCTAATTGCATTAATATAGCACTCAGTAGCACTAGTTCAAGTTGATCGTGGGACAAAAAGTTATTAAAATCACTAAGAAAATCTATAGTTTCACGATCAACAGTAGAGTTTAATAAGCTCTGTATTTTCTCAATATTCCTACGGTAGACATTTATGTTTTGCGTGTCCTCATCTAATGGAAACAAAATTTCTGTTTGGGGCGTTGGATTGTACCGAATATACAAATTTTGTTTCCCTGTTTTCACGCGTGCACGAATCCCCGCGTTTGATACTCCAATAGATATATCAGGGTTATTGGTATCAGTTGTGATAAACTGATCAGACAAAACATACCGTGAATATGTGGAGAGCCTCTTTGTTGAAATTCATGATAACACCATGACTACCGAAAACGCCACCTTCTTCTCTCTTCATTAGTCAACAGTTGCCTACAGCGAAAGTCAAAATACCTAGCGCAATTTACTGGGTCTGCTCTAATAAGACGGGCTTTATCATCAAAACTTAAAATGAAGCTAGATCTTCTGAAATTTCTACCTTATCTACTTTGAAAGCAACACTAATAGCTCCGTCCACCTAGTTATAAAAAAAGGTCGGAAGTCCCAACTGCCTAATCATTGCCATTAATTTCTTCTTTTCTGCTTTCCAATGAGAAGGAGAAGTGCTTCCGTTCAAAACCCTATAGTCTTCAGCGTGGCATATAAAATTGTCTTTGTAGTCCTCGTTAAGAGCGTTAGCACCCGTAATGCTTTGAGTGGCGCTGTGCTTACGAAAGCAAACATAAGTGTTGTTAATAATGTTAATCATTAAAAACTTTGTATAACTTTCTGTATATTTTCTCTTTTTGCCAGCAAAAGATAGTTTGAAAAGACAGCTCCTCAGAATCACAATCTGCGATCATAAATAAAGTACACTGACCTTCTTCAGGAGCTAAAACTATTCTCTGCATGGCGTCATTTTCGATAGGGACATTTATCTAACAGGGTTTCCTTGCCTCCTGGGTTCAAAGTTTCTTCTTCTAAGCTATTTTGCTCATTAAGAGAGGATTGCGCAGATCTTTCTGAGTGCACTAACTAAATCCCAATCGTTATCTGATGCAATAAATGGCACATTGTCAGATGAAAAGGAAGACAGCCACTGTTCGTTAACAGTAATGTGGTGTTTCCTATAAAGCTCTGTATTTACTAAAAATCTGATTGCATCGGAAATTTTTTAGGGCCTAATGGTTTCAGCCATGAAATCATGGGAATATGCCATTATACTTCGGCTTCATTAAAGGCCCTTGGACAGGAATTTACTACATTGCCAACTGGAATTGGCACATTGACCACTGCTCCTTTAATGGCATCTTCACGACCATAGCCTAGAGATTTTATAATCATGAAGGGAAGGCGAGGGGAAATAAACCTTTCTTTTAGAGGCGTTAACAATCGTTCAGACAATTTGCAAAATCGGAAATTCTAGAAAAATTTTTAATGAAACCATTGGTCTTTTGCCCAATTTAATACTGCGGCTACATGTTTTACAAAAGCTATACTTATTATTTGGTGAGGGGAAAACAGAGTATAGGTAATAAATATCTGCATTAACTTGATCACTACACTTAATTTCCATAAAATTTTTAGAAATAGTGTCCTCTTGAGCACGGGCTTGTTAACGCGCGGACCCAGGCAAAATGCAACCCACCTCCCGCCCAACCGACCGAGGGGCGCGCCGCACTACGTGCGGATAAATAAGTACAAACTAAATAGAAGTTCTAAATAAATTTAACAATAGACACAGATAACATAAAAGTGAAGTTCTGAGTAAGGAAATAGAAGTAGCATTACATATTAAATGATAAGGGTTGTTATAATTAGAACATAGAATACGAAAAGGGTTATGGATAGCATAGTTCGTATTACAAGCTTGAAGAGAAAGAGTAAGAAAGTTTCTAGATTAAATTCTTTAGACCATCGCTTAATGAAACCCAAGACACCAAAGGCACGATTAGCGGTGGAAGAGATATGTTTGTCAAATTTTAGCTTGGGATATAAAAGGATACCCAAATCATTAACTGACTCAATTCGAACAAGCGGCTTATTATTAAGAATATAATTATTTAAAAAGGGCTTTCGCCTATAAAAAGATATTACGTTACACTACCCACCATTGAGATTTACTAAATTTACCCGACAACAGGCTTGAAAACTATCAAGATCAGTTTGCAACCTTTGACCAGATAGAAAATCAGTAGATGACAGACACAATTTAACATCATCGGCATACTTCAGCACCCGAGAGTGATTTGTTACAGCAGTAAAGTCATTTATGAACAACGTAATTAATAAGGGGCCAAGATGACTTCCTTGTGGTACTCCGGAAGTAACTTGTACAGACTTGGAGATTAATCCTTTGAAATAAACCTTTTCGGTTCTAAGTGCTTAATAGTTAGAGCTCCAAAGAATTAAGTCATTTGGAAATCCTAGAAGATGAAGGGTCAAAAGCCTTACTGAAGTCAGTGTAAATAACATCTGTTTGCATTTTATATTTAAATCTCTTAATGACAAAATAAATAAATTCCAATAGGTTAGTGGTAGTATATCCATATTTCACAAACCCGTGCTGGCAGGGTGAAATTATGGATCTACACAGGTGTTAAAGTTGAGAAGCCATTAAATTCTCAACAATTTTAGGAAGAGCAGACAATTTAGAAATACCTCTATAGTTCTCAACATTAGACTTGTTTCCTTTTTTATGGAGAGGAATAATAAATTATTCTTTCCAAATGTTGGGGAATGAGCACAACTCCACGGACAGTTTAAAAAGAATAAATAATGGCTTAAATATACCTTCAGCGCAGTACCTGAGCACGCAGCTTGGTACCCCATCCAGTCCCGGTGAAAATACGGGCTTAATGGCCTTTAAATCACGTAGAAGCGAACTTTCATTTATTAAAGGTCCGAAAATGCAATTGGAGCTATTTACATGATAAGGATAAGGCGAAACCATTTGATAAGGTTGTAAACTATAAGTCGCATGAAAAAACTCAGCAAAAAGATCGACAATAGCCTGATCAGAGTCAGCTGTCGTTTTTTCACAAAATACGGTTGATGGAAGTGTTGATGACCTACGCTTCGCATTAACGAAGTTATAAAACCTACGAGCTGTTAAAACGCCAGCGTTGCCCGGCGAAATATTTAGATTAAAATGCATTATGTTGAATTTGACTACTTTCGTCAACCGTAAGAAATACACAAAACTAACGTATCACAGTTTTCCCTCCCGTGGGGGTAAGAAACTATATAGTTGAGCCACGTGACTAATGTTCTAACGAATAATACTAAAAATCCATACTCAAGCTTTTTGAGGTTTTTTACTCCCTGTACCCATAAAATGGGTAAAAAGGGGGTAATACATCTTTGCAAATGTATGTAACAGGCAGAAAAAGACATCTACGACCCTAGAGAGAATATATATTCTTGATCAGTATCAAAAGAGATTTCGATTTCGCCATGTCCGTCTGTCCGTATGAACGCATCGATATCAGCAACTACAAGAGCTAGAGACACCAAATTTGAAATGTAGGTTCCTGTACCATACGCAGATCAAGTTTGTTTCATATTTTAGATATCTCCCTCCCGTTCCCCCACAAATCGATAAAAACTCTTTTACAGTAACAATTTTCAAGATATCTCTTTAAGATTTGGCATGTACAATACTTTAGTCCCTCTTAATCTACTGTCTAATTTTCAAGTCGATCGGATAATAAACACTGAAGTTATTCACGAAAGAAGATTCAGTGCTGCAGCGAGAGAGGAAGAAGAAGCACATCCACCATTTAAAATGCTCGCTTGCGCTGTCGCTTTTGCCGCCTGTGTGTGTGTGCGTCTTTGTGTATGTGTAAGTGGACGTATATGTGATTGGATGTTTTAGACCTGGGTACAGGGAGTTTCGTAGTCGGGTATACTCGACTATAGCATTCTTACTTGTTTTTATTTATATTTGGAAATTATTATGAAGCTGACTTCACCCCTTTCGGACTGTGGGCGTGCATTTTACACACAGCACATGTGTCGAATTATTTTATGTGAGGTGCTTTGAAAATTAGTTTCAAAATAATTGGATGATAAACAGAAATGTTTGAAAATAAGTTTGAGGTCAATCGGACGATAATCAAAAAAGTTGCATACAACAGTTTTCCGCGAATTTTCCGAACTTGGGGGTAGATTTTCCAAAATGTTTGGGCACCGCGCCTATTATGAGTTTGTGTAGAACCTTGAAAATGAGTTTGAAGCCAATCGCATGGAAATTAAAAATGTCGAATTCCAGAGTTTTCCGCAAATTTTCCGATCATGGGGCTGGAATTTCCAAAATCGCTGATACAGGTGTCGAATTATTTGATGTGTGGAGCTTTGAAAATGAGTTTGAAGCCAATCGGACGATAATCAAAAATGTTTCATAAAACAGTTCTCCTCGTATTTTCCGACCTTGCGGGTAGATTTTCCAAAATCTTTGACCACCACGTCTATTTTGTCCTTGTGTAGAACTTTGAAAATGAGGAACCTACTGTGAAAATTTTAGCATCATAGCTCTTACGGTTTGGGCTGTGCGATGATTGCCCATCAGCCTGTCAGTCAGTCAGTCAGCACGAACTCTTTTATATATGGGCAATTCCACAGTGACGACAAGATAAGAAAAAAAAACAAGAAGAAAGTAAGATTTGTGTAAAGTTGTTTTTATATCTGAGTAGCAATTCAGTTGGACTATATTAAGCGAAAAGATTAAAACAATCAAACCTTCCGCTTAGAAGATACAGGCAAAAATAGGCGATGACGTAAAGTTACAAAAATGGAAGTTGGTTTCGACTTTGTTTGTTTGTTTTGTAGTCGGGTATACTCGACTAAAGCATTCTTACTTGTTTTGTGTGATTAATTTAATTAAGTGTTATTGCAACTGACATTATATTGTAATTGTACTAAGAAGCAAGCGCATGTGTACTTGGCCCCACATAGAAACGAAATGAGAGCGCAAGCGCCATAAGGCGTTCTGGTGTCGATCCAAGACTAAATATTTATGCGGACACGGGGCGTTGGTAGCTCCGTTTTTTTTTTGCCGAGCTGGCGATGCACGACTGGGGCGCTAGTAGTTCGGCTTTTTTGACGAAGTCACTCTGGGATGTTAGTTTGATGTATCTATGTATTCACTATTTAATGTTTGTATCTGTTTGTGAAGAGAATGAGGTGCGTCGTTTCCAAGATAATACTGATACCGGCTCCGGTGGCCCATCTTAGTATCTCCTGTAGTATCCTTAGTATCTCGTGTCGGAGGTGAGCGTCGCGTCGATGGACATTTTTTTGTCATCCACAAAAGCAGTCTAGTATTGCACTAGATTTTCCTCGTGGGGTATATCTGAGTGTGTGGTTCTAATGATTGGGGGGTGTGTCCGTTTCGACGACTTCTGTACACCCAGGGAAATATGCATCTTAAAGAGCACATGTCACTTCCTTGCTGTCTCCGCCCATCTTACATCATCTGTTTTCAGCTGACTCTGTATGGCTGGCTGGCTCGAAAGCAGCTTCCGGATTCTTGCAGTAATTGTGACCTCTATGAGGTCTCCACGAATTTATTTTCGCTTTCCGAAATTATTTTCAAAGTTACGTAGGTGGAAGATTTTGTATTCGTCCCAGATAATCTCTTCTTCAGCTTGTTTTGCAAGATTGAAGAGGTCCCGTACATCGTCCCGTTGGGATTTTAAATCTGGAGTCTACTAGGGCAGCCTGGTCCTCCTTTTGCTTTTTGTAGGTTTACACTATACGTGATATGGCTTGATTATATGGTGTGTGAGAGACATCTCTATATCATGTACTGATGAGATTGTTGGTGGTGTTGGTAGCTTCCTCGCAATTGTTTGTACAAATTTCTCCGGGGATTTCTCAAAACACTTGCGGAAGGAGTAAAATCGAACTGAACTTTGAACTGGATGTACTTGCGGTCTGAAAATGAGTGTTTCTCGAGAATCCTCCGTTCCGCCACTTGTGTACTAGTCTCTGCTGCGAATGTAAGGTCTAGAATATTGAAAGAGGTGGGCCACACATATGTAGGCTCACACCCAACATTTGCTATCCTTATACTAGATTGTAAAATAAAGTTTAGGAGAGACTCACCTCGGTCGTTGATGTCCGGACTGCCCCATACAGTGTGATGCGGGTTGGCGTCCGTCCCAACTAATAGGGATTGCTTTTGCAGGCATGCCTCCACTAGTAATGTCTTTAGTTCCTCAGGAGGTGCCTCTCTGTAATGCGCCATGTAGCAGGATGCAATGAGATCTCACGACTGTGAGATCATCAGTGTTGTAATTAGACATATGGTAAGAGTAGATGCCTTTCCTAACTAGGATGGCTGTCCTAATCCTAATTACTGTTGTTGCGTAGAATACGTAGTAGTTAGTTGACCTAAGCGCAGAAACCCACTGCCAACCAAGGTTCTTGGACTACAGCCACATCGGCGGGTCCTTGCTCCAGGGCTAAAAGGAGCTCCGCCGATGACGTTCAGCCACGACGCTCGCGGACTCACTGCTTTGTTGGTGTGCCGAGGCCGCTTGCTCACGGGCACTTCCGCTTTAGTCGCCTCGGTCGAGCGCTGGCGTTTGGCGGCCAGTTGCTCCTCGATCTTGTTTGCATAGTTGCGACTAGAAGCCCGCATAGTAGAGTGTTTGCGACCTTCCTTGATCTTCAGGTCGGCCCAGCTTGCTCCTCTCCTCGGGGGTGAGGTCGCCGCTGTTGTTGAGCCGATTCCTGATCTTGAGGGCCGCTTTGTAGTGTGCCTTGGGGTATTGGCACCCGCCTGAGCTGAGGAGAGCAGAAGCTTGTCTTCGGCCTCTGTCGTTGAGCGTTTCCTACGCGATTGGCAGTCCAAGTCTGTGTCAACTACGGCATCGCTTCGCCACTGCTTAGCATTCGTTGTTGTTGTTGTGGCAGTATTTTTGCAACTCCATGGTTTGCTCAAACCATGCTTCTCCCCGTGCCCGCCGGTGGTAGCAGTCACGCTTCCCAGCTACGTTCGAACTGACATCCCAGTTCCAGTTGCTTCCTTTTCGTGGAATCACCCTTAGCGTCTTATACCAGGTACCTAGATCCATGGTTACGGTCGCAGAAACGTTGGAGAATACTGCGCCATCGCCTCTGCAAGACAGGGGAAGTAGGCGCGAAATTGACACACAGTATAACCTGTTTACTCCGAGGTTAATACAGTGCTTGTTGCCGGCCAGCACCTTCTGAACCGTCCAGTTCGAGGATTTTCGCTAGCCCTATTTATGATAAGTAATTTACGGTATAGGATCTTTGAATGCAACGTGTTGACTAAATCAGACCCTCAAATTTGATTCCGATTGATTTACTGGGAGAGAAAATATAGAATGCAGAGTATAACCTCCAATTCGAGCTAGTTTTCCTTTGGGGCACACAATATAATTTTAGCAGTGTTATGATCACTTCCGGCTTACTTTTGTACATTGCGGACAAGGCTTGGTAATTTGCTTATATTAGTCGGATCTTGCTTGACACTAGACACCTCCAACAAATTGTGTATACACAGATTTGTTATTGGCATTGTGCAAAACATTGCTAAGGTAATTCTTCTGCTTTAAATAAAGTGATTTAACAATATCAGCTACCTTTCTGGTAAAATTATAGCTGCAAGCTTAATAATACGGACATTACTTGCATCAATATCAGCATTTTCATTTTCATCTTTGTTTAAAACATTTAACTGAGGATTTATTTCGGTAATCCTAACACTGTATACCAGAGGTGCCCAGGCCCTATGCGCACTATGCGCTTTTGTTTTTGTAAGCATTCATCACACACGCTGTTTCTTGCACTAAAAAAGCAAAACACGTACACAATATTGAAATGTTTACTTCTACGCCTCTTTCATTGCCTATTCCGAAGAGCAAAGCAACAACATTTTCCAATGATTCGTGGCGCTAGCGATTACAATGCACATTTAGTTGTTGTCTTGTTTCGTCGAATATATTATATTTCCTACTATTATTTTCAACTAACTCCTGATGCTCACTACAAAACATCTCGCAATCCCTAGTTCCAAGTTTTCATCATGCCACATATAACATAAGTAATTCCCTAAAAAAGTTGCTTCTATCTGTATTAACGTTAAATCTCCTATATCTTATTATGTCGGGACTATTTATCTTCCTAACGAAGCCACTACTATCGCGAAGTCGATGAACTAATGATTCAGAAGCTATTGGTGTTTAGATTTGTATGTCAGCGCTATCTATATTTTTGCGACTATTATTAGTGTTGCCAAAACTATAAAAAGCTGCAAAATCAGCTATACATAAACTTATTAGAGCATCTGGGCGCTGAACATAATGATCTAAAAGTCCTAACTCGAAAATATCTGTCGACTCTAAGGTTTAATTTTGAAGTTAATTCCGAGATTTTCGAATTCTAACACGGTGCTTTGGTAATGCAGTGTTGATATATACATCGGCATTACTTGTTTCGGACAATCGTATACCCATAGAGAAGTAAGTTGTTTCCTGAGCGGATATCTCAGTACCCGAAATAAATTTGTGCCCTATGTGCTGCAATTTTTGCTTTATTGTTGCATTACCCCCACTAACTGCATCACACATTAACTTGGAAATTAATCTCTGGGACTTGATAATATAATTAACAACATAGCTGCAGCAAGCGTAGGAGTCTAGTATAAACTGATTATCTATATTTGCTCGCTTCATTGCAAGAAGGTGCTGATTGTAAGCGTTAAGCTTAATAGCTGCAAAAGACCGTGTCAAAAAAATGGTTGGTTTCTTTAAACTCGATCTAATTGCATTAATATAGCACTCAGTAGCACTAGTTCAAGTTGATCGTGGGACAAAAAGTTATTAAAATCACTAAGAAAATCTATAGTTTCACGATCAACAGTAGAGTTTAATAAGCTCTGTATTTTCTCAATATTCCTACGGTAGACATTTATGTTTTGCGTGTCCTCATCTAATGGAAACAAAATTTCTGTTTGGGGCGTTGGATTGTACCGAATATACAAATTTTGTTTCCCTGTTTTCACGCGTGCACGAATCCCCGCGTTTGATACTCCAATAGATATATCAGGGTTATTGGTATCAGTTGTGATAAACTGATCAGACAAAACATACCGTGAATATGTGGAGAGCCTCTTTGTTGAAATTCATGATAACACCATGACTACCGAAAACGCCACCTTCTTCTCTCTTCATTAGTCAACAGTTGCCTACAGCGAAAGTCAAAATACCTAGCGCAATTTACTGGGTCTGCTCTAATAAGACGGGCTTTATCATCAAAACTTAAAATGAAGCTAGATCTTCTGAAATTTCTACCTTATCTACTTTGAAAGCAACACTAATAGCTCCGTCCACCTAGTTATAAAAAAAGGTCGGAAGTCCCAACTGCCTAATCATTGCCATTAATTTCTTCTTTTCTGCTTTCCAATGAGAAGGAGAAGTGCTTCCGTTCAAAACCCTATAGTCTTCAGCGTGGCATATAAAATTGTCTTTGTAGTCCTCGTTAAGAGCGTTAGCACCCGTAATGCTTTGAGTGGCGTTGTGCTTACGAAAGCAAACATAAGTGTTGTTAATAATGTTAATCATTAAAAACTTTGTATAACTTTCTGTATATTTTCTCTTTTTGCCAGCAAAAGATAGTTTGAAAAGACAGCTCCTCAGAATCACAATCTGCGATCATAAATAAAGTACACTGACCTTCTTCAGGAGCTAAAACTATTCTCTGCATGGCGTCATTTTCGATAGGGACATTTATCTAACAGGGTTTCCTTGCCTCCTGGGTTCAAAGTTTCTTCTTCTAAGCTATTTTGCTCATTAAGAGAGGATTGCGCAGATCTTTCTGAGTGCCTAACTAAATCCCAATCGTTATCTGATGCAATAAATGGCACATTGTCAGATGAAAAGGAAGACAGCCACTGTTCGTTAACAGTAATGTGGTGTTTCCTATAAAGCTCTGTATTTACTAAAAATCTGATTGCATCGGAAATTTTTTAGGGCCTAATGGTTTCAGCCATGAAATCATGAGGAATATGTCATTATACTTCGGCTTCATTAAAAGCCCTTGGACAGGAATTTACTACATTGCCAACTGGAATTGGCACATTGACCACTGCTCCTTTAATGGCATCTTCACGACCATAGCCTAGAGATTTTATAATCATCAAGGGAAGGCGAGGGGAAATAAACCTTTCTTTTAGAGGCGTTAACAATCGTTCAGACAATTTGCAAAATCGGAAATTCTAGAAAAATTTTTAATGAAACCATTGGTCTTTTGCCCAATTTAATACTGCGGCTACATGTTTTACAAAAGCTATACTTATTATTTGGTGAGGGGAAAACAGAGTATAGGTAATAAATATCTGCATTAACTTGATCACTACACTTAATTTCCATAAAATTTTTAGAAATAGTGTCCTCTTGAGCACAGGCTTGTTAACGCGCGGACCCAGGCAAAATGCAACCCACCTCCCGCCCAACCGACCGAGGGGCGCGCCGCACTACGTGCGGATAAATAAGTACACACTAAATAGAAGTTCTAAATAAATTTAACAATAGACACAGATAACATAAAAGTGAAGTTCTGAGTAAGGAAATAGAAGTAGCATTACATATTAAATGATAAGGGTTGTTATAATTAGAACATAGAATACGAAAAGGGTTATGGATAGCATAGTTCGTATTACAAGCTTGAAGAGAAAGAGTAAGAAAGTTTCTAGATTAAATTCTTTAGACCATCGCTTAATGAAACCCAAGACACCAAAGGCACGATTAGCGGTGGAAGAGATATGTTTGTCAAATTTTAGCTTGGGATATAAAAGGATACCCAAATCATTAACTGACTCAATTCGAACAAGCGGCTTATTATTAAGAATATAATTATTTAAAAAGGGCTTTCGCCTATAAAAAGATATTACGTTACACTACCCACCATTGAGATTTACTAAATTTACCCGACAACAGGCTTGAAAACTATCAAGATCAGTTTGCAACCTTTGACCAGATAGAAAATCAGTAGATGACAGACACAATTTAACATCATCGGCATACTTCAGCACCCGAGAGTGATTTGTTACAGCAGTAAAGTCATTTATGAACAACGTAATTAATAAGGGGCCAATATGACTTCCTTGTGGTACTCCGGAAGTAACTTGTACAGACTTGGAGATTAATCCTTTGAAATAAACCTTTTCGGTTCTAAGTGCTTAATAGTTAGAGCTCCAAAGAATTAAGTCATTTGGAAATCCTAGAAGATGAAGGGTCAAAAGCCTTACTGAAGTCAGTGTAAATAACATCTGTTTGCATTTTATATTTAAATCTCTTAATGACAAAATAAATAAATTCCAATAGGTTAGTGGTAGTATATCCATATTTCACAAACCCGTGCTGGCAGGGTGAAATTATGGATCTACACAGGTGTTAAAGTTGAGAAGCCATTAAATTCTCAACAATTTTAGGAAGAGCAGACAATTTAGAAATACCTCTATAGTTCTCAACATTAGACTTGTTTCCTTTTTTATGGAGAGGAATAATAAATTATTCTTTCCAAATGTTGGGGAATGAGCACAACTCCACGGACAGTTTAAAAAGAATAAATAATGGCTTAAATATACCTTCAGCGCAGTACCTGAGCACGCAGCTTGGTACCCCATCCAGTCCCGGTGAAAATACGGGCTTAATGGCCTTTAAATCACGTAGAAGCGAACTTTCATTTATTAAAGGTCCGAAAATGCAATTGGAGCTATTTACATGATAAGGATAAGGCGAAACCATTTGATAAGGTTGTAAACTATAAGTCGCATGAAAAAACTCAGCAAAAAGATCGACAATAGCCTGATCAGAGTCAGCTGTCGTTTTTTCACAAAATACGGTTGATGGAAGTGTTGATGACCTACGCTTCGCATTAACGAAGTTATAAAACCTACGAGCTGTTAAAACGCCAGCGTTGCCCGGCGAAATATTTAGATTAAAATGCATTATGTTGAATTTGACTACTCCCTCCCGTGGGGTAGGAAACTATATTGTTGAGCCACGTGACTAATGTTTTTTGTGTAGGGCTATGAAAATGTCTTTGAAGCCGATCTAACTAACCAAATAATCCCACTCATTTGTCCTTGACTTCCTGCCCGTGCGACGTGGAGTAGATTTTCCAAAATAATTTGGCATTTGAAAACCAATTCAACGAATAATACTAAAAATCCAGACTGAAGCTTTCCAACTATTTTCCGCCCGTTGTATTGCCCGCAAAGTACCGAGGTTTTTTTAAATTTATATTTGGAAATTATTTTGAATCTGAATTCCAGACTTCACCCCTTTCGGACCGTGGCCGTGCATTTTTCACACAGCACATGTGTCGAATTATTTTATGTGAGGTGCTTTGAAAATTAGTTTCAAACTAATTGGATGATAAACAGAAATGTTTGAAAATAAGTTTGAGGTCAATCGGACGATAATCAAAAAAGTTGCATACAACAGTTTTCCGCGAATTTTCCGAACTTGGGGGTAGATTTTCCAAAATGTTTGGGCACCGCGCCTATTATGAGTTTGTGTAGAACCTTGAAAATGAGTTTGAAGCCAATCGCATGGAAATTAATAATGTCGAATTCCAGAGTTTTCCGCAAATTTTCCGATCATGGGGCTGGAATTTCCAAAATCGCTGATACAGGTGTCGAATTATTTGATGTGTGGAGCTTTGAAAATGAGTTTGAAGTCAATCTGACGATAATCAAAAAAGGATCGTACAACAGTTTTCAACGAATTTTCCGACTTTGGAGGTAGAATTTCCAAAATCTTTGCCCACTGCGCCTATTATGCTTTCCTATAGAACCTTGAAAATGAGTTTGAAGCCAATAGCATGTCGAATGCAAGAGTTTTAAACCAATTTTCCGACTATAGGGCTGAATTTCCCAAAATCGCTGACACACGTATCGAATTATGTTATGTGAAAAGCTTTGAAAATGAGTTTGAAGGTGATCAGATTAAAATTAGCCTTTCGCCCACACCCCAGACCACCATTTTTCGCCCAGGGGAGTGAATTTTCCAAAATCGGTGAAATATGTGTCAAATGAATTTTTGTGTAGATCCTTGAAAATGAGTTTGAAGCCGATTGGATGGTAAACAAAAAAGTTTCATACAACAGTTTTCCGCGATTTTCCACGCTTTTGGGTCGAATTTTCCATCCTAGCTCTATCCTAGCTCTTACGGTTTGGGCTGTGCGATGATTGCCAATCAGTCAGTCAGTCAGACAGTCAGGCAGTCAGTCAGTCAGCACGAACTCTCTCTCCCAGCTTATGAATTGGACGCTTCATATTCTGGGCGTTGATGTACTAACGAACAGTACATACAAGTGGCCCAACGACACCAAGCACGGGCTTGTTAACGCGCGGACCCAAGCATAAATGCAACCCACCTCCCGCCCAACCGACCGAGGGGCACGCCGCATAACGTACGGTAGCGAAAGATCGCGGGCATGCAAATACAACAATAAAACAAGTAAGAATGCTATAGCCGAGTATACCCGACTACGAAACTCCCTGTACCCAGGTCTAAAACATTCAATCACATCTATGTCCACTTACACATACACACACACATACACAAAGACGCACGCACACAGGCGGCAAAAGTGGCTGTGCTTCTTCTTCCCCCTCTCGCTGCATTACTGAATCTTCTTTCGTGAATAACTTCCGTGTTTATTATCCGATCGACTTGAAATTTGGACAGTAGATCAAGAGAGACTAAAGTATTGTACATGCCAAATCTTAAAGCTGTAACTTGAAAAATGTTACTGTAAAACGGTTTTTATCGATTTGCGGGGGAACGGGGGAGATATCTGAAATATGAAACAAACTTGATCTGCGTATGGTATACAGGAACCTACATTCCAAATTTGGTGTCTCTAGCTCTTGTAGTTGCTGAGATCGACGCGTTCATCCGGACAGACGGACAGACAGACGGACATGGCCAAATCGAAATCTCTTTTGACACTGATCAAGAATATATATACTTTATAGGGTCGGAGATGTCTCCTTCTGCTCTGTTACATACTTTTGCACAAATCCAATACCCCTTTTTACCCATTTTATGGGTACAGGGAGTAATTATACAAAAGTTTCTAAGGATTACATAAATAACGTAAGAGTAAGGTTTTAAGTGTAGAAATTGAAGTAGCATTACTTATTAGATGGAAAAGATTGTTATAGTTAGAGCGAAAGGGGTTATGAATAGCATAATTAGAACTACAACTTTGAAGACAAAGTGGAAGAAAGTTTCTAGAACATCTGATCGGAACTGCAAAACTAATTTGGCTGATTAATTCAGAAGAATCAATTTCCCCATTAATTAGTTTGTGTAAGAAAATTACACCCAGCATGGTTCTACGATCAGAAAGAGAAGGCAAATTTATAAAAAAAAGTCTACTACGATAAGAAGGCAAGCGAGTATTAGAATTCCAGTTAAGACCCCAGAGTGCAAAGAGCAGAAATTGTTTTTGTACCGACTCTAATCTATCCTGATGAACCTTGTATTGGGGACACCAAATACATGAACCATATTCAATAATAGGTCGCACAGAGAAGTTTAAAGAGTTTTAGTAATATAGGGATCGTTAAATTCTTTCAACCAACGCTTAATGAAACCCAAGACACCAAAGGCACGATTATACGGTGGAAGAGATATGTTTGTCAAATTTTAGCTTGGTATCTTAATGGATACCCAAATCATTAACTGACTCAATTCGAACATTCGGCTTACCATTAAGAATATAATTATTAAGAAAGGGCATTCGCCTGTAAAAGGACATTACGTTACACTTACCACAATTAAGATTTAATAAATTTACCCGACTGGTAATTTAATAAATTAAGCCTGGTGAAAACTGTCAAGATCAGTTTGCAACTTTTGACCAGATAAGAAATCAGTAGATGACAGACAAATTTTAACATCATCGGCATACATCAGCACCCGGGAGTACAACAGAAGGAAGGTCATTTATGAACAGAGTAAATAATAAGGGGCCAAGATGACTTCCTTGTGGAACTCCGGAAGTAACTTGAACAGACCTAGAAACTAAGCCTTTGAAATACACTTTTTGGGTTCTAAGAGTTAAATCCAAAGAATTAAGTTATTTGGAAATCCCGGAAGGTGAAGCTTGTGAAGTAAAGAGAATGATTAACAGAGTCAAAAGCCTTACTGAAATCAGTGTAAATAACATCTGTTTGCATTTTAGATTTAAATCCCTTGATGACAAATGAAGTAAATTCCAATAGGTTAGTGGTAGTAGATCTATATTTCACAAACCCCTGCTGGCAGGGTGAAATTATAGATCTACATAAATGTTGAAGTTGACAAGATATTAATTTCTCAAAAATTTTAGGAATAGCAGACAACTTAGAAATACCTCTATAGTTCTCAACATTAGACTTGTTTCCTTTTTTATGGAGAGGAATAATAAATGATTCTTTCCAAATGTTGGGGAAAGAGCACAACTCCACGGACAGTTTAAAAATAAATAATATTGGCTTTAAAATACCTTCAGCACAGTACCTAAGCACACAGCTTGGTACTCCATTAGGTCCCGGTGAAAATACGGGCTTAATGGCCTTTAAATCACGTAGAAGCGAACTTTCAGTTATTAAAGGTAAAAAAATGCAATTGGAGTTATTTACATGATAAGGATAAGGCGAAACCATATGATAAGGTTGTGAACTATAAGTCGTTTGAAAAAATTCGGCAAAAAGATCGGCAATAGCCTGATCTGAGTCAGCTGTCTTTTTTTCGAAAAATACAGTTGATGGAAGTGTTGATGACCTACGCTTCGCATTAACGAAGTTATAAAACCTTTTAGGATCCCGCTGAAACTGTAACCTACAGCTTCTGAGGTAATTGTTATAACAGTATATATTAAGTACAGAGAAGTTAGATCGGGCAATCAAATAACGCGAAAAATCCAAGAAAGAGCCAGATTCCTTGAACTTTTTGTACAATCTCGACTTTCTATTTTTTAAGTTAGTTAAATCCCGTGTAAACCACGCAGGCTTGTTAGACCTACGTGGGTTACAAAATGGAACACAGGAATCAATTAATGAATTTAAAGTTAAATAAAAATATTCGATTGCACAATCCATATCTCTACACATGTACAGCCGGGACCAGTCAGTCTGGGATAGGAGCAGAGCAAGTTTAGAAAAATCGGTTTTCCGAAATTGACGAACTCGCTCTGCAAATTTTCTGCCTGGGCTTGGCACCCTGGCTGGTAAGTCAATTAAAACTTCCAAAGAAGGGTGATAACGATCTTCAGGAATGGATATACGTATAGTACGGGAGACAGAATAGAAGGAGGAATCCAAGACAGAAATAAGATCAAGCACTTTATGTCAAGAATTTGGGATAACATTGATTTGATACAATGACATCCCAAATAAGTTGTCAATAAAATCGTGCTGAGATGTGGAATTCAACACGCTGGTGTCAGGACTTGAAATCCTGATAGTTCCGGCAATATTCAAGTCACCAAGAACTACAAGAAAGTTACGAAGAACAGGTGATAAAAAAACAAACACCGGAGATAATCAATTTTACAGCAACAAATTCAATAACTATAGAACTATCGGTAATTACTATCTCCGAAAATAAATCAGCGTCAACAGCAATTAGGACACCACCACCATGACGGGGAGTGCGATCTTTTCTGTAAATGGAGAATTTGTTAGACAGCATTTCAAAATTAAGGATGTTGGGCCTTAACCATGTTTCAGTAAAGGCAACGACATGGAAAGGAAAAGTTAGGCTATTTAGGTAAAGATTACTTAGTTTACTACAAAAACCTCTTACATTCTGATAGCCCAATGAAAGAAAGGATGTTAGTTTTTTGAACTATCAGATACTACAATATGTGGGTTAGAACTACCACCGGAGGAAGGAAGTGAAATCGGGGGCCGATTTTTCTTTTTTACCGTATATTCCTTAACAACTAAGTGGTCGGGCCAGAATTCTTTGCAACAAATGTTGTTGAAATACTCTGCCGGAACACTTATCTTAAATGACGATATTTCCCACATACACAAAGACTCACACAAACACAGGCGGCAAAAGCGAGAGCGCAAGCAAGCATTTTAAATGGTGGATGTGCTTCTTCTTCCCCCTCTCGCTGCAGCACTGAATCTTCTTTCGTGAATAACTTCCGTGTTTATTTTCCGATCGACATTGGACAGTAGATTAAGAGGGACTAAAGTATTGTACATGCCAAATCTTAAAGTGATATCTTGAAAATTGTTACTGTAAAACGGTTTTTATCGACTTGTGGGGGAACGGGGGAGATATCTAAAATATGAAACAAACTTGATCTGCGTATGGTATACAGGAACCTACATTTCAAATTTGGTGTCTCTAGCTCTTGTAGTTGCTGAGATCGACGCGTTCATACAGACAGACGGACATGGCCAAATCGAAATCTCTTTTGATACTGATCAAGAATATATATACTTTATTGGGTCGGAGATGTCTCCTTCTGCCTGTTACATACTTTTGCACAAATCCAATACCCCCTTTTTACCCATTTTATGGGTACAGGGAGTAAAAATAATACGACACCAACATCTACCACCTAATCTAACACACCATACTACCTCTTACACACATAATTATAAGTTCACACATGTACATATATATTCACACTATAAACTTAAGAACAACATAATCTCTCAAACACTGTGATAGCCGAAGGCCCTAGCAGCCAGTGTTAAATTAAACTAGTTAGATATACGAGTACTTTTCATAATTGTATCTAGCTTTGAATAAATAAATAAATAAATAAATAAATAAATAGATGGAAATTTTAAGTCTAGAATTTTAGTGTTTTTCCTTGAATTGGCATCAAATGCAAAATGATTTTGGGAAATCTACTCCGTCGCCACGGGCGGGAATTGGAAGTCAAATGAGTGGGAAGAACAAATGCGTTGGATTATTTGCTTACTTAGATCGGCACCAAAGACATTTTCATAGCCCTACACAAAAATCATTAGTCACGTGACTCAACTATATAGTTTCCTACCCTCACGGGAGAAAAATCTGTGATATGTTAATTTTGTTTATTTCTTACGGTTCACGAACGTAGTAAAATTCAACATAATGCATTTTAATCTAAATATTTCGCCGCGCAACGCTGGCGTTTTACCAGCTAGTATTATGATACTTTTTAACCTGACTAAGTAGCGACTCACGGGCAGGCCGAACGATAGGAACTAGCTATCTGCAATTGTTCAGTTCAATTTAGTATTATCTATATATAAAAGAGTTCGTGCTGACTGACTGACTGAATGACTGACTGACTAATTGGCAATCATCGTACAGCCCAAACCGTAAGAGCTAGGATAGAGCTAGGGTGGAAAATTCCACCCACAAGCGTAGAAAATCGAGGAAAACTGTTGTATGAAACTTGTCTGTGCACCATCCAATCGGCTTCAAACTCATTTCAAAGATCTAACCAAAAATTTATTTGATACATATTTCACCGATATTGGAAAATCCACCCCCATTAGCGGAAAATTGGGGTCTCAAGGTTGTATGGGCGAAAGGCTAATTTTAATCCGATCACCTTCAAATTAATTTTCAAAGCTCTTCACGTAAAATAATTTTGGGAAATTCAGCCCTATTGGTGGAAAACTCTGGCATTCGACATTTTTAATTTTCATGCGATTGGCTTGAAACTCAATTTTAAGGTTCAACACATACTCATAATAGGCGCGGTGCCCAAAGATTTTGGAAAATCTACCCCCAAGTTTGGAAAATTCGCGCAAAACTGTTGTATGCAACTTTTTTGATTATCGTCCGATTGACTTCAAACTCATTTTTAAACATTTCTGTTTATTATCCAATTATTTTGAAACTAATTTTCAAAGCACCTCACATTAAATAATTCGACGCATGTGCTACCGGTTTTGTAAAATGCACACCCACGGGCTGAAACGGATGAAGTCTAGAATTCAGCTTCACAATAATTTCCAGATATAAATAAAAACAAGTAAGAACGTTGCAGTCGGACGCACCCGACTGCAGAATACTATGTTCCCAGTCCTATATAATTTGGTTATTTGTGGATTCGGAAAGAGACGCGAAAAAACTGCACAGGTGTGGGAGATATAGATAATGCTCCTTTGTGGGAGAGGGGGTGGGGGGTCCAAAAATTTTTATGCATATTAGTATGTATGCCAAATTTGGGGACTCTACCTGTACAGGTGTGGGAGATATAGACTTTCTTGCCACACACACACACACACACAAAAGCGCACACACCCAAGCGACAGCACAAGTCGGGGAGCATGCGAGACATTTGAATTGGTGGTTGTGCTTCATTTCACAACCCCCCCCCCCCCCCATTCCACCCGGAGGTGTCTCCTTCTCCCTCCATACATTTGCACAGTCTGTATGCCAAATGGCAATCTTGGCACTTCATAAATTGAGGGTATACCAAGTTTTGTTGCTCTAGCTTCAAGCGTGTGGAAAAAAATTGCGTTCATACGGACAGACGGACGGACCCAATATACTATTTTTCGTTCGATCTTGAGCCCAATTTCCCGCCCATGGCTACGGGCTGTGGTACAATTTCTAACAACGGTTAGCACACTCTTAAATTATTTTTGGTAGAGTTTTGAACATAAGTTTGAAGCTAATTGCAAAAATAATACTTCCAAATAAAAGATTTCCACCTTTTTTCGCCCCGTTGTGTTAACACCCAAAGAACTTAGCATTTTGTGTTTGGCTTTGGATATTAGTATGAAGTCGTTCGCATGAGAAACTGAAATGCTGATATACAGAGTTTTCCACTACTTTTCCGACCGTTGACAAGCTTTTTCTAAAATCGGTGCCAAATATGTTTATTTATTTAATGTGTAGAACATGGAAAATGAGTTTGAAGCCAACCGGACGATAGTCAAAAAAGTTTCATATAACAGTTTTCCACAAACTTCCAGACCTTGAGGGTAGATTTTCCAAAATCTTTGGGCACCGTGACTATTATGTGTTTGTGTAGAACCTTGAAAATGAGTTTGAAGCCAATCGCATGAAAATTAAAAATGTCGAATGCCAGAGTTTTCCACAAATTTTCCGAGCATGGGCTGAATTTCCCAACATCGCTGATGAACGTGTCAAATTATTTTACGTGAAGAACTTTGAAAATAAGTTTGAAGGTGATCGGCCTAAAATTAGACTTTCACCCATTCAACATTGAGACCCCCATTTTTACTTCCTGTACCCATAAAATGGTTAAAAAGGGGGTATTGGATTTGTGCAAAAGTATGTAACAGGCAGAAGGAGACATCTCCGACACTATAAAGTATATATATTCTTGATCAGTATCAAATGAGATTTCGATTTGACCATGTCCGTCCGTATGTATGAACGCAAGGATCTCAGCAACTATAAGAGCTAGAGACACCAAATTTGGAATGTGGGTTCGTGTATAGCGGGAACAGGTCAAGTTTATCTTAGATTTGAGATATCTCCCTCCGTTCCCCCGAAATTTCATAAAAACGTTTTTTACCAACATCTTTATAGATATAGCTTTGGAATTCGGCATGTATATACTTTGGTCACTCTTAATCTACTGTCTACATTTCAAGTCGATCGGATAATAAACACGGAAGTTATTGACGAAAGAAGATTCAGTGCTTCAGCGCGGGGGGAAGAAGAAGCACAGCTACAGCTTAAAATGCCTCGCTTGCGCTACGCTTGAGCTGTGCTCGTGTGTGTGCGTCTTTTGTGTATGTGTGTGTGTATGGGTAAGTGTAGATGCGATCGGAAATTTTTGATCTGGGTACAGGGAGTTTTTTAGTAGACTATAGCATTCTTACTTGTTCGTCCATGCGTTTGGATTTCCCAAAATCGGTGAGATATGTGTCGAATATATTTTTGTGTAGATCTTTCAAAATTAGTTTGAAGCCGATTGGATGGTAAACAAAAAAGTCTTAGTCCCGTCTTAGTGTGCTCTTTTATCATAGATGGAACCTACTGTGAAAATTTCAGTATCCTAGTTGTTACGGTTTGGGATCGATCTCGACAGTTCATAAATTGAGGGTATACACCAACAGGTGTACCAAGTTTGGTTGCTCTAGCTTAAAGATAATGGCAATGAAATTGCGTTCATACGGACAGACGGACATATCGCAAACCCAATGTACATTTTTTCCCTTCGGGAACATAGTATAAAAATCCAGACTAAAGCTTTCTAATTATTTTTCGCCCGTTGTATTGACCGCAAAGCACTGAGGTTTTTGTATTTATATTTGAAAATTAACTTGAAGCCATTCGAGTTAAAATCGAACATGCTGAATTCCAGACTTCACACCATTTCCGACTGTGGGCGTGCATTTTTCAAGACCGGAAGCACATGTGTCGAATATTTTATTGTGAGGTTCTTTGAAAATTAGTAGCAAAATAATTGGATGATAAACAGAATAGTTTGAAAATGAGTTGGAAGCCAATCGGACTATAATCAAAACAACTACATACAACAGCTTTCCGCGAACTCTGTGGGTAGATTTTCCAAAAATCTTTGAGCACCGCGCATTTTATTTATTTATTTAGAACCTTGAAAATGAGTTTGAAGCCAATCACACGAAAATCAAAAATGTCAAGAGCCAGACTTTTCCACCGATTTGCGGACCATGGGGCTGAACTTCCCAATATCGGTGAGACAGGTATCGAATTATTTTACAAGAAGAGCTTTGAAAATTTAAGCATCCTAGCTCTTACGGTTTGGGCTGTGCGATGATTGCCAATGAGTCAGGATGAACTCTTTTATAAATACAGATAAGCTCATTTCCAAATGTTAGTCTAAGAAACGATGCACACACATAGATTAAGAATGATTGTAATGTAACTATAAGTTCAGATGTATAACTGAGGTTGACGACTTTCTTATGATCAGGATGGCCGAGTCGTTGTAGGCCGATAGACCAACGGCTATGAGACTGCTCTGCCACCACTGATTCGCTGTTAATCATATGATCAGTAGTTTGACCACTTTGCCCTTTACTAAGTAAATGAGTTGGGTAACAGGCGAAGATCGAAAGGTGCAGTTTGAAAGCGACATTCAAATCAAACAGACGTTCTTCAAGAAGAATAAATAGTATTACAAGTAATTTCTGTCACAATATATATTTTTATAGTTATTAAATAAACAAAATAATATGATTTAAATTTCGTATACAATGTCCCTTGTGTCGAGCACTCGAGTATATCAAGTAAGGTTTTACGGCTTCATTACGTATTTAATATGTTTCTTTGTTAGTTAATACATACATTTATTATTTAGTTTCAGGGCAAAATGTTTAAATTATATAGATATACATACTAGATTGGAATAAATAAATAAAGAAAAATTTAATTTATTAGTCGATTTTAGACCTAATAGATGAAAACAGTAAAGCTCAGCCTTGGCGCATTTCGAACAAATTCCAACCAGAACAATATGGGATGCCGCAATTAGCATAACAGTTAGTCAATTAGGCGCCAAAAATATTGCAAAAGGACACGGCCTGCTTCTCAATGCAACGTTCACCGTTAATTACACATTTTCTCGTCTTCTTCTGTTTTATTTATACACCCAGTGAAGATAAAATGGTTAAAGTGGATACTAAGACTGCTTAAATGTATGTAAGGACAATTTCGAAGATAACTGTTCCCAATTCTACTCGTTTTCAAAAAGTAACAAGTAAGAATGCTTTAGTCGAGTATACCCGACTACGAGACTCCTTCTACCCATGTCTAAAACTTCCAAAAAGTGCTTTGCAGTGCAAGCGAGTAGTTGCTGCGGGGGAAAAGAAAGTGCGGGTGGAGATATTTGAAATCGATATAAAACTTGGTCTACATATGGTATACAGAAACCTACATTCAAAATTTGGCGTCTCCAGCTCTTACAGTTGCTGAAATCGACGCGTTCATATACAATAGACGGGCAGGGCTAAATCGACTTGGATAATGGTACTGATAAAGAATATATGTTCTTAATGGGATCGGAAATCCGTTCGCCTGTTACATACATTTCCAGAGACTTAATAGCCCCTATTTACCCATTTTATGGGTAATGGCAGCATGTTTGGATTGGTTTCTCTTTTTCAAACTCTAGTTCAAAGCCGCGTTTCGATAGCAATAAGTAATCGTTGTTACCAGCTTATTCACAAAAATTAATATACGTAGCTAATTTTCATATTAACTAAATAATAAACATGAAAATTGACTTTAATGAAATGAATAAATGAGCTAATTCCTTTCTAAATATGATGAAGAAAAATTGTGTTTATGAATAATTTATTTTATTTTCTTATGTAATGATAAAACGTAAAAGTTGCTTATTTTAACGAGTTCGGAACAGCTAAAACGATTCGAAATTCTACTTTCGCAACTTTCGAGTGGATGTGGAATTGGGAACAGGGCTGATAGTCTACATTTATGCCAAGCATGATTCTTGGGTCACTCTTGATCTATTGCGCACATTCCAAATCGATAGGAAAATAAACATAGAATTAATTAAATAAACTACAATAGTTTTAATTTAGCTTTGCTGGGGAGCATATTGCTAATTGACGCTGAATTGCTTGGTGCATTTGTGTGTATTGTATATGTACGAAGTTCCGAAGTCCTGGATTCAGGGTGTGTCGTAGTCGTTTATACTCAACAAGAGCATTTTTACGTGCTATGTGTGTATTTTTGTTTCTTTTGGAGTCCATTGTCTGTTGCTGCGTAATGTTTATTTTTAATTATATATTTTTGTCCACTGTTTTTGTGATTTTCTCTGTTGCTCTTTGCCTTACGGCTTCATTGTTGGCGATTTGTGGGTGTAATAAACGTTAATGACGGTTGACCACAAAGAGAAGTTTCGACACTTCGTTTTTAGCCCTTGTTTTGTCGCATTTGCTTTAGCGCAATTTCTGATTAGCGCACTTTACCTTTAATTTTTGTTAGAGGCGGCCGCATTAGAGTTCGTATTAGTGAATTTAATTAATGAGTTGATCTTAGCTGTTACGAGCTTAACTATTTGCATTTGTAATGCTATTAATTTAAATGAAGAAGAATTTGTGAGTCCTGCACGTATATCACTCAAGTTTTTGATAAAGCGGCTAAGATCTGTAACGAATCATTTTTATACTATGTTCCCGAAGGGAAAATAGTATATTGGGTTTACGAAATGTCCGTCTGTCCGTATGAACGCAATTTTTTGCCTTTATCTTTGAGCTAGAGCAACCAAACTTGGTACACATGTTGGTGTATATCGTCAATTTATGAAGTGTCGAGATCGAAATTTTGAACCCCCCAACCCCTCCCCGACAATTTGGGGAAAACCTGTGTCTTCCCCATTTTTAAAGTTATAGTCACCAAATTTGGCCTACAGACTAATGTTGAGATTCCCGACAGATGTGCATCAAAAAAAATTTGACCCCCCACCCCCACCCCCACAAATCGGCATATGATATCCCTAAAACACGTTTTTCAAGGGGTATATCTCCTACAGTTTCAAAGATAGACTTACCTAATTTGGCATACAGACTAATGTTGACCACCTGGATAAATCTGCATCAAAAAATTGTTGACCCCCCACCCCCTCCCCGGAAAGGGTAAAAATTTATATCTCCCACACCTGTACAGGTAGAGTCCCCAAATTTGGCATACATACTAATATGCATAAAAATTTTTGGACCCCCCACCCCCTCTCCCACAAGGGAGCAAAATCTATATCTCCCACACCTGTGCAGTTTTTTTCGCGTCTCTTTCTGAACACACAAATAACCAAATTACATAGGGCTGGGAACATAGTATTCTGCAGTCGGGTGCGTCCGACTGCAACGTTCTTACTTGTTAATATTGGTTTTTTTTTTTTTAACAAAACTTAAAACAAAGAAATTTATAAGTATTTTGACAACATTTTGTTTAACAACTAAATATAATATTATGATTTATAAATTCAATTTAAACTTAAAATTAATGAAAAATATAACCCCTATTAGTATCTAAGTATGACCTTTTGGAGGCGGTTTAGAACGGAATCCACCAAGGTTTGAAGGTACTTGAATGGAATCTTTTTCCACTCCCTTGTGACCTCAGTGATTGTTTCGTCCCTTGTCCTTGTTAGATCGGCGGTTCTATTTCGCTTTATTGGCGACCACAAATTTTCAATAATGTTCAAATCTGGACTTTGGGGTGGTCAATCCAGGGTTTCCACTCCAACTTTTCTTAAAAATGTGGTAATCATTTTTTCCTTGTGGCAAGGAGCGTTGTCCTGCTGGAGAATAAATTCTTCCTCGATCAATCTGTCGCCGGAGGGAAACGCATAATCGTTCAATGTTCTAAGATATTGACCCTGGTTCATTGAACCGTTAGTGCATTTTTTTCAACGATAATTTTTGTTTAATCGTAAGAAAACATTTTTTTTGATGAGTGGAACTCAAAAGTACTCCCATCCGTCCACAGGACATTGCGCCAAAATGAAACAGGCTTGATGATGTACCTTTTTGCGAACCCCAAACGCTTAAGTTTGTTTTTAGGGGTGATGAAACGTATTGGTTTTGCCATATAAGTTTTTATATCTGCCTCAATTAAACGCCTGCGTATGGTTCTCTCACTTATCGGATTGGATGCAGTCCTATTCCATTTCAAGGCCACAGATTTTGGTGTTATGAGAGGGTCTCTTTTAAATTGGCGCACGATCAGACGGTCTGCATCAGCATTTGTTTTTCGATTTCTGCCTGTTCGGCGTACATTCGATATTTGATTGAAGTTTTTATGTTTATTGATTTGATAATATACAGTTTGACGTGACAAATTATATTCCTTAGCGATATTTACGGAAATACCCAAGTTATATTTTGTCACAATTTCTGCTCTTATAACTGTACTTAGCTCAGACATTTTCACCATTTTTACTCCCTGTACCCATAAAATGGGTAAAAGGGGTATTACATCTGTGCAAATGTATGTAACAGACAGAAGGAGACATCTCCGACCCTATAAAGTATATATATTCTTGATCAGTATCAAAAGAGATTTCGATTTGGCCATGTCCGTCTGTCTGTCCGTCTGTCCGTCTGTCCGTCTGTCCGTATGAACGCGTCGATCTCAGCAACTACAAGAGCTAGAGACACCAAATTTGAAATGTAGGTTCCTGTATACCATACGCAGATCAAGTTTGTTTCATATTTCAGATATCTCCCCGTTCCCCCGCAAATCGATTAAAACCGTTTTACAGTAACAATTTTCAAGATATAGCTTTTAGATTTAGCATGTACAATACTTTAGTCTCTCTTTATATACTGTCCAAATTTCAAGTCGATCGGATAATAAACACGGAAGTTATTCACGAAAGAAGATTCAGTGATGCAGCGAGAGGAGGGAAGAAGAAGCACAGCCACCAATTAAATTGCCTCGCTTGCGCTGTCGCTTTTGCCGCCAGTGTGTCTGTGCGTCTTTGTGTATGTGTGTATGTATGTATGTGCAAGTTGGACGTAGATGTGATTGAATGTTTTAGACCTGGGTACAGGGAGTTACGTAGTCAGGTATACTCGACTATAGCATTCTTACTTGTTAATATTAACAAGTAAGAATGCTATGCTGTACCCAGGTCAAAAGTTTCCGATCGCATCTACGTACACTTACACATGCACACACACATACACAAAAGACGCACACACACGAGCGACAGCTCGAGCGCAGCGCAAGCGAGGCATTTTAAGTGGTGGCTGTGATTCTTCTTCCCTTGCGCTGAAGCACTGAATCTTCTTTCGTTAATAATTTCCGTGTTTATTATCCGAACGACTTGAAATTTGGACAGTAGATTAAGAGTGACCAAAGTATTATACATGCCGAATTCCAAAGCTATATCTATAAAGATGTTGGTAAAAAAAACGTTTTTATGAAATTTCGGGGGAACGGAGGAGATATCTCAAATCTAAGATAAACTTGACCTGTTCCCGCATGCACGAACCCACATTCCAAATTTGGTGTCTCTAGCTCTTATAGTTGCTGAGATCCTTGCGTTCATACATACGGACGGACAGACGGACAGACCGACGGACAGACGGACAGACAGACGGACATGGCCAAATCAAAATCTCTTTTGATGCTGATCAAGAATATATACTTTATAGGGTCGGAGATGTCTCCTTCTGCCTGTTACATACATTTGCACAGAATTAGTACCCCTTTTTACCCATTTTATGGGTACAGGGAGTAAAAACACGGTTATTTCAAATAATAAGAAAATTTGTTCAAAAACTTCTTTAATAACACTTTGAACTCGGCAAGAAACAACGAAGTCACGTGATGTCAAAATACTTATGCTGCTGCAAAATTCGTTGTCTGATTGCATTCCTAACAGCAGAAAGAAATGACAAAAGATAATAGACGAAATATTTAGCATATTTACAGTTATTAATATGCACCTCACTTTGATTATCATTTTAGCTTCGTTCAATACAACAGTACTTAGCAAAAGAGACTATTAGTCAAATGTAAGCTATGTCAAAATACTTATGCCGACTAGTGTATAACAAGCTTGAAGAGAAAGAGGAAGAAAGTTTCTAGAATTTCTGATCGGAACTGCAAAACTAATTTGTCTGATTAACTCAGAAGAATCAATTTCCCCATTAATTAGTTTGTGTATGAAAATTACCCCAAGCATGGTTCTACGATCAGATAGATATGGAAGATTAATTGGCAAAAGTCTATTACGATAAGCAGGCAAGCGAGTGTTAGGATTCCAGTTAAGACCACGGCGTGCAAGAGCAGAAATTGTTTTTGTACCGATGAACCCGATGAACCTTGTATTGGGGACACCAAATACAAGACCCATATTCAACAATAGGTCGAACAAGAGCAGTAGAAAGAGTTTGAGTAATGTATGGATCGTTAAATTCTTTGGACCAACGCTTAATGAAACCCAAGACACCAAAGGCACGATTAGCGGTGGAAGAGATATGTTTGTCAAATTTTAGCTTGGAATCTAAATGGATACCCAAATCATTAACTGACTCAATTCGAACATTCGGCTTATCATTAAGAATATAATTATTAACAAGTAAGAATGCTATAGTCGAGTATACCCGACTACGAAACTCCCTGTACCCAGGTCTAAAACATCCAATCACATCTACGTAAACTTACACATACATACACACATACACAAAGACGCACACACACAGGCGGCAAAAACGACAGCGCAAGCGAGGCATTTTAATTGGTGGCTGTGCTTCTTCTTCCCCCTCTCGCTGCATCACTGAATCTTCTTTCGTGAATAACTTTCGTGTTTATAATCCGATCGACTTGAAATTTGGACAGTCGATTAAGAGAGACTAAAGTATTGTACATGCCAAATCTTAAATCTATGTCTTGAAAATTGTTACTGTAAAACGGTTTTAATCGATTTGCGGGGGAACGGGGAGAGATATCTGAAATATGAAACAAACTTGATCTGCGTATGGTATACAGGAACCTACATTTCAAATTTGGTGTCTCTAGCTCTTGTAGGTGCTGAGATCGACGCGTTCATACGGACAGACGGACAGACGGACAGACAGACGGACATGGCCAAATCGAAATCTCTTTTGATACTGATCAAGAATATATATACTTTATAGGGTCGGAGATGTCTCCTTCTGTCTGTTACATACATTTGCACAGATGTAATACCCCCTTTTTACCCATTTTATGGGTATAGGGAGTAAAAAAGGATATAATACTATAAAAAGACATAACGTTTCACTTACTACAATTAGGATTTAATTAATTTACCCGACATCAGTCTTGAAAACTATCAAGATCAGCTTGCAACCTTTAACCAGATAGAAAATCAGTGGAAGACAGATACAGTTTAACATCATCGGCATACATCAGCACCTGAGAGTGATTTATGACGGAAGGAACGTCATTTATGAACAACGTAAATAATAAGAGGCCAAGATGACTTCCTTGTGGTACTCCGGAAGTAACTTGAACAGACTTGGAGATTAAGTCTTTGAAATAAACCTTTTGAGTTCTAAGAGCTTAATAGTTAGAGATCCAAAGAATTAAGTTATTTGGAAATCCCAGAAGATGAAGAGTCAAAAGCTCTACTGAAGTCAGTGTAAATAACATCTGTTTGCATTTTATATTGAAGTCTCTTAATGACAAAATAAATAAATTCCAATAGGTTAGTGGTAGTATATCCATATTTCACAAACCCGTGCTGGCAGTGTGAAATTATGGATCTACACAGACGTTAAAGTTGAGAAGCTATTAAATTCTTAAAAATCTTAGGAAGAGCAGACAACTTAGAAATACCTCTATAGTTCTTGACGTTAGACTTGTTTCCTTTTTTATGGAGAGGAATAATAAATTATTCTTTCCACATGTTGGGGAAAGAGCACAACTCCACGGACAGTTTAAAAAGAATAAATAATGGCTTAAAGCGCAGTACCTGAGCACACAGCTTGGTACCCCATCAGGTCCCGTTGAAAATATGGGCTTAATGGCCTTTAAATCACGTAGAAGCGAACTTTCAGTTATTAAAGGTCCAAAATGCAATTGGAGTTGTTTACATGATAAGGATAAGGCGAAACCATTTGATAAGGTTGTGAACTATAAGTCGCTTGAAAAAACTCAGCAAAAAGATCTTCAATAGCCTGATCAGAGTCAGCTGTCGTTTTTTTTCACAAAATACGGTTGATGGAAGTGTTGATGACCTACGCTTCGCATGAACGACAGCTATAAAACCTTTTAGGATCCCCGCTGAAACTGTAACCTACAGCTTCTTAGAAGTAGTTATTATAGAATTGTGTATTAAGTATAGAGAAGGTAGATCGGGCAATCAAAATAACGAGAGAAATCCAAGAAAGAGCCAGATTCCTTGAACTTCTTATCCAATCTCGACTTTCCTATTTTTTTAAGTTTATTAAATGCCGCGTAAAACAAACAGGCCTGCTTGGTTTAACCAACGGGACACACGTTTCAAATACGTGAGTTTAATGAAGAGTAAACAAATTGGATAGCTCAATCCATGTCTCTTAACAAAAGTAAAGATGGCACAACTCAGTTTGGGATAGAAACTGAGTAGAGTTAGTAAAATCGTGTTTCCGAAATTGACGAACACGCTCTGCGGGTTGACTACCTGATTGTTCACCTGCAGGCTTACTACCTATTACCCAAAGTTGGGTGATAGGGATCTTCAGGAAGGGATAGAGGGTCAGTACGGGAGACAGATAAGAAGGATGGATCCAAGACCAAAATAAGATCAATCATTTTATGTAAAGAATTTTGGATACCATTGATTTGATACAATGATACAATTTAGCTTGAAAATGTTTTTTATCTTTTTCGTTAAATTATTTATTGCAAAATGCACTGGAGTTGTTTACATGATAAGGATAAGGCGGGCAAACCATTTGATAAGGTTGTGAACTATAAGTCGCTTGAAAAAACTCAAAGCAAAAAGATCTTCAATAGCCTGATCAGAGTCAGCTGTCGTTTTTTCACAAAATACGGTTGATGGAAGTGTTGATGACCTACGCTTCGCATGAACGAAGTTATAAAACCTTTTAGGATCCCGCTGAAACTGTAACCTACAGCTTCTTAAGTAGTTATTATAGAATTGTGTATTAAGTATAGAGAAGGTAGATCGGGCAATCAAATAACGAGAGAAATCCAAGAAAGAGCCAGATTCCTTGAACTTCTTATGCAATCTCGACTTTCTATTTTTTAAGTTTATTAAATACCGCGTAAAACAAACAGGCCTACTTGGTTTAACCAACGGGACACACGTTTCAAATAATGAGTTTAATGAAGAGTAAACAAATTGGATAGCTCAATCCATGTCTCTTAACAAGTAAAGATGGCACAACTCAGTTTGGGATAGAAACTGAGTGAGTTAGTAAAATCGTGTTTCCGAAATTGACGAACACGCTCTGCAGGTTGACTACCTGATTGTTCACCTGCAGGCTTACTACCTATTACCCAAAGTTGGGTGATAGGGATCTTCAGGAAGGGATAGAGGGTCAGTACGGGAGACAGATAAGAAGGATGGATCCAAGACCAAAATAAGATCAATCATTTTATGTAAAGAATTTTGGATACCATTGATTTGATACAATGATACAATTTAGCTTGAAAATGTTTTTTATCTTTTTCGTTAAATTATTTATTGTTTTTTATTGGGTTTAAGATTTTATTATTTTCTTTATTATTGTGAATTATATTTAGTAAAGTTAATAGAAAATAAAATTTCTATCTTATGTTTTCAAAACATACGCTTGTTCAAACTCATTAACTAATTTAATAAATTATCTCATCATTTATTTACTAAAGGGTTAATTAAGTACTATAAGAAATATACTACTGTTAAAATTTGTCCAATTAAAACATAAGGTTCTTCTACAGGTCGGGCTCCAATTCAAGTTAATAAAATTACTGTTGTTACTATAACTCAAAATAAAATTTGATTAATAGGATAATATTGAGTTCCTCGAAATTTTCTTAGGGAGTAAAAAGGGAGAATTATTAAAATTGCAATTGATAATACAAGAGCAATTACTCCTCCTAGTTTATTAGGAATTGATCGTAAAATAGCGTAAGCAAATAGGAAATATCATTCGGGCTGAATATGGGCAGGTGTAACTAATGGGTTTGCTGGGATAAAATGATCTGGATCTCCTAGTAAATTCGGTCTAATTAAAACTAGAGCAATTAAAATAAAAATTATAACAATAAATCCTACAATATCCTTGTAAGTAAAATAAGGATGAATTGGGATTTTATCAATATTAGAATTTAATCCAATAGGATTATTTGATCCTGTTTGGGGTAAATGGATAAATGGATTATTGTTATTGCTAGTACAATAAATGGTAGAATAAAGTGGAATTTAAAAAATCGGGTTAAAGTTGCTTTATCAACAGGAAATCCTCCTCATACTCATTGTACTAAATAAATCCCTAAATAAGGTATTGCTGATAATAAATTTGTGATTACTGTAGCTCCTCAAAAAGATATTTGTCCTCAAGGTAGAACATATCCTATAAAAGTTGTTCCTATTACAAGAAATAAAATAATAACTCCTACTATTCATGTTGGAGTAAATAAATATGAGCCGTAGTATATTCCTCGACCTACATGTAGGTAGATACAAATAAAAAAGAATGATGCACCGTTAGCGTGTAGGGTACGAAGTAATCAACCGTAGTTTACATCTCGGCAGATATGATTAACTCTACTAAATGCTATATTAACATCTGCTGTATAATGTATAGCTAAAAATAGTCCTGTTAAAATTTGAATAATTAAACATAGGCCTAATAAAGAACCGAAATTTCATCATCTTGAAATATTAATAGGAGCAGGTAAATCTACTAATGCATTATTTGCAATTTTAAATAAGAGGTGTGAGGTTCGTAAAGGTTTATTCATTAATTCATTATTCGGAGAGGACCTTTAAATAATTTAGTGATTTTTACTGCCTGTACCCATAAAATGGGTAAAAAGGGGGTATTACATCTGTGCAAATGTATGTAACATACAGAAGGAGACATCTCCGACCCTATAAAGTATATATATTCTTGATCAGTATCAAAAGAGATTTCGATTTGGCCATGTCCGTCTGTCTGTCCGTCTGTCCGTCTGTCCGTATGAACGCGTCGATCTCAGCAACTACAAGAGCTAGAGACACCAAATTTGAAATGTAGGTTCCTGTATAGCATACGCAGATCAAGTTTGTTTCATATTTCCAGATATCTCCCCGTTCCCCCGCAAATCGATTAAAACCGTTTTACAGTAACAATTTTCAAGATATAGCTTTAAGATTTGGCATGTACAATACTTTAATCTCTCTTAATCTACTGTCCAAATTTCAAGTCGATCGGATAATAAACACGGAAGTTATTCATGAAAGAAGATTCAATGATGCAGCGAGAGGGAGGAAGAAGAAGCACAGCCACCAATTAAAATGCCTCGCTTGCGCTGTCGTTTTTGCCGCCTGTGTGTGTGCGTCTTTGTGTATGTATGTGTAAGTGGACGTAGCTGTGATTGGATGTTTTAGACACTGGGTACAGGGAGTTTCGTAGTCGGGTATACTCGACTATAGCATTCTTACTTGTTTGCCTTTATCTTTAAGCTAGAGCAACCAAACTTGTTACACATGTTGGTGTATATCCTCAATTTATGAAGTGTTAAGATATATATCTCCCTCACCTGTACAGGTAGAGTCATCAAATTTGACATACAGACTACTGTAAAACTGTTGTCGCTGATTTGTACTTACACACAACAAAACTAAAAAGAAAATATAAAAGCGCGGGCGCGTCGACCGAAATCAGCACAACGGAATACAAAACGAATAGAGAAACCGAAACCACCACCAACGATAGAAGCGCGCGAGAGCGTTGAGAGCGCGAATTTGTAAAAATACAAAAACAAATATAAGCACAAAGCAAACTGCACAAATCAACCACCAGCTTGTTTGTGATGCTGTTTGTTGTTGTATTTGAACAAATGTAGTAAAGTTATATGAAATTAATTGCAATTTAACCCTTTCAGGTCCGAATTAAATTGGGGGGATTTCAAAAATATTTGATGTTATATTATGATTAATATGACAACAAATATTAACCATATTTGAAGGTCCTAAGTATCCTGGTTTGTCCTTACTGAAATGTTGCCTCTAGGCAACATTGGGCCTGTATGGTATATATTTTAGAAATCACGTATACGCAATTACTGAACTACAATTTCATTTATTTCACTCATTTATTCTTCACTTTGAAATTGATTATTAACTTTAAAATATAAAACAAATTTTCACAGGTTGTCAGCTCTTTTTTGCCGTCTAACATATAAAGTTACATACACATAAAATGGGTAAAAAGGGAGAACTTAATCTGTGCAAATGTATGTAACAGGCAGAAGGAGACATCTCCGACCTTATAAAGTATATATATTTGTGATCAGTATCAAAAGAGATTTCGAGTTGGCCATGTCCGTCTGTCTGTCCGTCCGTATGTATGAACGCAAGGATCTCAGCAACTATAAGAGCTAGAGACACCAAATTTGGAATATAGGTTCGTGTATAGCAGGAGCAGGTCAAGTTTATTTTAGATTTGAGATATCTCCCCCGTTTCCCCGCAACCGTTTTACAGGAACAATTTTAAAGATATAGCTTTGGGATTTGGCATGTGCAATACTTTAGTCACTCCTAATCTACTGTCCAAACTTCAAGTCGATCGGATAATAAACACGGAAGTTATTAACGAAAGAAGATTCAGTGCTTCAGCGCGGGGGAAGCAGAAGCACAGCCACAACTTCAAATGCCTCACTTACGCTGCGCTTGAGCTGTCGCTCGTGTGTGTGCGTCTTTTGTGTATGTGTGTGTGTATGTGCAAGTGTACGTAGATGCGATCGAAAATTTTTGACCTGGGTACAAGGAGTTTTGTAGTCGGGTTTACTCGATTATAGCATACTTACTTGTTCGTGATGGAATTTCATTGCTACATCGAAGCAGTTCATTGGCAATGTTTAATTGAAAATTTATTAGAGACATGTGACTTTTCTTATCTTTGGCGCAAGTCAAGTCTCTACGGTGTAATAGCCAACTATTCACAACGGCCATATTCATACACCAAAAGGCAATGCGCATATACCACTTATTCGAGAGGTGATTGATTTTGTATAGTTCCAATAATATGTCCGACAGATCCACACCGCCCATATGCTTATTGTAGCATTCTACGATAGCGGGACGTGAAACTTTTATCATTTTTTTCTCCTTTCGGCACCAGCGAGTACATTCAGTAACAGGTTGGTCCCCAATATAATTTGATATTAATTGAACACTTTTATTATCATACCAGCGACAAGCAATCAAATTTCGCGAGGTTTCCACTTTTAAATCATACGATCCTCGACCTTCTTTGGCAAGCACCTTTTCGGCTTGTAGAACACCATTTCTAAGGTGGTTGGGGCGTATCGTGCCGACTGCGAGAATCCCTTTTTCTTTTAAGGTGATCATTACGGACGTGAACCAGTTATCAAAAAATAATTTAAAATTCTGATTTTCGGGAACCTGTGAAGACAAATGAAGGACAATGTCCGAAGATAATCCCAGTCCAAAGGAATCAAAAGTTCCTTCTCCAATATAGAGGCAGAAATCATAAATAAGACCAGATACGCCAGCTCTTGAAAACATTTTGAAGCCCCACTTATGTGGCTTTTTTGGAAGATATTGCTTCAAGCTATGTTGACCTGCAGGATAAAGGTTTTTATTTAATAAGAAAAATAGAAATATGTTGATATGAGAACATACCTTTGAACGAAATCATTTGCTCGTCAACACTTTGATACTCCTCTTGCTCCAGATCATTGCATACTTTTTTAATTTTCGACAGTAATGGACGGATTTTATATAACTTGTCATAGTTATCAGCACCTTTCTTGGGTTGTTTGCAGTCGTCATTCATATGAAAATAGGTTTTTATTTTCTCAAATCTATTTCGACTCATTGAATCCGCGACTGCAGGTAGTCTAAATTTTGATGCCCGTGCCATTCGCAAGACAGGTATTTTGACTACACCCAGCAAAACTCCAATGAAACGTTTTATTTCAATGAAATCGCACTTAAGTTCCACTCCATTACTTTGTAAAGCGTATAAATTAGTTTCAATACAGATTTTCTGCAAAATTTCATCGCCGAAGTACATAGAAAAGTAAGATATTGATTCCTTTGTTGAAGCTGAACCATCTATGGATATTTCGCATGAGTTTGATACTTTATTTCCACTCCAAGTGCTTGTCCTCCATCTGAAAGTGTCCTGATTAACCTTTTCAAAAACTTGTTGCACCGTTTCATTGTTGTATTCCACATTATTGTTTGCGGACTCACTCCTCTTCAACAATGCATCTTCAATAGTTTCACATTTGGAAATTACATCCTGCATTGTTTCCTCAATAAAATTTTGTAAAGTGACAAGTGTTTCGATATTCTCTTCACTTTCTACATCATTTTCATCACCGGAATCATCCCAATCAAATTGCCAAATATGTCCAATTTCCACTTGTGTCAAACCTTTGGGCAGCATATCTAAGAGATGAGTAGTGTTTAAAAATTTTTTATACCACTTGAGGCCAATGTTGCCTTAGGCAACATTGTATTTGGAAAAATCCAGAGGCAAAAATTAACATATTTCATTACCAAATATATTTTTCATCTATTAACTTACCTTATTTTAATCACTTAAAGAACTTTTTTGTAAGTCTGAAATATATGGTTCATACAAATAAAATACGTGCAAAACCACTTTTCTGTCAACTGTTGCGTCTTATTTTGAAGTAACAAATACAAAGAACTCACAAGATTTATCGGTACTTTTTTAACACTGAAATGCAGAAAAATTAACAGACGAATAGACGGAATCAAAACAAAACGCGAAAAAATAACGCAACGATTATTTTTTAATGTATAGACAATGTTGCCTATAGGCAACATCGGTCCTGAAAGGTTTAATGTGCAACAATGTGTCCCACACAACCGATGTATAACACACGTCACAAGAACAAAGTAGCACAAGTAATCACTTCATATCACGAGGAAAAAACAAACTAAAACCATGCGCAAGAAAAAGACACGTCCGTTGTGAATGCGACAAGCAAGTAGTATATGTATATCGCTGGCTACTAAGAACTTTGGCTATTTTATATTACAGGCTTAGCTAAGTAGGTGGGATGTGAGTAGTAGTGTTATTAACAATTGTGAGGAGCCGTATTGGCTCCCCACAACAATGTCAACAAACACGAGCAAAACCCCTTTTGATGCGCCACTGGGTCGCGGCGAATTCACGCTCACAGCCGCTCTTGCGTTCGCGCTCGCTCTAACACACGTAGCCAGCAAGTGCTACGTGTCACACAGAGAGCGACCGCCAGGACAAGCGCCGTTAGTTCTGATCGCGCGCCGTTGGAGATGAGCTTACGCTGTTAGTGCGTAAAGAGTGCATTCGAGGTGCAATATGCAGCACTCATTTGCACTGACGGCGAACAATACGCAGCGTCGGTAATTCACCGCTGTTGCTAGGCGAGCGTCAGCCGATTTCGCCGTTATTTGGCAGCTGGCGTCGGCGCCAAATTTAAGCCTAGCAACAACATTGCTGGTATGCACCGCTAGGCGAGAGTTTGGAGAGTTTACCGCCGCCGCGGCCCTGATGCAGCCACCAAGCGGGACCGGCCGGCAGCGGCAATAAAAGACGAGATCTGTGTGGGAGCTGGACAGTCAAGTAAAACAGAGTCAGGTGAAGTACAACGTGAACGAAGCGAGTGCGTAACAAAAGTACAAGTAGTGCAAGTACAGTGCGGGCAAAGTGTCATCAAGGATATAACAAGTACGAGCAACGGACGCGGCCAAACATTGGGCCGATCTACACACATCAGGAGCAGCAATCAGGGCCAGACATTTGGTCAAGCTTCGAGGGACAAGCGAAACCACTTGCCCCGAACCAGCCCTGAGAAACTTGGAAGCGTGTCTTATGCCACGCGGTGTAGCGAGATTCTGCTCATCAGTGCAAAGGTGTCGCCCACGGACCAAAGTGCAAACGTGAGTAGTGCCAGTGAGGTTTGTGGAAATCCAGAGAAGAGGCCAACGGACAAACCTGGTTTAAACTGGGGTATCCTTGGTATCCTTCCTCAGGAGTACATAGGGCCAATCCGACGAGAAACAGCGGCCAAACCTAGTATAAACTGGGGTACCCTTGGTAAATCTCAAGGATCACGACAGGGCATTTTAGAGAGCATCAACGGCTAAACCTGGTATAAACTGGGGTATCCTTGGTGTCTCTACCTAAAATACAGGCAAGACATCCCGAAAGACACCGACGGCTAAACCTGGTATAAACTGGGGTAACCTCGGCGAGTCCTAGGGACTAGATAACACAGTGAAGCCACGCTAAAGAGTCCGGGGACAAACCTAGGCCAAACTAGGAGGCCTTGAGATTCGGCGGAACCAAACGGGCAGCGACAAACGAGTACCGGTGGACCAAATCTGGTCTAAACTGGAGTATCCGGTACGTACGAACAGAATATAGAGAACAGGAGAACAGCCACGGCGGAAACCCGGTCCAAACTGGGGTGCCAAGGCAAGCAGGAGACATAGGAGAATTTGTGGTTAAAGCGAACAGGTGAATCCAGGTCTAAACCGGAGTTGTACCGCTCGCATACCTAGGGCCAGATATAGGCACATCACAATTGCACAGCGGTACCGAGGCTAACCGATAGCATTGAAACTGCTTAGTCTCAAAGCGTTTAGCGAACGGGACAAGCCGAAGAGAATATCAGGAAACTGGATCTACGGGCACTTGGGCAGAGCAATCACCAGCAGCACCACGACGACGAGGGATAGTAACTAAGCAAATATATTCTATTGTAAACTGAAAGTAACCGGGTGAACCGGCATAATATACATTTAAAATATTTAAAACAATTGACTTTCTTTTATCGCAAGTGCTGCAGATTATAAATTTGTTGGAACGAACTCCTGGTCGACCGAGCTAGACCCGGTGAAGCCAAAAGGATCGTTACAACTGGCGCCCTACTTGTAGGGTCTTGCGATAAGAGAGACTTACTTAAGTTTTAAATATTTTTTCAATACGCATACACAAAAATGGTACGAGGATGGGTTTGTAACCTCAAGAAGAAGGAAATTCATCGGTATGCCGACGAATTCGGGATAACCGTGACAGGCACGGTAGACACGATGCGCCGACAATTTGGAGAATGGGTCCTGGCAAACGAGTCGAACTTGTTACATGCTTTAAGGCTCAACGACTTGGCACGTCTTCACACTCGCCAGTCACCCCTAAAAAGCGCAACGAACGAGGAAGAATTCGATGACCCTAGCAAATTTATCGAGCGTCTAAACATCCCGGAGACGGAGGCAGCGGCAAGGGTGTCAGATACACGCCCTGCACCGTGGGGAAGCATGAACATGCCCAGGACCGAGCCGCTGAACAGGACCACAGCACCAAACAGGACTCATACAGAAGAGTACCCAAGAGTAGCCAAACAAGTGCGAGAGTGGAGCTTCCGTTTTGACGGCACGACAAAGCCATTAGAATTCCTGGAGCAGGTGGAATGGTCAGCAGAGACATACGAGTTAGACATTGACTTTGTCCCCAGAGCGATGCCAGAACTACTCAAGAGCATGGCTTTGAAGTGGTATGTGGCAAACAATGAGCACTGGACCACTTGGACGGCATTCGTTGTGAGCTTCAACGACTATTTTCTACCAAGGGACTACTTCCCTAGGCTGCAGGAAGAGGTCAGCAGGAGGCGGCAAGGACTCGGGGAAAAGTTCAAGGTGTACATGGTGGAGATGCAGACGCCGTACATCTCAGCAACAACTCAGGCAGATTTATGAAAACAGTCTGCCCGATCTACGAGCATACGCTAGGTCAAACCAGTTCGCTACCCTGCCAGAACTGATGCAACTGGCCGACGAGTTCGAGGAACTGGAAAGAGACAGAGAGAAGCTCTACCAGCAGCAACGGCCAAACAGAACACGAATGATGGCAAACCATTAATCTAGGACTACAGAATACACGGAGCAGTGCACACAATGCATCACCAACGAACAGAAACACCCTCAACCAGCACCAAGGACACAGCAGGGCATTTCGGGCGATCGTATCCAGAACCCAGCACGAGCATGTCGCCGGTGTGGTCAAGATAGGCATTGGGCAACCGAATGCCGCAACCGCCGCCTGATATTCTGCTGGCAATGTGGCCGAATTGGGAGGAGAACAATCGACTGCTGCTCTTCGGGAAACGGCCAACGGCGTCCGCCAATGAGGGGCGAACGGATGCCGATCGAAGCCGCCCCTCGACACTAACCGGCAGTCTACAAGACGAGGGCACACACCTGTCAGCAACTGTCCAAATCGGTGCTGGACAGTACAAGGCCACGATCGACACAGGAGCGACCAGCAGCTTTATCAGCGAAAGGCTGGCAACAGCATTGGATGGCGTTGGGTAAAGGAGTGCAATCCGCAGGCAGGTACGGCTGGCAGACGGCCGAAACAGTATGGTGACGGAACAGCTGGACACAGAACTATCAATGGGCACGAGCAAAATCACTCTGGCGCTACTTATTCTGCCAGGAGTGATTGACCACTTGGTACTAGGATGGAATTTTCTCACGCGCATGGGCATAAAACTCGAGTGTGCCGGTTTGCGCGTAGAAATTCCAGCACGGCAAAGGAATGGCGGATGGTTGGAAGAACGACTGTCGGTGGCAGTGGCCACGACCGAGGAAGCAGGAGTAAATCAAGCAGGAGCACGAGAACAAGCACGGGCGGAGGTAAAACAAGCAAGAGCAGAGACAACGCGAGCAACGGAAGAGATACTAGCAAGCAACACGGAACCCACAACACACATGGCCGAGAAACCGGCATCCAGATGCAGAGGTAAACACCTTCCTGCAGGGGGAGTTGGCCGCATTTGAGACCATGTCAGGCACTTCACCCATCACCGAGCACCGGATAGTGATGAGCGATGACCAGCCAATAAAACAGAGGTATTTCCCGAAAAACCCAAAAATGCAGGAGGAAATTAACAACCAGGTGGATGCACTTTTAGAAAAGGGCTGTATAGAAGCGTCAAATAGCCCACATAGCGCTCCGATCGTCATGGTCCGTAAGAAAACGGGCAAATGGAGACTATGTGTGGACTTCCGGCAGCTGAACAGTCGTTCGATAAAAGATGCATACCCGCTGCCAAGGGTACATCACATACTAGATCAGCTGAGAGAAGCTCACTACATAACCAGCTTAGATCTTAAGGATGGGTACTGGCAAATACCAATGCAAAAAGATAGCCGGCCACTGACAGCGTTCACAGTGCCAGGAAAAGGACTGTTCCAGTGGAAAGTAATGCCATTTGGACTCCATTCGGCGCCAGCAACGTTTCAACGAGCCCTGGATCGGGTCATCGGGCCAGAAATGATGCCACACGCTTTCGCCTACCTGGACGGCATCATCGTTATAGGGAAAACAAAAGAGCAACACATGGCCAATCTACGAGAGGTATTTCGGCGACTAAAGGCAGCGAACCTAAGGATCAACGTGGACAAGTGCGATTTTTTCAAACAAGAGCTGAAATACTTGGGACATCACGTAACTGAACAAGGCATCCGAACGGACCCGGAAAAAGTGGCAGCGATAGCAGAATTAAAACCACCAACAAACGTCAAAGAACTACGACAGTACCTGGGCGTAGCATCATGGTATCGACGTTTCGTGCCAGATTTTGCAACCACGGTACACCCCTTAAACTTCTGAAAAAAGGCGTCAAATGGTCGTGTAATGAGGAACGACAACAGGCATTCGAGTCAGTCAAAGCCAAATTGACGGAGGCTCCAGTACTGGCATGCCCAGATTTCACCAAACCGTTCAGCCTCCAGACAGGCGCAAGCAATACTGACGCAAACTTCAGAGGACGGAGAGCGGGTAATATCATATGCAAGCAGGACTTTAAATAGTGCGGAGAAGAACTACACGGCCACCGAAAAAGAGTGCTTAGCGATCGTATGCAAATTAATACAAATTAAATCAATACGCAAATTACGACAATACCTGGAAGGGTACAACTTCACTGTTGTAACTGATCACATGGCGCTGAAGTGGCTCAACTCGATAGAAAGTCCATCCGGACGGATTGCCAGGTGGGCCCTCGAACTCCAGCAATACGATTTCGAAGTGTCGTACCGGAAAGGAAAATTAAACGTAGTGGCCGACGCCCTCTCCCGACAACCCCTGGCTAACGTTGTCTGCAGAAGGATAACAGACAAAGAGGCACATGCCAAGTGCAAATGGATAGAACAGATGCTGGAGAAAATAGAGAAAAATCCCAGCAAATATCCAGACTACATGACGGAGTCAGACGCACTGTACCGCCATATTCCGCACAGAGCAGGACGCGAGGACGTAGTGTCATGGAAACTCTGCGTACCCAGCCACCAACGAGAACGTGTGCTCAAGGAAAACCACGACACGCCATCAGCAGGACACACTGGTAGCCGGAAAACAATATCCAGAGTCGCCGCACGGTATTACTGGCCTGGATTATACCGGGATGTACGAGCATACGTGCAACGCTGCGAGACCTGCGCACGCTATAAGCCCAGCCAACTGCAAACAGCAGGGAAAATGCTGACGAATATCATGGAGGAGCCATGGACTACCGTGTGTGCAGATTTCGTTGGGCCATTACCACGATCGACGCACGGGAACACCATGCTCTTGGTGTTCATTGATAGGTTCTCGAAATGGACGGAATTAATACCACTACGAAGTGCAACAACGGCGACACTCCAGAAAGCCTTCAGGGAGAGAATCTTGGCAAGATTCGGGGCGCCTAAGGTACTAATTACGGACAACGGAACACAATTCACCAGCAGAACATTTAAATCGTTCCTCGAGGACTTAGGTGTGAAACACCAGTTCACAGCACCGTATACGCCACAAGAGAACCCGACAGAGCGAGCAAACCGCACCGTAAAAACGATAATAGCACAATTCGCAGGTACAAATCAACGCCGGTGGGACGAAGCACTGCCAGAAATAACACTGGCAGTAAACACAAGCGTCTCGGCGTCCACCGGATATAGTCCTGCATTTATCGTTCAGGGTCGCGAACCCCGACTACCACGAGCGTTGTACGACGAGATGACCATAGGCACAGGACAGCCACCACGTGAACCGGCAGAGAACGCAGAGAAACTAAAAGAAATTTTCGAGGTGGTACGCCGAAGTCTGGAAAAAGCAGCACAGGACCAGGCACGGTATTATAACTTGCGAAGAAGGCCATGGAAACCAGCAGTGGGCGACCAAGTTTGGGTTAAACAGCACCATTTGTCCAACGCCGCTGAAGGGTTCGCAGCGAAACTGACACCAATATTTGGAGAACCGTTCCAAATTACCGACTTCGTGTCCCCAGTCATTTGTAAGTTACGAGGAGACAAAAACAACAAGTAAGAATGCTATAGTCGAGTATACCCGACTACGAAACTCCCTGTACCTAGGTCTAAAACATCCAATCACATATACGTCCACTTACACATACATACACACATACACAAAGACGCACGCACACACTGGCGGCAAAAGCGACAGCGCAAGCGAGGCATTTTAATTGGTGGCTGTGCTTCTTCTTCCCCCTCTTGCTGCATCACTGAATCTTCTTTCGTGAATAACTTCCGTGTTTATTATCCGATCGACTTGAAATTTGGACAGTAGATTAAAAGAGACTAAAGTATTGTACATGCCAAATCTTAAAGCTATATCTTGAAAATTGTTCCTGTAAAACGGTTTTAATCGATTTGCGGGGGAACGGGGGGAGATATCTGAAATATGAAACAAACTTGATCTGCGTATGGTATACAGGAACCTACATTTCAAATTTGGTGTCTCTAGCTCTTGTAGTTGCTGAGATCGACGCGTTCATACGGACAGACGGACAGACGGACAGACAGACGGACATGGCCAAATCGAAATCTCTTTTGATACTGATCAAGAATATTTATACTTTATAGGGTCGGAGATGTCTCCTTCTGTCTGTTACATACATTTGCACAGATGTAATACCCCCTTTTTACCCATTTTATGGGTACAGGGAGTAAAAACGTTATATTCTGTAAAAAAAAAATCAATAATTAATATACTGCAAGGCCATACAAAAAATTTTTTTTTTAAATTTGTAATTCACCAAAATAAAATTACCCAACGACTCAAGCAACCCTCGCGCAAGCGGCGAAGTGCGTAACGAGATACGCTGCAGTGAAGATGCGGGAGTGAATGCGATAGAAGACAAAGAGAACGCACCCTCCAAAGCTAAAACAGCGCAACAGGAGTATACAGTGGGCTAAATCAGCAAAAACCCGAAACAAAACAAAAATTAAACACACAACAATAACATCCCACAAATAATGCACATCGGAATATAGCCACCGTCAAATAAGGGCCGAGTGGGAAAATACATCAGATAATCCCACACATGGTCAAATAACACGCGTACGGAAATTGTAAAATTTGTCACAAAATAATCAAACGTGCCCCACAGTGCAAGCCTGCATATCATAAAAGCAGTAACGGTAACCACCAACAGTGATCAAAGGCGCGACAAAAGGGATCGTCAATTACAGCAGGCACCAAGTCAACACGATAAATAATAAAATATTAAACAATAGAAAACAATTACGTATCCAAGCGCATTGGTGGTTGTAACTTATAATAGTACTAATAATACTAAAACTAATCTTACTAATACTAACATCATACCACCAATAGCGTAAGAATACGTAATAATAATAACAATAATAATAATAAAAATAACTAAAACAAACAAGCAACGAAACAACGACAGAGAAACAAGAAGGGCTAGCGCTTTTCTCCCGAAGAAAGAGGGGAGTGTGAGGAGCCGTATTGACTCCCCACAACCCCTTTTGATGCGCCACTGGGTCGCGGCGAATTCACGCTCACAGCCGCTCTTGCGTTCGCGCTCGCTCTAACACACGTAGCCAGCAAGTGCTACGTGTCACACAGAGAGCGACCGCCAGGACAAGCGCCGTTAGTGCTGATCGCGCGCCGTTGGAGATGAGCTTACGCCGTTAGTGCGTAAAGAGTGCATTCGAGGTGCAATACTTTTCTTATCTTTGGCGCAAGTCAAGTCTCTACGGTATAATAGCCAACTATTCACAACGGCCATATTCATACACCAAAAGGCAATGGGCATATACCACTTATTCGAGAGGTGATTGATTTTGTATAGTTCCAATAATATGTCCGACAGATCCACACCGCCCATATGCTTATTGTAGCATTCTACGATAGCGGGACGTGAAACTTTTATCATTTTTTTCTCCTTTCGGCACCAGCGAGTACATTCAGTAACAGGTTGGTCCCCAATATAATTTGATATTAATTGAACACTTTTATTATCATACCAGCGACAAGCAATCAAATTTCGCGAGGTTTCCACTTTTAAATCATACGATCCTCGACCTTCTTTGGCAAGCACCTTTTCGGCTTGTAGAACACCATTTCTAAGGTGGTTGGGGCGTATCGTGCCGACTGCGAGAATCCCTTTTTCTTTTAAGGTGATCATTACGGACGTGAACCAGTTATCAAAAAATAATTTAAAATTCTGATTTTCGGGAACCTGTGAAGACAAATGAAGGACAATGTCCGAAGATAATCCCAGTCCAAAGGAATCAAAAGTTCCTTCTCCAATATGGAGGCAGAAATCATAAATAAGACCAGATACGCCAGCTCTTGAAAACATTTTGAAGTCCCACTTATGTGGCTTTTTTGGAAGATATTGCTTCAAGCTATGTTGACCTGCAGGATAAAGGTTTTTATTTAATAAGAAAAATAGAAATATGTTGATATGAGAACATACCTTTGAACGAAATCATTTGCTCGTCAACACTTTGATACTCCTCTTGCTCCAGATCATTGCATACTTTTTTAATTTTCGACAGTAATGGACGGATTTTATATAACTTGTCATAGTTATCAGCACCTTTCTTGGGTTGTTTGCAGTCGTCATTCATATGAAAATAGGTTTTTATTTTCTCAAATCTATTTCGACTCATTGAATCCGCGACTGCAGGTAGTCTAAATTTTGATGCCCGTGCCATTCGCAAGACAGGTATTTTGACTACACCCAGCAAAACTCCAATGAAACGTTTTATTTCAATGAAATCGCACTTAAGTTCCACTCCATTACTTTGTAAAGCGTATAAATTAGTTTCAATACAGATTTTCTGCAAAATTTCATCGCCGAAGTACATAGAAAAGTAAGATATTGATTCCTTTGTTGAAGCTGAACCATCTATGGATATTTCGCATGAGTTTGATACTTTATTTCCACTCCAAGTGCTTGTCCTCCATCTGAAAGTGTCCTGATTAACCTTTTCAAAAGCTTGTTGCACCGTTTCATTGTTGTATTCCACATTATTGTTTGCGGACTCACTCCTCTTCAACAATGCATCTTCAATAGTTTCACATTTGGAAATAACATCCTGCATTGTTTCCTCAATAAAATTTTGTAAAGTGACAAGTGTTTCGATATTCTCTTCACTTTCTACATCATTTTCATCACCGGAATCATCCCAATCAAATTGCCAAATATGTCCAATTTCCACGTGTGTCAAACCTTTGGGCAGCATATCTAAGAGATGAGTAGTGTTTAAAAATTTTGTATACCACTTGAGGCCAATGTTGCCTTAGGCAACATTGTATTTGGAAAAATCCAGAGGCAAAAATTAACATATTTCATTACCAAATATATTTTTCATCTATTAACTTACCTTATTTTAATCACTTAAAGAACTTTTTTGTAAGTCTGAAATATATGGTTCATACAAATAAAATACGTGCAAAACCACTTTTCTGTCAACTTTTGCGTCTTATTTTGAAGTAACAAATACAAAGAACTCACAAGATTTATCGGTACTTTTTACTCCCTGTACCCATAAAATGGGTAAAAAGGGGGTATTGGATTTGTGCAAAAGTATGTAACAGGCAGAAGGAGACATCTCCGACCCTATAAAGTATATATATTCTTGATCAGTATCAAAAGAGATTTCGATTTGGCCATGTCCGTCTGTCTGTCCGTCTGTCCGTCTGTCTGTCTGTCCGGATGAACGCGTCGATCTCAGCAACTATAATAGCTAGAGACACCAAATTTGGAATGTAGGTTCCTGTATAGCATACGCAGATCAAGTTTGTTTCATATTTCAGATATCTCCCCCGTTCCCCCGCAAATCGATTAAAACCGTTTTACAGTAACAATTTTCAAGATATAGCTTTAAGATTTGGCATGTACAATACTTTAGTCTCTCTTAATCTACTGTCCAAATTTCAAGTTGATCGGATAATAAACACGGAAGTTATTCACGAAAGAAGATTCAGTAATGCAGCGAGAGGGGGAAGAAGAAGCACAGCCACTTTTGCCGCCTGTGTGCGTGCGTCTTTGTGTATGTGTGTGTGTATGGGTAAGTGGACTTAGATGTGATTGGATGTTTTAGACCTGGGTACAGGGAGTTTCGTAGTCGGGTATACTCGACTATAGCATTCTTACTTGTTTAACACTGAAATGCAGAAAAATTAACAGACGAATAGACGGAATCAAAACAAAACGCGAAAAAATAACGCAACGATTATTTTTTAATGTATAGACAATGTTGCCTATAGGCAACATCGGTCCTGAAAGGTTTAATGTGCAACAATGTGTCCCACACAGCCGATGTATAACACACGTCACAAGAACAAAGTAGCACAAGTAATCACTTCATATCACGAGGAAAAAACAAACTAAAACCATGCGCAAGAAAAAGACACGTCCGTTGTGAATGCGACAAGCAAGTAGTATATATCGCTGGCTACTAAGAACTTTGGCTATTTTATATTACAGGCTTAGCTAAGTAGGTGGGATGTGAGTAGTAGTGTTATTAACAATTGTGAGGAGCCGTATTGGCTCCCCACAACAATGTCAACAAACACGAGCAAAACCCCTTTTGATGCGCCACTGGGTCGCGGCGAATTCACGCTCACAGCCGCTCTTGCGTTCGCGCTCGCTCTAACACACGTAGCCAGCAAGTGCTACGTGTCACACAGAGAGCGACCGCCAGGACAAGCGCCGTTAGTTCTGATCGCGCGCCGTTGGAGATGAGCTTACGCCGTTAGTGCGTAAAGAGTGCATTCGAGGTGCAATATGCAGCACTCATTTGCACTGACGGCGAACAATACGCAGCGTCGGTAATTCACCGCTGTTGCTAGGCGAGCGTCAGCCGATTTCGCCGTTATTTGGCAGCTGGCGTCGGCGCCAAATTTAAGCCTAGCAACAACATTGCTGGTATGCACCGCTAGGCGAGAGTTTGGAGAGTTTACCGCCGCCGCGGCCCTGATGCAGCCACCAAGCGGGACCGGCCGGCAGCGGCAATAAAAGACGAGATCTGTGTGGGAGCTGGACAGTCAAGTAAAACAGAGTCAAGTGAAGTACAACGTGAACGAAGCGAGTGCGTAACAAAAGTACAAGTAGTGCAAGTACAGTGCGGGCAAAGTGTCATCAAGGATATAACAAGTACGAGCAACGGACGCGGCCAAACATTGGGCCGATCTACACACATCAGGAGCAGCAATCAGGGCCAGACATTTGGTCAAGCTTCGAGGGACAAGCGAAACCACTTGCCCCGAACCAGCCCTGAGAAACTTGGAAGCGTGTCTTATGCCACGCGGTGTAGCGAGATTCTGCTCATCAGTGCAAAGGTGTCGCCCACGGACCAAAGTGCAAACGTGAGTAGTGCCAGTGAGGTTTGTGGAAATCCAGAGAAGAGGCCAACGGACAAACCTGGTTTAAACTGGGGTATCCTTGGTATCCTTCCTCAGGAGTACATAAGGCCAATCCGACGAGAACCAGCGGCCAAACCTAGTATAAACTGGGGTACCCATGGTAAATCTCAAGGATCACGACAGGGCATTTTAGAGAGCATCAACGGCTAAACCTGGTATAAACTGGGGTATCCTTGGTGTCTCTACCTAAAATACAGGCAAGACATCCCGAAAGACACCGATGGCTAAACCTGGTATAAACTGGGGTAACCTCGGCGAGTCCTAGGGACTAGATAACACAGTGAAGCCACGCTAAAAGAGTCCGGGGCAAACCTAGGCCAAACTAGGAGTCCTTGAGATTCGGCGGAACCAAACGGGCGGCGACAAACGAGTACCGGTGGACCAAATCTGGTCTAAACTGGAGTATCCCCGGTACGTACGAACAGAGTATAGAGAACAGGAGAACAGCCACGGCGGAAACCCGGTCCAAACTGGGGTGCCAAGGCAAGCAGGAGACATAGGAGAATTTGTGGTTAAAGCGAACAGGTGAATCCAGGTCTAAACCGGAGTTGTACCGCTCGCATACCTAGGGCCAGATATAGGCACATCACAATTGCACAGCGGTACCGAGGCTAACCGATAGCATTGAAACTGCTTAGTCTCAAAGCGTTTAGCGAACGGGACAAGCCGAAGAGAATATCAGGCAACTGGATATACGGGCACTTGGGCAGAGCAATCACCAGCAGCACCACGACGACGAGGGATAGTAACTAAGCAAATATATTCTATTGTAAACTGAAAGTAACCGGGTGAACCGGCATAGTATACATTTAAAATATTTAAAACAATTGACTTTCTTTTATCGCAAGTGCTGCAGATTATAAATTTGTTGGAACGAACTCCTGGTCGACCGAGCTAGACCCGGTGAAGCCAAAAGGATCGTTACAACTGGCGCCCAACTTGTAGGGTCTTGCTATAAGAGAGATTTACTTAAGTTTTAAATATTTTTTTAACACGCATACACAAAAATGGTAGGATGGGTTTATAACCTCAAGAAGAAGGAAATTCATCGGTATGCCGACGAATTCGGGATAACCGTGACAGGCACGGTAGACACGATGCGCCGACAATTTGGAGAATGGGTCCTGGCAAACGAGTCGAACTTGTTGCATGCTTTAAGGCTCAACGACTTGGCACGTCTTCACACTCGCCAGTCACCCCTAAAAAGCGCAACGAACGAGGAAGAATTCGATGACCCTAGCAAATTTATCGAGCGTCTAAACATCCCGGAGACGGAGGCAGCGGCAAGGGTGTCAGATACACGCCCTGCACCGTGGGGTAGCATGAACATGCCCAGGACCGAGCCGCTGAACAGGACCACAGCACCAAACAGGACTCATACAGAAGAGTACCCAAGAGTAGCCAAACAAGTGCGAGAGTGGAGCTTCCGTTTTGACGGCACGACAAAGCCATTAGAATTCCTGGAGCAGGTGGAATGGTCAGCAGAGACATATGAGTTAGACATTGACTTTGTCCCCAGAGCGATGCCAGAACTACTCAAGGGCATGGCTTTGAAGTGGTATGTGGCAAACAATGAGCACTGGACCACTTGGACGGCATTCGTTGCGAGCTTCAACGACTATTTTCTACCAAGGGACTACTTCCCTAGGCTGCAGGAAGAGGTCAGCAGGAGGCGGCAAGGACTCGGGGAAAAGTTCAAGGTGTACATGGTGGAGATGCAGACTTTAATGAGACCACTACGCCGTACATCTCAGCAACAACTCAGGCAGATTTATGAAAACAGTCTGCCCGATCTACGAGCATACGCTAGGTCAAACCAGTTCGCTACCCTGCCAGAACTGATGCAACTGGCCGACGAGTTCGAGGAACTGGAAAGAGACAGAGAGAAGCTCTACCAGCAGCAACGGCCAAACAGAACACGAATGATGGCAAACCATTAATCTAGGACTACAGAATACACGGAGCAGTGCAGACAATGCATCACCAACGAACAGAAACACCCTCAACCAGCACCAAGGACACAGCAGGGCATTTCGAGCGATCGTATCCAGAACCCAGCACGAGC